>OY728164.1:2072031074-2073231074 GCA_963277665.1 Viscum album | reverse complement strand
CTAGGTTTGGATTTTATTCTCAAATTGTTATTGCAACATCCTTTGCATAGATTATTCTTTCGTTGGTAGGATAGTTAGGAAATGTTTTGTTCAATCAGTGTTTTAACATAGTTCAGTGAGTATTTCTATGCTTTTATGGTTTTGAATTTTTTTAGTAAGTGTTAAAATCTATGATTTGAGGATTTTATGGATAGGGGTTTTTCATGTGATGGGATTTATGGTCAAGGTGAGGTTGAGTTAAATTATATAAATGGTTAAAGGTAGGTGGTCATTACTTTTGTTAATATTTTTTGATAAGGTGTTGTTAATAATGTTTTCCTAGTGGTTTAATTATTATATATGGGTTATGTTATTTTAATATAGCCTATAAAGTAGGGTCTTGTAATGGTAAAGGGTCTCGGCCATATTTAAATTCACTAAAAAATTTCATTAATAAATTTAATTAGTTCATTTTAATGAGGATATATTTGACCAAGTGATATTGGATAATTATTTTATATCATGTGATTATTATTATTACTATTGTTGTTGTTGTTGTTATGGTTTAGATGAAAAAATTTAGAGTATTGAATCAATTTCATCATAATGTGATCGAATAGGTGATCCAACATTAAACCCTAATCACACCTTTGCATATGTGGTTTTGGGAGATCCTTTATGCATGATACGAATGAATCATTATCTCAAATTTATCAATCTACATTTTAGAATAAGAGGAAATCATTAATTAATTTTATGGAGAAGGAAATGAATTTTCCTACATCATACTTTCAGTACTCTCTTTTTTGTAAGTTCATTAACTGACTTACTTTGAATAATTTTATCATGAGGTTTATTGAATCTATTAGATTTGGTTATTTTGACTAGGGGTTCTTGATTCCTGACTTTTCCTGGTTCATTCTTCATCAAGAGAGGATTATTATAGATGTTGGTCTCACATAAATTGGTCCTTTATAGGATGTTGTGTGAAGATGATGAAATGGAATCTAGACTTTTAAAGGTATGTTGAACAACTTGTGGTTACCATTTTTATAGGATTTCAAAGTTTACATGTTCACCTTTTCAAGTAAAATTCTTTGTCTATTATTGATAATCATATTGGAACACCTATTAAGCTCGATTTAGCCACCTATAAGCTCTCAAGATCCTCTCTTGTGAGGATTTTCACATAGGTGAAGTTCTTCAAACCACTACTCTTAGTTATCTAGATTAATAATGGGGTGAAGGGATTTTGGAAAAAGGTTTCTTATGAAAAGCTAATAGATTACTATTTATCCTATCTAAAATTCAATCAAGATATTTTTTCTTATGGAAATGTGATCTCAAAATAACCCACTTCACAACATCTAGTTAGGTATAAGGAAATTTGGATTGAAAAAGGGAATCATGGTGCTCCTGTTGAAGTGTAGGACCCTTTTGTGGATGGGAAAAAGTAATCTCTTAGGATATATTTTAAAAAAGATGTGGATGGATACCTTTTTGGTCATTCTAAAAATAATCTGGATAAAAGACTTTAGACTGGGGTTTTTTCGGGATTTTTGATTATTATTAATAATGCTCAAACTAACTCTGAGGTGATGTTAAAAGGGGATGATGCCTCTAATATCTCAGGAGCTGACCACCCCACTCACGAGGAGGCTCTAGGGGGGAATAATGGTTCTGGTGAATCTACTCATGACACACATGAACATGAATTCCAAATTAAAGAATAGTTTTTACACTTGGGGGCTACTTTTAACAAACATCAATCTTTATTTGGTATGGTGACTATAATGGTATTAAAGATGAGTTTATCACACTAATTATGCTTCAATCACTAATTTTCTAGAGGAGATGACTTCTTGTTATATGTGTTGTATTTTTTGTATTTTAAATTTTAATGAAAGATGATTTATGGAATTTTACTTACTAATTTTGAGTGCTTATGGAATCTGAAGTCTAAAATCAATTATGTCCATCCTCTATGGTTGGCGTTCATTTGCAAGGTCCATTATGATCTTAATGGGTTTTTTAATGATGCAATGTTAGTTTAAGGTTTCTACTTGACATAATGATGTTGATTTAAAAGAGATTTATAGATGCATTTAAGGATTAGATAATTGGTAGGTTGAGGATCAATTATTGGTATTTATAGAGATGTTCTATGTAGTGATGCTAATCATCCAAGATGACCATCAAGATGGGGTTTTTGATAATGTGATGGATGTTTCAAATTGATTAATGGTTTATTATGATACATAAATAAATATCTTAAAATGGGTGTTACTTTAGGATGGGATTTATATATCTCGGGTGATACCAATTGGATGTGATTCAACTGTAGAAAAAAATGTATCTTATGAGGAGTGGATACTATAAATACTGATTAGATTTTTCAATCTTAAAATATATTTTATGGTATTTATGGTTTTTTTCATGTTGGTGAAATCATGTTTCACCTCATGTTTTCATCTATACATTTGTACTATTATAACAAATTTTTGGGTGGTATGAGTTGGTTTTCCAACTATTACCTTGGGTTATTTATAATGATGATGATGATTATTATTATTATTATTATGCCAAAAAAATATTATCCTAGTGGTCTGGGTTATGATATGACATCTAAACGATATAGGTTTCAAAACCTAGATCTTGTATTAATCCATGGATTATTAGGAGTGTTATATTTTTCTTTGTTATAGGTGTGAATGTGGGAATAAGGTCTCTGTGATGCCACATGTCTTGTATTGAATATCAGTGAAGTGAGAATGGATAATTGAATATTTGTTTAGGGAGATAAATTAGGGGTGATTTATTTGATGATGTGGGCAATGTGGTCTTCACATGGATAGTGAGATAGGATATTGAGATGAATTTTGGTTGTCATTATACATCTCATAGATATTTTAAATCATAATTTTTATATGCCTTAGGATCACAAATTTTTTTTTAAACCTTTTAGGTAGAAAAATTTCCCATATAATTTGTGGTACATCGAACTACAAGTTATTATTCTTCCTTGTTTGATCTATCTTACATGCTAAGAGATCACTAATTTTATTTATATTTATAAAAGAGGTAAATATTCTTCATCATTGTCTTCTCTTTCATTTTAATGTTAATCAATGTTTAGGAATAAACTCTGTTCTATCATGACATAGAAGTAACATATCCAAAATTTCAATTTATAATATTTATTGGAAAAAAATAAATATTCAAAGAGAAATATATTAATATGAGAATCCAATCTGAGGTGAATACAGATTCTTTAATACAAATTGAGAATCCAAAATATGGTATCCAACCTCTATTTCTATTTTAGGAGGACTGAATGGAATATGTTATACACTGAGAAGGGTGGAATCATTGTAGCTGTTCAATTTACTAATTTTCAATACCTTCTTTCTTTTACCTCATTTACTATTAGGTAATGTTTCTATTGTTCTATACCTATCTATCTTGTTATTTTTTCACTCAAACAACACCTCTAAACACACACACATAAGAGATATGATGATTTATAAGGTCCACCTTTCAGAATAAAATTTTATCCATTGGAATGAATTGGATTTCATTTAGATGATATGATTGGCTTGTATCAACCCATGAGCACAATTTGGAAGGTTTAATCCTTTTCCCCTTGTTTGGTGTATCCCATGCTCTAAATAATCCCATTACATGTTTATAATTTTACCCAAATATATTCAAATTTTTACAAAAAACAACCATAGATTCTTCCCCAAAAATTCTATAGGATTTTTGATACATTGTTTCCCTTATTATTCTTCCACTTTAAGTTGTACATAAACATGTCATGATAAATTTTATTCTATTATATACAGAAAAATTTAACACAATTAATTCTATTAATATTAGTAAATAATCATGATAATTATTTCTTAAAACCACAACTTATTTCCTCCTTTTTATTTATTCTTATTCTTTTTGTTAGAATACTTTACACAATAACTCTCTTATTATTACCTCTTCTTCAATATTAGTGTATGAATCAATTATCATTGTATTTATTCTATTGGATTCATGAAAAATTATGTATTCTAGTTATGTTCCATGTAAGATCACATTCAAACATGTCACACACACAAATATTCTTATTTTAGAAATGGTGTTGTTTAAATCCTTCTCTTCTTGATGCTACATATTATATCCTCTAAATTTTACTGTCAAACTACACTCTAATCTCTCTTCTTATTCTCATATTTTTCAATTAGTTCTCTGTTATACACTCCAAATTATTTATTTACTCTTATTTGTGTATATGTACTACTTTTCATAGTATCCTTCCTTATTTTTGAATTTTAATTTCAATTTCAAATGCTCAAACATATTTCAACTATTTCTATAAATTCTTTAGATAAATCCAATACATTGTATCATGTTGATATTCTAGATATATTTTATGATTATAAAAATAACCTCCTATATTAAATTTTTGATAGATTATATATTCCAATAATACAGATTGGTAAAACAATTTGTAGCTAAATTAAAATCCCGTACTTAGCTTACACCATATCATGGTATAGAAAAAATGATATGTTTTACTTCCAAAATGGGAACCACTAATGTGTATTAATCCTAATAATTTTTTGTTTTTATGTATACTTTAAACCACATATTGGTGAACTATGGGTGTGCCCTACTCCTCAATCAACTTTGACTTGAAATACCACTTGAAAACCATGTATAACTTCACTGATTACCATGAGTGTTGTGGTATTTTCTATTTCACATAGGGATACAAATACTTCAACATGAAATCTACCACAAAAGCATTATGTTTTTTTACTTCCCATATCATCCTTCTTATACTATATATCTTCAATGAATTATGCCACTCTAACCATGTCATATTCTATGGCCATTTTGGCCTAGGCTGCTACACACACGTATTCTAGATGATCACTACAGAGACTACCATGACCATATTTGAATTTTTGTTTCACACAAGAACATGATAATTGCATCATGACCATAATAATTCCATCTTTGATGGGTGTGGACTTCCTAGATACTTCTCCATCTTCACCATGGCCAAAACAAGTCTATTTTCTTTCTTATGGTATGAAATTCCTTCAGGATGAACCTATCATGATTTTTGTAAACATAAAGATTATTTCACATGGAATTTTCATATTTATAACTTCATACAATGATCCATGGATGAACCTTGTGAGAATGACCTCATCGTAGATATTTATAGAAAATATAAAGGGAACTCCAGATGAGAACCTACCACATGAGGATATATGGATAAACATATGAAATATTGTTTATCTATCTCACATTAGTTCAGTTGGAGACAAGTTTTTTTCTTATACTTGGTGCATTTATTCTATTATTGTTGGTTATATAACTACACTATTCTCGTTTATTGAGTTATATTCTTTTTGAATTTTCTAAGATGTTTTGTTTTACCATAATTTTAGGGGATGAGAACTATTATGTTCTACCTTGTGTGGTAGGTACTTGTGAGATGGTTCCATACTTCTTTGATAGTTTTTCTTATAGGGAGACTCGTGTAAGTGTATTTATGTGTTTTTTTATATTTTTAGTTGTTAAATTATTAGTATGTAAGTAGATTTAGTGCATAATTTAATTTGGATAGTGAGTACCATGTTGATCCTCTGTGTGATAAATATAGTAACTCATTCTCATTTTGTAACATTTTTTTATACCCATGAAATATATTTAGTGTCTGGGAAATTTCACCAATGGTTAATAGATCCTCTGACCTGATACAATCCAATGGGTTGGATTGGGATGTTAGTAGGGAGGATGACTGGTAGGAGTCGGGGGGAGGGGGACTGGTAGGGGCTGGGGGGAGGGGGGAACTAGTAGGGGTGGGGGGGGGGGACTGGCAGGGGCAGGGGGAGGGGAAACTGGCAGGGGGAGGGGGGAACTAGTAGGGGGTAGGGGATTCAGAGGGGGGAGGGGACTGACATGAGGTGCAAGGGGTAGGGTGGGTGGGGGTGAAAGGGAGGGATGGCAGGGGGGATGGGGACTGTTAGGGGAAGGGGGAGGAGAAACTAGAAGGGTGGGGGGTGGAGGACTAGCAGGGGGAGGGGAAACTAGCAGGGGTAGGGGGAACTGGCAGGGGGTAGGGGAAACTAGCAGGGGGATGTGGGGAACTAGTAGGGGAAGGGGACTAGCAAGGGGAGGGGTTGCAGGGGGCATGGTGGTTGGGGGTGCAGGGGGGACTGGTAGGGGGAACCAGGAGGGGGTAGGGGTGCAAGGGGGAAGAAAAGGTGAGAGGGGGGGACTGGAGGGGGGGGGAGGGGAATGACAGGGGGTGGAAGGGATATGGTGGATGGGGGTGCATGGGGGGGGGTGTGGGTGGAAGGGGGAACTGATAGGGGCATGGGGGATGGGAAACTAACAGGGTAGGGTGGGGGGGGGGTGGGGTGAACTGGTAGGGGGTATGACTAATAGGGGGAGGAAAAATTGGCAGAGGAATGAGGAGAACTGGTAGGGGGAGAAACTAGAAGGGGGAGGGGGGGAACTAGCAGGGGGAGGGGGTGTGCAAGGAGCAGGGTGGGTGGGGCTATAGGGGGGGACTGGAAGGGGGGAACTAGCAGGGGGTGTGGGTGCAAGGGGGAGGACATGGTGGGGGGGTGCAAGGGGCAGGGTGGGTGTGGGTGAAAGGGGGGATACTGGCAGGGGGAACTAGTAGGGGGTGGGAGTGTAAGGGGGAGGAAAAGGTGGGGGTGGGGGGGGGGGACTAGCAGGGTGAACTAGAAGGTGGGGGGGGGGATAACTGGTAGGGTAGGACTGGTAGTGGGGTGTGTAGGACTGGAAGGGGGTGGGGAACTCGCAGGGGGGACTGGTAGGGGGAACTATCAGGAGGTGGGGGTGCAAGGGGGAGGAAAAGGGGGTGGGGGTGGGGGGGGGGACAAGTAGGGGGTGGGGGGACTAGCAGGGGGAGGGGAAATTGGAAATGGGGGGGGGAATGAATTTTTTTATACCATATAAATGATATAGCCACTATTAAAACTGTGGCATTAGGTAAGACCTACCGCCACATCGATAGTGGTTATGTTTTTTTCGAAACTATGGCCATAGGCTATTACCACGGTTTTCGGGCCTACAACCATAGTTACGAACCATGGCTATAGGTGAATTTTATAGTTATTGGATGTTGACATAAATGAAAATCACCTTTACAAGATGAAAAATTCAAATGATATCATGAAATTAGGGATTGAGAGTTGGATTGTTTGATACCATGAGTTTAATCCCTCAAAAGAAAAATAGTGTAACAGAATTTAGAGGGTACTTCATGAAAAGTAATTTTTAATGAAATAAATATTTTTGTGATAAATATGAAAATGGAATTGAAACAATAAAATAGTTTTTAGAAATTTTTTTAACATTTTTTAAAAGAAGAACTTAATGGTCATTTTCAAAAGTTATTTTCAAAAATATGAATAGAAATCTTTGGAAAAATTTTAATTTTTGAAAAGTAATCTTTAATAATAGAGCCTTGAAAAATATATAAAATTTATCTAAAGGAAATGTGGAGTGGAATATAAAACATGCGATCCTGATAGGAAAACCCTTTTTAATACTTTAAATACATTTATTGAAACCCACATCATTAAATGAGTAATAAATATTCCTTTTGAAAATATATGAAAAAAAATATGAATATAAAAATAAATAAAACATATTTAGATATCAAAATAATAAAGGATAACATTGGTGGGAAAAAATAATATTAACAAAATCCCTTACAACTTTAGAAACACTTGAATTAAAAACCCTTGAAAAATAGAACTTATGATGGAATAGTAAAACCCAGGAATTTAATGAAAGGTATTATAAAAGGAATCCATAGGGAAATATATACACCACAAAAAATAAAAAAAAGTGATGAATATGGCATATGTCTCAAGAATGAAAGTTGAGACGAGAAAAACCACAACAACTTGGAATATATATGAATTAGAAGAAAATGAAAGATATATTGTGAAATGGGATTTTAAATAACATTATTAGGATTTATTTATAAAGAAATAATTCAACGGTGTAGTAATTACACCATTTAAAATATTAATAGGTTAAAAATATGAAATCATGCCTCAATTAAAGGAAATTGAGATGAAAACCCTTACAATGGATTCTCACTTGTCCAAATGTGCTCTAATATCCCATATAATAAACATAAATATCTTAATAACTTATTTAATAACCTTATTAATATCTATTACCTTATATAATATTCAATTATAATAGTTTATTATACATTCATTAGAAAGTTATAGTTTATTTTCATCATAAGATATTAGCAATTTTGATTTTTTTTCACATGTTTTAAAATGTTGATAGAGATTCCCATTATTTGATGAAAATTTCATAACTCCTAAATTATTCAAGGAACTATAATAGATTATTTATAAATATTTATAAAGTTTTAATTTTATTTTATGAGAGTTTTATCCATGATTCATGAAGACAGAATCAGCGACGATCTTGTTTTAGTAATTTTTGACGACCAAAGTTGGTATATTAATTAAAAGTTAAATATTAATATAACCTTTAAAAAAACTTAATTATTTCATAAAAATAATTTTAATTCATTATATAAATTATTATAACAATCCAAGTAGGGTTTTTATGAAAAATTAAATACATTGTTCCATGGAGGCAATAATCCGCACATACACACAGATGACATTTTTATTTTCCATAGAACAAAAATAAGTTAGAAATTAATATATATTTTTAGAATCATAAATTTTTTATAAATATAATATATATTCATTAAATAATCCTTTATAACCATCCATGTAAGGAAGTGATGAAAAATAATACACGTAGTTCATGGAGGCGGTAGTCCGCATGTACGCATGGATGCTGTATTCATTTTTCTAAGGAGAAGGGACGAAGGTAAATAATGATTAATAAATCAGTATAATAACACTTAATTATACTAATGATACTAATTTTATTATTTTAGTATGATATTATAGACTTTTATGTATAATAATAACACTTAAATAAATATAAATGAAAAGAAGTGGTATGAGAATTTTTACCTTACTTCTTTGAATAACTCCTTTGAAAATTAGATTAAGCATTTGATGGGCGGTCTTTTGAATAGAAAAAAACCTATATAATTTGTATATAAGTGTTTTAGATAGATTTAGGTATATTTTGGTCAAACTAAGAGCCTTGTGATGTGTGGAGAAGTAGGGAGATGAAGAAATCTTTTTATATGTGTGAGGAGAGACATTTTTGTAAGAAGAGGTTCACTATTCAAGGAAAGTGGATCAAAAAGTGAAAAAATAATTTATATGTTTTATATTAAGGTCTATGAAGTCCTAAAAAACTCATTTGGAGAATTTTTTTTTAAAATTATTGCATCATTTACCCTTTGATTTAAACCTTTGACCATTTTAGCTTTTACCATGGTAATTGATTTTTACTAAAGTAATTTATTTTTATGCCAAAAAATAGAACTTATTACATAATATGTAACTTTTTATTAAACATTTAAAATCCATTTTATTAGATATAATTTCTATAATTGATCAAAATTAATTATAAAATAAAAAATGTATAACACATTAAAAACAGTTTTAGAGAAAAATATAACTTAAGTTCTAAAATTTCTAATATAGGTTTTTAAATTAAACTTAATATTTTTAAATTTATAAATATAATTACAAGTACATATTTGGTCAATAAAATGTTTTCATAAAATTTTAATTCATTATTATATCCCAATGATTATATAAAAGTCATAATATTTGTAAAAAGGATATTTTGTACTATTCACCTAAAAATCAATCTTTTTAAAAAAATACAAAAAAGACATCATAAGATAATATTTTTATGATGGATAAAAAAATGAAGTTCATTTTTTAAAATTTTAATTCTAAAATTTAGGAATTCAATTTTTACATGGAAACATAACATATAATGAAAAACTATTTTTATAAGAAAATGACTTTTTTTTTAAATATTAACTATTCCTGTTCTTATTTTCTATCAATTACTAATTAAATTAGTTTTAATATATTTTTTTATGTGTTTAAATATCACATTATATTCATTATTTGAAATAGATCCATTTAATTTATTCAGATAAAAATTACACAATGCTTGTGAAAATAATTATTTTCAAATAACCATCTTACCATTATTGTGGTAATTAGATTTAATCTTTTTAATTTATTTTATGTCCTAAAAATGAAATTACCCTCATTACCTAATTTTAACATGATGAATAAATGTATAAAAGTCATTTTATATGATTCATTTTCTAAAAGTGATAAAAATTAATTTTAATGTAATCACACATAACGCATAAAAACAATTTTAGGAAAAATGTATCTTCTAAACATAAAATAAATTTATCACTTTCCTAGTAATATGTAATGACCCAATGTTTTATCAATGGAAATTATATTCTTATAATTATGTCATATAATCACATGAAATAAAAACATAATGAACTAATAAGTACTATGTGACCTTTAAACATAATATTGTCACTTCTGTGATTTGAATTTCGAAAATCTGACATACACGATTGCGATCAGTAAGATGTTTAGAGTACGATAATAGAAACCTAATTTTTGGTGAATAGTAACTGACCCCTATGAATAATAATGTTACTCTTATGAATATTAATATGACCCTTATGAATATTAAATCATCCAAAATAATAGTAATCTCACCCTTGAAAGTATAAATATAATATAGGCATCTTAAAAGCGATAATATAACCATAGTAAAAGTATTGGTATTTTTGTAAGTCATAAATAAATAATTAAATTTTATTAATTAATTTAAAAGAAAATTTATTTTCCTAAAATGTGTTCATAAATTATCAGTTTTATGACTTCTGATTTTAATACAATTTTATAAGACCTTATGTAATTTTTGAAAACATTATAAAATCAATTGTAGTTTTAAAATATGTATTTTTCAAGTAAATTATGATTTTAATTAAAAATTAAATTAATTATATTTAGAATTATTTTTTTGAAAAATGGATTTCATTTTTGGATTCTACACGTTAAAAAATGGTTAAGGTGAATTTTTGGGATTTTTCCAAAATAGTTGAATTGTTTATGAATAGTAAAATACAATAATTTGCAAATTAAGATAAATAGATGATTTATAGGGTCATGGATGATGTTATACTAATGTAATCCAAATTTTTTCCAACTCACATGCAATTATTAATATTTTTTTTTCATGTAATAATCACTATTTATTGTCTTGAGGGAAATTAATAAGCTAAGAAATTAAATATTATGAAAACCCTCCTCTCCTCCACTATAAATACCACCCCTCCTTACCTCTTCTCTTCACTCCTCTCAAGCATTCTGCCTTTCCCAAATTCTAAAAAAATTTCTCCCCAATATCCTCACCCATTTCCAACAGCCCTTATCCACTTAAAAAGACTAAATCCTCTCCCCTTAACAGGCTCTCAAGGAATATTGATTCAATAGGTAAATTCATCCTTTCAATTCTTTTAATTTCTTTTCAAGTTCATTTGTTTTCTTTTTTATAATTACCTCTCCTCATCAAAATATTATGAAAACTATTGTAACTTAAATTTACTATATTTTTTTGATAATGTAATAAGTTTTAATCATCTCTCCTTTACTCTTCTTTTATACTAGTAGTAAAGACACCATCTAAGATGTGTTAATTTACCACATTCAAGGACGATGAGTTTTCAATTTCTTTCACCATATTCAATTCTAGTCATGAAACCATTTCTAGTTATGTTTGAACCAAATTATTATTTAATATATCCTATGTAAGTTTCTATAATATTTTTTTAAACATGATTATAATTATAATTCAAAATGAGTTCATACTGATAAAAAACCGCCAATAAACCCAAAAGGTTATCACTAATGTTTTATATAATGTTTCAAATTCACTCCAAGTAACCAAATTAAATTTAAAAACATGTAACCTTATGTATTTTCAATAATAAAATATAACTCCAATTCTAGACAACCATCCCCATTTTACATGATTCTCCGTTCATGAAAATAAGTAAACCGATTATAAAAAACCAAGAAAACAAACGGGCCTGAACAATGAAATTGAACCACTTAACCCATAAAAAGGTCATGAATGAACTTAAAAATGTTATACTAAATATTTTAAATATATAATAGGTTTTGGAATTATTAATTAATTAACCTAATTTTATTATTCTGGTCATTAACATCAAGTGGAGAACACCATTGGACTTAAGGTATGAGATCCTCTCTATTTCAATTTTATTGAAGAATGTCCTCTATGTTATGCCCTTTTATATGTAATTCCCAATTATGGGGTATGATTTCACACCTACCCCATACTTCCCTCATTATTTATAAGTTATTATAAATACATTTATCTCTTATTAAGCCCTCTTATGTACTCCCGATACCATGCCAATATTCCGTAAGGGATTCTACCCAAACCTCATTTGTTCCTTCAGGTGGACTTATATTACTTTTACCAAAATGATGTTATATTATCTTTTTATGTGTATCATATAAATTCTGTTTACATATACCAAATTCATTTATCAATACCCTTTCATCATTCTCTTTTGGTGATATACATGTTTTTAAGTGATTCCCTCCTCAATACTCCTCGATAAGCAAACCTGTTTTGAGGGAACTTCCCGAATCCTTACCCGAATTCAAGTGCACTATATATTCTATTTTAAGCCAATATTGTCTTTATAAAATCAGTATTTTTTATTATGAAAACCTTCTTGGTCCACTTCTGGTTTTATATAAAGGATTTTCCCTTTTTTATTTTAAAGTCTCTATAGTATTTTCCTTCAAACCGCACAAAAGTGTTTTAATACGAAAATTTCTTAAATAATTTTCTTACATGTTGTCACTTATACTTGAAATAACTTACCATGATACATTCCTATTTTAACTTATGAATTTCCATGTATATTTTAGTTCCTTTATTTCATGGAAACTTTTATGATATGCCCATTTTTTATGCTTTATGACATGATTATGGTACCCAATTATTTCCATGGGTAACCCTTATGTTTATGTAAGATTGATTATATATGATTATTTATGTGGAAAAAATATTCATGAAAAGTTATAATGGGTGCACCCAGATAGTGATCCAATTCATTGGGTAAAGTTTAGTCTCATGATACGTTATGTGCGACGGTCTTGGCGGTTAGCATTGTCTTGTGCCACCATGTGCAACGGTCTTAGTGGTTAGCCTTGAATCGTGATAAATTAATGTTTTATGTTTCTACAACATAACTATAACTCCATTTTTATATGATTACATTTTTATATGTTATGATTCCATATGTTACATTCCTTTTTATATCATCATTTCATCATTCTATCCCATGTGCTAGTGCTTTGTTCTTATGGTTATTCCCTTACTGGGCTATTTAGCACATACCTTTGTTCATGTGTTTCCTAGGGTACCCTATACAAATATTTGAGCACAATTGAAGTTAGGATCTCTATTTTAAGTTTAAATAAAGAATTTTTTTATTTAGTTCCATGTTTTTAGTTTTTTGTACCTAGTCTTTGATGACACTAGAATTTACTATCATTGGATTTTACTCTGATGTATAATTCTGATTAAAATCATGTAATGTTATATGTAAAAGGTTAGGGCTGATATAGTTGGTATCAGAGGATGGTCTAGTTATTTTTGGATATTAGAAATAGAGAAATTTAGTAATAACCTTAAGGATGATACTAAGTATAAGAAAACACCCCTAAATTTTGGTAAGTATAGAGTAAGTGTTTTATCAAAAAAAATATACCCCTAAATGAATACAAACAGGTAGAGGTGGATCTGGCACAGGTGTATCTAGGGGTAAAACCTGAAAACAACGCTTTGATCTAGACTCAAATAGAAACTGGTGCATGAAAATGGGCCGTGATGCACTCTTGTTTTTACACTCTTGGGGGATATGCTTCAGTAAATTCAAGAGTTTAGTACAAACCATTATTAAGGGAATAAAAAAAATCCCATAAAAATATAAGTTAAGAAATAGATCAAGGATAACATAGATTGAAACATAGGGAATCACAAGTTAGGATATACTTCTACTTTATAAGTTTATACTCTTATGTTCAAAGTTTCTTTTTTATGATCAATAGCTAAGTATTTAATCCCTCTAATTATATTCTAGTTTTTTTAGTTAATTGAGGGAAATATAAGAACACATGCCAACAATCAATGTGATAGGGAATGTGAAGATTTCCCTAATGACATGCCTGATATGATGAGAATGGGTGCTCAAAACTTCATGACAATACTTTCTTAGATGGCTCAAGTTATGAATAATAACTTGAATCACGTGGAACACCCTCCTCCTATAAATAAAGATCAAGTTGCCATTGAATCATTCATATAGAAAAGGACTGCCATGTTTAGAGGATATTTCTATCCCCTCATCACAGAATAGTGGGTTAAATCAATTGAAAAGATATTCTCTATCCTCCAGTGCTTAGAAGAAGAGAAAGTCATACTACCGGTCTATTGTTTTGATGGGGAAGCTGATCAATGGTGGAAACTGATCAAGAATACGAAGCCCCAGGAGGAAATTGATTCCATGGAATGGGAGAAATTAAAGAAAATGTTTTTCAATAAATATTTTCCCCGAGCCCTCTATCTCAAGATGGAAAGAGAGTTTCTCAGACTCAAGAAGAAGAAAGATGAGTCCATCAGGGCATATGAAGAAAACTTTACAAGGCTTTCAAGGTACACCTATGGATTTTTCTTGAACACTAAAATTAAGGTGGATTTATTCTTTAGTGGACTAAAGCCAAGTCTAAGAAAAATGTTGGTGATTCGAGACTTTGACATTTATGAGAAGATTGTTCGTTGTGCCCTCAAGGTTGAAATGAAGATCAGAGACTCTCAGTAGTATCATGGGCCTGATGACAAGAAGAGGAAAATATAATCTAATGTGGGTGGTACCGCAAATAAATTCCATGATGGAAAGAATAATGATCATCCCACGTGTAAAAATTATGGGAAGAAGCATCTTGGGAACTATCTAAATGGAACTAGGAATTGATTAAAATGTAGAAAGTTGGGACATCTGGCTAAAAACTGCCAGTGAGATATGAAGAATCCCACTAATGTGGAAGAAGAAAGGAAGGTTCAGATAAACACTCAGATTGTAGTGTAGTGTTACAACTACAAAGATCATGGGAATTATGTGAACAATTTCCCTAAGACAAGGGTTGTCAGAGGAAATCAACAAAAACCTACAAGGAAAAAAGGAAGGGATTATGCTATCACTACTGCTAAGGTAGAGTCGAACAATGATGTGGTGACAAGTATGATAGTTATTCATTCAAGAATAGAAAATGTACTATTTTATTCTAGTTCTACACATTATTTCATATCTTTCAAGTTTATTAGAACTATTCAAACACCACCTAAAAATTTGGAGGATAAGTTATCTGTGAGAATAGAAAATGAGAAAATTATTAAATCCATGGTTTATAACTCCTCCCTGGTTAACATTTTTGAACTAAAACTCCTAGAAAATCTCTTCATACTTTAGTGAATTTAGATGCTATCTTTGGTATGAATTGACTATCTTTATACAAATCCAACATCAACTGTTGGGAAATGGAGATCACTCGTCACATATCGAAGCATCCTCCAATTATTTACAAGTGTAAGGAAGATGAATCTCATTTAGAATAATTGTCTCAAGTGTGGATATTAATTCCTTATGATCAAGCATTTCTAGCTAAAATGATTGATAAATAGGAGAGAATCATGCTCGAAGAAATACCCATCGCGTGGGATTACACTGATGTATTCCCTGAAGATATTTATAGTCTTACTCTTGATCAAGAGGTTGAGTTCTCAATTGAACTTATTCCTAGATATCTACCTATATCAAAGACACCTTATATAATAGACACCATAGAGATGGAGGAGATGAAGAAGCAGTTATAGGAGAATCTAGAGAAGGGTTTTATATGCCTGAGTGCTTCACTATGGGGTGCACCAGTCCTCTTCATCAAGAATAAGGATGGATCAATGCACATATTCATTGATTATTATGAGCCCAATTAAATCATGATAAAGAAAAAGAATCCCCTACCAAGGTTATATAACTTGTTCGATCAGCTTCGTGGGGCCAGTTATTTCTCTAATGTGGACCTTTGGTTAGGATATCACCAATTAAAGGTGAGGAAGGAAGATATTCCCAAGAATTCCTTTAGAACGAGGTATGAACACTATGAGTTCATAGTGATTCCCTTAGGACTCACTAATTCTCTATAAAATTTCATGGATCTAATGAATAGAGTCTTTGGATATTACCTCAAAATATTTGTGGTAGTCTTTATTGATGATATTCTGATATACTCCAAGAGCAAGGAGGAATATGAGGAGCATTTGAATACTATGTTAAAGACTTTACAATGGGATAATATGTATGTAAATTACAGTAAATGTGATTTCTGGATGACAAAAGTCTCATTATTGGGGAATGTTATCACCAAAAAAGGGATATCTGTGGACCCTTCCAAGACAAAGGGAATTGAAGGGTGGCATAGGCCAACATCTGTAATGAAGATCCGTAGATTTTTGGGTCTATCAGGGTATTAAGAATGATTTTTGAATAAATTTTTATGATTTTAAAACCCAATGACCAAGATGACATGGAAGGGATTAAAGTTTCTCTAGACTCAGGAATGTGAAGACTGCTTTAAGGAGTTGAAAATTAGGCTTATCACTACACCAATACTCACACTCCCAACAAGTGGAGAACTCTTTATGGTGTAAATTAATGATTCAAAGAAGGGATTAAGATGTGTGATGATGTAAAATGATAAAGTGATAGCCTACGCCTCAAGGCAGCTGAAACTACCTGAGAAAAACTATCCTACGCATGATATGGAATTGGTAGCTATGATCTTTGTGTTAAAAATCTGGCGAAATTATCTATATAAGGATAAGTGTGAGATATATACTAATCACAAGAGTCTAAAATATATATTCACACAAAAATAGCTTAATATATTCCAGAAAATATGGATAGAAATCATCAAGAATTATGACTGCTCAATCCACTACCATCTTGGTAAGGCAAATAAGGTGGTGGATGCTTTGAGTAGAAAGGATCCTAAATCTTTATCAATGATGAGAGTTGAAAAGGATCAAATATTCTTATATTTGATGAGGATGTACATGGGAATAATTAAGAGAGGAACATCATCAATCCTTTCTCAAATGATTGTTTAACCATCCCTCATGAAGAAAATAAGGGATGCTCAAAGAAAATATGTGAAAATTTTGAAAAGGGTGGAAGCTGTTAGAAATGGAAGATCCTCAAAGTTCAAGATTGATGAGGAAAGAGTTGTAATATTTGGGTCACGATTATGTGTACCATATTATCCAGAGATAAATAAGGAGCTTCTGGATGACGCATATAGATCAACCTTCTCTATCCACCAAGGGAGCACAAAGATGTATTGAGATCTTCGAGAGAACTTTTGGTGGGACAATATAAAGAAGGATATTACTGAGTATACATCAAAGTGCCTAGTATTTCAACAAGTGAAGGATGAAAGAAAAAAGTCTAAGGGGATGATTCAACCACTACCCATACCAACATTGAAGTGGGAGAACATCACCATATACTTTTTCACTGGACTTTCAAGGAGATCCAGTGGAAACAATGCTATATGGGTCATTGTGGACCATCTTATAAAGACATCTCACTTTATCGCAATTTTAGAGGACTTCTCATTGGATAAAATTTCACAGATATATATTAAAATGGTGGTAATGTTTCATGTAGTACCACTATATATTATATTTTATCAAGATCCATGATTCACCTCGAAGTTCTGGAAAATTCTCCAAAATGTGCTAAGCACTGAACTGAACTTCAGTAGAGCCTATCATCCTCAAACTGATGGCCAATCCGAGCAGAGTATTCAGACACTAGAATATATGTTGAGAGCATATTATATGAACTTCAAAGGAGGATAGTACCAACATCTTCCACTATTTGAATTCTCCTACAACAATAGTTTCCACTCGAGCATCCAAATGGCACCATACGAAGCCCTTTATGGGAAAAAGTGCAGAACACTGGTGTATTGTGATAAAGTTGGTGAGTGTAAGATTATAGGGCCTAAAATGGTTGAAGAAATGATGGAGAAGGTGAAAACCATTCAGTAGCACATCATGGCAGCCCAAAGTCGACAAAAGAGTTATGAAGACTATCATCGATGAGACCTTGAGTTCAAATTTGGAGACATGGTATTTCTACGCATATCTCTATAGAATAAGTTCATGAGGTTTGGGAAGAAAGTAAAGTTAAGTCCTAGGTACATCGTTCCCTTCGAGATTCTTGATCGTGTCGGGGATATGTCCTATCGACTAGAACTTCCACCTACCATGTCCAAAGTACATGATTTCATTCATGTATCCCTCTTAAGGAAGTACATACCAGACCCCTCACATGTACTCTCTTAAGATGTGGTATAGTTGGAGGATGATCTTTCTTACGAAGAGTATCCAGTGAAGATCTTGGATCGTAGAGATAAAGTTATACATAACAAGACTACTCACTTGGTCAAAGTACTATGGTAGAACCATAAGTATGAAGAGGCAACATGGGAACTATAGGAGGAAATGAAGGAAAAGTACGCACACCTATTTATATCTTAGATTGTAAAACAAGATTTCAAGGGAAAAATTTCATAAGGGGGGAATAATGTAACAACCCAATGTTTTATCAATGGAAATTCCCTTCTTATAAATATGTCATATAATCACATGAAATCACAACACAATGAACTACTATGTACTATGTGACCTTTAAACATAATATTGTCACTTTTGTGATTTGAATTTTGAAAATCTAACACACACAGTTGCGATCAGTAAGATGTTTGGAGACCGATAAGAAAAACTTAATTTTTGTTGAATAATAACTTGGCCTTATGAATAGTAATGTTACTATTATGAATAGAAATATGACCCTTATGAATATTAAATCATCCAAAATAATAGTAACCCCACCCTTGAAAGTATAAATAGAATTTAGGCATCCTATAAGTGATAATATGACCATAGTAAAAGTATTGGTATTTTTGTAAGTCATAAATAAATAATTAAAATTAATGAATTAATTTAAAATAAAAGGTATTTTATTAAAATTTGTTCATAAATTTTAAATTTTATGTCTTTTTATTTTAAGATAATTTTATAGGACCTTGTGTAATTTTTGAAAACATTATAAAATCAGTTATAGTTTTAAAATCTGTATTTTTCAAGTAAATTATGATTTTAATTAAAAATTAAATTAATTATATTTAGAAAATTATTTTTGAAAAATTGAGTTCATTTCTGTATTCTAAACATTGAAAAATGGTTAGGGTGAATTTTTTGGATTTTTCTAAAATACTTGATTTTTTCTAAAATACTTGAATTTTTGATGAATAATAAAATACAATAATTTTCAAATTAAGATAAATACATGATTTATAGGGTCATGGATGATGTTATAATGATGTAATACAAATTGGTTTTAAATAAAATTCACTTATTAATATTTTTGGTCATGGAATCATCGCTATTTCTGGTCTTGAGGGAAATTAATAAACTAAGGAATTAAATATTATGAAAACACTGCTCTCCACCACTTTAAATACCACCCCTCCTTACCTCTTCTCTTCACTCCTCTCAAGCCTTGTAACTTGAATAAATTATTCCCAAATATATCCCCAAGATCCTCCCCCATGTCTAATATCCCTTATTATATTTGAAAGACCAAATACTCTCCCCTTAAGAGGCTCTCAAGGAAGATTGATTCAAGAGGTAAATTCCTCTTTTCAATTATTTTACTTTCTTTTGAAGTTCATTTATTTTCTTTTCTATCCTTACCTATTCTCATCAAAATGTTATGAAAAATCTAGTACCTTACATGTACTGGAATTTTTTTATGATAATGTAATAAGTTATTATCATCTCTCCTTTACTCTTCTTTTATACTAGTAGTAAAGACACTATTTGAGATGTGTTAATTTACCACATTCATGGATGATGGGTTTTAAATTTCTTTCACCATATTCAATTCTGGTAATAAATTTTTTTTTGGTTTTTTTGAACCATATTATTATGTAATATATACTATGTAAGGTTATATAATATTTTTTTACACATGATATTAAATTATAATGCAAAATGATTTTGTAGTGATAAAAAACTTTCAATAAACCCAAAAGGTTATCACTAATGTTTTATATAATGATTAAACTTCACTACATGTAACCAAATTAAATTTATAACCATGTAAAATTATGGATGTTCAATAATAAAATATAACTAAAATTCTGTACAAACATTCCCATTTTACATGATTATCTGTTCATGAAAATAAGTAATCTGATTGTAAAAAACCAAGAAAACAAATAGACCCAAACAATGAAATTGAACCACTTAACCCATCAAAAAGGTCATGAGTGAAATTGAAAAGGTTATAATAAATATTATATATATATATGATGTTCTAGAATTATTAATTAATGAACCTAATTTTATTATTCAGGTCATTAATATCAAGTGGAGAACACCATCAGACTTAAGGTAAGAGATCCTCTCTATTTCACTTTTATTGAAGAATGTACTCTATGTTATGCCCTTTTATGTGTAATTAATAATGATGGGGGTATGATTTTCCACCTACCCAATACTTCACTCATGATTTATAGGTTATTATAAACCCATTTATATCTCATTAATCCATCTTAAGTACACCTGATACCATGTCGATATTCCATAAGGGATTCTACCAGAACCTCCTTTGTTACTTCGGGCGACCTTATCTTCATTTTACCAAAATGAATTTATATTATCTTTTTTATGTGAATATTATAAATTATATGTACATGTAACAAATTCATTTATGAAGATCCTTTCAACATTCTCTTTTGGGGATATAAATGTTTTTAAGTAATTCACTCCTCAATACTTTCCGATAAGCAAACATGTTTTGAGGGAACTTCCCGAATTCTTACCCGATTTCAAGTGAACTATATATTCTGTTTTAAGCCACAATTGTATTTATAAAATCAGTCTTTTTTATTATGAAAACCTTTTTTATTCACTTATGATTTTATATGGAGGATTTCTCCCTTTTCTATTTTAAAGTCTCTATAGTATTTTCTTTAAAACTATACAAAACTGTTTTAATAATAAAATTTATTAAATACTTTTCTTACATATTGTCACTTATACTTGAAATCACTTACCATGATACATTCCTTTTTTAAATTATTAATTTCCATGTATATTTTAGTTCCTTTATTTCATGGACACTTTTATGGTACAACCATTTGTTATACTTTATGACATGATTATGGTACCCAATTATTTACATGGGTAACTCTTATGTTTATGTAAGATTGATTTTGTATGATTATTTATGTGAAAAAAATATTCATGAAAATTTAATATGGGTGCTCTGATATAGATCTCAAATTAATTGGGTAAAGTTTAGTCTCATGAGACGTTATTTGCGACGGTCTTGGCGGTTAGCCTTGGCTTATGCTACCATGTGCGACGATCTTAGTGGTTAGCCTTGGCTTGTGCTACCATGTGAAACGGTCTTGGCGGTTAGCCTTGAATCCTGATAAATTCATGTTTTATATTTCTTTGACATTACTAGACTCCATGTTTATATGATTCCATGTTTATATGTTATGATTCCATATGTTACATGCCTTTTAATATCATTATGTCATGCCTTCTATCTTGTACGCTAATGCTTTGTTCTTATGGTTATTCCCTTAATGGGATATTTATCTCATCCCTTTGTTCATGTGTTCCCCAGGGTACCCTATGCATATGTTTGAGTATAATTAAATTTAGAAGATCTATTTTAAGATTAAATAAATAAATGTTTTATTTAGTTCCATGTTTTCAGTTTTATGTACCTAGTCTTCCAAGACACTAGACTTTACAATCCTTGGCTTGTACTCTGATGTATACTTATTCTTAAACTCATGTAATGTTATATGTAAAAGGTTAGGGATGCTATACAATTACCATTTGAAGTTCCCAAGAATGTGAGAACCACTGAGAAGAGGGTGGGTGGGTGGGTGGGGTATTGAATCAATGATGATCTTTTACAATTAATTTCCACTTGAAATAAACCTTTGAAACTTGATATAAATTCTATCCTTTTAAACTTTATATATATTAACCTCAATTTTTATGCAATGATGGGAAAGTAAATCAAGGCACAAAAGATTTACAAGGTTCAACCCAAGTGAGGGAGACTAAATATTTTCCACAGAGACTCCCATTGGTATATTTAAATTCACTATGTAATGAAGTGAATACAATTGAGTCAACTCCCATTAGACTTATTATGTCTCCCAATATATAATTATACTGACTCCTATGAGTTATAATGATTGCTTATGTTTTAGAGCCAACATAAGACAAAGTAAGAAAGTTACTCACTAATCTTTGTCTGAAAGAATATCCATCTAGTACACTATCTAGTATGACTTCGTCTGGTGCGCTCTATCTTTATTTTTTATAACTCCGTCTGGTATGGCTCATGATACCATATCGCTGATCAGTGCTCTATCCGATGAAAAAAATACTATGCCTCTAACCAGTGATCTATCCAATGCCTATGATATATAGACCTTTTAATATTGTACCTATAACTAGAAAATATCTATATGATTCTCCTAAATAAAACCAATTTCTAGTGCCTCTTCTTAAACCAAATGTTACCTTGGTTGGAAACTCACACTGCTCTAAAATCTTTAGAACTTTTCTTCTCACACACACATATAAATAGAGTAACTATATCCATATGTACTTTCACCCCTTTATATAGGAATGCTTCCAGTAGAAAAGGTAGGAAATAAATTTTATTTTTACCACTCAACCAAAACTTGAAATTTAAAACCCCCACTCATTTCAACTTTTTTGGATGCCTCTCAGATATTATAGAACATTCTTGCACATTCTTGAAAGAACAACCTCTCTTAAAACTTCCTTAGACTCTCTAGATAAAGAAACATTGAAGGATTGGTTTAGTATCATTATTATTAATCTCTTTACAAAGTTTATGAAGAATCTCAAAAAATTTGTTTGAAAAATGTTTTTCCAATGAATTTATTAAAAAAACCACCATATGTTACACTATTCCTTTATATGGTGAACTTGGTAAGAACTTATTTTCTTACTACCAAGAAACTTTATATAGTTCTTGGTTCACAAAACTTAGTCTAGTACATATTCATAGAATCGTTTTTCTAATGGCATCGTATTTGTTTCTCTGATGCTTGACCATCAGATGGAACTTTGACCGATCACCATAACTTTCTAAACTCCTCCTAGAGGATTCAATGGTCATCCACTATTTATGATTGATGTACTCCTACTATCCTTTCTCATAACATAACTCTTACTGGTTCACTTTATATCCCTCAATCTGATGTAGGTTTGAACTTGTACATATGATGATATTTGTAAATATTTGTATGAAATTTCATTCTACTGGAAGGAAAACATCTATATGATACAAAACTCAGTCTGAGGAAGCTTTGTCCAATGGAATCAAACTGTTATCCTTTATACATGAACACAATCCATGGATTCATAATATCAAACTTTTTACAACTTGTAACAAAATATTTATATTTTGAACTTCATATAAACTAATTATCCAAAAACATTATCATTTTAGTAACTTCATATACCTCTGACTGATAGACTAGAAACACTATCCTTAAAACTTTTATTTCAGATCACTGTTGCAATATTCACCACATAATATCTTGAAATTTTTACATCTGAAACACAAAATTCATATATTGAACTTTGTATTATCTCACTTTATATTTCTCCCACTTTTTACTTCACCCATTTTGTAAAAAATCAGCTTGGATCATGAGTATATTCATAATGTTAGTAACTTGAAGATTAACATAACATCATATAACTTATAAGGAGATTTTATTAACAAATACATAAACTATTTCTCACATGGAATACATGAACATTCACAAAAATACATGTTCACAAAAAATAAAAAATTTGTTACAAAAACAACCCAAGAGATATTCAATCCCCCCTTTGGATTTATTGGAAACATTCAGAATAATATTAACATTATTTTGAACAACTCATTTCTCAAATTTTTATCAAACCATATCCATTCTCATAGATAATTTAACAACACCACACTATTGGATAAAGAAATGTTTTTTTAAGAATTTTCATACCTCAGTGAAAAGAAATTTTGTGGACACAATAAGATAAACTCCCCCTCAATCTATTCTCTCCCCTTTTTATGATTACACAGGTTTTATATTCATAAAAGATAGATAATAGAGTTAGTACTTAGTTATAATTTCTCCCACCTTTGAAAATAGAATCTAAAGGATCATGGAGGATCATTTAATTATAAACATTATAAAGTCATTAGTGGAGGATGGACATGTAGTTGTAGTCTCCATTCCTTAAATATTTCCCTTGTCATAAATTTGGTGAAAATATCATCAATTTAACACTTTTCTGAAATATTCTAAAGAATAACATCTCAACCAGTAAGTTTCTCTTTTATGAAATGATAATTAATATTAATGTACTTTTATATGGAATATTGTACATGAATTTTGGAAATATCAATGAAACTTTTATTATCGGAAATAATATTCAATGGTTTACTAATATTCACCCTCAAATATTCTAGATGAACTTATATCCATATCATTTGTGTAGAATCTTGGTTGGAGGAAATATTTTATGGTTCTACTGTACTCAAATAAACATAACTTTTTCTTTCTATGTGAACTCACACAAATATTTCCGAAGAATAAAGTTGTCCTAATGTTGATTTTATATCATTATAATATCCATCCCAATCAGCATAAATGAACCCAAGAAAGGTCATCTAATTAGTTATTCTATACTTTATTTCACAATTTGATATTACTTTAATATAACCAAGTATTCTTTTAGCTTCCAAAAAGTGTGATTCATTTGGGTCACTTTGACATCTTGAACAAAATGTTACAACATATGCAATGTCAGGTATTAAATTAGTAAGATATAGTAATCTTCCTATAAACTTTTGGAAGTATTTATGATTAAAACTTTTCCCAATTTCATCTTTACTCAAATTCATAACAACATATATAGGTGTAAAAAAATATTTTGAATCTTCCATTCCAACCTTTTTTAGAAAATCCTTGGAATAATTTTCTTGAGAGGAAAATTCATAGTTCATTTTTTTTGAACTTATAAGCCAAGAAATAAAGTTAACTCACCAATTATTGGCATATAAAATTTCTTCTTCATTTTCTCATAAAATTATTCATAGGATATATCCCCATCTCTAGTAAAAATTACATCATCAACATAAACAAACAAAATTAGGGTACCTATGGTCATATCCTTAAAATATAAGTTGTTATCAACATTTCCTTTAGAAAAATTCAGCCACATCAGGAAACTTTCAAGTATGGAGTACTTGTATTGAGGGGCCTATCTCAACCTATATAAATATTTCTCTAGTTTACATACTATGGTTCCATATTTATCAAGTATGAACCCACTGAGATATTCAATATAAATATAGTTTTCAATCTATCTATTTATGAAAGATAACTTACCATCCAAATGTTAGAATTTTGTGATTTATATGTGGAATAACTTCCAAAAACATTCTTATAGTTTCAAGTATTACAATAGGGTAAAAAGTATATTTAAAATCATCATCTTCCACCTATGAGTAACATTTGAAAACAAGTCAAGATTTATTTCTTGAAATTTATTCATGTTCATTGAGTTTATTTCTAAACACCCATGTTGTTCATTGTAAGAACCCGGATCTTCTTTCAGGTACGTTTTTCCTTTTTCTAGAGTTTTTGAGAAAAATGAATTTTCTGGAAATTTCAGAAGTACACGCCGTGTACTTTCTGAGTACACGTTGTGTACTCTTCTCCGGATCGAATCTGCGTACTGGCCGTGTCCGGGCCACACACACGGTGTGTAAGGTTGAGGTGGAGGCCGATTAATTCGGAGTATGGAAAAATTGAAGTACACGCCGTGTACTCAAGAAGTACACGCCGTGTACTTTTTTTCCATTAAATGGACCGGGGTCGCTCCTAACCCCCAAAACCATCTTTTTCTTCAGTTTTTGTCCGCCCGAGAGCGACCGTACGACTGAATCTTCCCCGAGCTCCCGCCTCGCCGTCCGTTCTCCGATTCGAGCATGGTCGATTGCGTTGGAATCACAGCGGTGAGTTATTCCTTCTTCTTGAGTCTTGTTTATTGATTCCTCCTCGTTTCCAATTTATCATGGGATGAACATTTTGTGCATTTTCTCAGATCTATGTTGTTCTAAGCGGAATCTGTCATCGAGGTTCGCATATATCGATCTCTTCGGATCGAGGTAGGTGGTTTGTGCCTTTCTGTAGAAAGTTGATGAATATTATATGCAATTTCCACCAATACCGTTGAATGGGGTATTGCGTGTTTCCTGTTTTTCCCTTGTTACTTGCCTTATTTGCTTGATTTCTTTAGTAGAGGTTATTTCTTGTGATTAGAGTAATTTGTTTGTGCTCAGATTGCCTTGCCATGCTTTTTCTGCCTGTTTGGCGTTTTCTAGTTGCCATGCCTAGTTGTAGGATAGTGGAATTGTTGTTTTATTATTACTGTTGAGACTTAGTTGATAGACAAGTAGTTCTTGAGGTTTACTTGGACATTATACGTGTGCTGAGCATGTTTAGTTATACTCAGGACTATGAGAACCTAGAGAAGTAGACCAAAGGGAGAATTGATGGAAGGGATTCTCTAGAGTGTCTTTTAATTATGATGCGAGACCACAGGGGGAATTGACATTGAGTGCTTCCCCAGAGAGTCTGTAGATCCACGACGTGGGCCACAGGGGGAATTTACGTTGAGTGCTTCCCTAGAGAGCCTTTAGCACGATACGAGACTATAGGGGGAATTGACGGTGAGCGCTTCCCCAGAGAGTCTGCTTAATTACGTATTTGAACCAGAGGGGTGAGAATGTGTGTGCCTCCCAGAGGGTTGCTAGTACTTAGAGGTTAAACCATAGGGGTTAGACTGTGAGAGATACCCAGAGGGTTACCTATTTTCTTCTTGTTGCTGACTGCTTGCTTGTGTGCTTTATTTGTTAGAACTATGGTTTGTAGCTGCTTGTGCTTTTCTGTTTACTACTTCTTGTTTTATTACTTCCATGTATTAATTGACTCTTAGGCACAAATCTTTGGGTGATTGCCTACTGGGATTGTATCTCACAGCCTGTTTGGGCCATGATTTTGGGCCCAAGCAGACTATGTTGCTGCAGGTATAGACAAGGGCAAGCGCCCTTCTTCTTCAGGATCTTGACTGCACCAGGAGCTGGGGAGCATGGGACCGAGCCGTGGCTCGCGATGATGAGGAGCTTACTTTTTTTTCTTTTGCACTTGGTTTTACTTGTATTTCAGTACGTTGTTGTGTTTGCTGTTTTCCTTAGATACTTGTATCTGCTGCATCATTGTCATCATAGTTATATATCTACATTGTTTCCACTGTTTGGTTTCTGTTGTTATGCATGTTGTTTACTGCTTCTGCTATTTATTGTTGTTTTCTTACCTTGTATACCTTACCGAATGAGGGCATAGTTTCCCCACCCACTCACCAAGGCCCTCGCTGCTAGTCGGCAGCCTCTGGAGTTCGGGGAAATGCACTTGAGGTCATGTGGTGAACCGGGTACGGGGCACCAATGGAGGGGATCCAGACTCGGGACGTTACAAAGTGGTATCAGAGGAGTTCTTTTCTCTTGCTTTACTGTTTGGAGACCTTAGCCAGAGATAAGACGGATTCGGTACTTGGCATTAAGTTGTTCTCGGGAGTAGCTAACCCGTGTACAGGGAAAATCCATACTACCTCGTTAATTGCAGTTTTCTGGTTTTGAGATTTTATGGTTGGTATGTTTTCACCTAGAGTGATTTGTATGACTTGTGCGGTTATTGTTTTGATATTTAGGTTCTATTTCTGTCGCAACCCGATGAGATGAGTGTATTCCATCTCATGCATCATATAGGCACTTTTAGAAATCACATGTCATGCATTCTTGCCATGCCATCTAGGGTGCATTAGCGATTGCATGATGTTGTGATATGCTCTGTGTAAATTATGCATGCTGTTGTGATAGATGCTTGATAGATTCTCTGCTGTTATGTTAGAAAACTGTTTGTTTTGTTCCTTGCTTAAAAATGAATGCCGAATTTTGGTTTCTTGAGGTGTTATGGGCCCTCACGGATTAGAATTTGGCACCTTTCCCCTTGTTTTAGTGTTTCTGGAATTCTGCACAGTTTCTGAGCTACTGCCCAGAAAAACCCAGAATACACGGCGTGTACTTTTTGGGCACACGCCGTGTAGTTTTCAGGCCGTGTCACTGACTGTGTGAGCAGAACATGGTGTCGTAAGAGTAACTTTGGGAACACGCCATGTACCAGTGGTACACGCCGTGTGAGTTTGGAGCCGTGTACCCGGTCGTGTCATTAAAAACACAGGCTGGGGAAGCTCGGGTAGAACACGCCGTGTCCGTAGGGAACACGCTGTGTAGTCCTGTCCAGGTACCCGACCGTGTCACAAATAACACTGGCTGGCGTGAACTTCTTTTCCACACGCCGTGTCCATAGAGAACACGTCGTGTAGTCTTTTCTAGGTACCCGGCCGTGTCACGAACAACACGGACCGACGTTACGTTCCTTTCCACACGCCGTGTTTGTTCGGAACACGCCATGTAGTCTTTACCAGGTACCCGGCCGTGTCACGAACAACAAAGGGACGATGTCACCTTCGCCTATGCACGCCGTGCTTGTTCAGAGCACACCGTGTAAGGTCCATCCGTGTAGACAGCCGTGTACTCAACAACACGGACCGCCGGAGCCTTGTCTAGTGCACGCCGTGTTTGTTTAGAACACGCCGTGTAGTCTCAGGTTGAGTCGGACCATGTGGGTTAGCCATGTAAGGAGACTCAGGCAAGGGGATAGTTTTCAAGTACACGCCGTGTGTGGGGGTCAACACGCCATGTAGTTTGTAGTGTACATGACTTGAGGGGCAGGAGTACACGCCCATGTCAGTGGTTTAAGAAGACACAACGCGTAGTTTTATACACACCGTGTAGTCGTGTTTTTTCATTCTTGTGTTTTTTTCTTCCCCTGTTCCCGTTTTGTACTCTTGTGTTCTCTATCCTTGTTTTCTTGATCTAAGGTGTACTTTTGATCTTCAGAGCTATGCCTCTGAGACGTCCTCCGGTCGTACGTCTGTCGTCAGGCAGTGATCAGACGCCAGACAAGGTTGATCAGGGACTTCCTGTCGATCCCCCAGCTGAGCCAGCCTTGGCACCGGTTGTTGTACCAGTTGCAGGCGTTGATGCGTAGTTCAGGGAAGGTTTTATGACGATGATGCAGGCCTCCCAGGGAGCACCGCCTCCTACCTCATCTATGGAAGACTTGACGCGGGTCTTTCAACAGCATCATCCTCCCACGTTCTCGGGGGAGGGAGGACCTCAGGCTGCAGAGTCATGGCTGGAAGCCATGCTGACTATCTTCGAGCATCTGGAAACGCCTCCAGAGAGGCGGGTCAAGCTCGCCACCTACATGCTCTGAGACTCCGCCAAGAGGTGGTGGGACGTGATCTCACAGGCGGGTCAACAGCAGGCTATGGCTTGGGAGGAGTTCCAGTGCGTGTTTTATGACTACTTCTACCCGGAGACTCTGAGGTCCGATCGAGCCCAGGAGTTCATGAGCTTAGAGCAGGGTACTCTATCTGTCATGGAGTATTCAGCGTTTCTGCCAGTAGGGAGGTTCAGCTCAGAGTGGAGCGCAATCTGAGAGACTCTGGAGCCGCGAGTCAGGGCGGTTCTGCTTCCAGAGCTAGCTTTCCGTCAGATGATAGCAAGAAGCACCATAGGGAGCCTACGCGCGGTGATGCGAGGAAGCGAGACGCATCATCAGGTAACCAGGTGACATGCTACCAGTGTGGCTGGATAGGGAACACGGGGCCGTAGTGCCAGAGAGACCCCGTGGAGTGCCGATCTTGCGGAAAGATGGGTCACATTCAGCGTTTCTGCCAGGTTTTCCCACAAGCAGCAGGTGACCGGGGTTCTTCCATGACTCCTCGTTCAGGAGTAGCCCCACCAGTCTCTCACCAGTCAGGGAACTGGAGTTCTTCCATCCATTCGGGACAAGGTGGAGATCGAGACCATGGCGGTCAGCCACCAATACCTCATCACCATTAGGGAGGTTCAGCTCAGAGTGGTTATTCAGGGGCGCAGGGCCGCGGTGCAGGCCAGTCTTTCGCCGTGGAGCAGACTTATCATGAGCAGGATCCCGACCCTTCTACTGTCTGAGGTACGATTTTAGTAGCCTCAGTTTTATCTTCAGCCCTTTTCGATACTGGTGCTACACATAGTTTTATCTATGTTTCCGTTGTAGAGAGCCTTGGACTCTTCATCTTTTCTTCTGCCGACTCATTGACACTAGACACACCTTTGGGAATGAGGACATCTAGTGTACGCCAGTGTAGAGAGTGCCCTCTCGAGGTTGCAGGGTATCACTTCTTATGGGATCTCTATGTCCTAGAGATGACAGGCTATGATGTCATCCTTGACATGGACTGGTTGATTCCCTTCCAGGCAGTCATTGACTGTTATCACCGCAAAGTCTATTTCATTTCACAAGAAGGTGAATCTTTCCTTCATAGAGGTGAATGGAACGTTCGGGCGAGTCGGGCGGGACTCGAGAATCTTGGGCTAGGAGGGGTGATAGCCCAGATTTCTATTCTTTATCTGGATGATCAGGGGACTCCACAGTTGGACTTTACTCCAGTGGTGGATCGCTTTAGGTATGTCTTTCCAGAGGACTTTTCAGGTTTGCCTCTAGAGCGTGAGGTAAACTTCTCTATTGAGCTCGTGCCAGGAGTGGCACCAGTGTCCATTCCTCCCTATAGGATGGCCACACCTGTGTTTCAGGAGCTCAAGAAGTAGTTGGAGGAGCTACAGGCTAAGGTTTTCATCCGACCTAGTACTTCTCCTTGGGGTTCGCCTGTTCTGTTTTCAAAGAAGGCAGACGGTACCCTTCGGCTTTGTGTGGATTATCGGAAGCTGAACCAGTTGAAGGTCAAGAACTGATATCCTTTTCCGAGGATTGATGAACTTTTCGATCAGCTTCGAGGAGCCCGGGTGTTCTCGAAGATCGACTTGAGGTCCTGTTATCATCAGTTGCACGTTAGTACATCAGATATACCTCTGACAGCCTTCAGGAGCAGGTACAGTCTTTACGAGTATACAGTCATGCCGTTCGGTCTCACGAACGCACCTGCAGTTTTTATGGCACTGATGAACCGAGTGTTCCATCCTTACTTGGATTCCTTCTTCGTGGTCTTCGTGGATGATATCTTGGTGTACTCTCACACTCGACATGACCATGCCACACATCTTGAGATCGTTCTGAGTACACTGAGAGAGCATCGACTTTATGCTAAACTCTCGAAGTGCCACTTCTGGATGGATCAGATTCACTTCTTGGGTCACGTCATCTCAGAGGCAGGAGTATCTGTGGACCCAGGGAAAGTGAGAGATGTAGTTTCCTGGGAGCAGCCGAAGAACATATTTGAGGTACAAAGTTTCCTAGGGCTGGCTGGATACTACAGACACTTCATTCGGGACTTTTCCCATTTAGCAGCACCCTTGACAGGTCTGACCAAGAAGGGGGAGAAGTTCTTATGGTCAGATTCTTGTGAGTCAGCCTTTTAGGAGCAGAAAGGGAGGTTGACTTCAGCACCGATACTAGTCTTTCCAGAGCCAGTCAAGAGCTACACTATTTACTGTGATGCTTCGGGTATCGGGCTGGGAGCTGTGGTTATGCAGGGAGATGGAGTCGTTGCGTACGGGTCTCGGCAGTTGAGGCCACATGAGAATAACTACCCTACGCATGATCTGGAGTTGGCAGCTGTTGTTCATGCCTTGCGCTGTTGGAGAAACTATCTTCCGGGAGAGCACTTTTTGGTCTTCACTGACCACAAGAGTCTCAAGTATATCTTCACTCAGCGTGATCTGAATCTGAGGCAATGTAGGTGGGTTGAGTATCTACAGTCTTTTGACTTCGAGCTTTCCTATACGCCGGGAAAGGGAAACGCCGTAGTAGACGCGTTGAGCAGGAGAACTCAGATTCAGGAAGTTCAGGAGGCCATTAGTGAGTGGCAGCTGATGGATCTATTCTCTAAGATGCATCTAGAGGTTCACAATAGACGGGGACACACTTTTTAATCTTCCATAGCTGTTACCTCCATGCTAGTTGATCGGGTACGGATGAGGCAGCTATCAGACTCGGAAGGCTTAGTCCTGCGGGAGAATGTGTAAGGAGAGGACCCTATTCATGGATGGACAGTGGGCGAGGATGAGATCTTGCGTTTCCAAGAACGCGTATGGGTGCCAGCAGACATACACGAGGAGCTGATGCGGGATTTCCATTCCTCTGTTTTGGCAGTTCATCCTGGAGTCACCAAGATGTATCGGGATCTTCATCGCCAGTATTGGTGGCCAGGTATGAAGAAAGATGTTGGTGGTTTTGTCATGAGATGTTCTACTTGTCAGCAGGTGAAAGAAGAGCATCAGCGGCCAGCGGGGCTCTTACAACAGTTACCCATTCCGGAGTGGAAGTGGAACGATGTTGCGATGGACTTCGTGACCGGGTTGCCGAGATCACCTCGAGGGAACAATGCTGTTTGGGTTGTCATCGATAGACTTACGATGGTCGCTCACTTATTTCCGATCAAGGAGACCTTCAGTGTCAATGATCTAAGACGAATTTACACCAGATAGATCGTTTGTCTGCATGGAGTTCCGCGCTCTATTGTTTCAGAAAGAGATGCGCGCTTTACCTCTCGGTTCTGGCAGGGACTTCAGAAGGCCTTGGGTACACATGTACTTTTGAGTACAACATACCATCCCCAGACTGATGGCCAGTCCAAGCACACGATCCAGGTGCTTGAGGATATGCTCCGAGCTTGCAACCTTGATTTTGGCGGTTCTTGGGAGAAGCATATTCCTCTGGTGGAGTTCTCCTACAACAACAGTTTCCAGGATACCATTCAGATGGAACCATACGAGGCTTTGTACGGTAGGCCATGCCGATCACCCTTATGCTGGCTGGAGGTAGGAGAGGCAGCTTTGCTGGGACCTCGTCTTGTTCAGGAGACTTCAGAGCAGATAGAGCTGATTCGGAAGAGGATGTCTACAACGCAGTCTCGACATAAGTCTTATGCTGATCAGCGGAGATGACCTCTGGAGTTCAAGGTCAGTGATCATGTTTTCCTATGTGTCACACCGAGTTTGGGACACAAAAGGATTCAGAGACAGGGTAAGCTTTCACCGCGGTACGTCGGGCTGTTTGAGGTCTTGGAGAGAGTGGGTCCGGTCGCCTATCGGTTGCAGCTACCTCAGAGGTATCGGGCCATGCACGACGTCTTCCATGTCTCTCAGCTCCGAAGGTACTTTTCAGACCCATATCACGTCTTTTAGCCAGAGGAAGTCGAGCTTGAAGTGGATGCATCGTTCGAGGAGCATCCTATCCGAATTGTTGATCGTAGTATGAAGGTTCTCCGCGGGCGGTCTGTTCCTCTGGTACGAGTGCTATGGCAGCACGGGCGAGTACAGGATGAGACCTGGGAGAGGGAGGACGATGTACGATCGCAGTGGCCGGAGCTGTTCGGGGTTTCTTCTTCTCCGACTCATTAGGGAAATTCAGGGAAAAATTTCCTTAAGGGTGGAAGTTTGTAAGAACCCGAATCTTCTTTCAGGTACGTTTTTCCTTTTTCTAGAGTTTTTGAGAAAAATGAATTTTCCGGAAATTTCAGAAGTACACGCCGTGTACTTTCTGAGTACACACCGTGTACTCTTCTCCGGCTCGAAGCCGCGTGCTGGCCATGTCCGGGCCACACACACGGTGTGTAAGGCTGAGGTGGAGGCCGATTAATTCGGATTACGGAAAAATTGAAGTACACGCCGTGTACTCAAGAAGTACACGCCTTGTACTTTATTTTTTTCATTAAATGGACCGGGGTCGCGCCTAACCCCCCAAACCATCTTTTTCTCCAGTTTTCGTCCGTCCGAGAGCGACCGTACGACCGAATCTTCCCCGAGCTCTCGCCTCTCCATCTGTTCTCTGATTCGAGTACGGTCGATTGCGTTGGAATCAAAGTGGTGAGTTATTCCTTCTGCTTGAGTCTTGTTTCTTGATTCCTCCTCGTTTCCAATTTATCATGGGATGAACATTTTGTGCGTTTTCTCAGATCTACGTTGTTCTAAGAGGAATCTGTCGTCGAGGTTCGCGTATATCGATCTCTTCGGATCGAGGTAGGTGGTTTGTGCCTTTCTGTAGAAAGTTGATGAATATTATATGAAATTTCCACCAATACCCTTGAACGGGGTATTGCGTGTTTCCTGTTTTTCCCTTTTTACTTTCCTGCTTTTCTTGATTGCTTTAGTAGAGGTTATTTCCTATTATTAGAGTAATTTTTTTGTGCTCAGATTGCCTTGCCATGCTTGTTCTTCCTGTTTGGCATTTGCCAGTTGCCATGCCTAGTTGTAGGATAGTGGAATTGTTGTTTTATTATTACTGTTGAGACTTAGTTTATAGCCAAGTAGTTCTTGAGGTTTACTTGGAAGTTATACGCGCGCTGAGCATGTTTAGTTATACTCAGGACTGTGAGAACCTAGAGTAGTAGACCAAAGGGAGAATTGATGGAAGGGCTTCTCCAGAGTGTCTTTTAATTACGATGCGAGACCACAGGGGGAATTGATGTTGAGTGCTTCCCCAGAGAGTCTGTAGATCCACGACGCAGGCCATAGGGGGAATTGACTTTGAGTGCTTCCCTAGAGAGCCTTTAGCACGATACGAGACTATAGGGGGAATTGACGGTGAGCGCTTCCCTAGAGAGTCTGCTTAATTACGTAGATGAACCAGAGGGGTGAGACTGTGTGTGCCTCCCAGAGGGTTTCTAGTACTTAGAGGTTAAACCATGGGGGTTAGACTGTGAGAGCTACCCAGAGGGTTACCTATTTTCTTCTTGTTGCTGACTGCTTGCTTTACTTATTAGAAATGTGGATTGTAGCTGCTTGTGATTTTCTGTTTACTGCTTCTTGTTTTATTACTGCCATGTATTCATTGACTGTTAGGCACAAATCTTTGGGTGATTGCCTACTGGGATTGTATCTCACACCCTGTTTGGGCCATGCTTTTGGGCCCAAGCAGACTATGTTGCTGTAGGTATAGACAAGGGCAAGCACCCTTCTTCTTCAGGATCTTGACTGCACCAGGAGCTGGGGAGCATGGGACCAATCCGTGGCTCGCGATGATGAGGATCTTACTTTGTTTTTCTTTTGCACTTGGTTTTAGTTGTATTTCAGCACATTGTTGTGTTTGCTGTTTTTCTTAGATACTTGTATCTGCTGCATCATTGTCATCATAGTTATATATCTACATTGTTTCCGCTGTTTGGTTTCTGTTGTTATGCATGTTGTTTACTGCTTCTGCTGTTTATTGTTGTTTTCTTACCTTGTATACCTTACCGAATGAGGGCATAGTTTCCCCACCGACTCACCAAGGCCCTCGCTGCTAGTCGGCAGCCTCTGGCATTCGGGGAAACACCCTTGAGGTCATGTGGCGAACCGGGTATGGGGCACCAGTGGAGGGGCTCCGGACTCTGGATGTTACATTCCTATACAATTATTTATTTTTAGTCATGGAATAAGATCCTATGTGTCATTTTTCTCAATTTGATATAAATATTCATTCATATCACTTAACCACTATTTATGTTCAACTACCTATGAAACTAACTATGGTTCTACCTATGAGATAAGTGATGTATGATTCTCTAATCTCAATTTCCACCTGGTCCAAACTGAAGATTTCTAGTTTCTAATGATGTTATCAGATTAAACCTATTTTTATAATGTTAAAAATTTAGTGTTTTCCTTCCTGTCTTATTTTCCTCATCTCTAGACTAATCTAAATAATAACATTAGGATCACAATCATCTTATTTCTGATTATCTTATTTATAAATCACCATTATATCTTTTGCAACATATTACTTATCATCTTCAACAAATTTTTTTAAGGAAGTATGATTTTCAATAACTTTCACATCAAAGTAATAAATAATTTTTTTTATTCATTTATTCCAAAACTTATAACTAATTCCGTTAGCTAAATATCCCATGAAAATTCCTTCTTCAAATTTTTCATCAAACATTCCTAGATCTAGATTTTTGATCATTAGTGAGCATGGACCCCCAAAAACTTTGAAGTATTTAACTATTGAATTTTTCTTACACTATATATCATAGGGAGTTATTTTAGATTCTGGCCACAATAAATATCTTTTTTGAACATGAACAACTATACTTATAACTTCTCTCCAAAAAAATTTATAAAGTTTGTATTTAGAAAGCATGCTCCCTCCCATTTATACTAAACTCATGTTTTTTACTTTCTGATAATCCATTTTTAAGGAGTGTAGAGATCACTGTATTGGTGTTTGATACCATGTTTCTTCAGGTATAAATCAAAATATTTACTTGTGTACTCCTTAATATTTTCCTTCATCAGCTTCAATATATATACACCTAGTTCTTTATCAACGTCCATTCTAAAAATTATGAACATCTCTATAGACTTTGATTTATGTTTTATAAACATTATTTTGGTCATCTAAGTGAAGTCATCAATAAAAGTAATAAATTACAAGTCACATTTTTCTTATTTATGTCTCATCAACCCACAAAGATAAGATACTTTGGGCTTAATAGGTCTGGTGGATTAGATTTAAAATTTATTATGTCTAACACTGACTATCATTCCTTTCATCAAAGTTGTAAAAACGATGTATTATTTCATTTTTAGTTGTGGTATGTTTAGTACAAAATACTCCTTAGAAAGTGTTATCATAATTCTCAATCTAAGATTCCCAAGTATTAGGTGCCATAACTTCTTTTCATCCTCATCACTTAAGTAAAATGAATTACTAGGATCTAAAATCTAGAATAAATTATTGTTGACTATATCTCTATTAGTAAAAACTTTTTAATCTTTAAAAATTAATATGATACAAGAATATTTTTTGAAGACAACTTCTTTACCATCAACACAAAGTTATCTAACACTTAGTAAGTTGTTCTTGAGCCCATCAATATATAGAACTTCCTTTAATTCCAGTTTTTGTGCTTCAATCTCAAATGTTTATATTCCTTTTAATTTTTAAAGAACTAATTTTTCTGAAAGTAATTACACCTTAAAATTATTCAATATATTTCAAGATATTTAAATCCCTTGTCATATGTGAGTAATAACCACTGTCAAGAATCTAGGGTTGTTACTTTTGTTGTCTTTTAGAGTAGTCTCGATAAAAAAAGATATTTGTACTATTTTATTTTTCTTAACTTCCTTCTATTTTCTATCATAAGAACTTTTTCCTGGAAGCATTATCATATATTATTTAGAATAGTGACCTGGTTGGTCACACAATGCACAAAATTACTCCATACAATCAAATCAGTTTTTATTTGGGAATTTTTCAACTTCAGATGGATATTATTTTCTTTCATTATGTAATTTAAGAAAGTTACTTTCTTTTATACCACTGATACTCCCCTTCGATTCATGCCTTTTTCTAGGAATAGATATGTTGCACCAACAATTATATTCCTTATTCTCATATATACCACAACACCAACAATATCCATTAAAAGTTGATCTGCTATAGAAAAATGGTTTTCCTTATAGAAATTTGGTCAAGGTTCATCACATATTTATGTATTTAATTCCACATGGCATGATAAATCTTTCTTACGAGGGTTATTTTCAACTTTCATTGATATTATGTGTTTATCACATCATTTCTAAAACCAAAAATTTCCCAAATTAGTTTTTAGTATTTTCATAGTTAGTAAAATTAAATGAAATTTTTTGTTTAGAAAGTGTAGATTTAACCTGGTTCTTGGGATGTGTTCTTTTAGTATCTTGAGATGTTTTAGCCTTTTCACTAAATATTTATTGAAATTCCCAATCATCTTATTTAAGGTACTTTCTACCTAAAGGAATATCAATTGAGTTTTACAAATATCATATTCCTTAATAGTGAATTTCTTATTGGTCCCAAGTAGATGACAATAATGGAATATAAAAGGGGGGGGGGGTGAATAGTCCTTTAAAACTTTTAACACAAATAATAAATCAGAGTTTTAATATTGAATAAAGTAAAAATGGAGTGAAATGTTAAAAATATAATGTAGTGAAAATAAAATACAAACACAATATTTTTATAATAGTTTGGGATCACCAATATCCTACTACACTCTTCAATATTCTCTACTCAGCGAGAAGATCGGTACCCACTAATAAACCTTAGTTTTAACGGTGTGATAACCTATTTATAGACCATGGATTTTACAATACCTATAGGGATAATGAACCTAAATTTTTATATGTGTCACAACCTATACTAACCTAAATTTTTTCCAAGAGTCACAATGAAAGTAATTTCCTTTTGATTGGTAGAATAACCAATACGAGACTTTATTTTGATTGGGAAAAGCATAAAATTATGCTTAAAATTAAAAACAGATGAAATAAAATATTACTCGGTAAAAAATAGAAAAAAATGATGATCAGTAGGGAGAAAAAGGTGTGGAAGTTAATGTAGCTCGATGATCTACAACTACTTCAAGAGTAGAGAATCAATCATTGAGGCTCCTTTATGACTAAACCAATGAAATAATAGTCTCCGAAGACATCAATTATGTGTCAAGTAATTGTATTACTGCATGTAGTGGTCTTTATTTATGAAAAAATCACAAACTATCATCAAGAGACTTTGATTCAAATTGAATGGGAGTTTCCTAAACTCATCACCACCATTCAAGAATTAGAAAAAAGTATGGAATCATGTTGTTACCTATTTAAACATTGTTCATAATCAAAGAATAATTTTGGTGCACTATAATTCTTACATTGGAATAATTAATACAAATTCTAAAATGATCCTTAGTACATATGAGAGTTTTCAAATAAGGAAAATAAAAATAAAAACTACTTCAAAAAATTGTGATAAACCATTAATTAGAAAATAAATAAAATAGAGTAAAATAATAATAATAATAATTTAAAACTCATTAATTCTAGAAATATTTAACATGATATTTTTCTACCAAAAAATTTTCAATATATTTTTTAGATTATACATGTATTTTTCAAAGAAATAAAATATTTTACATAAATTGAATAAAATTTTAATTTATTAAAACATCAAAACATTACAAAAATAGAGCATCATTACAAAAATACTGCATGTTTGTTTGTATAATGATTTTATGCACAAAATATTTAATAGAAAATCTAATAATACTTTTAGAAAACATAATTAGTTAATAAATTAAAATAATAATTAAAATATTTTCTATAGGTTGTAGGAACTAAAAATAATATCAGTTGAGTTTTTACTACCGTGCAACGATCACACATTTTATTACTGACGGAAGTGGGTGCTTTCTACGACTACCACTGAAATAGAGGATCTGATAACACTAATGTTCTACTATCACTAATTTATATGATACCACTAATGCTGCTTTGAATTATTTCTACCATCAGTAAGAAGCAGAGCTACTGTTGATATGCTACTACTACATGTTATTGATAAAAATAGAGAATAACTAATACTGTTGGAGGAATGTAGTTCCACCATTAGAAGAGCTACCATAGAAGTATGAGGCCTATACTACAACACTTTAGGGTGATTCATCCACTACTGGTGTGGTTTGTTGTAAGTGAGTAGGTGTCTGCTACCACCAATATATATGGAAGGCGTATCCATGAAGTATGGATGGAGATGTTGTACCGATACCATTTCCATGCTACCATAATCGGTGTTGTCACTCCCAAACCACTATTTTCCTTATTATTTTAATTATTTCTTAATATATGATTTTTTTGGGCGATGTTTGGGTTGAGTTACGAGTGGAATTTTTGAGTTTTGGAGTTTTAAAATTGTTTTTGACTCTTTGCAGGGTTAATATACACGATTTAGAGGGAAACCATGCGTACTATTTTACAAAGAAGCATTTCCAGTTATTTTTGTTGTTGGATAGGTTTTCTTTCACAACCTGCATATGGTTAATCTCAAATTGTTCAAGACAAATAAGTAACTATGCGACCTTCTTGGGTTTTCTGAGGTATAATGCATGACTTATGCATGTTTTTGCTAAACTGTGCGGCAAGCGTGTAGTGTGGCTCTAATTTTGAAAGTGTCTAATGGAATGATTAGAGCATGGTTTTTCAAACTGTGTGGTATGGAGGGTGAATCATGTGAGGGGTTCTTGAAGAAGGTAGTGGACAATGCATTATTAGTGCATGGTTTGGGAAATGGTGGAGCCAAACCGTGTGGCTTACTCAGAATCTCCAAAAGTTGAAATTCTAAGTTTTACCCTCTTTATTTAAAACCCCATTTGACCCCTCTCATTCCCCATTCAATTTTTTCACATTATAGGGCTCCTAAAGCGTTTCCCCTAGCTCCTATTCCACCGTAAAAGCTTCTCCTTTGATCCTTAGTGATTTTTTCTTTGGATTTTGGTCTCCTTTCCTCTTCATCTTTATTTCCAATTTTTTTCCTTATTCTCAATTGGTTTTGTTATCTCTTGGTTGAACCCTAGAGAGAGGTTTGGAACATGTGGGTTATTTATTTTGGTTTTAGGGTGTGAAATTTGATTCTTGGGCCTTATTCTCCCATATTACAGAGTTTTATTGCATTTACATAACATTGAGGTAGGTGTTTGCATCCATTTCCTCTCTAAAACATGCTAAATAATGATTGATATTTCTTAAATCAAGTTATATGGTGTTATTTATAATTGTGGTTTGCATATTTTAATTATTATGGATTTTTATGTTGGTGATTTGGTGAAAATGGGGTTTTCAAAGGTATTCTATGATTATTCCTATACATATCCAAAGTATATGAATTCTTGTTATTTGATAAAATACCAAGTATAATTTTAAATTTATTTGGATGTTTTAAAATGGTTTTTGATTTTTGTTTGAATTTTGATAAAGTTGTATGGCAAGTGGAGTTGTGATTTTTATGGGTTTTAGGCCTTTTTGTGGTGTTGTACTTATGTGATAACTCTTATTATTTAGTGTGATTCTCCCTATATTTCTTTAGTAAAACCCTTGACATCTTTATAGATGTCTATATATATGATGGAGTGATATGTACATATCCATACTCACACATGGTGTGCATATACATGCGTGCATGCATAAAAATAGAAAATTCCATAGGATGTTTGTTTTAAAAAACCTCACTTTATTCAAATGATTTATTGAATTCTAAATACTTTACAAATGGTTTATTTATTCCTAAATGACCTCAAATAATTTTTTATATGGTTTTATTTGGAGGCCCATTTGGCACTTTGTATTTGTATATTTTCTAAATATTTCTTCAAAGGCCCATTTGGAACCTTGAGAATTATGTTGGAATGATAACCTTGGTTTTGTAAATGGTTTTATAAATAAAGGTGTTTTACTCAAGTGGTTTTTAACTTCAAATTCTCATTATTGTTTGGTACTTTGTGACATTTATTGAGGAATAGTTTGATCTCTCAAGATGTGTAGGCCCAGTTGGCACCTTTGAAATGTTTTCTATTTAATGGTAACCCACATAGTATTCCTCTGGTTAGAGAGGGTATTCACATGGATGGTGTCGGGGAGTGGGGAAGGAATGTACCTTGACATCTGTGGATAATAGTTAATGTCAAGAATGTGATGGACTCCTCAATTTTCCTTTATACTATCCTAATGGGATACGAGAAATCATCTAGAGGGTCGAGTGATGGTTTCTTTTTAGTCTCAATTAGATGGACTAGAACCCCCTGGTGGATGAATGTCCAAAGTGGGTTGTTCCACTAATTTTAGGATCATAAAGTGTCTAGGTTGGTGATAGACTATGGACCACATCATATGCTGGTTGATGGATCCAAACTGAGTATGTTTAGGGTATCCTATCAAGATATTTAGGACATTCCCATGAATGTGTACCTTTCATATTTCATTACTTTTGTGTGGCACTTTCGTTACCTATTCTATTTCTGATTACTTTACTATATTCATGTTTCTTATACCACTTTCAATATTTATTTTCAAATAAACCTCGTTTCTTATGTTCAATACTATTATCCCTTGCGTATTCATTTATCTAGGGTGAGGGTTTCTTCTTGGATTTTGTAATAGGAATTTGTTTTAAAGGAAATCCATGTTTTTTAAAAAATGGATTTTGTGAAATCTGTGTTCATTTGTTTAAATGATGAAATCCTATTATATATATGTATTTTAAACCAGTGTTTATAGACTATTTTAGGAAAGGAAATGCATGGATTTTGTGTTGCTTACCTACAGAGATATTGTATTCTCACACCCTACTTATTCCACTCAGCATCAGTAGACCTAAGTTATTTTATAGGTTTAGATTTTGTTTTGGTTCAACCATGGAATAGGTTGGTTTCATGAATGGATGGTGATCAAAAGGCCACACGAAGATCTTGTTTTGTTCCAGTTTAGTTGTAGTTATATTTTTGCATTTTTTATATGTATCTAGATCCTGTTTATGTTTAGTTATTTATGTATCCTACTTATGGTGCAGTCTTTTTTTTAAGTTGTAATTATTGGTTGAAATCATCCCCAAAGATTTATCTCGTAATGCAAAGATTCTTGTCATCATCCCATGGGGATCTGGGTTTCCCTTTAGGCCTTGTCATGGATCAGCTCTGTGCTTGTTTTGGGGATGACCTAGGATGGTTCATGAAAAAAATGGTATCAGAGCAGCCTTTTGTTATTTGGGATGTTAGGTATTATGAAGATAATATTGTTAGGGCTTGAGATATAGGTCGTTGGTTGGTTCCTAATCACCACCGCTCATGAAGAAAATAAAGTTTCTTGGGATAGTTGGGTTTTGAGCCTTTAATTTTGATTTTTTGGTTTATACTATTGGTGGTTTGTTTTTTTGAGGGGTTTTATGTATTGGGTAATGAAAATAGAAGTAAGATAGTTTCATGTAGTGAGATTACATAGCACAACGAACCATATGAGAGTTGTCTTTGGTTTGTTTAAGGGACTTGGTTTGGATTAGTGTAAGGTAATAATTCCATCCCCATTGTAATATGAGATTACTTAGGAGATATTTAGGACCATTTTAATCTAATGGTTAATCCCCAAGGAAGTGAAAGTGAAGAAATTTGAATAGATCATGAGTGTTCAACAATGTTAGTAGACAATGAAGAAGTATGTTGACCATTTCAAGGAGATAGTTCCCTTTTCTTTAGAAGTGTAATAAAGTGATCTATCTAAAGATCATCTCTTTGTATGGGGTATTCAACCAAAGATCCATGATTGAGTTCTTTATTCTAGGAAAGTTTTGTTCAGATTGTTGGGGGATGAGGCATTTCTAGATGAATTGGTTTCCAAAGGGCAACCTGTGATGGATGATAGCCCGATATTTACTATTTCTAGTAAGGGTTCCCCATCCAGTGTGGGGTGTAAACTAGAGGAACCTATTCTATAGGATTCTCATTTATTTGTTTTTACTTCTAATAAAAAGGACCACTTTCTTGTGTGATTCCAGTGTGGTCATTTTTAGAATTCTAATCCATATTTCCATAACACTCCAAAGGCCTATTGTTGGTGTAATTGGATGGGGAATATTTATAAATTCTGTAGGGTGAGACCTCGATAATAGGAAAATAAGTCCAAGATAGTTCTATATCTTAGTAGTTTTCCTATTCGGTCCTTTTAGGTGACCACCCTTTTTATGTTTTCCTCTATTTTGTTTATTCTTCCTCAATCCTTCTTCTTTTATTTTTTATTTTGTCATGTGTTTTTCCTTGAACAATATGTTTTTTGGGTGATTTTTTGCACTGTGTTGACTTGGAGATGAATGTGTCTTGTGGAAATTATGAATAGTGGTTTAACCCATTGTTTTGGTTGAGTCCTTATCATATTGGAGGTTTTTATCATGTTAGTCCATTCCTAAATGGTGAGGAGGCCCATTATTGATCACATCCTTGTTATCATTTGACATAGTCAGGTATGAATGGTATATAAATGAGTCACACCACGGGTGTTGTTTTTTTTCATTTAGAGGGTTTGTTATTTGAGTTATTTCATTTGGATTAAGAGTTCCAAATTTATTTACTCATCTTGGACTAGGTGAATTTCCAAGGGAATGAAGTTTTTATTGTGGAATGAATTGTCACACCAAAACCACTATTTTCCTTTTTATTTTAATTATTTATTATTTTATGATATTTTGGGTGATTTTGGGTTGATTTCTTGGTGTATTTTTTTAGTTTTGGAGTTCTTAACTTGTTTTTGGCTTTGTGAATGGTTAATGTGCATAGTTTGGAAGGAAACCATATGACCTCTTAACCAAACGAGCATTTTTAGTTTTTTTATTTATTTCATGATTTTTCTTGAATTTCATTCACATGTTTAATCCCAAACCATGTGAGACAAAGGAGTAACTATGAAACCTTATTGGTGTGTCTGAAGTGTGGTGCACAACTTGTGAAAAACTTGGCAAACTATACAGAAATCATGATGTGTGTCTATTCATTTTGACAGTTCAAAATGAAAAGGTTGGAGCATGGTTTTTCTTACCATGCAGTATCAAGGGTAAACCATGAGAGGGGTGAATAGCCTAGTTAGTGGAAAAAACATGATTAGTTCATGGTTTGGAAAACTATGCAGCCAAACCATGAGGCATGCTCAGAATCTCTAAAAATTTTAAATTCTAAGTTTTTCCCTTTTGAATTAAAACCTGATTTCATCCCCTCTACCCCCATTCGGTTTTGGTGCACTATAGGGCTCCCAAAACCTTTCCCCTTGGCTCCTATTCCACCCTTGAAGCTCTATATTTGATCCTTGGTGATTTTCTTTGGATTTTTGTCTCCTTTACTCTTTTTATCTTATTCCCCCTTTTGTTTATTTCTTATCCTTTGGTTTGGTTCTCTCTTGGTCAAAACCTAGAGTGAGGGTTGGCACATGTGGGTTGTTTATTTTGGTGTTAGGGTGTGTGGTTTTTTTCTTGGTCCTTGTTCTCCCCTCTTCTAGAGTTTTTTTGTGTTCACACAACATTGAGGTAGGTGTTTTCATCCATTTCCTTTTTGAAACATGATATATGATGCCTGAGCTTTATTAAATCAAGTTTTATGGTGTTCTTCATACTTTTGGTTTTCTTATTTAATTTTTTTTGGATTTCTATATTGGTGATTTATTGGAAATGGTTTTTTCAAAGGTTTTATATGATTATGCCTATACGTATCCAAAGTATATGTATGATAGATATTTGATAAAATATAAAGTGGACTTTAAAATGGATTTGGATGTTTTAAAATATTATTTATCCCTTTTGTAATTTTTATAAAGTTATATGGAGAGTGGAGTTGTGCTTTGTGTTGGTTTTTATCCTTTTTGTAGTTTGGTGCATATGTGATACCTCTTATACTTTGGTGTGATACTCCCTATTTTTCTTTAGTAAAACCCTTGAAATATTTATGGATATATATATATATATATGACGGAGTGATATTTTCATATCCATATGAGCATGGGGTGTGAATATACTTGTATGCACATGTAACATGCTTTATTTGAGGTACACTATTGTTTTTTTCATTTATTCTTACATTTGAAGTTAGTGGGTTAGTCTTCGAAAGTGTTTGAAGGTGTAAAAAGGAAAGAACCTGGGGTCAACTTCTGAAAAAAGTTTCAAGAAAAATTTTCCCTGTTAATTCTTGTTTTATGATTTAAATAGTTTAGGGAAATTTTTCAGGGGGTAAAAACCATTTACGTCATAAAATGGGTTTATGTCATAAATATGGGTTTTTCCAGAATAATAAACAAGGTGTTGAGTTTTTTAGTATAAATGAACCTCAATTAATTTACTATTTAAATTCTCAATTTATGTCATAAATCATTAGGGCCCAATGATTTTTATAATGTTTAGTGGTTGTAAATCATGATACAATGCCTTTCTTCTTTCTCTCGACTTCTAATATTAACCTAGGTGATTTCTAGAGATCTTAGATGGCCATAATCCCTTAACAACAAATCTTTGAGTGGTTATTTATGGAAATAAAAGGTTAGGGTACCATATTCCTTCTCATTTTGGAAATATTTGTGTTGGATTGATCGAAACCATAGATCGGTGTGTGTTACTTAGATTTATGGGTTTAGATTTTCAGTGATGAGATCTTCTTAGGTTTTGATAGATGAATGGAATTAAGGGGTTGATAAGTGAAATAATTTAACATCCTTTGTGAAAATGTAATCGAGGTAGGTGGATTATATCCCACTCTATTATTCTAGAACTTGTTGAATTGAATCTCGATAATTTTTTTTTGTTATTTGATTGGAAATATCTTGAGTATGTTATGTGGGGAACCCTTGTTTAATGTGATTTCAAAAGGGTAGTTTTGAAATATACTCATGAGATGTTTTAATTAATTGTTTTCAAAAATTTGGTTTCCAAAATAAAAGTTTTATGTGGAAAACAATTTTATATAGATGATGGTCTTAGAATACATGGTGTTGTGTGTTCATATTGCATTGTACAAGGCCTTTTTGAAACTAACTTGGTGCTCAATGCTGACTGGAAAGGCACAAGGGGATATCACCTATTGATGAATTGGTGTAAGACATATTTTTTCATTCGAGTGTTGGTATTTTCATTCAGAATGCATGTGTGTGTGTGTGTGTGTAACATGATATAAGTATTATAAGTGAAAGTGAAAGTAAAATAATGAATGAATTTTCTTATTAAATTTATTGCTTTAACTGTTTACCTTTGATAATATGTTTTGATATTCTTAACCATTATTTTATATAAAATGAAATAACTTGTTCTTTTCCTAGTGTAATGTTTTGGGATGTCTCTGGGGAAATAATATTGGGTGATATAATCATTCCTTTCTTGGTAACTTTGGTTCATTTAAATATGTCATGTATCGTGATATAGGGAAGGGTCATATTTCTTACTTCTCTAGTGGTGATCATTAACATCATGGTTTGGTTGTTGAAGCTGGAGCTGGGGAGTGTCTACATCTTAGCCTGGGATGGTTCCACTTTATTTCCAATGTATTTCTATTTATATTCTTATCCTTTCACATTTATTTATCTTCCATTGTTACTTTGATATTATTTTGTATTGGTATTTCATTGAGTTATGTGATTTTTTATTCATACATCATTTAGAGGATTGAATGTTTATTTTTTAATATTGTTAGATAGTTTTATCTTTAAAGGGAAAATAATACCCCAACGTTTCTTAACCCCTTGGCATTTATTTCTAGCCTTTGGTGTCCTAGGGACATCACCTAAGGCTATAAACTCCCCTATCAATTCTCAAGACAATGAAGTGGTGAAGGATGTTACAAATAATATTAGTTGTGTTTAGTCCTTGAGTTGGGTTAGTAACAAGAAGATAGAACTATCAAAACATGAAATGTATAGAAAAAAAAGACATATCTAACCTTTTTATACTGAACTTGAAGTTACTAGGGTGTCCTGGTATAATAGTTTTATAATACACTTATTGGAGTTGTTTTATCTCATCATCATGGGATTAACCGATGAGTATTTAATATCTTGCATTAGTACAAAGATTTCCCACTTGAACTGTATTTCTCATCTTCTATTTAATGATTTTTTACAAATTATTAAAATAGTTTATTTTTGCAAATGATTGTTCCACTGGCTGTTTCCTAAAGTAATGATAATTGTTTAAAATTTATTCAAGAATTTTATTATTATAGAGAAATGGTCTAAATGGTGTATTGTTGTATTTATAGAAAATGTTACAAGGAAGACACTATATAAATCAGTAAGAAGAAGCTATTAAAAATGTGGTTTCACCTGAGTCATAGGTTAACCAAAAACTTGTACAAAGTATTATACAAGTGTTTCAAGCTATTAATAGAGGAAATAAAAATTATGAACTGAGGAAAGTAGATAATTAAATATTTTCATAAATAGAATCCACCTATTTTTCAAGGGGATTTTGAACCTAAGAAATTAGAATTTTGGATCAACCAAATGAATCGATTATTTTATTTTCTTGGTACACTGGAAGAACTAGATATTAAGTTGGAAACCTATATGTTGTAAGATATTTCACTCTAATGGTGGGATTTTTCTATCCAAGATAAATTTGATCAAGGAATTATGTGGGAGGATTTTTAGGAATTGGTCAATAAAAAATTCTTCCTACACATATTCAAAATATCAAGAAAAAAATATTTCTTTAGATTAAATAAATAAAAACTCTTAATGACAGAGTATATAGATAAGTTTATGAAATTAGTTTGTTTTTTCCCATAAGTAGCTACCAGTGAATCCTTTAAGGTGAATATCTTTGAGTTAGGATTACGACTAGAGATTCGATCCAAGATAGTGGTTCTCTATATTATTTATTATTCAGATATGGTTAAGAGGGAAACATCAGAAGAAATAGATATTGTTGGGAAACCTACAGTAGGTATTATGTTTATTCCCATGGGGATTGGTTTCAAATCTAGTGATGGAAATAAGATAAATAGGGATGTATACTCTCATGGAGGTGGAACACCTCACTATCAGACAAAAAAATTAGTTTATTTTCCTATAAGATCTGTATATAAAATAGGTTGTTTTTAGTGTGGTTCATTAATGAAAGGAAAGAAACAATGTACCAAACCACAAAAGAATTACCACTGATACAATAATATAGGTAATATCAATAAGTTTTTCCTTAAACATAAGAGATCATTAGGTGGAATAGGATTGAATCAGCCTCATATTTTGTATTCTCAGACGAAATAGTCCCATTAGACTAGTTCACATCCACATACATAGGTGAATCGAGATGTTTCTAGGAACACATCAATTGTTCATTCGATACCTCAATAGGGAAACAAGAGATATCCCATGTAAGATGAGAAAAAATTATGTGGAGTATAAAAGGATATTTTGAGTGAGAAACCAGGTCCCTCAATGATGCAAGGTACCATTCTTCTAAACTTCACTCTTATGCATGTATTGATTGATACTAGCGCATCAAATTCTTTCCTTGATTCTACTATAATTGAAAAATTGGTATTGCACATGGAAATGATACCTCATTTCATGAGTATCAAGACATACCTTAGATAATGGGAGTGTAGATAATTTGAATGCCCAACATGTTCCATTACCATAGATTTAGTGTAGTTTCTCTGGCAGTTTACAATCTTGGTGATGGATTTTTTTGATTTAATATTTGGTATGGACTGGATGGTGGGATTTAAATCCCATATAGACTGTTATGATTAATTGGTAACATTTATATCCCTATATGGAGTCCTTTTCCTTTTAAATGGGTATTGGGATATAAATGTAGGCAAAGTAGGACCTTTAGTGACAGTTGAAGAAACTATCTCTAGCCAGTTAGCCATAATGAATTTGAGTGAAACTTATGAAACAAGGAAAAAGACTCTTCCTAAAATAGTGGACTGATACCCAAATGTTTTTCTAAATAATTTCTTTGGGTTACCATCTAAAAGGGAAATAAAATTTACTATCGAACTACTTCTGGAATAATCCCTATTTCACTATCATCTTATAATATGAATCTTAATAATTTATGGGAATTAAAGGTTTATCTTGAAGAGTTGGAAAGTTAAAGATTTATCAAAACTAGTACATCACCTTGGAATGCAATAATTTTATTCATAAATAAGGTAGATGGTATTATTATCTTATGTGTTGATTATTAAAATTTGAATCAAGTGACAATTAAAAATTGATATCCACTTCCTCGAATAAATGATATGTTTGTTCAATTAAAGGGATCTAATTGGTTCTTTAAAATTGATATATGATTAGTATATCATCTATTTAGAGTTATAAGAGAGGATATTTAAAATATAGTATTTTAGAGTCACTATGTAATTATGAATATGTCATCATGCCTTTTGGTTTGATTAATTCACTAGTAGTTTGCATGGATTTGATGAACCATATCATCCAAATATACCTTGACTCCTTTTTTTATTGATTGATGATATTCTGGTATACTCTTGAAATAGGAATAACCACAAGGAGCACTTGAAAATTATACTGAGTACATTCTAAGATCATCCTTTGTATGCCAAATTTTTTAATTTTGACTTTTGTATTCAAGAAGTACACTTCCCCAGGAACATCATTTTCGAAGCAAAAATATTAGTTGTCCCTGGGAGGATTGAAGAAATTGACTCTCAGAAGACACTATAGAATGTTTCTTCATATGCAATTTTCTGGAAATAACAAGTTTTTATAGTTGTTTAATTTCGGATTTCCCTAGTCATTATTCTCCAATGATTACTCTGATAAGAAAAGTTATTGTATTTGTATGTAATAATAAATGTTATAAATTCTTTTTGTAACTTAAAACTCATCTTGCCTCGACACCCATCCTAATATTTCTAGAACCAAGTAACAACTATGTGATATATTGTGATGAATATAGATCCAATATTAGTTTTGTTCTATTTTAGGGATACCATTTTGTTGTATATGGATCGAGGCATTTGTGGGTGCATGAGAATAATTAACCTATATATGACCTAGAATTAGGTATGGTTGTCCATTCCTTAAAAACTTGGATTCATTACCTCTTTGGAGAAAATGTCATAGTTTTCACTGACCATAAGAGTTTTTAATATATATTTTCTCAGAAATACATGAACATGAGGAAATGAAGATGGATGGAGTACCTCCATATGTTCGATTTTGATTTGGTATATACACCCAGTAAATTGAATTCTATAGAAGATGTGATGATTTGGAAATCATACATCAAAGTGGTTTGAGAATCTCATGACCAATGGTAGTTGGTGAGAATGATTGCAGATATGCATTTAGATTGTGTTACATAGTGTGAGAACACAATTTTATTCCCATTAATTCATGTTATGGACTTATAAAGTTAGTAAAAGAATCTCAAATAGTATATTTTTATTGCATCATTATTATGTCAAACCTAAATGGTGGGTATACTTCTGAAGACTATATAGAAGATGAAAAATATTTCTTATGATTTTGAAATTGAATTTTATTTCCTCAATCTTATGAGGAATAGAACCTTTACATATACCACCAATAAAAATGGAATATTCATCTAGGTGTTCATAAAATGTACAAGGAGATCAAAGTGAATTTCTATTGGGTAGGTATGAAATGAAAGATTTCAAACTATGTGATGAAATGTATGACATGCCAATAGGTAAAGGTTGGACATCAAAGATCAGCTGGTATGTTGTATTCTATGAATATATCTGTATGAAAGTGGGAATAAATTGTGATGGATTTTTTCATAGACCTACCGAGAATGTTATGGAAACATGATTCTATATGGGTTGTAGCAGATATACTCACTAAGTTGACATGATTTTTCCCTATCAGAAAATCCAACATGGTAGGGGACTTGGAAAAATTCTATATCCAAGAATTGGTTACGTTACATGGAGTTACATCTTTGATTGTATTCAACACAGACCCATTATTTTACTCCTTTATTTTGGTGATCGTTATAATAGGAACTTGAAAGTCAATTGACTATGAGCACAACATATCATCCCCAAAAGATAGAAATCTAGAATACACTATTTAAACATTAGAAGATATACTCAGATCATGCATCATGGAATTTCATGGATCATGGGAGGGTCATATTCCCTTGGTTTAATTCTCCTATAATAAAAAATATTAGGAGACAATACAGATGGCCCTGTTTGAGACATTGTATGGACATCATTGCCTTTCTCCTTTATATTGGGTAGAGGTAGGGGAGACATCTACGATTAGACTGAGTCTTTTTCATGAGACCATAGATAAAATCCAAATTATCTTGAAGTGGATTTCTACGAAACAAAGTATAAATAATTCATATGTAGATAATAATCACCAAACTTTATCTTTTTTGTGTCAGTAACCATGTTTTCTTGAAAGTATCACTAAAACTTGGTCATCGATGCTTGGGTAAACAAGTGAAGTTAGCACCATGGTATGTGGGAGAGTTCAAAGTTATTGAGCGTATTAGGGCTATTGAATTCCAATTTTTATTACCAATGAGATTTATTGTTGTTCATAATGTCTTTCATTTTTCTCAACTGAGGAAGTGTCATCCTGATCCATGACATATGATCAGTTGGGATCATGTTACTCTTGAGTCAGATGAAACTTTTATCCATGAACCAGTATATGTTTTGATTAGATAGAAAAATAACCTTATAGGGTGATCTATTTCCTTATTTCAAGTACTATGGGAGTGTGATTAGATTTAGGAGAAAACATGTGAATGGTAAAAGGTTATGTGGGAGAAATGTTTGGACTTACTCAATAATAATATTGATATCCAGCTTCCCAAAGACATAAATCCCAGAGTTTGGGAGAATGTAACAACCCCAGTTTGAGGTACACCATTTTTTTGTTATTTTATTTTTATGTTTGAAGTTAGTGGGTTAGTCATTATAAGTGTTTGAAGGTGTAAAAAGGAAATAACTTGGAGTCAACTACTGAAAAATATACAGGAAGAATTTATGCCTTAAATTGTAGTTTTACAAAATATATAGTTCAGGGAAAATGTTCAGGTTATAAAAACCATTTATTCTATAAAATTAGTTTACACCTTAAATGTGGAATTTTCCAGAATAATAACCAAGGTGATAGGTTTTTCAGCATAAGTGACCCTCGATGAATTTATGATGTACATTTTCAATTTACAGTGTAAATCATTAGGGCCTAGTGATATTTATTATGGACCATGGTTGTAAATATTGATACACCACATTTATTCTTTCTCTCAACTTCTAGGCTTAACCCAGATGATTTCCAATGATTTTTAATGTTTATAATCCTTTGAAAACAAATCTTTGAGTAGTTGTTTGTGGAAACCAAATGTTATGATTTCATTCTTCCTTATCATTTTGGGTCACTTTGTGTTATCTTGATTAGAACCATATATTGGCATGTATTATCTGAATATATGGGTTTAGATTTGTGGTAATGAGATCTAATTGTGTTTTTATATAGTAATATAGGGAAGGGGTTGATCCATGGAATCATTTAACAAACTTTGTGAAAAAATAATTGAGGTAGGTGGCTTGTCTCCCAATCTATTATTCTAGAACATGATGGCTTTAATCTTGATAAATTATTCCTAGGATTTGATTAGAAATATCTTGAGTAGGTTATGTGTAAAACCCTTATTTTAATGTGATTTCAAAATGTTAGTTTTAAAATATGATCCTCAAATGTTTTAATTAATGTTTTCAAAGAATTTTTTTCAAAATAAATGTTTTGTGTGGAAAACAATTTGATATGGATGATGGTCTTGGAATATATGGTGGCATGTGTTCATATTGCATTGTACATGGCCTTGTTGAAATATACTTAGTTCTCAATGCCAACTAGAAAGGAACAAGGGTATATCACCTAGTGATGATTTGGTGGAAGATGGATTTCTGCTTGTGAGTGTTGGGATTTTCATTTGATATGAATGTGTGTGTGTGTTTAGAACATGAGACAGGTATGGAAATTGAAAAAAAAATTAAATAATGAAAGGATTTTCTTATTAAATTTATTTCTTTAACTGTTTCCCTTTGATAAAATATTTTTGATATTCTGACCCATTATTTTATATATAATGTGGTAACTTTTTATTTTCCTAGTGGCGTGTGTTGGGAAGTGTTTGGGAAAATATTACTGAGTGATATACTCACCCCCTACTTGGGAACTTTGGTGAATTTTTATATGTGTTTTACCAAGATACATGGAAGGTCCATGTTTCATACTTCTCTAGTAGTGATCCTTGACATCATGGTTTGGTTACTGAAGCTGGAGCTGGGGATTGTCTGCATCTTGGTCTAGAATGGTGCCACTTTGGTGCCAGTGTATTTATATTTAGAGTCTTATCCTTTCAAATTTATTTCTTTTTTTCCTGTTACTTTTATATTGTTTTGTATTATTATTTTATTGAGTTATGTGATTGTTTATTCATGAATCACTTAGAGGATTGGATTTTTATTGTTCAGTGTTGTTAGATTGTTTTATCTTTAGAGGTAAAATCATCCCCTAACATTTCCTAACACCTTGGAATTTATTTCTAACCTTTGGTTCCCTAGGGATGAAACCTAAGGCTAATAAATCCCCATCACTATTCAAGCAAATGATGAGGAGAGGGATGTTACAACATGTATATAAATGGAAAATTCCATTGGATATCTATTTTATAAAACCTCATTTTATTTAAATTATTTCTTGATTTCTAAATACATTACAAATGGTTTCTTGATTTCTAAATTCTTTCAAATAATGTTTTCAATTTTATTTACTATGGTTTTCTTTAGAGACCCGTTTTTCACTTTGGATTTGAATGTTTTCTAAATCTTGCTTCAAAGGCATATTTGGAACTTTGAGAATTATGTTGGAATGATAAACTTGGTTTTATAAAGAAATCTTTTTTCCTTGGAAGTGGTTTTAGATTTCAAATACTAAGCCCCAGTTGGTACTTTGAGGTGTTTCATGGGTAATAGTTTGAAATATAAAGATGTGTAAGTCTTGTTGGAACCTTTGAAATGTTTTATATGTGATGGTAATCCCCATGTTAGTCCTCTAATTAGTGAGGTTATTCACATAGATGATGCCATGGAGTGGTCAATACATTCACGTTAGCATTTTCGGATCACAGTTAATGTCAACCGTGTGATGATCTCCTCACCTTTACACTTTACAATTGTCATGGGATCTTGGACATCATCTAGGGGGTTGAGAGATTTTTGATTTTTAGTCCTAATTAGAAAAACTAGAAGCCCTTGGTTGACAAATGGCCATAGTGGGTTGTGCCACTGGTGTTAGGCTAGTAGAGCAGTGATGCTGATGATAGAATATAAGCCACATCATATGTTAGAAGATGGATATGAACCAAGTATGTATAGGTTATACTCTTGATATGTTTAGTACATTCCCATGAATATATACCTTGTATGTTTAATTACTATTGTGTGGCACTTTTTTTACCTTTTCTATTCATGATTTCTTATATATATTCACGAATCTTATAATACTTTCAATATTCCTTTTCTAATACACCTTGTTATTTATGTTTAGTATTTTTTCCATTGCTTATTTATTTACTCGAGTTGTGGTTTTCTTCTTGGTTTTTTCAGAACTAGATTTTATAATGGGGATGTGTTTTAAAGGAAATCCATGATTTGTTTTCAAAATATATTTTGGGAAAGTCGTGTTCATTTTTTTAAATAATAAAAACCTATTTTATATCTGTATTTTCAAACTAGTGTTTATGGATTTTTTTTGGTAAAGGACATGTATGGATTATGTGGTGCTTACCTACTAATAAGTTATATGCTCACACCCTACTTATGCCACTTGGTGTTAGTAGATCCGGGCTGTTTTGAAGGTTCATATTTTATTCTGGTTCACCTATGGAGTGGGTTGGTTTCATGGATTGATGGTTACCAAGAGGTCACATATATATTTTGTTTAGTTCTGGTTTGGTTTTATTTTTATTTTGGTATTTTGTATATGTATTTGGATCCAATTTATGTTTAGTTATTTATGTATCCTCTTTGTGATGCGTGATTTTTTTTATTTTTATGTTGTATTTATTGGGTGAAATTGTCCCCAATGATTTATCTTGTGATTCCTAGAAGATTTTCGTCAGCCCATGGGGATTAGGGACACCCTTCAATCCTTGTCATGGATTGGATCAGTTCCCGGTTTGGGGATGACTCAGTCTAGTTCGTGACATGTGTCATACTTCTCTTGTTACCCATGCACTACTGGTACTGAAGTAGTACTACTATATAATTATATCAAAGGATATAGATTAGTAATACCATTGGAATCTAGTGAACTAATGTTATCCAATGGTCTCATATAAGAAAGGCACATGTGCACAAAACCACCGCATAGATAAAGCACTGGTAATGAAAAGATGAAGAAGTCTTATTCTATGGATGAGATCACACAGAAATGGTGGTGGAAGTGAATCATGAAGCTTTTACCATGCATATTGATGAGGTGATGTGTATAGTCATATATTCATGATGTTTTGGATGAGTCATGCATGGAAAGAGGTGAATATGTCAATGTGAAATTGCATCCATGCAAATAGAGGTGTTAGAAATGAAATGTGTGAATAAAAAATAAAGTAGGTGATGATACAGTATAAAGATGAATCTAGAATAGAGTGAGGTACTTCTATTATGAAGCTGGTCGATCCACTTCTGTTGGAAAGGCGGAACCACCATAGATGATGAAGGAGATCAATTGATTTCATGCAAAGGATAATAACTCGATGAGGAGTACAACTATGGAGATGTGAAGAAGAAGAAAACGTACACACATAAACAAATATATATATTAGTGGTACTATTTATATATATTTATATATAATTATATAGAAAATAATTAACAAAATGTTTATATATGATATAAAATTTTAATACAAAAAAAACATACTAAGCAAAAAAGAAAAAAGAAAAAAGAAAACATAAAAAATAATTCCAGAAATATAATTCTAAATAAAAAATAAACATTTAAGTAAATTATTAAAAAAGTTATTATAATCAAATTTTTAAACCAAAAATTTTAAATACTGAAATTAAGACATTAATTCAAATTTAAAAAAAGATTAAACATAATTCCAACATTTAAAAAAAATATTCAAATAAAAAAATTAATTGATTTTCAATAAAGATAATTAAATGAAGGGATTTACAATTTAAAAAAATAATAAATCAAATAAAATACAGTAATAAAACTTCCAACACTAACAATTTCTCCCTTTTTGTAAATTGAGAATCCAAACATTTAATTAAACTTTGAAAAACATTATTCCCCATTTTGAAATTTATCAAAAAATTAAAAAAATAAATCTGCAAAAAAATACCAACACTAATTAAAAAAAAGTAAATGTCATTAAATCTATTATAGACTTTGTTAAACATAAGATTATTGTAGAATATTGTTAGAAGAATTTTGAAAAACACATATATGATATAATCATTTAACACAAAATAATTTAATATGATTTATAATATGAAATAAATAAATTTACATGAACAATTAACAAATAAAATATTTTTATTCTAACATACTATTTATCCTAAAAGAAAAAAGTTAAATAAATTTTATTAAAGGTTTTAAAAATAAACTCTCTTATCCAAAAATCGGAAATATCTAATCGAATCAGATCAATTATAACCATATATTTTTTTAAAATAAAAATCTATTTTCAATAGAATCAAAATATTTCTTCCCTTATATTAAATATTATGGTATAAGAGGTACCAATGTGTATGTTATATTAAACCAAAAAATATATTTTGAGTATAAAAAAATTTAAACAAGTTAGATCATGTTTTAAAAAATGATTTAAAACAAGGAATTTCTCTTAATTTGACGTAATTAAATAAAAATTAAGTTCTCCTTTTTACAGAATCAAACAAGTTTTTACATAATTCAACAATATGAACTTGATTTATATTTTAAAATATATTTAAAATAATAATTAAGAGAAACTAAATTGAAATTCATAATATAAATTTAGAAGTTATAGAAGACTTATCTAAATCAAAATTACTCAAAATTGTATTTCAAGGAGACACTATAAGAAATAAATTGTTAAAGTAGTAGGTGATTAGCTTGTTCAATAATAAAAACTTCTCAACACTAATGTGTAAAAGTCAAGTTATAAAAATATAATAAAAAAAATATTTACTTCATAAAAATTAAATCAGTTATTGAATTTTTTTTCAAAAAAACTAATTTAAATTAAGTCTGAATATACTAATGATTTTAAAACTATTTTAAAACATGAAGACCAATTTATTAAATAATTTAACAAATAAGGGGTAACTCTCCCTAATTTCATGATTTTATAAGAAATATATATTAAAAATATATTTATATAAAATATAAACACATAATCAACATATATGAAACTAAATATGCTTACAATATGCTTACTTTCCCAAAAAACAAGCAAGAGTTAATGAATATGCCTAAAGACTAGTAATTAAAAAAGTAATAACATAGTAAAGGATATTTTATTTTATGAATGCCAACATTCCATTTTGTGAAATAGTAGAGAATATTCATGATGGATTATAGAAAAATACTCACGTGATAATGTTGAATAGCTTAGGTCTAATATTATTTGAGTAAGATACTTTTGGTACCTAATCTATCTTGGATTAAGCCAAATTGAAATTAGAAATTTTAGCTGCTCAAATAGATTTCAAAAATCTATTTTTGGGTATTTCTGAAAATAAATACTTTGAAATAAATATTTAACTATGAAAAAGTGATTAATTAAATTTTAAAGATAATTTATTAGTATAATTCCCTTTTATTAGACATTTAAATCATGTTACATTCGAAATACTACCTTTTGATCTTTTAACAAAAGTAGTTTTTTTATCCTTGATGAAAGATATTATATCCAAAACCATTATTTTTATAGTTTGGTTTCATCATAGAAATCAAATTATTGTATTTCTCTTTACATTGAAAAAAAGTAAATAAAGATTATTTTATATTAAAAACTCCTTTTTCAAATCCATATTTTCTTTTTAATAGATTCTAAATTAGTATAGAATTTCTCATTAAAACCAGAAGTTTTATTTCTAAATTTTTTATTTTCTTACTTAGCATCCTTACACTCATTATTAACTATTTTTTGGTGTGACTAAATCAAGAGGGGTGTTAATTGAGTACCCAATAAAATTTATGTTAGAAAAATTTAAAATAAAATCCCCAAATTTAATTAAAAACACAAATTTAATCAAAAAAGTAGTTTAATATAAGTTTGATATTTTTTTCTCAAAGTATGATTAGGGATTAGTTAAAAAAATATCTAAAATTACATTAACTTTTGGAATTGATTTACTTAATCAAATCCTTTATATACACACTGGTTAAGATTAACTTTTAAAGTATATTATTTTATTATAGATTAAAAAAATCATATTTAAGCTTTGAAATAAAGAAAAGGAAAACTAAAACAAATAACTGAGTAAACAAGGGGTTTAGTCTCAAGCTAAAACTTAATCTCATCATCTTCACAATCACCTATTATGAAGAATATTATTATAAAAAATAATCAGATCCACAACTTAAATCGGGTATACAAACAACAACACACAAGATATCTAGGCTCAAAGTCTCTTTTATAGTTATACGTGGGAACAAATACAACACAAGACACAAATGAACACTTCCAAAATTTTCATGGGTATACAGATAAAAAGAGTTTGATAAAATATCTAGTATTCTACATTTTAAGCACAAGAGACTGTGTGTGTAAATTAATAGATCAAAACAATACACTTCTCAAAATTAGAGAAAAAAAGAGAGATAAAATATGTAAAGATAGAGAGATGTAGTGTTTCTTTGTCTGTGATGATTTAGAAGCTCGAGGGTCCTCATATTTGTATTGAAGAGGAGCTCTAATATATTTCTTTGAAAGTGATGGAAAATATATTGTCTTGAATTTCAATTTTCTATCTGTAGGTACACTATAAAACCTCTACAAAGATCACTCAAATTAGTAAATAAAAGGATCTTGATCTTCCTTGAATTACACTCTTTCAAACTTTCATGTAACAGTATATGTCTAGTGTATGATCTATGCAAATGAATGAGGGATATCTTATGAAATATATACCACTGTAGGTTCAAATTTCCATTGAAGAATAATATTAAATATATCCTGAATCCTCGTATTATGCAGAAAATTAGGAAACCTCTGATTTTGTCTTCAATGAATCTATAGAGTGGTTTTGGAATAATCATTCAAGAAACCATGTGAGGCTTTCTACATTAACTCATTTAAATTATCCAATGGAAGCATTAAATTTGAATGAATTAGAACAACTAAAAAAGCAAGATGATGGTAGATCATCTCTGATGGAATCATAGATCAATGATAACATACTTCATAAATAATGGTATCATGGTTCGATAATAGATATGTTAATAGTAGCACATCTGGAAGTAGTACAAAGTTGATGGTGGAACGTCGACAGTAGCATGCCTGACAGTGGCATAACTCCAGCGGTAGAAAATTCAGCAATAACAAGAGTCTGGTAGTAGCATGAATCCATCGGTAGTTGAACTCTAGAGGTATATCATTTCTAGATATGGTAGGAATTTGGTGGTACCAGAAGTATGGTGGTAGCATGAATATGGCAGTAGTAGGAGTCTGACAGTAGCATAGGTTCAGTGGTAGATGATGTTACCAATAGTAGATCCAATGGTGGATCATTTTTAACTAATGATAATATATATGAACTAATGATAGAACGTATGAACTAACAATAACACATATGAACCAATGATATCAAATTTCTATACTTAGCCAAATTTACTTTATAAAATGATATACAATCATAAAATATTATGCTTATTAGAAACATAATAAACATGATTTGTGCACATTATAATAAGGAGGTGAAAAAAATATCCCCATTTTTTATGATCACAAATCATGGTATTTTATAAGCCAAGTATAAAACAAATATTAGTATAAATAGATGAATAATAAGTAATGATATAATTAATCATTTTAAATTTATAATGTGAGATATTTTAAAATAGAAGCACAAAATTAATCTTAATTTGTAAATATATATTGTCAAAACTTAAACTCCAAATTCCATAAATAATTTCTCCCCCTTTTGGGATTATCAAAACGATAAGAAAAAAATCCATAAAAAGACATAAAGGAATAAAAGTTGAAGTGGAATAAATAAATGAGTCAAAATAGTACAACCTCAAAAAAAAAAAAACAAAGGAGAATACAACATAGTCCCCATTAAAAAATAATCCTAATATGATTAACTCTTAGCTCTCTGGGTGGTAGGAGAAACATGTTATTTTCCTTTTCCAGAGGTTGGAGGCATTGAGGTAGAAGTTGAGGGGGTTGATTTAGTCTGAGGCAGCTCTCAAATAACTATTGGTTCAAGATGTCTGACTGCTTCAGCTAGATGCATATTTAATGACTGATAATGAGGAGGTAGAGGGGAAGTATATGGGTAAGAAGTTAAGGAAGACATTAAAATGGCATCATGTAAAACCATTTCTATACTAGATACATACAAGAAAGGATTTATGAGGTTCACAAAGTCCGTGATTAAATTTACACCCTCTCTATATCATGGAATAAGTCAATATTTTATTGTATGAACAACTTGAGTAGAGGAGTTTGGACTTTGATTTGGTCTACTTGTTCCTTGAAGGCCCTAGTAACGGGTGTCATTCTTAAGTTCTTAGCTAAAAAATTAAGGTGAGAATTCAAATCATGCTTTGTATATATCCTAGAAAGATAATATTTGATAGGTTTGGTGATGATTTTTCTATCACTTTGGGTTTCATTCAAACAATATCTTACCAATTTATATATATTCTCACCATGCTTTCGAATTTAGAGAAGATCCTTCTGATGAGATGTATGGATATCACCTGTAATGGATTGAAAATACTCTATGAATATTGATCTGATCACTTAATCATCAATAGAGGAAGAAGGAGGTGGAGAAAAAGATGTATAAGTAGGAGATAAGTTTAAAGTCTCCAACCTCTCCAGCAGAGTAGCCTAGATAGTAGAAAAAGAGGTTATTATCTTCTCCATTTCAGATCTCATGGCTTATATCTCACTGGAAAATCTCATATTCTAAATTTAAACTTCCTGAATATTTAGAATCATCCTAGGATGAATATGAAAAATAACTATCTCAAAAATATATCTGACATCATCTTCACTAAGTTGAGTAATTAGAGGTTCCCACACTATAAAAAAATTGCCTGTTTTCTTTTTTGATTTGTTAGCAGTTTAAACTGCCACTAACTATTTTTGAGAAAATTTTAAGAAACCACTACTATAGTTGGTGTCAACATCAAACCAGTGGAAGTTACTTGCATTTAGTAGTGGTTTCTGGTAACTACCACTAAAAACTCTATTTTTTTTTGTATCGGAAAACCACCAAAAAAATGAAAACAACCGCTACTAAATAGTTACTTTATATAGTGGAAATTTTAACCACCGCTAAACAAATCAACATTATATAGCGACATTTTAAACCACCAATAAAAAATAATATGGAATATTTAGAAGTGGTTTGAACCCTCAAAATATGTTTCTTTTCAAAAAAATGCAACTGTAGAATCTGCATCCCCAAAACAACACTCAACCCTAGAAGAAAACAAACAAATAATGCAAAGTGGAATCAACACATGTAAACCATCATAATAGAAATAAAACATATAAGGGAAATAAAAATATACCTGCCTGAAACAAAAAAATGGTTTTTTAATCAAAAAATTAGTATTAGTTTTTCATAAGTTTAGTTTTACATCATTGTGAATCTAAAGAGACCACTAATCACTATCTGATGAACTCTGTTCGACACCCTCTCCATCTCCATCTCTACTTCTTACTACCGGGACATACAAGAAAATTATATTGAAAATTAAATAGTGATTTATAATTATATTTAAACTGAAAACTAATAAAAGTTTGCGAACTGAATTATTTTTAAGTTGTATAATTTACCTGCTCACCACCACCCATTGATGCAATATCACCAGAGATTTATTTGGTTGCATTCTAATATAAATCAATCCACACTTTCTTCAAAACGGATATATGATCCACCTTTTCTTGAATTGTTATTTTCATAGAAAAAAACTCCCTTTGAGCATCTCGAGGTGGTGAGTGACTTTAACATCCTATTTTTTTTAAAATAAATACCCTATTTGATAACATACATGATATTCCATATCAAGCTTAAACTGAAAACTAAATATTATTATTTAAATTTTACCATTATAACATATCCATTAGAATGGTGAGAATTAAAAATATTAACTAAATAATTAAAATAGGATTTACACAGGTTTATATAATGATTCATTAGTTAGCAAATTATTTAGAAATCAAAATACAGACCAATTGAACATACATGACGTGTTTTATAAAAAACTATTTAAGTGTGAATAAATGTTATTATAAAATATTAAAACCACTATTTATGGATTAAATTAATGAAATATAAATTAAATATAATGTTTAAAATTCATCTTATGTGTTTTCTAGACTTTATATAAGAACAAAATCAATTTTACGGATAAAAGAAGTATTTTTCTAAAAATACAATTTTGCTGCCTTTTAATGACACACCTATTTTAAATCTAGTTTTTGAAAATCTTATAAGTTCTATTTGAAAAAATAAAATTCTTATTTGGAAGCGGGAAATAAAAATTTACTTTGGATAATTTTTTGGTATTTTTCTGATAAATTTCATATTTTAATGAATAGTGAAAAATACTGCATTTTAGTTCTAAACTACTTTTTCATCTAATTTATTTATATGGTTAGATTATTATTTTAATTGGTTTTAAATTATAATTAAATAAATTTTTTATCATTTAATCCAATTTAGGTCATTGGATTAATTTTTATATTGAAATTAGATATAAAAACTTATTTGAATTTTTGAACATCTCTTTTACCCGCCTTATCGCCACATCTAAGGGATTAGTGTTAAAATTAATTTAGTCACTTCTATGAATTGAATTTTCAATAACAGAAATACAGGGTTTTAATCAGTATGAAAAATTTTATCTAATAAAATCAACTTAATTTTTGATGAATAATAACTTTTGAATTTTGTTTACCACGGTTAAAGGTAAATCAAGTAATTAAAGGTAAAAATTATATTATAATATTATAAAATTACCCTAAAACTTGTCCTAATTTCATTTTATGTGTGTTTTTCTACCAAAATAAACCTTAGTAATATATTATAACCTTTTTAATCCACTTGGGGTAAGAATATGAAATTTATTATATTTTATTTAAAGATAGTTAAAAATGTTATACTCATATTTTTAATAATTAAATAATTTTTAATATAGGGTTATATTGAAGATAAATTTGACTATAAATAGCAATTTGAAAGATAAAATTATTATATACATCATGATAATTTATTTATAATTTTTAAAAATTAAATAATTAAATTTAATTATGACACAATGATGATGTAGTAATAGATTTAGTAAAGGAAGAATCAAATAAATGATATTAATAATATTAAAATAAATATAATTGGAAATATTTGATTCCATAAATTAATTTTATGGATTAATATGACATTTTATGGATGATTTAATGTAGTTTTATTTGAAGTAATAAAGTTGTTATATTTTTAAAGAAAATTCAAGTAATGAATAGTGTCAAAATTGACATAATTAATTTTATAAAATATAAAATATTTAATTAAATGATATAAAATTTATAAAAATATAATATTCGACCAAAAAGTTTATATAAGTATAAAAATGTCATTAATGACTCATTCATTGGTTTTTTGGCATGTTATGGTAATTATTTTAACCCTCAAGTGTAAATTACTTGATAAAACTGTAAGAGTTAAAAGGGGTTTAAAGAAAAAGATAAGGTTTAAAATAAAATTAATAGAAGTCTAAAAATTATTGGTTGAGATTATTTAGAATAATAATAATATTATATTCTAACTAACATAATGTGGATTCATTTAGAATTAAGAATTAATTTATATTAATTTAATATTTTAAGGGTTTTTAAGGGTGCCCCTCCCCTCTCCTATAAAATGGCACCCATTACTCTCAATTACTCACACTTAAAAAACCATTTGGTTCAGACATGATCTACCCAAACCACTTACTAGAATCCTTCCCCACATTTTATAAGCCTTAGTTTAGGAGGAACACCCTCCTTATAGGTGCTAAGGTGTTAAGAAAGGTGATCATCCGAAGGAAAGGTAATGCTTTTATTTACGTGTTTATATTTTATTTCTTCTTCAACTTCCTTAAAATATTATTAAAAAATGATGATATAATAAATACAGTGTCCTAAATATAATTATATGTTATTATATTAATATTATCACTTAAATCCATCTCTAATTCCATCAAATGGGAAATTAATTAATCGTTCATGCGTACGTGTGAACTATCACGTCCATAGACCGATATAATTCATTTTCTATAACTATATCTCGTGAATTGTTATAATGATGAAATTAATGTTCTTATATGATATTCATGACATATTTATCATTATAATAGAATAATATATCAATTATTTTCTTAATTTCCATGCACATAAAAATCATAGCATCATTCATGCGTACATGTGAACTATGTTTGATATACACTTTCTAAAAGATGTTGGGAAGTTTCCAAATTTCTCCTAATTGTTTTTAAGATTAACCATTCAAAATATGCCTCTAAAAACTGGAAACAGAAAATATTTTTAAGATATTTAACACCTTAACATGGGAATCCATGAGTATTACATATGGACCTACAAATCCCACCAATAGTTTTGGTTTTAAAATAGATGATGTTATTATTATATAAATGAACTGGTATAAATGAATTGGATAATTTAACTTTTACACTAGATAAAAAAAATGGCCTTTTAATTTTTAGGGAATAATAAAATGTATAAAAATTATATAAAAAATTCAAAACCAATACCTATTAAACAACACTTGACCCACTCCTCAAAGTATTCCAACCTAACAACCCAAAAAAAGTTCAAGAAATCATTAACACAGTAATAAACATACACAATTCATGACTCCTAGAAATATTGAAAGTAAAAACAAATCTAGGGGACACATCGGTTCTGTACAACCAAATGACCCTCAAGAATTTGTTAATTTCAACATAAGAAATATAAAACTTAAAAAAAAATTATACAAAAGAAAGATCATTATGGAAACATATTTAATACCCAACATCAAGGACATTATATATTACTCCATTTATCTTATTCTCATAGGGAGATATATTAAGGATCAATGATTGAGGGGGAAGGGGTAGTGATGATGGGGAAGGGTTAGCGACGAGGTGGAGTAGCGGTGGGGCGAAGACCAGGGGGAGAAGAGACAATGACGGTTTGGGGGAGAGAGGGGCTAAAGTATTAGGGTCGGGCTCGAGGAGATTGGGGAAGAAGGGGGCCAACATCGAGTACTGGGATTCAGGGTAGTAGGGAGTGAAGGGGTTTGATGATGATAGATGCTGGAGAATCCTGGTGGTGAGGGGAGTTGGGCTTGACAAGATTAGGAGGGGGGATAGGGTGGGGGTGTCAGGTTGGGGGGGGGATAAGTGTCGTGTTTTAAAAAATGTAAAAGTTTTAGTGGCAGTTTTTTAAAAATAGTCACTATATTTTGTCATTTTTTTAGCGATGATTTCTTAAATTATTCCTAAAAAAATGCCACTAATTGATGATTTTGGTGTACTTACAGGATCTCAAAATTCCACTGAAATATGAAAGAAATATTTATCTTAAAGTTTCTAAATCATGTTTGTTCACAAACAATAAAGAATAGAAGTAGAAACGATAGAAATAGGTAAAGTATAACTCTCAGGACTAGGCCTGACAACCTCAAAATGCTCTGATCTAGTAGCCAAAAATTGTTAATCAAATAATATATTACTCTTTTGATATTCAATCATAAAACTACTTTTTCATTCCATCATATGGATTTAAATTCAACTCTATTACTTTAGTGTCATAACCGTTAGGGTTTCCCAGCTAAGTGTAACAAAAAAAAATGCCATGAACAAGGAACCTAACCACTAGGGTCACCTCATTACTTTATTTCCTTACACATGATATGTAACACCCCGAGATTTTATGAAAAATATTCTTTTAATTTCATTAATGTCTTGTGTTGTATGCTACACCAAGATTACCTTGCGCTATACGCAACATCGTATTAGCTTGCAGTATACACAACACTATTCTTGGATCGTGTTACACATAATTTTGATAATAGTTATTCTACGGAACATTGAGTATATATATACATATATATTCAATGTATAAATGAAATATGGTTGGATTCTGTTATACGAAACAACGGAGGATTCTTGCACAACACGCAACCCTGACTTGGCTTGCATTACACGCAATTGCGACCTTCCTCGATAGCCTGTGTTGTACGCAATATCGGGTTTTACTAAACAACGATATATTATTAGCCGTTATGAATAGTATTAACTAAATTTTGAATTTTATAACATTATTATTCATCTTACACATTTTCTAGAACATGGTATAAGAACAAAATAAATTTTTCGGGTAAAATAAGTATTTTTCAAAAAATGTAGTTTTGCCGCCTTTTGATGGCGCACCCAAATTTAAATCTAGTTTTTGACATGTTTATAAGTTCAATTTGACAAAATAAAATTCTTCTTTGGAAACAAGAAATAAAAATTTACTTTGGTTAAAATTTTCATATTATTATGGTAACTTTCATATTTTGATGAATAGTAAAAACACGCTATATTTTAATTAAAAACAACTTTTTTCATCGCAATAATTTATATGGTTAAATTATAATATTTAATGGTTTTAAAGTATAAATATAATATATTTTTATCATTTAATATAATTTATGTCATTATCATTGATTTTACATTAAATTCGTAGGTTAAATCAATTCAATCTTTTGCAACGTTTTAAACAAAAACCCGTTTTTATTCGACAACATGATTAATTTTAATTTAATTTCTGCAACTTATTTGAATTGAATTTGAAAAAATAGATTCCATATTTGGAATCATTGGGTCCAAATTATGTTAATAGGCTACTTTTTATTTTTGGGAATTATGAATAGTAACTACGGTAAATTTTATTTACCATAGTTAAAGGTAAATCGGGTAATTAAGGGTAAATATAATATTATAAAATTACCCTAACACATGCCAAAATTATATTGGATGGCTAAAATTAGACCCATATCACCTAAGGGTCGGATTAGATTCATTTTATGGACTTTTGACTATGAAAATAATTTAATTATTATTAAAACCAAAGAAAGTGACAACATGTCACTCTCTTAAATCTTATAAGTATAATAATTTTAATTTAGTGATAAACATCATAAAACTTCAAACATGAATATTATCCAGAAATATAATAAAATTATCTACATCATGATAATTTATTTAGAATTTTTAGGGATTAAATAATTGTCATCAATGGTGATACATTAATGATGCCGAAATTAGTTATTAAGTGAAAAATCAGTAATATAGTTTTTATTGAAATAATAATACCCATTAAAAGGCCCACAAACCTGACCAAAACTTATTGGTAGTTTATATCTATACCATAATAATCCAATGACCTAATATATAACCGTTTGGAGTCTTATAAAAGTGATTATGACACTTATATTATTTTATTTTAAATGATGCCAAAGTTGTCACCTTCATAATTTAATAAATATAAAAATTTAAATATTGTGATTTTAAGATGATAAATTAGAGTAAAAGTATTATTGTGAAATTTAATATATTTATCTTCATCATAGGATTTTATTTTTAATTTTTATGCAACAAATAAGTATATTAAATAATTATAAACAAATGTATTAGTAATTATTTTATTAAGAGATAAACCAAATATATGGTTTTACAAATAATAAAATAAATATTATATGAACTATTTAATGTGATAAAATAATTTTCTAGAAACATATGACCTTTTATGAATCTATTAAAGCTTTTAATTTTACCATATCTTCTGTATATATTTTATTTAAATTCAAATAAATGAATAGTGTCAAAATTGACACTATTGTTATTTTATAAAAATAACATATTATAAAATTGTTTATAAATCACAAAAATATTTAAAAATTACAAATTTTAATTTATATGGTTTCAAATGTTATAAATTATCCAATTATGGGAAATTCACAACAATTAAGTAATTATTTGTTATAATTTAAAATTTAGAATGTTATTACCACAAATAAAATTAAATTGATTAAGTAAGGATAAATCAAGTTGATAATGTTTAAAATAAATTCCTAACATGTCTAAATTTTATTTTTTGATGAGATTAAAACCCTATCTCATCTAATATTCTAATATGAGTCATTTTTGGAGGTTTTTAAGTGGGGTTAGATTTATTATAAATTAATATTTTTAAGATTTCCAAAGGTGCCCCTCTCCTCCCCCATAAAAGGGCACCTCCTCCCTCTCTTCCTCAAACCACTTTGAGCCTTCAAGCTCGGCCAAACCCTGAAAAATCATATTATACACTTCCATAGAAACATCCTAGAGGTTCTGGTCTTCTTCAAAGACCAATTTTAGTTCCCTAAGAGGATGTCTCAAAGAGGCGCTTCAAAGAAGAGGTAATGTCCGTTACCGATTCTTTCAACTCTATTTCTTCTTCCACTTATTCTTCTTTAGTTTTTTCATTATTAAGTAATAACATAAGTATAACTAATATACTGGTATATTATTATAATTATGAAACAACCCTATTTCACCATCTATCCATCCTACAGAAAATGAAATCTCCACGCGTGCGTACGTACGGAATGCCGTCTCCACGCCGTAGTGAAATCTGTTTTTCCACCAACACCTTACATGGATGGGTATAATGGTGTAAAGAATAACTATATATGGTTATTATAACATCATACTTATTCTGATATATTATACCATCCACTCCAATTCTATTCAATAATTATGGGAACGATATCATCGCTCGTGCGTACGTACGGACTACCGTCTCCACGACGCGATGAGATTCATTCTCCATGTTAACCATACATGAATGATCATAAAGTTTATTCGATGCATAATAATGAAATATATGAAATAATAATGCTACTGGATTTATGTATATATATATATATATTTATGTCATCTATTTAGTTTCATTCAATTCAATAAGGAAACGAAAACAACGTTCATGCGTACGTACGGCTTACCGTCTCCATGAACGGTGTATTTCATTCCTTTTATCGATCTATAATATATATATGTATATGATGAATATATATTATATATAAATCATGTTTTACATTCTGGAATTATGTAAATCATGATATAAGTAATAATATCAAGAACGACAAGTCAAAACACATACGATAAATGAAATGATTTTACCCAAAACGCTGCTTTAACATGGAATTTACAAAAGAACGGGTAATATAAAGTCATAAGTGAAACATATATGATATCATAACAATGAATATGATTCTGTAATAATTCAATGACATTATTTAAATCATTATACAGGATGTTCGGATTTGTACGAAGCATATCGGAACTAAGGTAAGGGATAATTTTGCAAATCTCATTTTTTTTATCCGAGATTGCTTATACGTAAGTATTTACTGGGGTTATAGTTATCATAAATGTCCATGTTTTCTAAAAGTGTTTTTATGTATTTTTAATGTCCTTTTTACCCATTTTTTACTTTTACTACATGGTATGTATGGAATCTTTCTATTACGAGGTACTTTTTTGACTTTTCCGACAAAAGTACGAGGAGAATGTTATTTTTAACTTATACGGCGTGAAGAGATTTTTATGGTTTTATAAAGCCTTATTTTCCTGAGGCTTCCTCCAAAATATTTCATGACTATTTTCAAAAAAAACCTTTGATTCTAAAATTTCATGTCATTTTGTGAAAATAAAATGATTTTTACGAAAAATGGATATTTTCCTCAAGAATTCATTTCAAGTGTATTATCAAAACCATTTTCATCTAAGATGACATTATTATAAATGTGTATGTTTTAAGTATCATGTATCTATGATTTACATGGTTTCACTTTTCTTATGTTGATATATCCATTTGTTTTATATGGATTATGTGATGATGGGATGATGTTTATGAAACCCATTTTATTCTTTGGGTTATGATGAATGTTTCAAGTTTATTTTGTGGAACAAGTAAGAATGATTTCATTATGAGATGGGTGGGACCTATATCTCCCTCCAAAGCATTGGGTAAAGATTTATATCTCATGAGATAGACATGGATGGAATGCAAAGTTAAACCGGTTTAGTAATACAGGACTGGAACGAGGAGTGAACTCGATTCAGAAAGGGACTTTGTCCACTAAGATGGTCTTGGCAGCAATGCCCTGGCTACTATGGAAATCGTATCATGTGCTTAATGGTTGCCACAATTACATGTTTTATTCCCATTCTACTTTATCATTCTTAATGTTTATTTATGATCTAGGCCTTATGTACTTCCATGTTTTATGTCATTGCTCAAGCTTTTGATGTTTAAACATTATGTTCATGTTTTTAAGTTCAAATGTATATGGTATGTTTTATTTTATCCATGCCTACCCTTACTGAGCATTTGAGTTCACCATTTTTATATTTTTCCCCAGGATATAAAGAAAGGTTTTAGGTAAGAAAAAAAATGGGAATATCTTTATGGGAGATGTTTAAGATCTTTCACCACGATTAGAAGATTACATTCCAAGTTTCCAAAGACACTAAACTATTACGGTCCTTGTGTGTCTGTTTTTGTTATGTATTAAGTATTCTGCTAAAGTAATGTAATTTCCATTTACGTCAAGTTTGGGTCTCTATAGTTGGTATCAGAGGAAAGGTTTATTCAACCTTTGGAAAGTAGGATGCGAAAATGTTAGTGAGATCCCTAGAGATATTTCTAAGGTATGTCTAGGGATGTCCCTAAGGATAAGTATACATATAGGATATAGTCCTAGAACTACGGTAATGATCTTATAATTTAACCTTAGATGTTAGATATTGAGGGTGCTCCCCCTTTACTATGTTGTTTTCCCTAGCATGATTTTTGCCTCTCACACTATTCTTTTTGGGTTTTAGAAAATGGATGGAAACAGGAAGATTCATGATAATGGAGGATATGACGGACAATGGAATGATATTATTCATGAGAAACCAAATGAAACAGGATTTGGAAGTCCAAACATCGTTATTATTCCTAATCAGCAATCTCATAATATGAACAATAATCTCAACTTTGGTAAGTTTCCCGACTCAGATAATAAGAGAAAGATGGAGTTTCATGATGATCCTAGAGGAAATAAAGTTTAATTTCCCTCATGTAAATCATGTGGGAAGAGGCATCGGGGAGATTGTTTCAGGGGAATTGGAAGATGTTTTGGGTGTGGAAAAGAAGGACACAAAGCCAGTAAGTGCAAAGGAAAAGGTTTAGTTAACACCATGGATGAGGATAATGGTATTTCTACGACATCAAAAATGGTTAAATGTTTTAAATGTGGAATGTACGGGCATTATGCAAACCAATTCCCTAAGGGAAAGTCTCATGAAGAGAATCAGTACGGCCGTATGGGTAGTATTTATGTTAATGATGATGAAGAGACTACAAATGATATGTGAGATGAAAGAATTGTTGAAGCTCGGTCAATGGTTTAAGAAGGTAGTGGAATGATTACATGTTTATCAAGTGTAATGTTGTATAAGTAATCTCATGGTACTATGGAATAAAGAGACATCTAAGGATTGTTACACTGTTGTCTTTCCTTGAGTTTTGAAAGTGTATGATTAATGGTACCAGTATCCATGAAAGGTTATTCAGATATTTTTGGAATGTAGATGATATGCGCATAATGAAGGGATAAGGAGAAAATTAAATGTTTGATAGTATTCATGAGCTCGTGAATCATATAAGGAGAAGGTTATATCATGGTTTGAGTATATAGAATTTTTGGATTTTGGTATGTGGAAAGAGTAAACTTTTGACAGCATTCATGTTTTCACTAAGGTTTAATGGGTATTCATTTTTCAAGAGAATACATGATTAAGGTATTCACATGATTGGAATGTGACCAACAAGATATATGGGGGATAAATGATGGTATCACATGCTTGGTTGATGACATTTCGAGTAATCATTTTCTTTATACTATGAGCTTGGACCGAAGTATTTTAGATAAGCCTAAAGATTGGAATGGATTATGTTGGACATAAGTTAGTATTGTTTAAGGATAGAACTTTTTTTGATATTATTGATGGGATGTTATAGTAATGTAGTTTTAGAAAAAGGAAAACTTGCAGGACGGGCGACATGACATCGCGTCGGACAAGGCTATGGGAATCAAACTCACAACCGAAGTGCGACTGGCCTTTATCGCCTACCACTAGCCTACAGGAAGTCCCTGTTTAGTAGAAACTAGTTTTATTATATTAAGCAGTATGATATATGAAGTATATGTCCATTTTAGGAACCGTATATGATTAATCTCACTATAGATGGACTTATGTGTTTTTGATAACTTTTATAACCTTTTGTTTGAGACAGACGGAATGACCCATCATTCTATCACATGAGCTGCTAACACTTCACGAATGACAAATTCAACTTCATTTCTTTAAGAGATGAAGTGGAAATTGTCCAAAGAACGAACAACGATGAGACTGTAACAAAATCACGAAAGTATTTCTTCTATTTCCAATTTCATAAACTTTAGGGAAATGATCTTGAACACCAAAAATGTTGTCCTAGTGCCCTTATATCTGATGAATCAGATTGTACCTTAGATCATCACAAATCTATGGCTTTGTGATTGATGGATTTTTCATAGCCATGTTCTCTACCACTCTCCATCAGAACTTGATGGTTAGATTTTTCTTCCATATCCATATTTTCACCTATGTTCTCCTACGTGGAAACCCAGTGATGAGTTAATTTGGGTAACCGTTACATTTCATACTTTAGTTTTTTTAAAGCCAAGTTTTGGTATTCCTTTTTACGATGTGAGTTTCTATTAAACAAACTTTCGAGTAGTAAACCATTTATAACCCCGATGAATTACGAGGGAGAAATTCATTTTAAGGGGGGTATAATGTAACACCCTGAGATTTTATGAAAAATATACTTTTAATTTCATTAATGTATTGTGTTGTATGATACACCAAGATTACCTTGCGCTATACGCAACACCGTATTAGCTTGCAGTATACACAACACTATTCTTGGATCGTGTTACACACAATTTTGATAATAGTTATTCTACGCAACATTGAGTATATATATTAAATGTATAAATGAAATATGGTTTGATTCTGTTATATGAAACAACGAAGAATTCTTACACAACACGCAACCCTGACTTGGTTTGTATTACATGCAATCACGACCTTCCTCGATAGCGTGTGTTGTACGCAATACCAGGTTTTACTAAACAACGATATATTATTAGCCATTATAAATAGTATTAACTAAATTTTGAATTTTATAACATTATTATTCATCTTACACATTTTCTAGAACATGATATAAGAACAAAATAATTTTTTCGGGTAAAATGAGTATTTTTCAAAAAATGCAGTTTTGCCGCTTTTTGATGGCGCACCCACATTAAATATAGTTTTTGACATGTTTATAAGTTCAATTTAACAAAATAAAATTCTTATTTAGAATCAAGAAATAAAAATTTACTTTGGATAAATTTTTCATATTATTCTGGTAACTTTCATATTTTGATGAATAGTAAAAACACGCTATATTTTCATTAAAAACAACTTTTTTCATCACAATAATTTATATGGTTAAATTATAATATTGAATGGTTTTAAAGTATAAATAGAATATATTTTTACCATTTAATATAATTTATGTCATTAGAATTTATTTTACATTAAATTCGTAGGTTAAATCAATTCAATCTTTTGCAATGTTTTAAACAAAAACCCGTTTTCATTCGACAACGGGATTAATTTTAATTTAATTTCTGCAACTTATTTGTATTGAATTTGAAAAAATGGATTCCATATTTGGAATCATTGGGTCCAAATTATGTTAATAGGCTACTTTTTATTTTTGGGAATTATGAATAGTAACTACGGTAAATTTTATTTACCATAGTTAAAGGTAAATCGGGTAATTAAGGGTAAATATAATATTATAAAATTACCCTAACACATTCCAAAATTCTATTGTATGAATAAAACTAGACCCATATCACCTAAGGGTAGGATTAGATTCATTTTATGGACTTTTTACTATGAAAATAATTTAATTATTATTAAAACCAAAGAAAGTGACAACATGTCACTCTCTTAAATTTTATAAGTATAATAATTTTAATTTAGTGATAAACATCATAAAACTTTGAAAATGAATAGTCTCCAGAAATATAATAAAATTATCTACATCATGATAATTTATTTAGAATTTTTAGGGATTAAATAATTGTCATTAATGGTGATACATTAATGATGGAGAAATTATTTATTAAGTGAAAAATCAGTAATATAGTTTTTATTGAAATAATAATACCCACTAAAAGGCCCACAAACCTGACCAAAACTTATTTTTAGTATATATCTATACCATAATAATCCAATGACCTAATATATAACCGTTTGGAGTCTTATAAAAGTGATTATGACACTTATATTATTTTATTTTAAATGATGCCAAAGTTGTCACCTTCATAATTTAATAAATATAACAATTTAAATATTGTGATTTTAAGATGATAAATTCGAGTAAAAGTATTATTGTGAAAGGTAATATATTTATATTCATAATAGGATTTTATTTTTAATTTTTATGCAACAAATAAGTATATTAAATAATTATAAAAAAATGTTGTAGTAATTATTTTATTAAGTGATAAACAAAATAAATGGTTTTAAAAATAATAAAATAAATAATATATGAACTATTTAATGTGCTAAAAAAAATTTCTAGATACATATGACCTTTTATAAATCTATTAGTGCTTTTATTTTGAACATATATTATGTATATATTTTATTTAAATTCAAATAAATGAATAGTGTCAAAATTGACACTATTGTTATTTTATAAAAATAATATATTATAAAATTGGTTATAAATCACAAAAATATTTAAAAATTATAAATTTTAATTTATATGGTCTCAAATGTTATAAAGTATTCAATTATGGAAAATTCACAACAAATAAGTAATTATTTGTAATTATTTAAAATTTATAATGTTATTACCACTAATAAAATTAAATTGATTAAGTAAGGATAAATCAAGTTGATAATGTTTAAAATAAATTCCTAACATGTTTAAATTTTATTGGTTGATGAGATTACAACCCTATATCATCTAATATTTGAATATGAGCCATTTTTGGAGGTTTTTAAGTGGGGTTATATTTATTATAAATTAATATTTTTAAGATTTCCAAAGGTGCCCCTCTCCTCCCTTATAAAAGGGCACCTCCTCCCTCTCTTCCTCACACCAATTTGAGCCTTCAAGCTCGGCCAAACCCTGAAAACGTCTCTTCTAAACTTACATAGAAACATCCTAGAGGTTCTGGTCTTCTTCAAATACCAATTTTAGTGCCCTAAGAGGAGGTCTCAAAGAGGCGCATCAAAGAAGAGGTAATGTTCGTTACCGATTCTTTCAACTCTATTTCTTCTTCAACTTCTTCTTCTTTAGTTGTTTCATTATGAAGTAATAACATAAGTATAACTCATATAATTATATGTTATTATAATTATGAAACAACCCTATTCCACTATCTATCCATCCTACGGAAAACGAAATCACCACGCGTGCGTACGTACAAAATATCGTCTCCACGCTGTAGTGAAATCTGTTTTTCCACCAACACCTTACATGGATGGGTATAATGGTGTAAATAATAACAATATATGGTTATTATAACATCATACTGATTATGATATATTATACCATCCACTCCAATTCTATTCAATAATTATGGGAACGGTATCATCGCTCGTGCGTACGTACGGACTACTGTCTCCACGACGCGATGAGATTCATTCTCCATGTTAACCATACATGAATGATCATAAATTTTATTTAATGAATAATAATGAAATATATGAAATAATAATTCTACTAGATTTATGTATATATATATATATGTATGTCATCTATTTAGTTTCATTCAATTCAATAAGGAAACGAAAACAATGTTCATGCGTATGTACGACCTACTGTCTCCATGAATGGTGTATTTCATTCCTTTTATCGATCTATAATATATATATGTATATGATGAATATATATTATATATAAATCATGTTTTACATTCTGGAATTATGTAAATCAGGATATAAATAATAATATCAAGAATGACAAGTCGAAACACATACGATAAATGAAATGATTTTACCCAAAACACTGCTTTAACATGGAATTTACAAAAGAACATGTAATATAAAGTCATAAGTGAAACATATATGATATCATAACAATGAATATGATTCTATAATAATTCAATGACATTATTTAAATAATTATACAGGAGGTTCAGATACGTACGAAGCATATCAGAACTAATGTAAGAGATAATTTTTGAAAATCTCATTTTTTTTATCCAAGATTGCTTATACGTAAGTATTTACTGGGGTTATTGTTATCATCCATTTCCATGTTTTCTAAAAGTGTTTTTATTTATTTTTAATTTCCTTTTTACCCATTTTGACTTTTACTACATGGTATGTATGGAATATTTCTATTACGAGGTACTTTTTTGACTTTTCCGACAAAAGTACGAGGAGAATGTTATTTTTAACTTATACGGCGTGAACATATTTTTATGGTTTTATAAAGACTTATTTTCATGAAGCTTCCTCCAAAATATTTCATGACTATTTTCAACAAAAACCTTTTCTTCTAAAATTTCATGACATTTTGTGAAAAGAAAATGATTTTAACGAAAAAAGGATATTTTCCTCAAGAATTCATTTCAAGTGTATTATCAAAACCATTTTAATCTAAGATGACATTATTATACATGTGTATGTTTCAAGTATCATGTATCTATGATTTAAATGGTTTCACTTTTCTTATGTTGATATATCCATTTGTTTTATATGGATTATGTGATGATGAGATGATGTTTATGAAACCCATTTTATTCTTTGGGTTATGATGAATGTTTCAAGTTTATTTTGTGGCACAAGTAAGAATGATTTCATTATGAGATGGGTGGGACCAATATCTCCCTCCAATGCATTGGGTAAAGATTTATATCTCATGAGATTGACATGGCTGGAACGGCAAGTTAAACCGGTTCAGTAATACCGGACTGGAACGAGGAGTGAACTCAATTCAGAAAGGGACTTTGTCCACTAAGATGGTCTTGGTAGAAATGCCTTGGATACTATGGAAATCATATCATGTGGTTAATGGTTGCCACAATTACATGTTTTATTCCCATGCTATTTTATCATTCTTAATGTTTATTTATGATCTATGCCTTACGTACTTCCATGTTTTATGTCATTGCTCAAGCTTTTGATGTTTAAAAATTATGTTCATGTTTTTAAGTTAAAATGTATATGGTATGTTTTATTTTAACCATGATTACCCTTACTAAGCATTTGAGTTCACCCTTTTTATGTTTTCTTTTCCCCAGGATATAAAGAAAGGTTTTAGGTAAGAAAAAAAGGGGAAGATCTTTATGGGAGATGTTGAAGATCTTTCACCACGATTAGAAGATTACGTTCCAGGTTTCCAAAGACACTAAACTATTACGGTCCTTGTGTGTCTATTTTTGTTATGTATTAAGTATTCCTCTAAAGTAATGTAATGTCCATGTACATCAAGCTTTGGGTCTCTACATGATAATTCATCACAACCTATTTATTGGGGTCACCCATACTAAATGATCAAGGTCATGAAAAGTGCTTCTTTGGAAGGAATATTACACTTATCATTTTTCAAGGGGATTTAATATTATTATATTATTCCATGTTATTTACTTTATGTATACATGTTTCTAATTATTTAGTTTTGGAATCATATCCCCTCCACCAAATCAATACGTTCAATCCATATTTATGTGTAACTCTTTATAAACTCAACTGTTGTGTTAATCACCCAAAAATAGAATCCAAACATATTTACACATATCCAAATTCATCTCATGTATAAGGAACATAAAAATTTCATGTAAAGGTTTGAAATTATATGAGATTGGTAATCTATAAATGAGTAAGCCCGAATCCATAGATAGGAAACCCCCACCTTTCTAGAATAAGGAATAAGCCTCTAGGATAGTGGGAAGTCTAACTCAAATTCCCACTTCTCAAGTATATGTTCCTAAAAGTAGAATCAAATTCATCATAACTATAACACCTTGTGTGTATAAACTATATTTAACAACTAAATTTTAGATAATAACTTCAACCACAAACTGAGGTAAAGGTAGATGAAAAGTAAATCTTATTTTATCATTACTATCATGTAATGCAAGAATTGAAAATTTATAATAAGTATTTTAATAGATTTAAACTATAACATGAACTTATTCAAAATATAAAAACAATTTATAATCATGAATAAAAAATAAGGTAATAAATATTAAATAAATGAACATTTCATAAATTTAAACATGAGATAAATATCATTAAACAAATCATAAAAATATACAAACTATAAATAATTTTAGCTTTTTTTATTATGGGTATTCAATAATTTTATGTACAAACCCTTTAATCTCAATTAATTATATTACAATTTTATATTAACCATTATATAAAATTTTCTTTAAAATATATGAAATTTTATGTATTATAAATATTTTATAATCCAATTTCTATTTTTTAAACATATAATATAATATAAATATCACATACTTAAACATTATTTAAACCTTGATCATATCATTCATTGAAACTCTTTTTAATTGGGTTTGAATAATTAATTAAATAATGTATTTTAATTTAAAAAAATAAAATTAATTAATCATGAAAAATTCATAATTTAAATATAAATACTTTACCTTTCACCTTATTTTTTAATTTATAAACTCTTCATAGATTACAACTTATTATTTTTAAATAATCATTTTATTTCTAAGTTATAAATCATGCCATATATATCAGAAAATTTATTTAATATTAACTCTTATAATTATGGAATATTTATTTACAAATGATTCATTAACATTAAATTATTTAATTATAAACACTTTATAATTAATTAATTTATAAACCTTTTATAATTAATAAACTCCCAAAATAAATTTTAATTATAATATATAAATACTTAATTATTATTTATAACCAATTTATAAATAAAAAATATGTTTAATTTAATTGATTATGGTTTTTAGTGAATACCTGAGAATATGTTATCCCTCAACGTATTTTCAAGGTTGAGACTAATATTATGTTGTCTCACTATGTAGTGTGATTACCACACTCTACAATACATTTTCTCACAATGTAATGTCAATAAGGAGTTTTTGATACTTTATTTTTTTGACAGAATATGCAGAAGATGTTATAATATAATGTATTATATAGCTTGAACTCCAAATTAATTTATAAGTATAGAATAACATCAAGACCCAATGAAAATTTCATTATAGAATAATTATTATAAGAGGGTCAAACTTGAGAATAAACTATCATATAACATTGTTCAAAGGTCTCTCAACAAAGACTATGTTATAAAAAACAACATAATGTCAAGTGCCAACACAAATTATGTTATTGCATAATTGTAACATGAGAGTTTCTCTTGAGATTACATTAACACTTAACGTAATGTCAGGATATGGTTCTTCATTTAAAACTATAGTTTCATTAATATAAATACATGGAAATATTTGATACCACTGTTGGGTTTCTAAGGGGTTGATTAACACTTAATCATAACAGTGAAAGAAATTTGAAACCACAAACCCAAGATCACCACGCTTAAATAAATGACATCGTGTATACTAGAAATGAAGAAACCATAAATAGTACATACATTACACCAAATAGTTTTTAAATTTTCTTCAAACCATCATATGGTTTGATGTAGATCACTCTAGGGAAGTCAAAATCCATCCCTATCTATAAGTATTTCCATGGGAAAAGATGAATCATTTTCTCACTCAAAACGACATACCACCTTCCTCCATAGTGTTTTTAATATCCCTCTCTATCTCACTTTATAACCAGTAGATAAACTGGTTGTCCATAAGACCTTAGACGCACCTCCTCGTACACGAGATGCTTAATTATCGACCAGGGTATCAACAAAACACCCATCAGTTAGTCATGACCCCTGATGCTTAACTATTATCATTAATCATATTTGAATTAATTAATTAAATTCATCATGGGAATCACCCTCACTATCATGCCTGAAAGTTTATAAAAAATTTCTCTAATAGTTTAGGCTCACCTCACTTGAAGTCTAGAGGCCATCTGGGTAATGCAATTATAGCCTCATCAATTGAAAAATAAGATTCTAATAAAACACACAAGGATTGTTTTTGACCCTAATAATTTGCCCCTTTTTCAATTTTGAAATTAAATTTAAATAAAAAATTTATTTAATTAAATTAACTATGGTTTTGACCTCAATGGTGTGCCTAAACACCCACATGCATCATAGAAAAAAATTAATTCCATAGGGAAATTATGTGAGACCACATACCTTTTACTGAGGATTTTCCACTTTGATGTAGCCAAGAGCATTTGCCATGACCTGCCAATATTGTCCAACCTTATATTTGACCAACCAAAATCATATTAATGCTATGAGTTTATAACTCACACGGAGTATAAATAATTATTTAATTATATCAATTTATAATTAATTAATTAATTAAATCAAAACATTTCATATTATTAGTGAAATCCCATGGTCATTTTTTCATGCTAAAACCACCAACAACAAATCAGTTTCTACTCCTGACACATCCCTAGTTCTAGGATTCAAAAAATCATTAATTAATTATATAAATTAAATAACTTATTAAAATTTATTTAGGAAAAAAACCATTTAGAAAATCTAAATGAAGGTATACCTCAATGGATCGATATGAGAACACAGGTAGACATTATCTTGAGATCCGCTGTTTTTAGGCAGAGTGAAATCCTTGTAGAAAACCAGTAATTTCACCATCCTCTAGTGAAATATACATTTTTAATTAAAGTTAACATCTCTAGATTTAGTAAAAATGTGTTTAATACAACATAAAATGTAGAATGAGGAATAAAATTACCTATAACATCGCTGAATTGCGCCCAAGATTGACAAGAACAAAGGATAAACATGGGAAGGGGTGATCCTTCCAACACCCTCCCACACTTCTCATTCATATGAAGAAGGAAGAGGGACCAAGAACCCTATATAAAATAAAAAAATATTCCCAGGAGAAATTCATGATTTGAATATTGGTTTCACATCTTGAATTTCTTGACAAAATGAATTTACTTGGACTGGCCAGCCCGTGTCATAGCATGACACAAGGTATCACTCAATGAATTTTCAGGCACAACCCTATGACCCTATTTTTAAATCTTGAAACACTATAAGTAAACCCATTAAACCATATCACATCATGAATGAAATATTCATGACATTAATTTGGTGTTTCAATGCTTTTCAATAATTATGGGCCCCAGCCACTCCTTTGATGGATACTTGAACCCTTGTGTCATCACCAGAATGTTGAACCTCATCTAAACAATACCATTTTGGAATGCTTAAACAATCAAAACATTATTAGGATTTATTGTTCTCAAAAGATATTTTATACAAAAAATGAGAAATCCAAAATCATTTTGAAATTATTGATTGATTCAGACATGGGTTCTTACAGTATGTTAGCATATTACAGTGAAAAGGAGGAAGACAGGGAAGAGAGATTAGGGAAGGGAGAGCCTCAAGAAAGTATACACAAGAACACACACTTTCATGACCCCCTCCATCCAAAGGTACCCCTCCTAGGTCGACAATCAAGGAAGAGATATAATGATGCTAAAATCTCACATCCAATAGGATACAAGTTGGTTACAAACACCAAGGGTATATAATTACACACATGAGAGGAATTACTCTCATAAGGATTTAAAAAGTAAGATATAAGATGAGAAAAACCCCAGAAAAATAATTCTCATAATAAATAATGAAAAAAACCCAATACATAATGTAATTAAACAAAGATTAAACAACTAAAAATACTAGAGAAAATCCTCTATAATGACTATGAAGCTAAAATAGATCCTAAAAAACTCCTCAAACTAGTAACGTCCATATTGATCACCAAAAAACTCCTACTATCCTGAGAAATATTTTATACATGTAGGGTGAGTATATAATGTGTAATCTATATGATCCTCCCTAAAACCTCTTGTGAAATATGTGAAATAAGCATACTAAATCCCAGTGAGTAGACAAATGAATCCAACTTGTTACCTAAATAGGAATACTATTATTTTCCCATCCTCACCAAGGACCACTCACTAAATAACAAATAGAATTATAGTCAAAATATTGAGAACATATATATAGTAATGGGTACCCCTAAACCACTTCCCTAATAGTTTTCCGCTCTACCCCAACATCCCATTTCTCGATCCAATCTCTCAAAATAAACATTTATGCTTGAAAAAACTTGAGAAAGTGAAATATAACATGTATACCATGCATAAAATCATCTCATAATAAACATAAATGTATCTAGAGAGTAACATAGTAGTTTTTGGGATCTTCCACAACCCATACATCATTTATTATACCTCAATCCATCACAACCCATACACAACATACTTATAATAATACTTAAGATACTATATCTAGAGATACATGTTTGTGAAATAACTATAATCCATCACATCCCTCAACACACATATGGTAAAGGTAACTATCATGCATACTAATATATAATACTACTAGGAGAAGATAGTAGAGAAAGAGGGGGTAGTCAACCATCAATTCCTCACCAACCTGGATGTTAGGGAAAACACCCTCCTAAAGTATATTGGGTTTCAACATCCCAACTGAAATGGGTGGGGTGGCCTATAAAATCACAAAACATAAGAATATATATAGCTTACAAACTGCACTATAGGAAACTATTTAACCTTAACCTCAGCTAAAACTATTATCTCTTGGAAACTCAGCTACTAACACTAAAGTCTAGATATCAAACAAGCATATAAGAATCAAGTTAAATATTAATTAATCCATTATCCATTAATTGATATTATTCTATTTACATTTCCAAGAATAACATTTTAATACTCCAAGCCAAGTTCCGATGACACTATTAATTCCTTGTTTATATTCTCAAGTATGTCTTCATCATGTGTGATCATCAAGAACCAACCCCATTCTTTATAATTTCAAATACAATTTCATAAACAACTGAGCAATCTTGGACTCATCCAATGATACCACATATAATTTATACTCCAAGTGAATAACATCAAATTGTATCCCATAGTTGGAGACCAGACATATAAATAAAATTCATCCATCAAGATATCAAGTAAGCGTCAAACTAGAAGTAAGAAATGATGAGCAAGACCTACTAAAAAATTGTCCAAACCACCTGATGTCCCACACCATTACACATAATATAACATCCTTCATACCATGAAAACATCATCACCATAACCGACACCATTCCACCACCATCATCATATTTGAAACCTCATTCCACCACCATCATCATATCCATCACCCCATGCCACTACCATCATCATAACAGGCACCCCATTCCACCATAAAAACCTTAGGTATCCTCATCCATTACTCATCAAGTATTCCAACCACACAAGGTTATCATTCAATCACATTAAGACTCTAAATCCAAAAATAATTAAATACATATTGAATGTATTTTTCCACACATAATTTTAAAGACAACTACAACCAAATCAAATAACGAATTCTAGCCTTTATCAAATAATGATGGGATCGATTAGCCTAAAAGTAACGATTTAATAAATAATTAAATTCTCACTATCATATTTAGTTAACCAATTGATAAATCTTAAATCCTAGAAACATTAACAATATAAATTTCCAATCCTAAATATATATATTTTTAATTTATCATTTTTCCTTAAGCTTCTATTTCATATATTGACAAACTCGATGGTAATTATTTAAACATACCTCCTTCTTATAACAAATTATTACCAAATTATCTTTTTTACTTAACTTACAAGATTATAAACCATGATTAACAATTATATCAATAAAGAGAACATGATTTAGTAGATATCAATGGGAAAAAATAAACAAATTCAATCACAAATTCCCAACTAATAATTTAATCTCAACATTAAAGTATTTAAATAAGAGATTTTATTATTAAGAAATAATAATAATTCTATGAATGGAATAAAAATTATTAACAAAAGAATAGTCACAATATCATATGTGATAAATAATTTATCTTCCCTATACGATCTTTCAAATTATCAAATTAATCCATATCATGTGCTAATAATTATTTCCCGAAGAAAAATTATAATTTCAACATGTAATGATATTTTTCATTTGAATTATCTAATATATAGAATTATAAAAAAACATCAATATTAATTAAGCATTTTAACACCACAACATTCTAAATTTTTTATTTTATAATATAATAATTATTCAATGACATTTGACTATCTATTTCTCTCTCTAGAATAATTTCCAGGATAATTATCATTATAATACAAGCTACAATTATTTATATTTTCTTATTAATATTATATGACATTTATTCCATTTTCATCTTTTGGAATTCCCATATCATCATATAATTTTCCATAATGAAATTATCTTATAGTCTTTTATAGTATTATAGTTAATCAAATATATTTTAAAAAAGAAGTCAAAGCGTGATTGATTCACATTCTCACATAAAAAAATAAAGGTTAAGCATCATATCCCATAACTGATAATTTTTTCTTAGTATAAATTAATGCACCCAAAACAAAGGAGGGAGAGAGAGAGAGATTTATTCATTCTAGAAACATGCGAGAAGACATTGATGATTTCATAGAAGGCTTACAGGTCTTGGAAGGTTAGGTTTAGGTCACCCACACTCGAGGGAAACAAAGAGGGACTAAAATGAGGCAAGGGAACTCATTTTTGAAATTCATAGTTATCCCTATATGGATACTTTATATACATTCCCAAATTGGAATTCATTTAATATTAAATACATATTAAAACTAATTCTATAAAAGGATCATTTAAAAATTATAAAATTAATTAAGGTCAATGATTACATTTAAAACATTTAACAAATTGAAAAACATCATTTTTCCTTATTTAATTCCTTGATTTATGTTAAAAAGTAGGTTACACATCTAAGTGGGAAGAAAAATTCGAAATTTGGAAAAATATGATACCTATATGTAAGAAATACTTATTGTTCATGGGTAACAAAATTTTACCCATATGAATCTTATTACACTTACAAATGCTTCAAAAACCCTGAATTTCCCTCATATAAGAAATAAGTAGACTAAGTCACATTTATAAAACCTTTGAAAATTTGGGACTAACTTTATGCAGTGCATAAACTACCCTTACGCAAACATAAGAATTTGAGGGTTACCCTTATGAAGACTTAAGGATTTGTATCATACCTTTACATGAGTAGAGGACAACCCTTACACAAGTAAGGAAAAGATTGAGCTACCCTTATGTAGATTTAATAAACTTGGAACCACCCTTATGAAAGACTTGTATTACCCTTACATACAAAAGGAAAAGTCAAGTTTACCTTTATTAAACAAATGGAAATCCTAGATTAAATTTATGAAACCTTTAGAAAACATGAATTACCCTTTCACATAAGTAAGGTATTTCATTAGGTTAAAAGTAAATTTTAAAATATTTAATTTTTACTTTATAAAACTAATAAATAATTTAGATAAGGCTTTATTATCATTGAAAAAATCACAAAAACAATTCTAAAATAGTATAATTACTATTAATAACTTTCAAATTAAACTCCAAATAAAAATTAAAAAATTTAAAATTACTTCCATAATTTTTAAAACCATTTTAGAAACAATTATTAAAATATGAAAATATCTTATGAACTACCATACAACCCAAAATGATAAAGGAAGAGCACAGAAGAATCTATACCCTTATATTAGATGCCTCTCAAACAATTTTCATCCTTAATAATTAAAAAAATCAAGAAGGAGAGGAAAAATATGGGAAATAATTTAACCACCCCATGAGATACATCTTAAGGATATCTCTATATTTAGAATAATAACTACTATAGAAACAAATTTTAATGCGACACAACACTTTAAAATAGTTTCAAAACAATATTCTGGGGGAGATACCTCTCAAATAGAAAAAAGAAAATAAATAAAACATTACATAATGGAAGGGAATCAATCTAATATATCAACATGAGATCAAACATAAAATCCCAAAATAATCAAGCATTAAACAAAAATAAAAATAAAACAACACTATAAAAGGAAAAAACTTAAAAAATAATCATTTTACATTATTCTAAACCAAAACAAACCAAGTACCATTTGGGAGAAAAAATATTTATATCCATCACTTAAATAACTTTACTTAGGCATTCCATAAAATTAAAGATATACACCTGATTTATCTGCATTTATCATGCTAGAAAATTTAATTCATAACATTCAAAACTTACCATACTTAACATGTCATGAAAAAATAGATTATCATGGTTTTATAATAATTTATTAACAAACTTATACATGATTCACAAAACTATTCCATATTGAAACTGGTTAAATTTCAAAATCATTATAATAAAACAAATTCATTGAGTATCTTTCAATTAAAACTATGTGGGTTAAAAAATCTTAAAATAAACCCCCTTTTAATCCTTCTTTATTAGAAGTATCTAAGAAACCACTTCTAATAAATTTTTCAAAATTTGTTTTAAACCAAATGGGAACTTTATAAAACATTTTTTATAGCTTATTTAAGGAAACTTATTTCCACAAAATAATTTCTTCCATGTGGTTATCACTGAATATTATTACACACCATGAAGAAAAATTTCAAGGATGACACGCTCAAAGTAAATTTTTCATTTAAAAAATCATTTCATTCTTTATTAAACAGATCAAACTAGTCAATAAATTAATCACTTTAGTTTATCATGCTTTATAGAATTTTATTTATCCACCCACAAACGTAATTAGAAAATAAATTGATAGTTTTTAAAATTATAAAACTTTCAAAGAATGATATCTAACATTATATATTTAACATGCTTTTTGTGATAACTCACATATACAGAAAATTTATATGATTTTATAAAATTAGTTTTATTTAACTATCATAACTCTACCATTCCATTTACAAAGTTAAAATTAGAACACATAACTTCAAAAGTGGAGAACCCAATTTAACATATGAAATGAATTAGAAATATAACATGAGGTTGGAATAATCCATTTTATCCACCTGTAAAAATCTTCTCATGTTTTATAACAAAATTTTATTCACTAGGGGAACACTCATGAAGAATATAAAAAGGATTTAATGTCTAATTTACCATTTATTATAGGTTCATGTAATTAATTTCAAGAGTTTTAAATTATCACTGCATAATAATCCTTAACCAATGAAAGCACTATAAGCAACAAAAATAGATCTAAAAAAAGAATAAAAATTAAAGGAATCCATCCACCATACTATGATATTGTACACTTTGGGAAACAAAGACTCACCCACATGATTTTAAAACAAATCATGAAAAATATTGCATCATGATGGGTGAAGTATCCCCTATATTCATATGCTTGAGGCCATGTCACACATTACTGGTACAAGAGAAGTGCCTTCCAAAAAATTAAGCACAAAAGATCACAGTCACATCATAAACAAATCCACATGAAAAACCCACAATATATAATAATTTAATTCACAAATGAGAGAGAAATTAATCTAACACTTTTAAGAAAATAAATTAAAGATAAACATGCCATATTATCTTTCCCAAAACCTAGTCCCATGGGCCTACGGGTCTCCAGGGCCTTCGGGTCATCAAAGGCCTTCGGGTCACGTAGACCATGGAGTGGCCTAGTTCACACAGATCAGGCCCCAGAAGAGGATCAAAGAAACAAGAGTAGCAGCCAGCAGATGCAGAGCTAACCAGATTGGAAGAATGTGAGGGTATGACAGCCGCCATTGGGACCAGGCACCGTGCAACTTTGTACGGGGCAATACTATCCGATCAGAAATGCAAGGTGGAGAGCTAAGGCGATCGATGATGCAAGATGTTGGGGAGGGGTAGTTCTAGTGGGCTCGGCCTACGGGTCATGTAATGGGCATGGTATGCCTCTGGGCCTTCGGGTCATGTATTGCGGGTCATGTTGGGCCTTGTGCCTTGGGCCTACGGGTCATGTACGGGTTCCCCTTCAACCCTTAAAAGGGGGATTATCTATAATAAAATAAAAAAGGCCTTCGGCCCATTCGGAGGAGTATAATCATTAAAACAAGAGAATGAATACAAGGACACCTTCCCTTGGACTAAATATCCACCACACCAGGGATGAGAGAAGTGTATAAGATGCATCTTATGATAGAAAACCCTCCCATAGACAATGTTTTCAGATTACTGAGCTCTAGGAGAGAGTTAAAGAATTATATGACAAGTTCAAAGAGAGTATTTCCGGAGACTAAATGTCAATCTGACCACCAGGCTCATGGAATGAGTTATACTTATCATCTATGAAGGCTAATAGGTGTGGGTTGGAAACTAGATTTTGAAGTGGTACAAACAATAATTACTTAAGTATTTAATTGGTGGGTTTCTATCAATAGAACAATTAGGTTTTCTTACACTCATTTTTAAGGTATAATAATCAAAGAATCATGATAAACCTAATTATTCACTTCAAAGGGGAAAAATTGAAGGATTTTAGGCTCAAAAATTCAATTAAAAGCTCTCACCACACATAAATCGTAGAACTCTGAAATCCAAAGTGAAGGGAATCATCATTGACTAAAAATCCTCATTTGTGGTCAAATTAAGAAACTCGATCTAAAAACCGATCAAAAAAATTCCCCCAAAAAACATCCAAATCCTTGTAAACCTATCGAAAAAGAACTAATGCTGTTGAGTTGTCCTACATAGAATCATCCCAGTTAATAAAAACCAATGCTTATTTTGAGAATGATTCAAACTGAAGGCTATAACCTCCTCCTCCAACCAAACCTCTATCCCATGATTTGAAATAGAGCCCTCTGACTCTATAGACTCTGGAATTGGAAATATCAGAGTGTCATACTTTGATCATTGTCAATGTTATCCTCTATTATTATAGTTATTTGATAACATTTATTGTTTAAAAATCTTGACATGAACTTTATGGGGACATTGACTTGAATCTATTCCTATAAAATATCAAATGTTAGGGACACCAAACCCAAGATAAAAATATTTTAAGGTTAATTAATTCATTTTAAGCCTATTTACCATTTTATGCCCAACTCAAACATAGTTGTACACAAGAATGATGTATGATAATTTCCTAGAACTCTACCTCACAAGAAACACCACTTTATCTTAGAATGTCCAATAGAATTGAAGGTTATTACAGAAAATCCCATGGGCACCAAAAATCCAGTGTCCTAGATGGTATCCCTTATTTACAACATTTATTAATCCTAGATGATACTGTTTCCCTACCTACCCATTCATACTCACTAGTTCCAAACTACAAACTTCATCCTATCACTCAACCATCACCTTTGATACAACTATGTCATATTACCCTCTCTCTAAAGGGACTGCTGATGGGATGATAATGAAAGAAGAGAGATATTGATACCCAAAGCCCACCTCCAATAGGCTTCATGTTAGAAAAATCACCAAGGGTATATATTCACACACATGGGAGGGATTAACCTTATAATGATTTGAGAAGTAAGAGATAAGATGAGAAAAACCACAAAACAATTCCCACTCATAATAAATAAATAAGAAATACCAACACATAATATAATGACATGAATCTAAAAAACTGAAAATACTATAAAAAATCCTTGATAGTGACCACAAATCTCTAATATCCCCTAAAAAAATCCTTATTCTAGTTATGTCCACCTTAATCACCAATTAGTCCATACTGACATGAAAAATAGTTTATATATATAGGGTGAGTATAACATGTATACTTAGTAGGATCCTACCTAAAACTATCATGTAAAATGTTACAGAATCATACTAACACCCATTGAGTAAACAAATCAATCCAAATTGTTACGTAAACATATATACTATTATTTTCTCATCCTTACCATGTATCACTCCATAAATAACAAACATAAGTATAATCATAATATTGATAACATATATAGAGAAATGGTTACCTCACAATCACTTCCCCACTAGTTTTATACTCCACCCTAATGTCGTACGTCCTAAGATATCTCTATAAATAAATAATCCTTTTGGGAAATAATTTGGAAACTATAACATGACATGAACCCCATTAATCACATCATCTCTTAATCAAAATCCACATATCTGGATTGTAATTGAGTAGATTTTGAGAGCCATTAAAACCTATACGTCATGTATTATACCTCAATCCATCTCAACCCATAGACAACATACCTATACTAATCCTTAGGATACTATATCAGATGATACTTGTGCGTAAAATGACCAAAATACATCACATCCCTCTACATACATATATGAGAAAGGTAACAACCATACATACCAGTACATAATACTACTAGAAGAAGATAGCAGGGAAGGAGGGGGTAGTTATCCATCCATTCATCACCAACCTGGATAATGGGGAAAACACCCGACATAGTCCACTTAGTGTTGTTATCCCTAGAAATTTGGGTGGGGAAACATATGAAATCACAAAACATAAAAATATTTATAGCTCACAAACCACACTATGGGAAACTACCCAGCTTTCCCCTCAACTGTAGTTATCGTCTCTCGGACACCTGTCCACCAACTCAAAGGTCTAGATATAAAACAAGAATACAAGAATCATGTTTAATATTAATTAATTCATTATAAAATAATTTATATTATTCCATTTCCATTTCAAATATTAACATTTTAATCTTTTAATGCATGTTCTGATGAAACTATTAATTCTTTACTTTTATTTTCAAGTATGCATTCATCATGAGTGAGCATAAAGAACCAACCCCGTTATTTATAATTTCAAATATCATTTCTTAAACATCTAAGTACTCTAGGAATATTCCTAAACAAACACTTAAAACATGAACTTGTAGTGAATAACATCAAACTACATCCCATAATTAGAAAATGGTAATATAAATAACATCTAGTTAACAAGCCATAAAGTAAGAATCTAACTAGAATTAAGTAATGAAGATGAAGTCCCACTCTGAACTCATCCCAACCACTCAGTGTCCCACACTATTGTACATAATATTGCATCAATCATCACATTCCAACATCATCACCCTAACTAGCACCTCATTCCACAAACATCATTATATCTAACACCATGTGCCATCATCATCATCATACCCGACACCCTATGCCACTTTCATACTGGCACCCCATTCGACCATCACAGCCGTATGAATCCTCACCCATTGCTCATCAAGTATTCTAACAACACAAGGTTACCATTCAATCACATAAAGGATCAAAATCCATAGAGAATAAATACATATTAAATATATTTGTACAAACATATTTTTAAAGGAAACTATGAAAAATAAAATAAGTAATTATAAACATTATCAAACAAAAGGGGGATCACTCAGCCCAAAATCAATGATTTAAGAAATCATTAAATTATCATTACTATCGTTATTTAATCGATTGATAAATCATAAATCCTAGAAACATTAGTGATAAAAATTTACAAGGCTAAATATTAATTCCTTGAATCTGGAATTTCACCTTAAGATGACCATTCATATATCAAAAAACACAATTGTAATTACTTTAACATATCTCCTTATTATAACAAAGTATTACCAAATTAATGTTTTTATTTCATTTCCAATAATATAATCCATGATTAACAATTATAAAATAAAGAATAAATTATCTAGTAAATATCAAGATGTAACAATAAGCACATTCGATCGCAAAATTCCATACAATAATTTATTATCCACATTAAATTATTTAAAAATGAAATAATATTCTTAATTAAGAATAATAATTCTACGCATGAAATAAAATGCTGCAAAAAATAATAATCACAATAGCACATGTGATAAATAATATCTCTTCACTAGATAATATTTTAAATTATAAAATTAAGCCATAACATGCACTAACAATTATTTCATAAGGAACAATTATAATTTCAACATGAAATGATATTTCTTATTTAAATTATCTAATATCCATAATTATAAAATAATCCTCACTAATATTAATTAACCAGTTTAACATGGTGACATGCTATAGTTTTGATTTTATTAAATAATAATTAGTTAATGACATGTTATTATCTATTTCTCTCAATTGAATAATATCTATAGAAATTATCATTATTATACAACATGCAATTATTTATATTCAATTATTAATATTACAATGCATTCATTTCATTTTCATTCTTTGGAATTTCTGTATTATCTTATTATCTTTCATCATGTGATTATTTTCTAGATTTTTATCTAATTATAGTTAATCATATTCATTTAAAAAAACAATCTGAAGAATAATTAATTCAAATTAGTACATAAAAAATAAAGGAGATGTATAAAATCCCCTACCTAGTAATTCTTTCCTAGTGTAAATAATTTCACCCAAAATATAGGAGAGAGAGAGAGAGATTTCTTCTATTTAGAAACATGGGAGAATCTTCAAATGATTTCATAGAAAGATTAAAAATATTGTAAGGTGAGGTTTGGTCACCCATACTCAAGGAAATATAATAGATAGTGAAATAAGGTAAGGAAAATTGTATTTAAAATTCAAATATATCCCTCCATGGATACTACATATACATTCCCATGAAGAAATTAATATCTATTTAAATCTATATTAAACCCGATTACATAAAAGAGTTATTTAAAACTTTTAAAATTAATAAAGTCCAAGAATTAAATTTAAAACATTTAACATGTTTAAAACCATCCTTTTACTCATTTAATTCACTGATTTAAATTAAAAAACACAACATAGTTTTAATTGGGAAGAAAAACTAGAAATTTGGGAAAATATAACTACCTATACGTGAGAAATAAAAAATACATAAGGATAATATATTTTAACCCGTATGTAGATAATTACCCTTAATCATAATTCAAAAACCTCAAATTACCCTATATAAGAAAAGATAAGACCAAGTCACCCTTACACAACCTTTGAAAATCAGGGACTACCTTTATGCAGTGATTGAACTACTATTACAAAAACAAAATAATTCATAGTTATAACTTATTATAACATCCTTACAAAGCCATAAGGATTTTTGGAATATCTTTATGTGAGTAGGGGACTGCCCTTACAAAAGTAAGGAAAAGATTGAGATACCCTTACATAGCTTTAAGAAACTTGGAACCACCCTTATCTAAGACTTGTCTAACCCTTTCATAAAAAAGTAAAAGGCATGATTACCTTTATGAAAAATGGAAATCATAGAATACCCTTACACAACCATTATAAAACATTCATTACCCTTACACATAAGTAAGGAATTTTGTAAGGGTAAAATTAAAATTTAAAATATTGAATTTCCACTTTAAAAAACACATAAATAATTTAGATAAGGATTTATTATGATTTCAAAAATCTCCAAGCCCTTTTAAAATTTTAGAATAACTTTTAAAATCTTCGAAATTAACTTACACATAAACTTATAATTTTTTTTAAATTACTTCCATAATTTTCAAAACTATTTTAAAACCACTTATTAAAATAAGAAAATCTATTAAAAACAACTATACAACCTATAATAAAAAAGAAGCAGCCAAGGTAAATCTAGACCATTACACAAACACACACACACACCATCATATATTATTAGGGTTCATATAGTCATTGAGGATTATCCTTAGTGATGAATTCATTAACTCATGAATTAAAACACATGAGCTAGTTCCTTATCAAGTACATTAATTGCATACATGAATGTAACTCACTTCCTCATGTTACATCTCATGTAACACTTCCATTATGAAATCTTATATGGAAGTGTAATGGGCCAAAATTTTATAAATTAAATTCCCTCTTTTTGAATAAATAAATTCACTATTAATTAATAATGTATTAGAAAATACATACACTACTTTGGTTATTTTGGAATGTTATATCCCATTGGATTTAAAAGAATGTTAATTATCATAACCATTGATAATATAGCCGTTGAATAGTAATCATATGACTAGTATATGAAGGGTTGTGATGAAGTCCAATTGACATAGATAAAGGAATCAATGACCTTGACCAGTAGGATCATACATTATAAGGACCATTTATCAGAACATCTAAGGGAGATAGAATCACCGGTATTTTCCCTTGACCAGGACTAATCCATGATTCAACAACTAAATCATGAGAAAAACTATTTACAAGAGAAGTTCAAGCTCATCGAGATCACTACCCAAAACAAGTTTGCTGAACCACCCCATGAAAATCTCACCATCACACACCTTACCCACAATGAATTAACTGATGTAATAAAGGGACATGTATTTAGACCCTAACTGTTTGAATTTTTTTTTAATTAAATAATTATTATATTTACCCTATTTTAATACTAATTTAGATAATGAGTTTGAATTTGATTTTGATATGATGAATCATGAATTGTATTTCTATGAAATGTATAGTTTCAATCAAGACACTCTTTTTTAACGAATTCAAGTTTTTTTGAATTTAATTATATTTTAATAAGATATTATTATCAAATAATATTTATTAAATTCAAATGATAATATAATTTTATGAAGCCAATAATAATTTTTTATAAGGGTTAAAAACTATTATTGTAAAAAAACCAGTAATTTTTCAATAAATGTGTATTTTTAATTTAAAAGTGTAAATTATCATCTTAAATAATTATTTTGAAAAAATAAATATTATTTTTAAAATCAGAACATTGAAATTATCCAACAGTTATTTTTTCATAATTATCATAGACAGTAAAGTTTTTGGGTCAAAATTAAATATGATATAAATATATGGTGTGTATTGTGACATAATAAAAGCCCCAAAGTGATATAATAAATAAAATAATGAGTATCTACAATCCAAATTATGTTTTCAATTTAAAATAATTTTTAGGTTACTTTATTAATTTTAGAAACCCTTAATGAATCCTCCAAAACCTATATTATATTTTAAGGTTTTAAAATCAATTCTTTATAAAAACGACTCAATTATACATCACAAAACAAATTATTTTAATGTTTTAGATTCTTATACTTATAAAATAATTAAAAATAATACTATTATATAGAAAACATGATCAAAAAACATGGTAAGGTTTGAAGTTTTGATTACTTTATCATATAGAGTCCAAAATCTATGTTTGGAAGTCAATAAAGAATTATCCTATATTTTGATATATAAACCCACCCAAAATACGATTAATATTAAATAAAACACCTTGGATCATAAAATTACTCTTGTTTTACCTCTTTGGAGTCATCTCAAGGTTCCCCCAAGCTCTTAAGAAGCACATACCAAAATATTATAAACACCCTCTCAAGGTAAGGAATCCTCTCCTTCTCCTCTTTATTCAAGCACCTCCTTTGTAATATGCCTTTTTTACACTTATTCATGTTTTGATATGTTTTTTACATATAATTAATAATTTAAATATGATTACAAAGTAATTATAGACCCCTTTCTCTCTCATTAATTCCTTTTATAAACCTTCATGTACACCCATTATGCTGATGAAATTATCCTATGATTTTACATGCCAAAAATTTATGTAATGAATACCCATACCCATTTTCAATAAAAGGGATTAAAATAGTTGTAAATATACCTCATGTATTTGGAATTTATATATATTTAACCTTAATTCTTAATCATGGGGTTGAAATTGATGAAAGAAATCCCGATGTTGTATGATCTATATAGCACATTTATGCATGGACATGATATGAATGTGATGGGTGGGCCCATAATTATATAGCCCTACAATGTATTGGGTAATGTTGTAATCTTATGATATTACTTATATAGAGCACAAGAGTCTATCCTAATCACACTATGTTATGTTTTCTTGGTTATTATCCTTGACTAATGTTTATGATGTCGGATTTTTAGTTGTGGCCACATTTCTATGTTTCCTTTAGGTTATCATGTTATATCATGCATAATTTTTCAAGATTATGATCCTCACGACCCTTATATTACCTAAATAATCCCCTTGGATAACATTTACTTCTTTACCTTATTATATTATTTTTTATTCCATTAATTTTCTTTTTAGATCACCCCTTTCTTATATACATCCCTAGGTTATCTCGTGCAGTCTTAGAAGAATGATGGACTTTAGGATCATGTTTAGGAGGTTTTAAACAATATAATTGTATTAATTTTGAATGTTGTTATTATATGTACCTAATTTACCAAATACACTAGGCTTCATGATCTTTTGGGATTGTATTATGTGTACCTTTATATAATAAATCATGAAATAAAGCATATTAAAGACATGGATTTTCATAGGAAGTTAGATCTTAATGTTAACATGTTAACACTTGGAAGCCTTTGAGTAATGTATCCTTTTAAAAAATGAATCATAACATATGATTCATGGTAAAGGAATTATCTACCCATAAAAATACAAGTTATTAACAAGAATAATACATATTCTCATCATACAACATGCCAACATAATATCAAGCCTTTTCTTAAGAATACCTTGGTAACAATGTATTATCAAGTTATACTGAAGGTTATATAAGTGTAAATATATCCTAAATACTCTAATTAAATTTAAATTGAGTGGAAATATAATCTCATTTCTATATCCACCCAAACAAATCACATTCAATTTTCTATTTAAGGAATATCCATTTTAGAGTAAACCCTTAAGAGCCCTTTTAAAGGTTATCACCCACTATCTAACTTGATCTCATCCAAACCCAATAAGTGTATGATATAATATAACATATTAACACAAATATACTCATACTATAACGATTCACATGCCACAAAACCTAGAATCATGTGCCTAAACCACTAACCATGATTCTTTGCATGCCAATCTCATTTAGCCAAAATCACTCTTAGTGATTCCATTCCAACAAGCCTAATGAATATCACTCATGTTGAGGCTAAATACACGATCACCCACCACTTAGGAATTGTTCCAAAATAAAAAAGTTCCCAACCACACATTAAACATCATAGATCCAACCATTTAGGATTATGATCCAATATCTCATTAGAAACCACACTCAAAAGCATCTAGGCTAGGAAACCAACTGATCCTACCCTCTAAACCTAACCTTGATAAGAGAATCACTTGGGGTGATTTACAACAAAGAATCCCATGGAATTACACATTCCTTTCCTATACCCTTACAATGGTATCCATATACTTAAGTAAACTGATGCTCATCCTCAAAAAAATATCTCATGAATACCTTGCTTTTATTGAACTATCATCAGGTCATACACTGCTAGAACCAACCCACCAAGGGTTACTATACACCCTTACACTAAAGGATTGTATAAACAATTTAAAATAACATCCCATGATAGGATCCAATTAAACATAAATCAGATAGAAAATACCATTGTTCAAAAAAGTAGAATGACACCAAAAATTTATATAGGAAAACACCATGTAAGTTTTTTATTGACACTTTAAATAGGTGGAACCTCTTTTATCAGTGAAATAAATCACACACAAGTACACATATGTCATTTGAATCCTAAATAAAAAAATTATGCGTGTAAATATTCCCCTTTCCACTACATACCAATATTCAAAACCATAAATATCAATCTCAAATACTCACATCATACTTAAATAATAATCTCAACCATAATAGAGAAAACCAAGAGAAAAAATCCCATAACCCCAATGACTTGGAATTCCCACTAAAAAGGTGTTAATGAATCATTAGTATGCGGTTCATCAAAATATCAGATATATCCTTATTTTCTAAATATCATATCCCAAATAGTATAACAAAAAAAAATCTTTGATATCAATTTGTAACAGTCGAGTTGAAATCATTGTATAGTATCTCGCTCAATACACTATATAACCTTAAATGAACCTCCAAAAATAACAGAGGCTTACAACTAGCAGTGAGAGACTAAATCATATGTTAGTAATACTATTATCTCAATATTATAATCATCCATCATGAATAAATAATAAAAAATTCCAAAATAGATAATCATAGTACGTAGAATCAGTAAAAAAATCATTATATATCAAATTAATATTAAATCATACAAGTATACAACCCACATTATCATAAACTAGACTAATCACATACACACAATAAACAAAATAAAAAAACACAAGGATGATTTACTATAATCTATATATTTACCTCAACCTAGCATCTAATCCCCATCGAGCTGCTCTGGCTCAATCCACTACATGACCTGTGCTCAAACCTATAAAATAGATATAAGACATGAAGACATAATAGGGTTCCCAAGTAGGGAATGATAAATATATCTCATTAGGTTATCACTAAGTTTTATTAATATACACCATCATATAATTGCATACACACAAATATAATAAATAATATAAATGTAACAAACAAGCATGAATGTTGGGTCATCATGTGCTAACCAGAACACCACATCACATAACCATACCTACTTCATCCATCACCAGAGAATAATTTTAATCATGACACAAATCCAATCCCATACCCAATGTTCAGTGTGGAATGTCATACCACATATAAAAACCACCTTCTTATATTTGGAATAGACCATACCAAGTACCCAGACCAACCCCTCTCTGGGGAGGTTGCACGTCAAGTACCCAGGCTATCCCCTCTCAGGGGAGGGCACACATTAATTATCCAAACCATATCCTCTCAGGGGAGGCCTCACATCATGTAATTAAAAAATACCCTCTATCATGAGGTTTCACATTAAATACCCACATCAGACCCTCTTTAGGAAGGTTACACATTATGTAACTAAACAATACCATCTTAGGGGGGGGGCTTGTAAATCAAGTACCTACACCATTTGTAGGGTATTTTTCACATAAAATACTCAAAACATCACTTATATTATTGGAGGTTATACATAATCATCTTAGATTCCAACATTCTCACTCAAGGTTGGCCCAACATCCAATCCCGCACCACATCACCTCAACCACTCCTATCTCTCAGGGTAGGCCTCACAAGTACACCCTGATCACTACATTATCACTCAAGGTAGAAAATCAACAACACCTTATCACTAAAGGGTTTTTCCAACTATACACATATATACCACATCATTTCATTAAGAAGACACAATTACATCATGTGTATCTAGCAACAAATAGGACATCACAACCCATCCCACAAGCTCACCAGCTTATCACTAGGGTGATATCCATTTTAGACTAATCAATACATCCTAAAGAACATAACATAATATATATAGAATCATGGGATAATCTCCTCAAGACAATCTATATCATACATGCTCATCATGTCAAACGTATCAATATTTTCAACTTTCCTATAAAGGTTTCCACTAGGTTTCAAAAACCCAACTTGGTATCTTCTCACTGGTACCAACCCACACTCATCACCCCACAATTATCTCATAACCCGTAGGCTCTAAATAACACTAGCCTCAATAGGACCAATTTAATCCTACTCCATTTAAATATCAAAACATAGTCCTTCTTACCCAGGATTTTTCGAGTTAACTTATATCAAACCCCCTTGAAAAACTTGTTCCAACTCACCCATAAAATTTCTATGACTGATTCCAAGGTCCATTCTCACATATCCCTTATAAGATATCTCAAACCCATCATCTAGAGGGAACCCTTTCCATCACACAACTTCTAGCCCCAAAGTACTTATCCCACTCATGGAACATTCCATGTCTCCACTCCACCCTCATGAGGGTGTTCACCATCACACATGAAATGTATGACCTTATTACTCATAAAAACTAGTAAAAGCCTCTCATTCCTTCCCAAATATCCCTATAAAACCAATATAGTCAATTAATGTCTCATCTCAATCCTAAGGACCCATTATGGGACCTTTTAAAGTCAACCGGTATCCTTGAACCCATGTCAGCATAGTCTCTAGGTGATCCCAAAATATCCAAAGTGAAAAAATGAACCTAATACAAATCTAATAGGATCAATTACATCCTATATCTTCACATAATTCATTCTTATTACCCATCCCTATTATCTGAATACACATATAAACATTCATTCTTTCACAACCATGCATAAACATGTATATGGTTTTGTATCATAAGGACAACCTACCTTAAATATGAAGTTACCCCTTCACCAATCCCTATCATTCATTGTCCAAGATCATACAAAGTTTCAATATGATTATAAGCTCTTATCTACATCCAAAAAATTATAAAACATTAATTATAATAATTTATAATTAATTATTCTATTTAAACCAAAGTTCCATAATTTCTAAAAACTCACTGGGAGGTGTCTACTCATCGTAACATCAAGAAACAACATTCCAAACACCATTGGAATTCTCCCGACACTCCTACAAAAACTCCCCATCATAAAAAACTTGGTTAGTTTACAATTCTAATGAATTCAATAGAAATATTATAAAAATACACCAATAGATGTACCTTTAATGAAACTATGAGCAACAAGTGGTATCTCCTCTCTTTCAAAGTCTAGAATACACAACCACATGAATCCTCGTTATCTTAGACTAATTTTTACATGCCATAGTGGAATTAAGATAAAAATCAAGCTCGAAGAAACCAAAATCAATGGATAATGAAGGGTAATGAGAAAAAAATAAAATTAAGGGGGATAAATTCATTAAATACACTAAAAAACACCTAAAATAACCCCTCCTAAATGGGGGTTGAATGGAGGAAGTAAGGGGGATGAGTTAACCAAAAATGGTGCTCTATATACCCACTTTCCCTTAAAATTATGAGGGGGATTACATAGAAACGATAGGTTTACCCCTAATTTAAAAAAATGTGGAAGGATTATATCATGGTATGGTTATAAGCATCACAACATGCTACCCTCCCCTGATCACCCCTCACCATGTGGCCCCTTGAGTCATGGAATAACACAACTCCCCTAGGAAGAACAAAAAACCTATGTCCTAAGACCTGATGGTGTGAAATTTTCACTCAATTAACAACACCCCACTACATCCCTCCCCTTCATATTCATGACCTTCACACCCCATTCCACAACTCCTCCTTGAGACATGCCTTTAAAACATGACCTAAGGGTCACAATGTGACTGAACTTCTCTTTGAAAAAATAGAAAGGAAATACATAAGGGTTCCTAAAACCCATACTCAAGAGTCACCAACATGGAATAACATCCCTTACTAAGGTGTGGCTATATTTAAGGGTCATTTCCTTTGTGAAAAACCCCACAAAAAACCACCACATCATGAAACCCATTGGTCATTATGTAACCTTCCGCCTTCATGCCATAGTACATACCCTATCCATAGAGTGACTCCTAAACCCACCATATTCATGGAGTGACCCTCAATTTTGATGGTGTGATGAGATATTTGCAACAAAAATTATGCTCTAAAACCAAAAAATGAAATTACCTATGAATTTTACAACACATAATAACATGGGTTGTTACAATAATGATGTTGTGTTTTGGTGTGAGAACTATTTTCTAGTTAAGAGTTAGAATATCTAAAAATTATATCACTGAATAATAGCTAGAAGAACTAGATAGTGATATGCTCACCTTTACCATGAATGTTAGTTTAAATTTAGTGGAAGTATCTCAGTGAAAGTAGTTGAATGTAAAGGGTTGAGAATAAATAGATTAGTGGAGGTAGTAGCCACAATATTGACTAGGTGTGGGAATATTGAAGGAGGAACTTCCAGATTCATGCACTTGAGAGGAATTAATGTTCTAGATGATGGATTGATGTAAATAGAGGGAATATTTCAAACACATAATGGATGTTCTAGAGGAAGGAGATGGATGAGGGGAAGTTTTAACTCATATAAGGGTCACTAATGGAGATATATAAGGGTTCCAAGATACTCAAATAAGTGTTATTTTGGGGTTCTTTGTGGTTCATCAAATAATATACATAAGGGTTTATGAATTTTCAACTAAGGGTTATGTAAGGGTTTATCAGTTAGCTATGTGAGAATGAATGACTCATTTAATCAAAAATTGTTGGTCGAGGAAGAGGAATGCACATCAAATTTGAGTTCTTTGTGACCAATAATGGTTCTCCACAAATTTCATAAGGAGGTGGAACCAATTAACTAGTTTGGGATCATTATAATTGGTGAGGTGGGTCCACCTATTCTTAGTGTACTATATTTCTAATATGGATCTCCAAAGTTGTGAGGTCTATAGTGTCAAAGGTTGGTGGCCGTATCTTGAAGGGGTACTGGACCAAAAGGATCAGAAGTGAAAAATGGAATTGTCAAAGAGGTTTAAAGAGTCTTTTAGATATCCTTAGTATATCATCAATGGGTCATTATAGCGGGAGCACTTTTGGTAGGAGTTTTTCATGGATAGTGTTGGTAGATATTTTTCCATTAATCTGGTTAGGAATCAAAAACATGGTTCCCTTGTAAGTATAATATATATTAATTTAATAAAGTTGAAGTGTTTTCTCCCATGGATGTAGTACTGAATTGCAAACCATATAATCCTATTTGTGTTATGGATATTTCCATTTATTTTTCATGTTCTTTCTTATGTTTTCTTTTTTTATTCTGAAAAATATCTTGTTATATAAAAATTTATAGGACTATAACCAGAGGTTGGTAGATTAGTGTGGTGAATTGGGTGGGAAGTATTCTCAGTTTTGGGAGATGAGTTTGTGGGGGTGTCATGACATTCAAAACTTATGAGAGACCTTATTCTACATTTGAGGTCTATATGAAACTTCTGGGAGTAGAAGGTTCAATGAATTTGAATTGAATTTTTTAGAACCAGCATTGGGATTTAGATGGTGTCACGACTATTTCTATTTCCAATAATAAGTGGTATCAAATATTGGTTTCAATGTATCTAGGGAGAGGCTTATCATTTATGAAAAGTAGATCTTGTTTGGAAGACTATTGGATTCCTATAGTCAAGTGGTTTATTATGTTTTCGGAATGATATCATTGGTAAGATAATCATATTATCATGGTGTTTGGGTTTTCAGAAAGATTTACATGACTTTGGGTTAGTAGGAATGTTCCAATATTGAGGTGTCATTCAAAACTTGGTTGGGAGAATATTTAAGACTTCCTGAAGGTAGTCCTTATCAATTATTCTTTTCAAATATAGTGGGAGATCATTATTTCAAGAGAATTACATTGAAATGGGTAAGGTCTATATTAGTGTTTTGATGGTAGAAGTTTATATCTTTGGCAGACATTAGTTTTTACACTCTTGGAGATTTCAGAAGTTCTATTGATGGTGAGAAAACTGTAAAAGAGCTGTTTTAGTAGAATGGAAGGCTACAATAATAAGCACATGGATTTTTATAGAAGGTATATCCTGGCGAGTTAGTTCATGACCCAGAAGGAGGCTTTGACAGTAAAGTCGATAGAAATCACATCGATATGATTATAGTGATGGAAGTTTCAAGTTAAGGAATTTTGGTTGGGTCCAAAATGTATATTCAAAAAGGTTAACTTCCAAATATTCTACAAATCATCTATAGTTGTGAGGGGGTAGTTGATTTTTTTTCTTCCCAGTGTTCTCCAGCCCACTTGAGTCAAGTCAGTTGGCACTTTGGTTCTCATTACTCAATGTATGATAAAGGAGAAAGTGATTTTTATAGAACAATAATTTTTTGGAGTGCTTGACACTATTGGAAAAGTGTTGGTTTTGTTCAAACTAGGAACATAAGAAAGGATCATGGAATATTTCAAAATTAGTTAGATAATGGTGTGGATATTTGTGGAAGGTGTGGGGTTCATGAAATGGGGCATTATGATTATGTAAAAGTGAACAAGAAGGATCTTTGTTTTTGAATTAATATTTTTATAAGGATCATTGCGTACCAGAGTAGAAGTATTATAAAAGACAAAGGATATGAATTTGGAGTCTCAATAAAATGGATGAGGGACACTACAATAAAAAAATTCATTTATTCTTGTTTTTATTTTTCATTTGGATGAGTTTATACATGTTGCTAAATGATTTCCCTATGTTTTAGAAAAATGCGTGGAAATGAGGTGTCGATAAATCACTCAGTTTAGCCATGTTTTTAAACATGGGTAATCCATGAACCATTACCCATGGTTGTTCTAAATGTGGGAAATGAATCTCCCTTTTTTTCATAATATAATGTTTTTTTTTGTTTTTTTTTCATATTCATTTTTTTTCAAAAAATATATTTACCTAGACTCGTGCCCATGCTCATGCCTTCCCCCCATCATGCGCGCATACCTGCCCCTTCCCCAACCCCATTAGTTCGCCCCTCACACCGTGCACATGTTCCCACACCCTACCCTAACCCGCCTGTGTTCGTGCCTAGCCCTGCATGATAGACCCAACCCTCACGAAATTGATAGCTCTGGGTTTTGATCCCGGGACCACAGGCCTAACGGGCTGGTAATTTTACCACTCACTATTATCTTTTTATTTTTATTTTTTTTTATTATTATCTATTTATATATACTTCAATATGAAATACTTATTAATATATATATATATATAATTTAATTTTTGAATTAATATATATTATTTATTTAATATATATATATTTATATATATTAATATAACATATAAAGTAATATATAAGTTAATATTGTATATAAAATAATATATATATAGTTATATATATAAATATTAATATATGTTCGGTATACATTAATATTTATATATATTTTATATACATATACATATACATATACAAATACATATACAAATACATATACAAATACATATACATATACATATTCATATACATATACATATACATATACAAATACATATACATATACATATACAAATACAAATACATATACATATACATATACATATACATATAGATATACATATACATATACATATAAATATACATATACATATACATATACATCTACATATACATATACATATACATATACTTATACATATACATATACATATACATATACATATACATATACATATACATATACATATACATATACATATACATATACATATACATATACATATACATATACATATACATATACATATACATATACATATACATATACATATACATATACAGATACATATACATATACATATACATATACATATACATATACAGATACATATACATATACATATACATATACATATACATATACATATACATATACACATACATATACATATACATATACATATACATATACATATACATATACATATACACATACATATACATATACATATACATATACATATACATATACATATACATATACATATACATATACATATACATATATATAATATAATATAAAAATCAATATATGTTTGGTATTTAGTATATAAATTAATATAGTATAATTATACTTATATATACACACATTCATACTAACATATATATATATATATAATTTAATATATAAGTTAATAAATGTTAGGTATTTACATTAATATAATTATATATATATATTAATTTATAATTGAACACACACACACACATATATAAATTAATATTTCTTGGTTATATATATATAGATCAACATATATATATATATATATAATTACACATATAAATTTAGATATTTATATATTCATATTAATTTACACACACACATATATTAATATGCATGTGTGCGGGCCCGCGCATGTGTGTGTATGCATGCATATATGTTTGTTAATATATATATATATATACGCACATATGTATGCATGTTAATAAATTTAGATATTTATGTATAAAAATTAATAAATTTAGATATTTATATATAAAAATGAATAAATTTAGATATTTATATATATACACGAATACACACACACATTAATATAATTACACACACACACATATACATTAACCCACAAACAATATATATATGTATGTATGTATGTATGTATATGTATGTTAATATATTTTTATGTTTGCATGTGTATGCATACTTATAAATATACATATATATAATATTTTTTTTGAAAATCAATATATATAATTTAATATATAAATTAACATATTTTTTATTGTTTGTTACAAATATATGTGTAAATATATGTTATTATATATTTGTATATAATTAAATATATATTTTATTATATATGACATATATATATGTTATAATATGTTATTATATATTAATATATATATTTATAACACATATTAATATTTAAATTAATATATCTGTTATTATATATATATGAATTAATTAATATATATATATATAAATTAATATAAATATGTAAATATGTAAATATATAAATGTGTGCGGGCCCGCGCATGTGTGTGTATGCATGCATATATGTTTGTTAATATATATATATATATACGCACATATGTATGCATGTTAATAAATTTAGATATTTATGTATAAAAATTAATAAATTTAGATATTTATATATAAAAATGAATAAATTTAGATATTTATATATATACACAAATACACACACACATTAATATAATTACACACACACACATATACATTAACCCACAAACAATATATATATGTATGTATGTATGTATGTATATGTATGTTAATATATTTTTATGTTTGCATGTGTATGCATACTTATAAATATACATATATATAATATTTTTTTTGAAAATCAATATATATAATTTAATATATAAATTAACATATTTTTTATTGTTTGTTACAAATATATGTGTAAATATATGTTATTATATATTTGTATATAATTAAATATATATTTTATTATATATGACATATATATATGTTATAATATGTTATTATATATTAATATATATATTTATAACACATATTAATATTTAAATTAATATATCTGTTATTATATATATATGAATTAATTAATATATATATATAAAAATTAATATAAATATGTAAATATGTAAATATATAAATATAAATATATATAAATATATAAATTAATCTAAATATGTATAAATATATTTTAGTGATGTTTTAAAATGTGATTAAAAACTACATCTAAATTAGCCATGTTTTTTGGTAACGCAGAAAAAAAATAAATTTATCACTATTTAAAACATATCTAAAATAAACGCAGCTAAATTAGCCATGTTTTTATGAAAACATGGCTAAATTAGATGTTTTTTTCTAGAAACATGGTTAAATTAAATTTTATCCATGTTTTAAAACACATATAGAATAATCACAACTAAATTGGCCATGTTTTTATGAAAATGTGCTAAAATTAAACTTTATCCACATTTTTACTAAAATGAGACTAAAAAACGAGACTAATTTCTTGTTTTTTTTGTAGTGAAGGGGGGGGGGAGTGAAAAACCTTTAATTTCTGAAAGTCTTGAACTTGGAAACAAGGATTTTTTCAGAACATACAGGGAGTGAGGTCTTTAGAATTAGTGAGAGGTGTTCTTCTTTTGAAAGGAGGGGTCACCAGTGTACCAAAATCATTGAATTTTTTTTGGTTCTCTTGGGGATATTGTACTTTATACCTTAACCAATGAAGAAACATGAAAATGTATATGTTATTTACTCAAGTAAAATTTTGAGATGTTTTCAAACCTTCATCATGAAGAACCACGGTGGAATGAAGGTGAAAATGATATGGTATAGTGGATGATATATTCAGAAGCAATGGGAATTTCAAAAGATTTACAAGTGGTGTTTTATTTTAGTAATGAGGAGATTGAACATATAATACAAGAAGGTGTCACAAAGTTGATAATGACTCTCTTTGGGCTGGATATTATATAAATACTCCAACTCTATAAGTAATATGGTTTGTTATTCCCTTGCAGGTAGAGACTTTGTGAAAGTTGACCACAACTACATCAATGTTATAAGTGAGATGACCCCACATCCTGGGCATGTTTCTTTGAAAAAGATTGGTGATAAAGATTTCAATGTTTCCAAATCTATGGTAACGAATTTCAAAAGATCATTATAGTTCTATAAGGTCCTATACAATGGTGGGGGATCCTTAAAGGATCAAAATTTGGATATAATGCAATGGGAGAACATGACCATGCATGTAATGGATGCACTGATAAATGCTTCAGTGGGAGTTATTTAGTCTCATGACGATAGATTTTTTAGAAGTAAAAATTTTCAGATAGTAGTTGGTTTTCAATTGAATTACTAAAGTTTTATGTACCATAAATCTCTCAGATTGTGGATGCTCTATTATAGAGTTTTGATAGTTCATGTTTCTGAAAGGAGCGGGTCCATAGATACAGTACATGAAACAACTTGTTGAATGGACTTCAATAAATTCATATAGAGCATAGTACTATTTTATTTTGAGGGAATTTCATGGAGTCATCAAGAGGATTTTGTGGTTTATTGAATAATAAATCATGGTATAAAAAATTTGGGGTGAAATTTCTCTTAGTGAGGCTTGAATGATCAGAATCATGGTGGAAGACCATGTGGGTATTGTAAAAGTGTGAATGAAAATTGTTTTACTAAACATTGATAGAAGCCTTAATAGTGGTTTTTTAGTTGGATATTTTAGGATCAACTAGTGAAAAAAATTCTCAAGTGGTAGATAGTTAGGTTTTGGCATGAGGAATATTTTCTAGTTAAGAATTTGAATGTATAGAAGTTATGTTCCTAGAATTAAACTTTTTATAACAAGATGGATACACATTCACCTTTACCATGGATATCCAATTTTTGGTCACCGGAAGTATCTTAGTGGAATCCATTGATCATAAGTATAATATTGAACACATCTCAATGAAACAAGTAACAAAAGTGGTGACCATGTGTATAAATGTGGAAGGAGTACTATTTGGATGCATAAACATAGGGAGTATTCATATTTTTTAGGATGGATTAGTACAAATGGAAGGGTAGTTGTAGATTAAACATGAAAGATCCATTGGAAGGTGAGGTATGAGAGGAAGTTTTATATCATATAAGGGTCACTAATGAATATATGTAAGGGTTTCTAGATGTTCAACTAAGTGTTATGTATGGGTTCATCCATTAGCTGCATGAGAATGAATTACTTAGTTCATTGTAAGTTGGAGGTTGAGGAAGGGGGAACCTATAAGAAATTAGAGGCACTTGTGACCAATGGTGAGTCCCCTATAAATATCATAATTTGGTGGAATAAGTTGACTAGATCAGACTTACAATAATTAGTGGGGTGGGACCACCTATTTTAGGTGTGTCGAAGTGCTAAGACGGAGCACCAAAGTGAAAAAGGCCCTAATGCCAAAGGTAGGTGGTCATAACCCAAAAGGCCGATAGTTTTAAAGTATTAAAAGTATAATATGGAACTTTAAAAGGAAATCGAGCCATATTCCAAAGATCCTTACTCTATAATCTATGGGTCAACATAGTGGGAGAACTTGTAACAAGAGTTTTTCATGGATAAAATTGGTAGGGATTCCTTCATTAATCTACGTAGGTTAATGGATCTCGGTTCCCTTGTAACACAAATTTTTTTTCTAGAATAAAAATGTAGTGTATTCTCCCATGGATATAAGACTAAACTCCAAAACATGAAATCCTATTGTGTTGTTCTTGTTTCTGTTTTTTTTCTTATGATTGATTCTATTCACTTATTGTATTCAGTGGAAGATATTATTGAATGAAAATCCATGGGATTGAAAATAGAGGGTGGAAGATTAGTATGGTGGATGGGGTATGAAGTCTTCTCAGTTATAGATAATGAGCCTATGGGGGTGGCTTTCCATTCAGAATTTTCAGGTGGACTTGCTTCGTATTTTTGGTCTAGAATAAAATTCCAAGAGAATGAGGTTGAGTGATTTGAAATCAAGGGTTCCAGACCCAACATTGGGTTCCAGATGGTGGCGTGATTGTTTCTATTTCCCCAAAAAATGAATCATCATGTGATAAAATTTTTCTTTATAACACCATTGATCCTAATAAATCTTTCAATTTATATAATTTCTACCAATTTAAAGACAAATAATATAAACAATGTGTTGTGATTATCAAAACAATAAGTAATTAGATCACGGGTCCAAGGGGTGTGACAGTGAGTGGTGTGATAACATGGGTGTACCCATGCAAGTTTTTAGATGTAGAGTGCATTTGTAGGGTGGATATGCAAGTTGGTGACTATTCATGATACTTTTGATTTTTTTTCAAAGTTATGGGTATCTATGATTCAACCTTAAAATTTGGTTTCTATTTTAAGTGAGTATTGGAGTTTCCCACTCAAGTTTGGAGCCTTTGGTTTCCCTTGAAATGTAATATGGAATTTGAGAAGGAATACTTGAATTCTTAAGTACTTAATGGACCATTTAAAAACAATACCTTATGAGACAATTTACATTATATAAAAAAGTGATAAATCAGAGTACACATGAAAGGATTACACAAAAAGGAAAATATCACTATGAGAGTAAAATATTTCACATGCATATGTGTATAAGAATAATAATTTTAGGCAATCACTTATAAAATCTAGTTGTGGATTGAATCAGTTTTACATGATTATTTCACACATTTTTTTGTGTTAATCATTCACATCCCATTCTTATATGAATTCGATTCACCCATCACAATAATTTTATGAAATCATGACTTTTACTTAATGAAGAGTTGAAACTTATTAATAAGTACCACCTTTTTTGATGTTGGATATCATGATCACATAACATGATCATCTATTTTCTTGTATATATATTAAGTGATTGAATCTCCATTAGAGCGAAGATGAGATCTTAGTTGTAAGGACCTTATGATTATAAAAAAAATCAAGTTTATCTTAGTTATTTGAAATCCATTTTTTGTAAGTGTTTTCAATTTTTTTATAAAAATATATATCCAAGGCTTTATTATTTGATCATTTTAAAACATCAAATCTTAAAAATTAATCTTAACGTGTTTTTAAAAATAGATTGCTAGAAATCTCTATACAATAATAAGACTCTGTGTTTGTATACCTATAAAAACTTATTACAAAATCAAACTTTAGTATATAATAACAGAAAATAAAGGATAAACAACTAATCACTATAATGGTAAATTGTAAACTACATAAGAACTTGCACAATAAAAAATGAGTCTTTGACCCCAACCTTTAAAAAACATTTAAAAGACAATAAAAAATCACTCCATAATGATGTCACTTGCAAGATGAACATAATAACATGAGGATTTTTCCTTACATAAGACACAACATGATCATAGAAAATGACAGTCATTTTCATGGTCTTAATACACATTCATAATGATACCACAAGATGGTAATATAACATAAAGCCAAATTTCAAATAGAGGTCTATTACAAGATTGTCTCTTATATTATTCATTAAAATTATGTTCTCAAATAATGGTTACACTATTTGAAATTATAGAATGAGTGTTCCAAAAAATCATTAATCCTGAATGAAAAATAAATGATTTATTTATAAAAATTGATATAAGATAAAAACTCTAAGATATATTAGAAATAAAAAATTCAAATTAAAAGAAAAAGGGTATATGATAAACCTGGTCAATACTCATATTCTAAATATATAAATTCTTTAATAATCCACATTACAATAGAGTATACTTCAATTTTATATAAAAATTCAAAATATGTTAGAATTAGTGAAGGTTCTTATTTTGAGGTTATTGGTTCCATATTGACTAACTACTATGAGACACCCTAAAGGGGGGGGGGGAATCAAGGTGTATCAATATTATATTTTATCCCCAATTAATAATCTAATTAAACATATTATATTATTATATAATCATGACCCATGTTTTAGTAGGGTATATCTATTTTTAATTTTCTAATTAATCTATTTATTCAATATTACACATTCATACCCTAATAAAAATACACACGTAGAGGGAGAACACCAAGATTTATAAGGCTTCCACTCATCATGAGTATCTACAGACTTGATATGGTTAAAATAATACATTCCCATAAAAATACTATCATCATGATAATTTAAATTCCAACATGGATTATCTTGAACTTGAGTACAAATGTTGTTATCTTAATGAAGTGGGAATCATCCTAAACTTTATTACAAAGTCAGAAACTAATTAACCTTCTTCAATAATAATGGAATATCACTAAACTTCTGATGTAAGGAATCATTACGACACAATCTTTATAAAAGGTGTTTCAATATAGTATTCCTATCCTTTAATGAAGATGTTTAATATAATATAAAATAATTTAATTTCTCATTTGATAATTTTCATTCTCCATCTCCATTACTTATTTTCTTATCTTCAATGTAATTTTTCTTAATTATTACTTATTAATATTCAATGATACATTAAAATCTATCTTATCTTAAATTATACTTTCTTCTCATTCACTCCATGGTATGATAGTATATTCTGTTTTTTTATAACCACATGATTAGTGAAAACCCACATTATTTTTTTTGTTATTTTACAATGTGTTTTTTCCATGACCAAAACCCTTGTATATATTGAGTTGCAACATTTTGGGTTTTACATATTCATTTTTGAAAACATGTAATTTGATGCTTAATTCAAGTCATATTGGTATGTATTTGCTTAATTTATTTTGAACGTACATTTTCACACTGAAACACACACATTTTTGGTGATGTGGTATCTTAGAAGATATGTTATAATATTTAATTTATACTTTTATAAATATTCATAAATATATTTTTATTTTATTTGTATATAAATCTTCAATTAATTAAGTATATATGATTTATATTTAGTACCCCTGAAATCCAACACATTGTGAGAACTCAAAATTTTATTTCCCGAATATCTAATCCATGTTGTTATGAATTACAATGTCACTATTGATTCTAATATAGGGAAAATTATCTGATTTCATTGCTTGCACTACCAATAAATCAAAATCCACCTTACATGATCTTTCCATGTTAACAAACACCTATACTATTCCATGCCACCAATTTCCCATTGAGTGACTATCATCATGGAGGTCCAAGAACAACAGATAAAGGATGTGAAGGATGTAAGCGAACCATTTATATCATAACATGTCCATGTGTTTAATGAAACACATTGTTATGGGTTGGTAAAATCTTGAGGTAATTTTAAATTTCTGATTCAGACCATGAAGAGGGAGTTTTGAGATTGTATTAGATGATTTATGGGATGTCTCAGGAGTGGAATTTTGGTAGAAGGACACCTAGTGCAGGTCTCGAGGTGTTGGTGTAGGGATTTTATAGTAGGTAGAGAGTAACACTATGGAGGTTTGGGATGAATGATCAAGCCCTATGACTGTGGGAAGTCATGATATGAGATAGAGAAGAATAATGATAGTTACTGCTTGAAGGTGGTCCTACCATGACCAATATGGGTCACACCACAATGGTATTTGGCTAAGAGAGGACCCCTTTTCTATTTGAATAGTCGTGTTGTGACTCTAAAGGGTTTCACCTTGATAGAGGTCCTGGGAAGTTTTTTGGGTCCTTATTGAAATTTCACAAGGGGCCTATTTGGGACTCCTCTTAGGTTCCTTTGGGTTCAGCCACTTGAGAGAATAGGAAAGACACATCCTTGACTCTTCTATACCTTCTTCCTACCTCCATTTGATCCATGTCATTTGATATGTATTCCTCACATTGATTCTTGGTAAGATTCCTCCTCTCCTCTTCCTTTATCTTCCTCCATTATTTTCTATAATTTTAGATCACATGATTAGGGTTTTAGGGATATGATTCTACTGAGTCAAGGAAGAATCATCTCACTTGGTGGGATTTTGGTTTGCACTAGTAAAGGAGGTCATGGGAAGGGATGTCCATGTCATCATTCATTTTTTTTCATCGATGTATGTTTCCCCATGATTTTATTTAGGGTTCTTAGAAATTTTGGGTTAAATTAGCTATCGGTTTGTATGAGTAATTTGGGGTTTTTTTGTGGCTTATGTTGTGTTGTGTGTCGGGAATAGAATTCAACCCATTGTTCTTGGTTTAGAACTGTTATGCCATCTAGTGATATTTTCATTTATTATTCTATCGTGAGTTTTTTTTTGTTTTAGATGCTTGGATTATTAATTTTATTATATTAATTGTTGAATTAGGTGTTCTTGAAACTAGAGGATATCATTATGATATTGGGATTGACTCATGGATCATTGTTTTAGGTAAGTTATTCTCTGTGTAATTATTTAAATTTAAATCCTTGATTTATTTACTATTCTAAACTCATTCTACAAGATTCTGAAAAATTTTGTAATATGAACCTGGTTATTATTTCTTGAGTATCTTCGTTTCTCCCCTAATTTCTATTTGATATAAACAAATGAATTTTTATGCTTCATGATTAAAACCTATTACCTTATATGTTTTGTGTGTTTTTATATTTGTTAAAATTCCTTTAATACTCTTTACAAAGGAATTCGATAATTTATAAAAAAAGGGTTTCTTTGATTCGTAGTGATTTTATAGGGGAGGAAATCCATGCTTCTAAAAAGTTAATTATAAATTAAGAATGGGATTGGTTTTTATAATGTTTACTTGATATTTAATGATAGTTTGAGATGTTTTAATATTATTTTCTTGACATTTATATTTGAATATGGTCAGATGATGTGTGTAAAAGAAAGTAATGTTTTCCAAAAGGAATTTAATTATTGTTTCATGGGTTGAGATTTCAAGTGGTGAATTCATAACTTGGATGTCTCTAAAAAAGATGTTTTCCAAAGCCAAAGTTGTCAATTTATAAAATGGGGGTTTCTCTAGGTAAAATTTTACTTGAATTTATACTATATCTTTCTACTAGTTTATTGTGTCATCCTGACTAATGACTTCATACTGCATCTTTCTACTAGTTCAATGTTTCATCCTGACTAGTGAACCTATACTAAATTTTTATATTTGTTTAGTGTGTTATATAGACCAATTATGTCACACTACCTATTTCCACTAGTTCATTGCGTTTCCCTGACTAGTGACATAGAATCACCTGTTTCCACTAGTTTAGTGTGTTTCTTGACTAGTGAAGTAATATTGTTTGCTATGATTAAAACTTGGTTAGTGGCCAACAAACAAAAATTTTATATAGGTATGTATATGGGCTAACATGATGATTTTTGGATATCTTTACCCTAGATACCCTAGGACTCATCTCATTTTTCACATTTGGAAATGTTTGATTTTATGAATTTTATATATTTTCAAATATTTGACTTTCTATCAATGGCTTTAGTTGATTCAATTACTGTTTACATTTATTTTCATGTAGTGATTTAATCCCATTGGTGTATATTTTTATACTAGTTGTTTTATGGTTATTATGTCAGTGTTTATTATCTTTGAGGTTTTATTTTATTTTAAAGGAACATATTTATCCTTCTAGATTATCATTTTTCCCTATAATTTGAAATGAATAATAAAGAGGGAGTTATTTTTCTTTACACCTAAAATGAGATCATTTCTAAAAGTACGGTTTTGAAATAGTTTTTTCTTCATAAAATCCATTTTTTTAAAAGTTTTAAAGCCGGATTTTTCTTGATTGGACACAATTTTTTACCTTGGATAAATAAATTTAAGTGATTTCCTCATGTGACTTGTTTTTGATTAAAAAGAAAATATTATTTTTTCTATTCATATTTTTAAAAACAGCATGAAAAAGATTTAATTTTAAAGGTTATTCATAAGTTGTAAGGAGGATACCAACTGGTCAATTCCACTAATTCCTATATATTTTATGTTTAGTTTAGGTTTCTTTGGGATATTTTGACCAGTCAGGAGATTCAAGTCTGATTATGGTGATGGTTATAAGTAAAAGGGTATTTTTCTTGACACATAGAGGTGGGTGATTATAGTCTTTTTAATTTTGGTATTTTATCATTATTTTTATTATTCTATGACCAAATTATTTCTTTAACTTCTTTTTGTTAGGATAGTAACTGTATTAGATTTAATTTTTATTATATCAATATATTTTTGGTTATTCTTGTTGGGTTTTATATTTTGTTCATGATTTTGGTTATATGATTATGTATTGTTTGATTTCACTCATTTTTGAAACTCTTTATTTCATATGTGTGATAATTCCACTTATAATGTGGTCATGATGGGATTTCAAATAAAATTCTTGTGTTTAATCTTGTTTAATTGGATGAAATATTTCCCATTTGTATGAATTTGATACTACATAACTAGTTTCTAGACCATGGGGATTGGGAACGCTCTTCAAGACTTGATCTAAGTCGAATCAGGTGTCCAGATAAAGGTTATTATGATTTGTTTCATGACAACATGGATTAAATTCACAAGATAATTATTTCTTATACAAGTTCTTTAACAAAAATAAAGCAAGAGGGCCACTTTATCTATAAAAGGTATGATTGTGTGATGTGGATCATCGGGAAATACAATTTGGTTAGCTTAATTTGGAAGAAAGGGATATATGTTCTTTTGTATAATTTATTATAGATACCCAAAATACATGTGTAAAGATTATAAGGGGGGATCTCAAAGTAATCTTCCTAATGCAGTATAAGAGAAAGAACTACAAAAAGGGAGAAAACTAACACCGAAAGAGAGAACCTGCGGTCTAGAGGAGGAGTTTAGATGCCATCATGGAAATTTATAATCTTGTTTCCGCATGTTATTTATTTTTCTATTTTATTTCTTATGTTTCACAGTTTATTATTATTTTTATACTTGGAAATTAAGTTTTAATTGATTTTTCTTTTACTTTATCTTTTATGAGTGTTAGTGTGATAATATGAATAACAGGAAATTAATGGAACCATAAATGTTCAATAATTAGATGATTATGGGACTTTAGTAAATTTATTATGGTTGAAAATAGAATCATACACAAGTATTGATACACAATAATTAGATAGAGAGTAATATGTCTTGAAAAACTGCACCTGGGTGTCTTAAAAACCACACAACATACTCTAACTACTTACATAGTAGAAAACACACACAAACACACACACACCATAGAATTAATGAATCTAATTATCCAAATTAGGGATTGATAAAAAACCTTACAAGGACCTACGAATTCTTTAGGAATTCTTTTAGGGTGTGTTGATGGAACACTCTAGGAAGCATAGTGGTGGTTTCTTACTACACTTGTATGAGAAATAGGTGTGTTTGAGTGAGTTTAGAAGATTTCAATTTCACATTCCCATGACCACTATAGTAGAGTTAAGTACCTAGGTAGTTGATTCTAGGATAGATGAAATCTTCACTATATTCTCATCTATGCCACATAATTTCACCATTTCCTTTATTTTACTATTCTATTATAAAAACAATGAATAACACTTGTAATTTAACTCATGTTCCTATGGATAAATGACCCAATACTTGACTGGTACCATGCTACACTGACCCTATCCACTTGTATAGAATATGTAGTGTGAACTATACATTTACATTAAGTACTTTTAGCACTATTACTAGGGACAAATCATTGATATTTCAATTGTTCCTAGATAAAACCCAAATAAAAAGTAAAAAATATAAAAATAAAATAAAAAAATTTAAAAAAAATACAAAAATATAATAAAATTTTTTCTATTTTTTATTTTCATTGTTTAAATTTATTGGATATATTATTATTGATAGTGTATGACTATCAGTTTCCAATTCATTATTAATTTTTTTCTCTCTCTACAAATTAATTAAAAATCACCGAAAATCATGTATTAATGGAATAACTTTAGAGAAGGATAAAAAAATAAGGAGAATAATATTGAATGCTAGTATATGACATGATCCCATAGTTGGAGTATTTCCAAAAGCATGTGGAGGTAATAGGGATTTTGTATGCCAAATATATATAAAAAGGAATTCAATTGATTACGAAGAATGATATTTAAATGGAATTAATATTTGTAGATAGTGATCTATGGATGTAAAGACCCGTAAAATTCAAGGGAAATTTTTTCTTAATTTTCTTTGGAATTTTACAAGAGCGCGGTTTCTGACGGCACCTGATTCCGAGGCCCGGAGTGCCCGGAATCAATTTCCGAAGTTTGGCTCGGGTACGTTCAGTGAACGAACGAGCGAGTTTTCCTAACTTTTGATCCGGTGCTCGGAATTGAAATCCGAGGGCACCGATGAACTCGCAGCGCCGATATTCGCTTAAGGAGACCTTTTCTGAAGTTGCGTTTTCCTAGGAGGATATGTTTAATTTTCTGGATGAAATGAAGAGTAAAATAAATTTGTTATACAATATTTATTTTATATCTTTAATGTGGTTATAATCTTTTGTTGAAAGTTGGTTGGTTTAACCACCTAAGAGAGGATTAAGGTGAGGAGGGGCCCACCCGAGCCCCACCTTTTCAAATTCCCTAACTCCTCTCTCTCCCTCTTAAAGGCTTGTCAACTTAACTTTTATTTAATTATACAACTCATGTATAATAAATAAGTGAGTTTAATTTTGAGTGTTTGAAATTCAAACTCTTGAATTTCAATGGTTGGGTTGTGTTAATAAATTAAGAGTAAGATTAATTTATTTTTGGGTTAGTTCCTTTGTTACTTGAGAGGATTGGGAGAATCGTTGAGAGACTTGAAGATCTCCTTCGTCTTCGACGAAGAACGTGAAGAACGGTTCTTCTCCGTCAAGGAACATCGATCCCACGACCTTCGAGACTCGGCATCCCGGATTCTTCCGTCTTCATCTTCCTCATCGACAAGGGAGAAGTCGCCGACCGTGGTGATCATCGCCGACGACAACGTACCTCTCTTCCTCGTCTTAGCGACAAGTGAAGAGACGCCGTTTCCTCCTCGGACGCACCCCGACGTCCACGGAATCTACGTCCAACGCCGCGACGCCTTTCTCCGCGATAACCGACGTGCGATGTCATTTTTCAAGGTAGGGGTTGTTGTTATTTGTTTGTTTATTTATCCTTGTTCGTGGTTCTAGCATGACTAATGTGTGGGTTTTAAATATGTGTTATTGTTTAATGTGAGGGGGCCGGACCGCATGAACACGGCCGAACCCCCTCCTTCGTTCTTGATGTTTTATCTTGCGGGTGGAAACAAGGTGGCGTGGTGCCGTCGCACCACGCGGTTATTCGCCCGATTTTATTGCGCGGCGCCGTCGCGCCGCGCCGTGGAAGGATCATCAAGAACGCGACGCCGTCGCACCGCGTCGAAGGGAAATAAAGGCGCGGCGGAGGGGCGCGGTGCCGTCTCACCGCGTCGGACGACGAACACTGCGGCCGGTTCCGGGCCGCGGCGGGAAGGGAAGACCGGCGGCCGGGCGGCCGACGTCGAGAGCCGGAATGGGGACCGGTCTGCCGGTCCCATTGGAGAAAAACCGGCCGGCCAGCTGGCCGGCCGGATGGACAAAAATCCGGGGGAATTTAATTCCCCCGGCAGCTCAAAAGCCCCCCCCATTTATTTGGGGGGGGGGGGGTTTCCTTGAGGGGGGCAGGCGGCCCCCCGGTTTCCGAACAAGCAGGCCCCCCACGAGGGGGGGGGGGGGGTTTAAAAAAAAAGGGGCGCGGCTGATTGCCGCGCCGCCAATCCAAGAAGCGGGGGGCCTTGCCCCCCCCCCCCCCCCCCCCCCCCCGCGTGCTGCCTCCGTGCGGCGCCAGGCCGCCGCGCCGCCGGCCGGCCAGGCCGGGTCGGACCCGGGTCGGGTCGACCCGGTTCAGGTCGACCCGGTTCGGGCAGACCCAGGGGGTGTCGGGCCGGGTCGACCCGGACCCGGACCCCCTGTTTTCGAGACGGTTTCGGTCTTTTGGCCATAACTTGAGCCACGGACCTCCGAATGATGAACCGTCTACGGCAACGCGATCCTTGGATCGAGACGATCGTTTCGGTATATCGCACTCAAAGTTTCGGAACACTTTGAGTTCGGCCGGGTTGGTTCGTTCACGAAACCAACCGGGCCTTCGGAGCGGAAACGCTCATATCTTGAGCTACGGACGTCCGATTGACGTGCCATCAGTTTTGTTGTGTTCCTCTAAGTGAGACGGTTCTTTTGGCATACTCCGCCCGAGGTTTGGACGCAGGTGGAGTACGATCATGTTGGTTTTGCCTTAAAAACCAACCGGGCCCCGGGGACGAAAATGCCAATAACTCTCAGACCGGGCGTCCGATCGACGCGCCGTCTGTTGCGTTGAGTTCCTGTTGACGATACGGAACTTTTGGATACATCAAATCTGGACTTTGTGACAGTTGATGTATCAGCCTCTCGGCTCGTGGAGCGGATCCTCTGAACGAGCTTGCTGTGTGCGAGAACCCTAGTGCTGGCTGCGACTGTTACTGTGACTGCTACTGCTACTGTGACTGCGACGACGACAGTACAGAGATCCTGTGTGGATTCGACGGCGACGACTTCAGCACTCAGCGATCCTACGTGGATCAGTGCTACAGGTCATGTGTGGGCCCGATCCTGTGTGAGTCTTTGCGCTCAGCGGTCCTGTGTGAACCAGCGCCTACAGGTCCTACGTGGGCCCGATCCTGTGTGGGTCTTTTGTGGGGGTTAGTTACCTATCGATCCTTCGTGGGTCCGACGACTTAGATGGATCAGAGATCATCTTTATCGTCTTTCGAAGAAGTATACCTGTGTGAGCTGAATCATATTGCTTTCCTGTGTGGATTGTGTTGTTCAATCCTGTGTGGATTACGTTTTGCTTTCCTGTGTGGAATACGTTTACTTTCCTGTGTGGACTGAGTTGTACTTGGGCTCGGAGGTTGGAGCATATTTGAATTTGATGACTTAGGTATATGTATGGGCATATACCTAAGCAGTGTCGATTGTTACTTCGTGATTGTACCTTTCTTCGTGGTTTATCCTTTGTGGATTTGAGAGACCTTCAGGGGTCTCGGGGTCCCTACTGAGTAGCTTATACTCACCCCTGCACGGGCTTTTCCTGCACTACGTTGTGTTGGTTGCAGACGACGGATAGCGTTGATCTCAGCAGAGGCTTGCAGAGTAGGACGGTATCTGGAGGTGGACCACTGGGCGGGACGTACTCGGAGCGGACGGCGGGACCCGTGGAGCAGTGGAGCTATCTGTACCCACCCTTCAGGTGGGATTTCCAATGGACTGCCCGGTGTAGCGGCTTTTACTTTTCAGTTTCTGTTTTCCCTTTCGAGTTGTACTTTACTTTCAGTTTGGGTTTGTATACTGGCCCATTTACTTTTCCGCACTTTCAGTTGTACTCTGTTTTTACTTAGTGTTTACTTTCTGCTTGCTTACTCTGTGGTGTTTATTTACTATACAAAGGCAATGCCTTCCCTTTTTACCGGGATTTATGCCTTGGTGCTAGTCGCCAGCCCCTGGCCTATGGAAGGCGGGCTTGGGGTAGTCACGGCACGGACCCCGAGGGCGGGTCGTGACAATGGACTACCACAAGGATTTGTTTAATTGTATTTATTTCTGAGATAAATCAAGAAAAAACACAGAAGATGAAAAATCAAGTTGTCCAAATTACTACACAATTATAAGGGTAGGATGAGAAGTTGAGTTCCATAGTGTAAGAGGAACCAAAGATCCTTCCCATATGCACAAGTCTAGATTATGGACCTTTTCTATTAAAACTTTTAATTACCCTTTTATGATAAAACTCAAGAATAAATAGCCACAATAGAAGTGGCTAGTTACTATAGAATTCATGAAACACCTGAGGATAAATACCCCCACATTTCATTACCACCCTCCTTGAACTTTCACAATGCATATACCATTAAGGCAGAGGTGGAAATTCCTAAAAATTACACTAAAAATAGGGATATCCTAGTGTATAATCTATAATTTGATATAGTTGGTTTCTACTATAGCACCTTTCAATCCACAGGAGAAGTTTTCATACCAAGGGGAATTAGATCATATAACATGTGGTTGTTCCTTCTGAGGAAGCCACATCCTCCTTCTTACTGGGGATAGTTTTTAAAAAAATCCTATAAAAAGTATATAAATCAAGTTCTTATTGAGATTATATTGAATTTTTAGATATTTATTATTTACCTTTATTATTTTAATTTCAATTGAATTTTCATTAGTTTATTGATTTATTTTTATATTTTAATAAGAAGCCATATATGTTTTGAGTCTCTCTATTTTATGTATAGGAACCTATCGTTATTGGAATGAAGATATGGAATGCATAATGATGAAAATTTTGGTCCAATGATATGCCTAATTTTGAGTTTTATTTATCTTTTGGTTAGACCTTGGAGTCCCCAAGCGATGGGGGACATAAACATGAGTTTTTTGGGAAGACAGACCATGGTGAACAATTAGTGCATAGTTTATCAAACTATGCAGCTAACCATGAGAGGGTGATACAAGTTTGGATATTGTAATTTTTCATGATTTGAGAAATGTTTGTAATTTTTTTTATCTCCCATGGGTAACCATGCAACTTGTTTTTTTGGAGAGATAATATCCCCACATGGTTGGGGTATAGTTTTCCTAATAGTGCAACCAAACCATATAGACTATCCAGTTCACTTAAAAATTAGTATTTTACAAATTTCCCCCTATCAATTTTATACCCCTCTGGCCCTCAATTTTTCCTCCCTTCATGTACAACCCCTCCTCATTGGTGTGTAAGTTTCTTCTCTCCATCATTGGTGGACTTATCATGGATTATTAGCAATTTAGTTTGAGGTAAGTCCAAATATTAATAGTTTCTTCTTCTTTTACCATTATTTTGCTTATTCTCCCATTTCCATGGAATTGTGTTACCTAAGTGGTGGGTAAGGCCAAACCTAGGGTTGTAATGGGGGATTTTTTTTCACGTGTTTTCAGTGTGTGAAGGGTTATCCTACCTATTACGGGTGGTTATCATCAAAGGAGGTGAAGTTGAAATTGAGTACGAGGTAGGTGTTTCTATTTAAATGTGTTTTCTATGGTTTAACTTTAAATTATGAATCTCCTTTGGTATTTGTTTATCCAATTTCCATTTAATTAGTTTATTTTTGGTGTTTATCCCAAGTTTTTTGTGATTTATGGCTTGGTTGGAAATTTGAGTGATTAAAGAATGTTTTCCAAATGGGAGTGGCTTTTATGAAATCCACGTGTTTGATAAAATGGATAAAATGGATTTAAATAGATTTATAAAATGAATTTAAAAATGGTTTTATCATGTGAAATATTTTTAATGAAGTGGAAATTATTGTTTATAAATTGATCTTGTGAAATTTATTTTCATTAATTGGAACTTTTTTTTGTGATTATGTTGGCATAAAGTAGGAAATGAATTAACTGGGGTGTGAGGGAGGAGTTTTCTGATAGATCGTGAGAGCCTTCGAGGAGGAATATTGAGAGAGCTTCCATTTTGGTTTCCACAGGACAATGGGAGCCTTTGGATATGAACACCATGATAGATTCCATTTGATTTTCAGGAGATTGTGAAATATCTTAGAGTTGGGAAAGGGTAATACCATGAGAGATTACATTTTTCTTAGCTGGATAACATACTTTGTTTAGACTCAATCACATTATAACCTTATGGTTAGAGTACTAATTTCACTTACTCATTCCTGGTTGGTTTATATTCTCTATTAATTTTATTAGTTCCATTTTTATGTGATGAGATATGTTATTACCATTTTGTATTATTTTTTATATTGTGATGATGTTTATGCTTATATCTGGTTTTAATAGCTTTGAATCCACACTCCCAGATCCGATGCTAAAAACATAAACGTTATATTTTTTACTTTGATACCAATAAATGTGACCCGATTTTTTTCATCCAAATATTACAATATAAAAAGAAATATTGGATCAATTACACACCCACACAACTTTTAGGTTTAGTGTTTCTGATATTTAGGACCAACCCTTACATAAATAATACTCAAGACTTCAAGAGATTATTTTTACCACTACACCTAGATTTTAATATTGCATACTAATTATTCAATATTTCCCACAATTTTATTATCATATTAAACCTCTGTAGACTAAAATCATTTATCACTATTATTTATAATCTGTGAAAAATGAAACATAAGAAGGGTGACCTTAAATACTCAATAAGGGTAAACAGAAGCATTACAAATTGGATGTCATTAGTGATATTAAGATGAGAATAAGGGTATGATAACATAATATAACTGAATGGGAATAAAATAGGAGTAATCATACCCATCAATACCTGGATCATAAACCATGAAACATGGATTAAAGTTTTAACAAAGGTAAGATTCATAGGAATCAATAATCACGATCCATGTGATTTCAATCTTGAAAAAAGGAAACATTTACAACTTATATAATGTCTAATGAAAATGTGGTTGTATATTAGAAAATTATCTTCATAAACCATTTTAAACTCATGTTAGAAATAACTAGAGCCTAGTTAAATGCATAAGATAAACCCTAGGGTAACTCCCTCCTTATTTCTTATAGAGACAAAGTACATTACCCAATACATTAGAGTACTATATGGGTACACCCATCATATAAGATATATCAGTATCAATTATTTTTCATGAGATATAATGGGGATAAAACCATCATATAAGATATATAAAACTCACCAATTCATCTTAAAAAATTTCCAAGTACCATTAATGAATAAAATACTTAGAATATTTTCCTTTTCTACATAATAATAATAATTTTTATTTCATTGCTCGATTCACCCATGGAAAATAAATTGGTTCCATGTCAATCTCATAATCCATACAGAGAAATAATAAGGATGGTATCATTAAAAATATCCCCATTTTAGTATATGTAACATAAATTTTTATTGACATTGATAAATGGAAATTCCATTAAAATATAATTAAAAACATTTTTTTAGGAAAATAACATTTTAACTTAGAAAGTCACTATTAAAAACAAAAAATTCATAAAATATTATGAAAATAATTTTCTTTGAAAATAAACTTAGAAACATATAAAGTAATCTTCATGGAAAATAATTTTCCTGATATAAGAAAACATTTTCCATGTTTTAAACATCAAAATAAATATTCTTTTAAACATTTTTTAAAGAGAGTTAAAAGTGACACATTTGAAAAACATTAAGAAATTTACCTTTTAAAACCATTTAAAAGAAGGTAAAAGATCAGGTAAAATATTTTTAGGAAATAATTTATGTTTATAAAAGAAATTTTTTGAAAACATTTCAGAAAATATTGATATGGAAGATAAATATTCTTGATAAAAAGCAATATACAAGATCATTATCACTTAAAAACTAATTCTTTAATGTTTATTTAATCCATAAGGTGAGAAATAGAAAATAAAAACTTAAACAAAATTAATATCTAGAGGATAAGAAAATATATATTTTTTAATAAAATAAGATCACATGATTTCCTTCAAAGGAACCTTGAATATAAACAATCCTAAAAGTAAAGTATATTGTAACACAAAGCCATTTTCACTTGGTAACTTTTCAATAAAAATCCCTATAAAAGAATAACATACAGTGAAAATTTAAATATGATGAATATAAGGAGATTCATGATATAATATATTCAATGGTATTTATATACACCTTATAAAATAATACATGTTAATATCATAAATGTATGTCCCAAAGAAAGAGAATTTGAGATGAATAACCCTTACAAAGATCATATCATTGAATGCATAATTAATAAATGAAGAGATTATGTGTAACAAATATAAATAATAATAAAAAGTGTAAATAAAGAATAAAAAATTTAAATATCAATTCACACATAATAATGTCATATAAAATTCAATGAAAAAGTGTTATAACCCAAACAAATGAAATTGAGATAAGAAACCCTTTACTACTTGTTAACTTTGATGTAAAATCCCCTTTGATAAAATAATTGAAATTTAAGTTTAAAATATCATGAAGTATGAATGATTCATGATATAACATGAAAAAGGGTATAATATACACCATATAAATGAAATTAGGCACATAATAATAAAATATTCCTCAATGAAAGAAAATTAAGACGAAATCACTTACTTCAAGTCCAAACTTGCGATATATGTCCTTTAACAACTGTATAATAAAATAATATATATTATTTTATTTTTTAATAATGTTTTATAGTTTTAATATATTATCCTTAATCATTTTATTTCTTTTATTTTAATGATATATTAAATTACTTAATCAATTAATTCCACATTAGGTATTTTGTGGTCGTTCAGTTTGTAATTTTAAAATGACTTCAGTATGCTAACAATGATCAAAGGGATCAATGTTAATTTATCTCTAGAATAATAATTATGAAATAATTATTTTATAATACATAAATTATACTTTTAAAACCAATAATAAAATATGGTTATGAAAAATGAACTATGTTACAATCATGGAGATGGTTGGTCGTACGTATGCATGAATAACATTTACATTTTTTCAAAAATTGTTATGGAAAGAAGGTTAGTATTATTTTAAATTGAAATAATTATAATAATATAATAAATAAAATATTATTTATTTTAATACACTTATATATTATCCAATTTATTTGGTTATGAAAAAATAATCACATCGCTTTATAGAGGTGGTAGTCTACATGTATGCACGAACGTCGTTATCATTTTTCAGTGTATTGGAAGGTAAGAAGATAAGTGATATATTATCTTTTAATAATGATAAATATATCATGAATATCATATATAAACATTAAATCCATCATCATAACCATTCGTAAGAGGTGGTTATGGAAAAAAAATTACATCGGTTAACAAGGTGGCAGTCCTCCGTACACACGAATGATGAATTCCTTTCCCATTTGATGAAGGTTGGAGATGGATATAAGTTATTATAATAAAATAATAATATAATTGTAAATTTAATATACTTATTTTATTATTTAATAATGGTTTGAGAATATCTTAGGTAGGTGGAAGGAGAAATAAAATGAAAATGATCAGTTAAGAACAATACCTCTTCTTCGAACAACGTCCTTTGCTTTACACCTAAATCCCTCTAAGGTTTGTATTATTCCCAAAATAAGAACTCTATAATATGGGGAGGTATTTGAGGAGGATATTTGAGTGGATATGGATAAATAAAAATGGTTATTGAGGTGTGAATAAATGAGAAGAAGTGGTGCCCTTTTATTAGAGAGGGGAGGGGCACTTTTAAAATTTATTAAAATATTGAATTAGTATAAATTAATTTTGATTTAAAATGGATAAAAATTGATAATATTAGAATATAAATAATCTAATTTAATAAAATTTAGTCAAATTTTGACCATATTGTTCACCCTTATCTTTTTATTTTAACCCTTAGTTAACCCATTTCACACTTGCCGCGATAATAATGTTTTTTACTCTTTGAGGGTCAAGATAGTTAATATAAATGGGAAAACAACTAATAAATAGACCATGATTTATATTCTCAACCATATAATAATAAATTGTCCGAATATAATATTTTTAGAAATTTTAATTTTTTTAATAAAATATTAATTTCATAAAATATCAATTACTCCATTTTTAGAACTATTTATTTACATTGACTTTAAAACACCAAGACAAAGATGTAATTTTAATATAATCACTTTAAATATACCTAACATGTTATATTTATCTAAAAAATTTGTGGATCACACTAATTTATTCAAAATCTATAACTTTTAATATTTTTAATATCATTTATATTATTTTTCAATTAATTGGATACTCACAGTAATAACACTATGTAATCATTTAAAGTAATTATTTATTCATTAAAAATTAAATATTAAAAATAAATTAAAAGTATAAAGATAAATAATTAAAATTTAAATTGAATATGTAAAACCAAATATATCCTCTTTTTATCCCAATGTTAAAAATATTATAGTTATTAAAGATAAGAGTATGTCATTTTTTACTTATTTTACTTAAAATATTATGAAGGTCATAATCACATCCAAAAGAAAAAAATGTCATATAAACGAATATTATATGATTATGGATGGAATTGAATCATTTAATTAAATTAAGGTAAGTGATAGTGTCATTTTATGATCCTTATCATATTATTTTTAACCCTTAACTCATGATTTACCATTTATCACGGTAACAAAAATTATTATGATTACTATTCATAATGACTAAAAATAGAAGGGAAATATTTAAAAAAATTAATTTATGATTCCAAATATTGAATCTATTTTTTAATAATAAAAATAAATAATTTTCATAATTTAATTTAAAATTAAACTGAAAAAATGTGATGAAAAACAGTTTTTCAGAAAAGTGCCCTTTATTTTTTTATACTAAATTCAAGTATAAATTTAATTTAAAAAATAAAAATTAGATTATTTTAAATATAATTAACTCATGAAAATTTAAATTTAATCCAAAATATATTTTTTTGTAAATAGTTTAAAAGAAAATACTATTTTTAGTAAAATCATTATTTTTCACTATTCACTAAAAAATCAAACTTTTCAGAAAAATATCAAAATTTAACCACAAGATAATTTTGATACACTGATTTAAAAAATGAATTTAATTTTATCAAATAAATTTTATAAAATATCTTGAAATTAATTATTATTTTTTCTCACAAAAAGAAATAAGAACCATTTTTGAAGAAAATATATTTTTAAAGCATAAAATGACTTTTCTAAAAATTGAGTGCTTATTTTTGAAGAATTCATAAATAAATTTTAATTTATTAAAACCTTTATAAATATTTCTTAATATATTTGATCCTATTCATACCTATTAATTCAATAGCTTGGTTATAACAGTTGTATTTAAATAATAATATTTTGTGGTTTGTTTAAGCTCGGTGTTGTGTATCTTTTACACTATAGAACATAGTATTTTTTAAAATACCATGATATTATAGTCTCCCACATTTAATAAATTTCATACTCAAAATTTAATATTGACATTTTTAATCAGGGGTTTTTAATCCAAAAATACCCTTTTTTTGAAATCCCACATCATAAAAAGGGTTAATAAAACTTTCTCTTGAAAAAAGGGAAAAGTACATACAATGGTCATCTAAATAACACATAACTAAGATTCCAAATAGGAAAAAATTGGTGGGAATTGAAAATATATAAGAAATTAATAATTAAAAAATAATTATGGATATTAATAGATATCATTCATCATAATAAAGTGAATGATCATGAGAAAGTCAACGACCACAAAACCATAAACCAAAGAGGCGTTAAAAACTATCGTTTCATAAAAAATGAAGGTAATAAGATAATTTTTTGTTTCTTGATACTTTTCCTAGTTTTTAGGAATTTAATCACCATCTATACTAATAATATAAGGAAATATACTTACTTGAAAAGTATAATTTCATCGTTTAATAAATTTCCGCACAATCTTATCTTTTTCTTCAAATAATGAGTATTCAAGATAATTTTTTTATACCTGAAGTACTAAAATCAACTTACATCAAATCAAAAACTTCATAAAAAGGATAAAAATATATTTATTCCATCTTTAGACATTTAACTAAATCAAAATTATTATCACATAGTATGATAATTCCCAAAAATAATAAACCTTCATAGGAATAAATAAAACATTAATCTCCAAAATTCAATAGTAGTAACCAAAGTTTAAACTAAATAAGTAAACATAAATTTAAAATTTATATCAAATTAAAATTAGTCTCCCATAAATTCATATACTCAAAAGTTAAATTCTCTAATCATATAATCACCAAAACATGGTAATCATTTCAATAATTAATCACAATCACTATAATTACATATTAAGATCATATATGCTTCCAAAAGATAATTCAACCTTGAATAATCAAATAAAATCCCATAATATTATGTTAACCTTAATTACATAATGTTTCAAAAGATAATGAAATTATTTAATAGTCACATATTCATCAAATTAGTTTTCAGTCCAATGGTTAGCTATATCATATGTTCCCAAATTATAATAACACATTATTACCTCAACATTAAAGATAAGATAAACCTAAAGGACATCAATACCTTTTAAATTATGTTTACATAATTTAAATAAATTCTGACTAAAATAAAATTTCCACTAAAAAACTTACTAAACCCAACGGTTATGTTACCATAAATATCTCCCAAAATATTCTCAATCATCTTAGACTTCCATTACTTAAAACCTAAAAAGGGTTGTCCATGGCTTTGAACTTATGATCAATCTCAAAATTATAAACCCATGATGGTGTCCATAACTCTTAAGACAAATTCACTTGAAATCATCCTAATCTCAAAAGTTATCTAAATTCTTCTCTAATACCAAATACAACATCCTCGAACCTGCACTCCTAGATCTGGTACTAAAAACAAAAACTTTACATTTTTGGATTTGATACTCATAAAGGTAACCATATTTTTTTCATAAAAACACTACAACATAAAAGGAAATATTGTATCACTTACATACCCAAGTAACTTTTAGGTTTGTAGGCTTATATATCTTGGAATAAATATTAGATAAATAACACTCATGACTTCAAGAGAGTATTTTTCCCCTTATTCCCAGCTTTTAATATTCCATACTTAGTATTCAACATCTCCCACAATTTTATTCTCATATGAATCCTTTATAGACTCAAATAATTTATTACCTTTCTTCATAACCTAGGAAAAAGGAAACATAATAAGGGTGAAATCAAATTATTAATAAGGTTAAACATAAGCATTAACAATTTTATGTCATCAGTGACCGTAAGATGAGAATAAGGTTATGATGACATAATCATAGGTCATGAGCATAAAATAAGAGAAAGCATATTCATAAACACCTAGATCATCAATAATGAAATTAGGAATAAATATTTAACAAAATCAAGAGTCGTATGAATCAATAATCATGAGCCATGTGATGTCAATATTGATCAAAGGATACATTTTATAATCTATATAAAGCCAAAAAAATGCATTGGTATCTTGGAACATTATCTTCACAACCCATTTTAAAACCATATTATAAATAACTGGATCCTAGTTAAATCCATTGGAGAAACCCTTCGGTAACTCCTTCCTTATTTCCTATAAAGGCAAGTAACATTACCCAATTCATTAGAGTTCTATATGAGTGCACCCATCATATAATATATATTAGGATCAGCTTTTTTTCATGAGCTATAATGGGGATGAAACTATTATATAAGCTACACCGACCTTACTCATTCATCATAAAAAATCTCCAAATACTATTAATAAATAAAAAATTTAGAATCTTTAACTTTTTTCTATAAAAATATTCATTTTTATTTTATTTCTTAATTCACCTGTAGAAAAGAAAAGGGTTCCATACTAATCACATAATAAATCCATAGAAAGAATAAGTATGGTATCATTAAAAAATATCCCCATTGGAGTATATATAAAATCAAGGTTTGTTTCCATTTATGAATGGAAATACCATTAAAAATTCATTAAAAACATTTTGAGGAAAATACCATTCTCTCTTTGAAATTCACTTTAAAAAAATCAAAAAAAATTGTGAAAAATAATTTTATTTGAAAATAAATTTGGAAACTTATAAAATCACATTCAAATAAAATAATATCCATGATAGTGGGAAAATATGTTCATGTTGTAAACATTAAAAAAATTATTCTTTTCAAAAAAATTTGTAAAGAGAGTCAAAAGTGACACATTTGGACAATGTTAAGAAATTTACCTTTTTAAACCATTTAAAAGAAGGTAAAATATCATGTGAAATAGCTATTAAAAATAATTTATGTTTATAAAAGAACATTTTTTAAAACATAGACATGTAAGAGAAAGATTCCCGATTAAAAAGATGATACAAGATTGATATCACTAACAAACTAATTCCTTAATGTTTATTTAATACAAAAAGGAAGAAATGGAAACTAAACAAGTAAAAAAATATTATAACTAGATGATAATAAAATATATGTGGTTCAATAAAATACAAGCACATGGTTTCCATTAAAGTAACATTAAACATAAACAATCTTGAAAAGAAAAGATATTGTAATATAAATTCTTTTTTCCACTTTGGTAACTTTTCAGTCATACTTCCCATGAGACAATAAATTCCCATGAAACATTAAATATAATTAAAATAAGTATATTCCTGATATAACATGTTAAATGAGTATTATATACACTATATAAAATATGAAAAGGGCATAACATAAACATATGTTCCATAGAAAGAGAATTTGAAATGAATAACCCATAAAAAGATCATATCATTGAATTGAGAATTAACAAATTGAGAGATTATATGTAAAAAATTAAATCCACACAAAAAAATTTAATATATATAAAAAAATAATTTAGATATCAATTCAGACATAATCATGGCATAAAAATGTCAATAAAAAGAGTTATAATCCAATGAAAAGAAATTGAGTTAAGAAACCCTCTACCACTTGGTAACTTTAAAGTCAAATACCATTGGATAAAATAAATTGAAAATTAAAATATCATGAATTATGAATGATTCATGATAAAAAAATTTAAAATGGATTTATATACATCATATAAAATAAATTAGGTGCATAACAATAACATATGAATTAATGATGGAAAATTGAGATGAAATATCTTACCTTGAGTCCATATTTTTTATATATTTCCTTTAAAAACTGTATAATAAACTCATATCAATTATGTTATCCCAAGTAGGTTAAATACCCTAAGGGGGTAGGGTGAATCTGGGTATAATAGATCAAAACAACTACCACTTCAGATGTTGTTTTTTCATTAAATAAAAGACTCTTTTCTCTATTTCCCACAACAGTGTATGAATAGAAATTAAAGCATGCATGAGAAACATCAATTTTTATTGGTTCAAACTCACTGGGCTATGTAGAAGGAGAATATAATGGAAATTTTCTGATGTAACAAATCCACTATGGCTCACATCTAATTCAATGTTCGGGCTAGATCACTTTTATGCCCAGAATCACAGCCTTTAGAAAGTTCGGAGTATACTCACTATCTCTCCTAGTTTACATCAAATCACAATTTGAAATCTCACTTATCTCTCAACTAAAGTGTTCTCACTACTCCTTCATAAGAATCCTCTTTTATCATATGAATCAATGTGTTTTAAACCTCATTTGGGGCATCTTTTAGTTCCACTTTCATCTAGTTGACGAATACTACTTTACCATAATATTACTGGGAAACTTCAATATTTCATGAAAATTTTGGGATTATTGCATGAAAAAGTTATGATTTGTTTTAGAAAACCCAAAATTTCACTCACTATTGAAGAAAAAACTCTTGCGTAAAACTCCCTTCTTATGTACAACTCCTTTCTTACAAGCAACTCCCTTTGCACGCAATTCTTATGTGATTCAGAGCCTCATATTTCTATAAGGGTTGAGATAATGAAATGAGGGGGTAGAAATATATTTATAGGCCTAGTCAAACCTATGTGTAATATCTTGACGTGTCTTCCTCTATGTGTGTAAGATTCTCCACGAGAACATAAAACCATTTTGACGTCCCATTGGGTGCATAATACTCTTTCATGCAGATCACTTCATCTTTATTTCACAGGAACACAAACTCATATTCCGTATAAATTAAAATATTTTACACACTTTTTTTCCTTTTAAATATTTTTATGTGGTGATCCAAAAACACTTCTTGCACAAAACTTTCCAAACCACCTTCAATCTTGTACGCAACTTCATTTTCCAAAAACGCATTTCTCCATTCTCCAATTTTTGGACCCAAAAATATGGCGAACACTGGGAAATCATGTAACCTTGTATATGATCTTTTTTTACTAACTCCAGGACATCCATTCATTTTCATGGATCTTGTTCAATATATATTGTCAAAAGTCTCACTAGAACTCTACAACTGACCATGGGAACCCGCTTTGTCAATTAACACAATCAACCCAAAAACACTGCAATGTTACCTTGAGGTATTTTTTCCATAAAATATATTTTATTTTTTAAGAAACTTTTTCATTTTTAATACCTTATCCCCATTCCTTTTATTTCATTTATTTTTATAACAAATTTAATTGCTTAATCAATTAATTCCATGTCAAGTATTTTGAGTTCGTTCAGTTTTTTTATTTCAAAATGACTTCGACATGTTGACCATGGTCAAAGGGGTCATTATTACATAATCTCAAGAATAATGATCATTAAATAATTATAATTTTTATACATCAATTAAACTTTTTAAAACCAATAATAAAACCAGGTTATGAAAAATAAACAATGTGACAATCATGAATATGGTAGATTGTATGTATGCTTGAGTACCATTTCCATTTTTCAATGATAATTATTAAAATCAACAAAGTATTATTTTTTATTTATATAATGATAATAATATCATAAATAATTGATTAATTATTTTAATACACTCATATATTATTCAAGTGATTTGGTGATGAAAAACGAATCACATCGCCTCGTAGAGGTTGTAGTCCACATGTATGTATGAATGACACTATCTTTTTTATGTGTATGGGAAGGTACAAAAATAGGTGACATATTATCTTTTAATAATGATAAGTATTTAATTAATATCATATATAAACAAAAAATATATAATTATAACCAAATTTAATTGGAGGTTATGGAAAATGAATTACTTCGCTTCGTGAGGTGGGAGTCCACCATACACACGAATGATGAATTGTTTTCCCATTTGATGGATGTTGGAGATGTATATAGGTTATGAAACTAACATAATAAAATACTTTTATATTTAATATACTAATTTTATTATCTAAACATGGTTTGAGAATATTTTAGGGATGTGTAAGAATAAATAAAATGATAACGCTCAGTTAAGAACTATTCCTCTCCATCAGACAACCTCCCTTTCTTTACACCTTAAACCCTCAAAGGCTGGTATTATACTGAAAATAAGAACTCTATAATATTTTTAGGGATTTTATTAAGTTATTTTATTTGATATTGTCCAAACCAATTGGTTATTGAGCAATTAAGAAATGATAAGAGGTTCCCTTTTAAAAGAGAGGGGAGAGACACTTTTGGAATTTCTTAAATATTAAATTAAGATAAATTAATTTTGATTTCAAAATGGATCCAAATTTATAATATTATAAGATAATATATATAGGATTATAAAAAATCTAATAAATTAAAATTTAGGCAATATTAGATCACATTTTCACCCTTATCGTTTTGTTATAAATTTTCATTAACCATTTTCACACTTAACGCGATAGTAAGGTTTTTAACTCTTTGAGGGTCAAAATAGTTACTATAATTGGATAATAGGCACATATATTGATAATGGTTTATGTTTTAATTTATATAATAATCAATTTTCTAAATATTTTTTTTAATTTTAAATAATTTATTAAAATATTTTTTTCATAAAATATCAATAACATCAATTTTAGAACTATTCATTTACTTTTACTTTAAAAACACCATGAAAAAGATATAATTTGAATATAATAAATTTAAATATCCATAAAAGGTCATATTTATATAAAACATCCATGTAACACACTAATTATTTCAAATTATATTACTTTTAATATTATTAATATCATTTATTTTATTTTACCTTTAGTTGAATACTTATTGTGACAACATTTCATAAGCATTTAAGATAATTATTTATTCACTATTAATTTAAAATAAATTAACTTGATAAATATAAATCATTTTTATTTTAAATTAATATTTATAACTTAAAATATCATCTTTTTTATCCCCAATTTAAAAATATTATAGTTATTAAAAACAAGATTGTGATATTTTTGACTTTCCTTTACACAAAATATTATTAAGGTCATAATCACATGAAAAAGTAGAAAAAAATCATATAAATGAATCTTGGATGAGTATTTATTAAATTAAATCATCTAATAAAATTAAGGAAAGTGTTAGGCTCATTTTATATTCCTTATCAAATTATTTTTAACCCTAAATTACCCGATTTACCCTTAATCGTGGTAACAAAAATTACTATGATTACTATTCATAATGGAAAAAAATAAAAGGGAACTATTTAAAAAATTTATAAATTATTATTATAAATATGGAATCCATTTTTCAGTATTCAAAACTCTGAATTGTTATAATTTAATTTAGAATAAAACTAAAAATATTTGAAGAAAAACGATTTTTCAGAAAAATGCCCTTAAAAATTTTTTATACTAAATTAAAATATAAAATTAATTAAAAAACCCATAACTGTATTATTTTTAAAAAATTAACTAATTAAATTTTAAAAATAATCCAAAATATAATTTGGATTTCTAAATACTTTTAAATAAAGTATAGTTTTTAAAAAAAATTAACAATTTTCACTATTCACTAAAAAATCAAAATTTTAAGAAAAATCACTATATTTTATCATTAGATAATTTTTATATTATGATTTAAAAAATTAAGTTAATTTTATAAAATAAATTTTATTAATGTTATAGGAAATTTATTGTATTATCTACTCACAAAAATCAATAAAAATCATTTCTGAAGAAAAAATATTTTTGAAGCATAAAACACGTTTTTTAAAAATTGAGTAATTTTCTCCATAGAATTAATCAATACATTTTAATTAATTAGGACCTTTATATATATTTAATAATATGGTTAATCATATTAATACCCACCAATTTTTTGTCTTGGTTATAACAATCACATTTAAATAATATTATTTTGAGGTTTGTTTAATCTTGCTGTTACATATCTTGTACTATATCAAACATAGTATTATTTTAAAATATTTGGATATTACACTGGTTATTCCTTGTTTAGGGTGGTTTGAGCATGTTTTTCATTTTTTAGTTTTTTCTTTATTTTATCCATGTAAAAACCCTTTTTAGAAAACATATTTTGATTAAAATGGAAAACCAAATGGATTTTAAAGTGCTTATTTGAAGGTAGAGTAATTTAAAATTGGATTAGTTTTGAAAAGTTTTTTTAAATTATTTCATTGGTTTACAAGGGTCGAAGCCTTAACTAGATTTATAGTGGTATTCTACTAAGCATTAGACCTCACACCCTATATATTCCTTTGGGAATATATATATATATATATATATTGTAGGACACATGTAAAGGCTATGACACCATTTACTTGGGTGGCTATTCATGATTATTTCCATATGAAGTTTTTTAGATGAGACATGGTCATATGTGGAATTGTTTTTTGATTTTGTGTCCATTGGGATGTATCTATAGGCCTTGTTAGGAACTTTTTCCCATTCTTTTAAGTTTTAATCTTTGACATGAGATATTATGTATATATGTTATGTTATGACATGTTTTTTATGAAGTATACTATTGATTATGGTATCTTCTTGTCTTTGTTTTGTGCTATAGATGTTGTATTTAATATTTTTGACTTTGATGTTATTGGTATGGACATCCAATTTTATGGATGGGTCATACTGGTTACCATGGGAGAAATCATTCACAAGATATTTTTGGTTATGATTAGTGCTTATCACCAGCTCGTGGTGGTTGGGAACGAGCTTCGAGCCATGTGGTGAGCCGTCTTATGTGATGGTTTAGTTCCTCCCAAGTTAGTTTATTACAAAATGGTATTAGGGAGGGTTGTTTTTTGGGATTCCATGGTATACTAGATCTAGGACTTTCAAAAATTAGGAGGTAGGAATGAGGGAGTGCCTAGTTAGTTGTTATTTGTGTCAAACCTCAAGATTATATGGTTGGTATGATAATGTATTTATTCTTTTAGACTAGTAATTGGTTGTTTTGATGAGATTTTGATGTATTTTCTGATTGATGACAAATATCTAGGGATACCTGGGGGAATCTCTGGGGTCATTTTAAGTTTTTGTGTGGAAACAAGTAGGTATATAAGAGGCACACGGTTAGTTTACATAGTTATTAGTAATCATACCCAACCCATGTGGCCTTACCTACCAACTCCAGTGAAACCTATACAATTGGTGCATGGTTTGCCTAATCATGTGGCCAAACCATGAACAATGATAAGTACTTGTAATTTTTTATTTTTTTGCTTCTATTTTATTGGAGTTGATTATGATGATAGTGTTTCTTTTTGGTACCCATTATGGGGGTATTTTTATGTTATTTTAGATTGATCTATTCTTAAAAAATTACATGTTTTGTGTCTTGTAGACAATACCTTCCAGAAGGACCTCGTCTAGGCGTATAGAGGGTGTTGTAGAGAACAACAAAAATGAAAACCCTCCTCTTTATCCAACTTTAATGGATTTACTGATTCATATGTTCCAATACATGGGTCAAGTGGGTGGTCAAGAGTAGACACATATGGTGGACCAAAGTCATAATTTTATGAGGAAAAATCCACTGGTGTTCCATGGAGATGAGGGACCCAATGATCCAGAGGAGTCTTTGGATAATATATAGTGAATATTTGAGTTCTTAAAGACCTCTGGGACCTCAAATGAGGGATTTTACATGTACATGTTGGAAGGATTGGGTAGGAAGTGTTGGGAGTCAATGGTGCTTCTGAGGAGGCACAAGGATCTAACTTGGACCAATTTCAAGGTGGTGTTTAATCAGTAGTTCTACCCAAATAATTTAAAGGTAGAGAATGCCCATGATTACATGAAGTTGGAGAAAGGGGACCATTTATTGATATATTCTTCCACCCATTTTACTGAATTGGTGAATGTATCTATGGATATCCACATGAATGACTACCTTAAGGCTCAATGATTTAAGATGGGATTCAGGATAGAGAAAAGATCTATAGTGACCCGATCCTTTTACATAAAACATTTCATGATTTTAATCATAAATAATCATCAGAGTAAAAGCCTAGGATCGTTAAATCTAGTGTCTTGGAAGACTAGGTACATATAACTTAAAACATGGGGAAAAAACTTATTTATTTAATCTCCATAAAGAGATTCTAACTTTATATGAGCCCTTACATCTGCATAGGGTACCCTGGGGAACACATGAACAAAGGGATGAGCTAAAAATCCTAGTAAGGGAATGAACATAAGGATACATCTCAAGAACATTAGTTAGGAGGCATGACAAAATGATATCAAAAGAAGGAAACTTATAAAATCATTTAATATAACCATGGGATCATATAAACATGGAATCATATAAATGTGGCATAATCAAAAATAATTTCTTTAGTACGGGTCAAGGCTAACCGCCAATCCCATTTCCCATTTCAGTATAGGTCAAGGCTAACTTCTAATCCCGTTTCCCATTTCAGTATGGGTCAAGGCTAACCGCCAATCCTGTTTCACATCGCATATCATGAGACTTAACTTTACCCAATGTATTGGAGCGCTATCTGGGCACACCCATATCAACATATTCATGAATATTCTTTCCACATAAATATTCTTACCACATATGAAATCATACATAATCAACCATACACAAACATAAGGGTAACCATGAAAATAATTGGGTGCCACAATCATGACATCAATCATAACCAATGGGTGTATCATGAAAGTGTCCATGTAAGAAAATAATTAGAAAATAAATGGATGTTTGTGGGGTAAAATAGGCATATACCATGTTAATTGGTGTCAAAAATAAGTGACAACATATAAGAAATGTATTTTAGATACATTAGCATTAAAACATTTTGTGCGGTTTTATGGAAAATACTATAGAGATTTTAAAATAGAAATGAAGAAATTCTTTTATATAAAACAAGAATTGAACCAAGATTGGTTTCATAATAAAAATACATAATTTAAAAAGATAATTGTTTCTTAAAATAGAATATAGAGTGCACTTGAAATTGGGTAAAAGATCGGGAAGTTCCTTTAAAACAAGTGTGCTTATTGGGAAGTATCGAAGATAGATTCACTTAAAAGAATGTATATCCCTGAAAGAGAATGAGAGATAGTTCTTGGAACATGAGTGTAGAGCATATAAACAGAATGTTTAAGTTATACATAAAATAAAAGACAACAACAAAAATAAAGATAGAGTAACTCGAAGGAATAAAGGAAGTTCGGGTAGAATCCATCATGGTTTATTGGCATGGTATCATGTATAACTAAGAGGTCATGAGGAGAGTGACAAGGGGTTTCTAATAACTTATAAAAAATTAGGGAAGTATGGGGTAGGTGCGTAAACATACCCCATCACTTAGTATTACACAAAAAGGAATATCATAGAGACCAATCTCGATTAAGAGTAAAAAGGGGAGGATCCCTTACCTTAAGTCCGTTTGTGTTCTCGACTTGATATTAATGACCTGAATTGGAAAATTAGGTTTATTAATCAATAGTTACATAACCTTATATAAATGTAAAATATTTATTATAACCTTTTTAAGTTCATTTATACCCATTTGGATTGATTATACGGTTCGATTATATGGTTCGGGTAAGTTTGTTTCCTTGGTTTTAATGATCAGTTCACTTGTATTTAGGTTCGGATAAGATGTAAGATGAAAGTGGTCATCCAGAATTGATGTTATATAGAATTAGTGAACATCCATAAGGTTACATGGTTACAAAATTCATTTGGTTAATTGGAGTGAAAGAGAACCATGACATAAGATATTAATGATAAATGCTTGAATTAATTTTAGCGATTTTACCTATAATTAACTTGTTTTGTATTATTATTTGATATCATGAGTGTATAAGGATTACAGAACCATAAATAGGATATATAAAATATATAAAAATCTGGTTAAACCATGACATAAATGGTTTCATGACCAGAAACAAATATGATAAAAGAAATTGATAAACTGTTGTCCTTGAATGTGCTAAATTTGCACATCTCTAATAGTGCTTTCATTACTTTCAAATAAAAGGGTGGGGAAGGAGAGAAGATAAAGAAATATACCATTAGTATGAAAAAATTCCAGTACATGTATGTTACTGTATTTATCATACCATTATGGTGAAGGTAGGTGAGGAAAGAAATAAAAAGAAAGAACTTAAAATAAAAGAAGAAATTGGGAAGAGGAATTTTACCTGTTGAGACTTTCTCCTTTGAGAACCTCTTAGAAGAAGAGGCTTTGGTAATTTGAAGAGGCTAGGATATTTTGTATGTGGGGGAGGATTTGGGGAGAGATTTGGGCAGAATAATGGCAAGGCACAAGGCTTGAGAGAAGTGAATAAAATAGGGAGTGAAGGGGGGGGGGGGGTTATAGTAGAGGAGAGGAGGGATTTCACAATATTATAATCATTAATTTATTATTTCTTAATAAGATAAGGAATAGTAAGTATTCCATGACCAAGAATAGTAAATGGGTCATGTGAATTTGAACCAAGGGTGGTGACATCAGCCATGATTCTAGGAGTAGTCTATTTATCTTATAATGTATATATACGATAAATTACTGTATTTTACTATTCATAAAAAATTCAAGTATTTCAGAAAAATCCCAAAAATTCACCCCAACCATTTTTCAACGTCTAGAATCCAAAAATGAATTCCATTTTTCAAAAATAATTTTCTAAATATTTTTATTTTAATATTTAATTAAAATAAAAATTTAGTATGAAAACCAGTTTTAAAACATTCATTAACTTATTCTAAAATACAGGTATATTGTACTTAAAACATGAATATTATTTTTATACTATCATAGGTGAGGTTAAAATTCATTAGAGTGTATCACTATTCATAAGGGTATTTTTCTATTCATTATGGTAGGTTACTATTCACCAAAAAATTATGTTTTTCTTATGAGACTCCAAATAACTTACTGATTACAACCGTGTATGCCAGATTTTTGAAATTCCAAACACAAAAGTGTCAAACTTATTTTTAGAGGTCACTTAGCACTTAGTAGTTCATTATGTTGTGTTTTCATGTGATTTTATGACATACTTATGAGAAGGTAATTTTCATTGAAAAACATTGGGTCGTTACATTCTTCAACCATTATGAAATTTCACCCTCGAAATTTTGTTTTACATTTTAGTCCGTAAACAGGTGTGGGTACATCTCCTTCATCGCCTCCTCCAGTTCCCAAGTAGATTCTTCAAACTTTTGGTTCCTCCAAAAAACATTGACAAGGTGGGTTGTCTTGCTGCGTAGAACCTTATCTCTCCGGTCCAGAATCTCTATTGGCTGCTCCTCATAGGAGATATCATCTTCCAGCTGCATCACCTCTGAGTTCAGTACATGTGAGGGATCAGGTATGTACTTCCTCAGGAGTGATACATGAAACACATCATGAACTCGAGTCATATTCGGTTGAGGTGAAAGCCGATAAGCCACAACTCCTATACGATCGAGTATTTGAAAGGGACCAATGTACCTTGGGATTATCTTCTCTTTCTTCCCAAATCATATGACTCTCTTCTATGGTGGTATTCAAAGGAAGAATTTATCCCCAACTTTGAACTCCAAGTCCCTTTAACGGTTGTCAGTATATCCCTTTTCCCGAATCTGAGTAGCTTTGATGTTTTTTGTATGACTTATACCTTATATGTCATCTCTTACACAAGATTGGGTCCAAGTAGCTTTCGTTCTCCAACCTCATCGCAACAGGTTGGAGTTCTACATCACTTTCCATACAAAGCTTCATATGGAGCCATCTGAATACTTGAGTGGAAGCTATTGTTATATGAGAACTCAGCCAATGGGAGATGCTGATCCCATCCACCTTTGAATTCTAGAGAACAGGCTCTCAACATATCTTCAAGTGTCTGAATAGTCCATTCATATTAGCCATCAGTTTGGGGGTGATAGGTCGTGTTGAAATTTAATTCAATTCCCAAATCATGTTGAAGACTCTTCCAGAATTTAGATGTGAACCTTGGATCACAATCAGAGACAATTGAGAGTGGAATTCCATACAGTCTCACCACATCCTTCAAATATATTTTTGCAAGTTGTTCAAGTGAGAGGTCTTCCCGAATAGTAATAAAATGGGCAATCTTGGTGAGTCGGTCAACCACAACCCATATCGCATTATTTCCCTTCTAAGTCTTCGGGAGACCCGTGAAAAATCCCATTGTGACATTATCCCATTTCCACATGGGTATAGACAATGGTTGCATCATCCCTTTGGACTTTTGTCACTCTGCTTTAACTTGCTGACATAACAAGCACCTTGATATATATTCCGCAATCTCCTTCTTCATGTTGTCCCACCAGAAGTGTCCACGGAGATCACAATACATCTTGGTACTTCTAGGATGGATAGAGAATGTTGAGCTATGTGTATTGTCCAATAGCTCTTTCTTTATCTCAAGTGATGAAGGCACACAAAGCTACATTCCAAACCAAATCACACCTTCATCGTTGATATGGTACTCTTGCAGCTTCCCTTCCTTTACTACATTGAACATCTTTTGTAACTCCACATCATCCCTTTGTGCTTCCTTAATTTTCTCTTAGATGGATGGTTGCACAATCATTTGGGAAAGGTAGTATGTATCCCCTTCTCTTATGATTTCTAAATCCATCCTTTGCATATCCAAGAAGATATGGTCTTTCTCAATCTGTAACATGGATAGAGTAGCATGTTCTTTTCTTCTTAGAGCATCAGCTACCTTGTTCGCCTTTCCAGGATGGTAGTGAATAGAGCAACCGTAATCCTTGATTATCTCTAACCATCTCCTTTTATGCATGTTGAGATCCTTTTGTGTGAATATATACTTTAGGATATTGTGATTGTTGTATATGTCACACTTCTCACCATAAAGGTAGTGCCACCAAATTTTCAAGGAAACAATCACGGCTGCCAGCTCTAGATCATGAGTCGGGTAGTTCTGCTCATGGATATTCAACTTCCGTGAGGCATAGGCTATCATATTATCATCTTGCATGAGTACACAGCCCAAGCCTTTCTTTGAAGCATCGTTTTATATCAAAAAAAATTCTCCACTTTTTGGTAATGTGAGTATAGGTGCAGTGAGCAGCCCTCTCTTTAGCTCCTTGAAGCTTTCCTCACATCCCTCAGTCCAGACAAACTTTACCCCCTTTCGTGTCAGCTTGGTCATTGGGTTCGACAATCGGGAAAAGTTCATCACGAATCATCGATAATACCCTGCTAGACCCAAAAATCTACGGATCTCTGTTACAAAAGTTGGCTTGGGCCACTCTTCAATTTCCTTTATCTTGGAAGGGTCCACAAATATCCCTTTGCTGGTGATAACATTCCCCAAGAATGATACTTCTTCTATCTAGAACTCACATTTACTATACTTTGCATATAACTTCTCCCTTCGCAAAGTATTTAACACAGTTTTTAAATGATCATAATGTTCCTCCTTTCTCTTGGAGTATATCAGAATATCATCAATAAAGACTACCATAAATTTTTCAAGGTAATCTCTAAAGACTCTATTCATTAAATCCATGAAAATTTCTAGAGCATTAGTGAGTCCGAAGGGAATTACTATGAAATCATAATGTCCATACCTTGTTCGAAATGCAGTATTGGGTATATCATCATTCCTCACCTTTATTTGGGGATATCCTGACCGAAGGTCCACCTAACTGGCCCCAAGAAGCTGATCGAACAAGTCGTCTATCCGTGGAAGGGGATAATTTTTCTTTATCATGATTTTATTGAGCTCACAATAATCAATGAAAAGGTGCATTGATCCATACTCCTTTTTGATGAAGAGGACTGGAGCACCCAACAGTGAAGAACTCGAGCGTATAAAACCTTTCTCCATGTTCTCCTGTAACTGCTTATTCATCTCTTCTAGCTCTACAATGGTCATTCTGTAAGGTGTCTTTGAGATAGGCAGAGATTCAGGGATAAGTTCAATTGAGAACTCAACCTCTTGGTCTGAAGGAAGACCAAGAAACTCTTTAGGGAATACGTCAGTGTAATCGATCACAATGGGCATGTATTCAATCAGGATCATCTCCTTGGTCTCGATCATTTGAGCTATATATTCTTGCTCATAAGGCAACAATATCCACACTTGAGACAAAGATTCTAAAGGAGAATCATGTTCCTCCTTACACTTGTAAAGAATCAGAGGATGCTTCTGGATGTGAAAAGTGATTTGCCTTTCCCAATAGTTGATGTTGGCTTTGTAAAAAGATAGCCAATCCATTCCCAATATGGAATCAAACTCCACTAAAGGAAGTATGACGAGATTTTATGGGAGGTTTAGTCCACAAACATTAATCGGGGAGGAGTTATAAACCATTGATGAAGTGATTGGACCATTTTCTGTTTTCACAGATAACTTTTCCTCCAAATTTTGAGGTTGTGTTTGAATAGTTCTATTAAACTTGAACGATATGAAGGAATGCGTAGAACCAGAATCAAATAGTACGTCTGCTATTCTTGAATGAATAACTAGCGTACCTGTCACCACATCATTTTCCGGCTCCACCTTAGTAGTAGTGATAGCATAAGACCTTCCTTGTTTCCTTGAAGGTTGTTATTGATTGCCTTCGACAACCCTCAGCTTAGAGAAATTGTTCACATAATGCCCAAGATCCTTACAGTTGTAACACTGCACTACAGACTGAGTGTTGATTTGAACCTTCCTTTATTCTTCAACATTAGCGGGATTTTTCATATCCCTTCAGCAGTTCTTGGACAGATGACCAAACTTTCCGCATTTGAAGCAATTCTTGGTTCCCTTCAAACAGTTACCTGGATTCTTCTTCCCACAATTTTTGCAGAGGGGAAAGTTAGGCTTCTTTCCATCATGGGATTTGTTTGATGGAACACCCATGTTGTTTTCCATTTTCCGCTTCTTGTCACTAGACCCATGAGACGACTGAGATTCTCCAATCTCCATTTCTACCTTGAGGGCACGACGGACAATGTCATAATAACTGTTGAAGTCTCGAATCACCAATGATTTTCATAGACTCGGCTTTAATCCGCTAAAGAAGCGATCCACATTGCTTTAGGTGTTCATGACAAAGCCATAGGTGTACCGTGCAAGCCTTGTAAAGTTTGCTTCATACGCCCCGATGGACTCATCTTCCTTCTGCCTGAGTCTGAGGAACTCTCTTTCCATCTTGAGATGGAGGGTTCGAGGAAAATATTTGTTGAAAAACATCCTCTTGAATTCCTCCCAATCCATGGAATCAATTTCTTCTTGGGACTTTGTATTCTTGATTAGTGTCCACCACTGATCAGCTTCCCCCTCAAAATGATAGATCTCTAGTACAAAATTCTCTTCTTTCAAGCACTGTATAACAGAGAATATCTTTTCAATGTAGTTAATACATTGTTCTGTGAGGAGGGGATCCAAAGACCTGATAAACATGGGAGGCCTTGGCCACATGAAGGATTCTACAACAACTTTCTCTTTCCTTAGAGGAGGAGGGATTTCCGCCTGATTCAAGTTATTATTCCTAACTCGAGCCAGTTGAGCAAGTACTGTCATGAAGTTTTGAGCACCTACTCCTGTCATATCAGGCGCATCGTTAGATCAATCTTCACATTTCCTACCAAATTGGTTTTTTGAAAATGTTCTTCTATTTCCCACCATTAACTAAGAAAAATCTTATAATTAGAGATCTTGAATAATTATTTATTGAGAATAAAAGGAAACTTTCAACATAAAAGGATAAAATTATAAGGAATAAGTACATCCTAACTTGTGATTCCCTAGGTTAAAACCTAGGTTATCCTCGATCTATTTCTTGACTTATATTTTTATAGGATTTTTTTCCTTAATAATGGTTTGTACTGAGCTCATGAATCTACCAAAGCATATACCCCGGGAGTGTCGTAACCAAGAGTGCAGCAAGGCCCGTTGTTGTGTACTAGGATACCCCGGGTCAAGCCCGAAACTATTTTTAAGAGTTTTCACTCCTAGGTACATCTATGCCAGAGCCGCCTCTACCTGCTCATATCCAGACAGGGTTGTATTTTCTTGATAAACTACATACTCTATACTTACCAAAATTTAGGGGTGTTTTATTATACTTCGTCTCATCCTTAAGGTTCTCACTAAGGTGCTCTATTCCTAATCTCCAAAAATAATTAGACCATCCTCTGATACCAACTATAGAGACCTGATCCTTTTACATAAAAAATTTCATGATTTTAAGCATAAATAATCATCATAGTACAAGCCAAGGATTGTTAAGTCCAGTGTCTTGGAAGACTAGGTACATATAACTTAAAACATGGGGTAAAAACACTTATTTATTTATTCTCCATAAAGAGATTCTAACTTCCTTTGAGCCCTTACATCTACATAGGGTACCCTGGGGAACACATGAATAAAGGGATGAGCTAAAAATACCAGTAAGGGAATGAACATAAGGATATATCTCAAGCACATGAGTTAGGAGGCATGACATAATGATATCAAAAGCATGAAACTTATAAAATCATTTAATATAAACATGGGATCATATAAACATGGAATCATATAAATGTGGAATAATCATAAATCATTTCTTTAGTACAGGTCAAGGATAACCGCCAATCCCGTTTCCCATTTTAGTACGGGTTAAGGCTAACCGTGAATCCCGTTTCCCATTTCAGTACAGGTCAAGGCTAACCACCAATCCCGTTTCACATCGCACCTCACGTGACATAGCTTTACCCAATGCATTGGAGTGCTATCTGGGCACACCCATCTCAAAATATTCAGGAATATTATTTCCACATAAATATTCTTACCACATATACAATCATACATAATCAACCATACACAAACATAAGGGTACCCATGAAAAGAATTGGGTACCACAATCATGACATCAATCATAACCAATGGGCGTATCATGAAAGTGTCCATGTAAGAAAAAAATTAGAAAATACATAGACTTTCATGGGGTAAAATAGGCATATAACATGGTAAGTGGTGTCAAACATAAGTGACAACATATGAGAAATGTATTTTAGAAACATCAACATTAAAACATTTTGTGCGGTTTTAAGGAAAATACTATAGACCTTTTAAAATAGAAATGAATAAATTATTTTATATAAAACCATAATTGAAACAATATGGGTTTCATAATAAAAATACAGAATTTACAAAGATAATGGTGTCTTAAAACAGAATATAGAGTGCACTTGAAATTGGGTAAAAGTTCAGGAAGTTCCTTTAAAACGAGTGTGCTTATTGGGAAGTATCGAAGAGAGATTCAATTAAAAGATTGTATATCCCTGAAATAGAATGAGATATGGTCTTGGAACATGATTTTGGATCATATTAACAGAATGTTTATGTTATACATAAAAGAAAATAATACAACAAAAAAAAGATTGAGCAACCCGAAGGAATAAAGGAAGTTCGAGTAGAATCCATCATGGTTTATTGACATGGTATCGTGTATAACTAAGATAGCATGATAAGAGTGATAAGGGGTTTCTCATCACTTATAAAAAATTAGGGAAGTATGGGGGAGGTGCGTAAACATACCCCATCACTTGGTATTACACCAAAAAGGCATAGCATAGAGAACAATCTTGATTAAGTGTAAAAAGGGGAGGATCCCTTACCTTAAGTCCGTTGGTGTTCTCTACTTGATATTAATGACCTGAATAGTCAAATTAGGTTTATTAATCAATAGTTCCAGATCCTTATATACATTTAATATATTTAGTATAACCTTTTTAAGTTCATTTATAACCATTTTGATTGATTATAAGGTTTAATTTCATGGTTCGGGTCCGTTTGTTTCCTTGGTTTTAATGATTAGTTCACTTGTATTTAGGTTCTGATAAAATGTAAGATGAAAGTGGTCATCAAGAATTGATGTTATATAGAAATAGTTAACATCCTGAAGGTTACATGGTTACACAATTCATTTGGTTAATTTTAGTGAATGAGAACCATGACATAAGACATTAATGATAAACACTTGAATTAATTTTAGCGATTTTACCCATAACTAACTTGTTTTGTATTATTATTTGATATCATGAGTGTATAAGGATTAAATAACCATAAATAAGATATATAGAAAATATAATAATCTGGTTCAACCATAACATAAATGGTTTCATGACCAGAAAAAAGTATGATAAAAGAAATTGATAAATCGTTGTCCTTGAATGTGAAAAATTAGCACATCTCTAACGGTGCTTTCATTTATTTCAAATAAAAGGGTGGGGAAGGAGAGAAGATAAAGAAATATAACATTAGTATGAAAAAATTACAGTAAATTTATGTTACGGTATTTATAATACCATTATGGTGAAGGGAGGTGAGGAAGGAAATAAAAAGAAAGAACTTAAAAGAAAAGAAGAAATTGGGAAGAAGAATTTTACCTCTTGAGACTTTATCCTTTGAGAACCTCTTAAGGGAATATGATTTGGTAATTTGAAGAGTATAGGATCTTTTGGACATGGGGGAGGATTTGGGGAGAGATTCGGGAAGAATAATTTCAAGGCCCAAGGCTTGAGAGATGTGAAGAAAAGAGGGAGTGAAGGGGGGGGGGGGGTTATAGTGGAGAGGAGGGATTTCACAATATTATAATAATTAATTTATTATTTCTTCTCAAGACAAGGAATGGTAAGTATTCCATGACCAAGAATAGTAAATGGGTCATGTTAATTCTAATCAAGGGTGGTGACATCAGCCATGATTCTAGGAATAGTCTATTTATCTTATAATGTATATATACTGTAAATTACCGTATTTTACTATTCATAAAAAATTCAAGTATTTTAGAAAAATACCAAAAATTCACCCCAAACATTTTTCGACGTGTAGAATCCAAAAATGAATTCCATTTTTCAAAAATAATTTTATAAATATTTTTATTTTAATATTTAATTAAAATAACAATTTATTATGAAAACCAGTTTTAAAACATTCATTAACTTATTCTAAAATACAGGTATATTTTACTACAAACATGAATATGATTTTTATACTATCATAGGTGAGGTTACTATTCATTAGGGTATATCACTATTCATAAGGGTATTTTACCATTCATTTCGGTAGGTTATTATTCACCAAAAAATTAAGTTTTTCTTATCGGAATCCAAATAACTTTCTGATTACAACCGTGTATGCTGGATTTTTGAAATTCCAAACACAGAAGTGTCAAAATTATATTTATATGTCACTTAGAACTTAGTAGTTCATTATGTTGTGTTTTCATGTGATTTTATGACATACTTATGAGAAGGGAATATTCATTGAAAAACATTTGTTCGTTACAAGATCTATGTTCATCCTTCCTTGTTTACTGAACTATTAAAATTTGGTTGATAATGTGGATATAGAAGAGGAAAATTTGACTCTCATTAGTAAAGTGGAAGAATGAGTCTTAGTGGGGAAGTGGAAAGAGAGTCTAGTAGTCATGGGGTTTATTTTCCATGGATTATTTAGGGAATAAGCCCGTTGTTTATTATCACTGTGGTAATTATGAACACGCTAAGCCTCATTACATAGAGACTCCAAGGATGTGCCACTAGTGTTGGAAATCATACCATCCCTAAATCTTCTATTAGTTGTATTTGTGGGGGAGTTTTGTGGGATCCCCATTTTTAAAGAGATCTTAGGTGTAGTCAAAGGCTTCCAAGGGTGGAGGATGTCTCCTTCATGGTAAGGGATATTCTCAACACAAAAAATAAGATGTAAGGTGGGTCTAAGAAATGGAGACTCTATGTAGTAGAGGTTGTACCAGAGGACTTAGATTCTAGACTGACCATTGCGATAGGAACAATATTTATTTATTCTTCCATGGATCCAGTTTTTTTATTCTAGCGCATACCATTCTCATTTAAACTGATTGATTATTTGGGTATATGAGTTTATTTGATTCTATATTTTTTTTATTTTCTATCCCCATTGGGTAGGAGGGTGGATAAAGGTTTTAGTTACCCAAATGTGTTTCTTGAGTATTTTATGGGGTTATTTCTTCAATGAGAGATCAAATTTACTATTTATATTCCCCTTAGGATGAGACCAATATCCTTGACATCTTACTAAATGGGTTTAACCAAGATGAGGGAGCTGAATATCTAGTTTGAGGATCTCGAGATCAAGGGATTTATTTATCCCAAAATTTCATTATTGTCTTTGATAGTTCTATTTTAAAATAAGGTGGACAATAGCCTCTAATGTTTCATAGAATATCATAAGCTTAACCAAGTGACCATGATAAATAAATACCCATTTCCCACAATTGATGATATTTTTGACTAGTTCATAGGTGCCCAAGGTTTTCAAGGATTGAATTGAGATCCTGGTACCACCTGTTGAGGTTCCGGAAATAGGATATTCTGGACACCGCCTTTCAAAGCTGGTACATACATTTTGAGTATTTTTTTATTCTATTTGGGATTACTAATGGTCCTACAGTATTCATAGCATTTATTAACTAGATATTCCACCACTTTTTGAACTCCTTTATGGTCATGTTTGTGAATGAAATATCGGTGTATTCCAAGACACATGAGGACAATTTCAACCATATGGGGGTTGTTTTTGGGTTTCTTAAGAGATAACCATCAAGCTATCCAAGTTCTAGTTTTTGATTCATGATGTTAAGTTTCTAGTCTATGTTATTTCTGAGGATGGAGTTTCAACGGATCCAGAGAAAGTTCGAGAAGTCATGTATTGGGAGGATCCCAATAATGTGTTATATATATATAAACTTTTAGGATTTGATGAGTGTTATAGAAGTTTAATTTGGGACTTCTCTAGGATAAATTCTCCCTTAATAAACATTAATATAAGAGGGATAAGTTTGAGTTGGATAAGAAGTTTCATTGTGATTTCAATCATTTGTAGTCTCGTTTGACATCTGTACTTGTCTTGATTCTTCCCTAGATGAGGAAGGATTATTCCATGTATTGTGATGATTTTGGTGTGGGTTTGGGGTGTGCGCTAAGGTAGGATGACCATGTGGTGGCCTTGACTCATGGTATCCATGCCCACATGAATGGAATTAGCCCACCCATGACCCAGAATTGGAAGCCGTGAAACATGAATTGAAAAAGTGGCGACATTACCTCTTCGGGGAGTACTTCATAGTGTACTCATATCATAAGATCCTAAAGTTCATTTTTTACTTAGAGGGATATGAACCTAATATAGATATTTTAGGTGCAGTATCTCCAGACATTTGATTTCAATATTTCTCATACACCTGGGAAGGGGAATGTGGTCGCTAACATGTTGAAAAAGAATATTCCAGTATAGGTTGTTCAGGAAATGAAAAATGAGTGGGATATGATGAGTATTTTTGCTGATATGAGACTAGAGGTGCAAGAGGATAGATGGAAGGGTTTCTTGGATAGTGTATAGGTTAAACCCTCTCTTATCGATTAGGTTATGGGTGAGAAGTTTTCCATCCTTTATCTTCAGAAGATTAACATCGCTTTAAATAGTGGAGAGATCTTAGTTTATTGGTCTTGTTCTACCGATAGTTTTATGCTCTTCAAGAAGTAGATGGTAGTTTCTTTGTGCCTGAGGTACAAGGAGATGCATGAGTCACGTCATTCCAATTAGTTCATGAACCCCTAAATTACCAAGATGTTTTATACCTTGAGAGGCTGATATTATTGATCTGGGATGGTATGTGAAGTGGAAGACTTTATTTTCAGATGATTGACCAGATAGAGGATTAAATTTGACCATGAGAGACCAGCTGGGTTTTTGTAGCCACTGATTGTTTTAGTGTGGAAGTGGGATGAGGTATCTATGTATTTCTTGATTAGTATAAATCATACTCCAAGTGGGAAATATTACATATGGGTGATTGTTGACCGTCTAATAAAAGTAGCCCATTTTTTCCTATTAGTGAGTCAAAAAAGGTATAGGACCTTGAATTCCTATATGTTCAAGGGGCTGTTCAGATTCATGGAGGGACCTTAGTGATAGTTTCAGATTGGGATGTCTATTTCACATCTCAATTTTGGAGGGGAATCTAGAGGCATTAGGAACCTTGTTGAGTTTGAGCACTATGAATCACCCACAAATGGATAGTCAGTCTGAGCAGAACATCTAGAAACTCAAGGATATATTGTGATCATGTGTGCTTGATTTCAGTGGTTCATGGGAAATGAAACTACCATTGGACAAGTTTTCTTATAATAATAGTTATTAGGCCCTATCAAGATTACCCCAATTTTTGTGTTATCCAGGTGGTTGTGCCAATCCTTATTGTGCTGGGTTGAGGTGGGTGAAAAATACTTGGTAGGACTAAGTTTAATACAATAGAAGACTAATATAGTGAGGATAATTCAAAAAAGGATAGTGATATCTCATATTCAGAAGAATTCATATTCCAATTTTCATCACAATATGTTAGAGTTTTTGGTCGGGGATTATGTGTTTCTATGAGTATAAGTTTGACTAGGACATCATCACTTGGGAAAGAAAGGAAACTTGTAACCATGTTTTGTAAAGAAATTATGAGTTATGGAGAGACTTGGAAAGGTATCCTATCAATTTTAGTTTCCATTATAGATTAACCCAATCCACAACATCTTTAATGTCTCCCAGTTTAAGAGATACCATCCGGACCCATCTCATGTGTTAGAGTTAAAGGTTTTGGAGTTAGATCTTGATAACACCATTGTGGAGCAACCTATTCATATCATGGATTATCATAAAAAGGTGTTCCATGTTAAGTCAATCCTATTGGTCCACATGCTCTGAAAGTGATGTGGTGATAGATATGAGAAATAGGAGTAGAATGATTTGGTGAGGGAGTAGTTAACTCACCTATTTTCATCCAAGGATGCCTTAGGTAGTTTTGGGGGAATAAAGTGGTATGATGGGGAGTTTATAACACCCATTAGGCCACTTATATGTCTAATTTTGAGTCTTATTTAACTTTTGGTAGGAATGTGGAGTTCTTGGGTTCCATGGGAAGAAAAAATAGTTTTTAGGGAAGAAAGTACAAGACTCATGGTTATTGTATGGGTTGTATAATAGTGCGGATAACCATGAGAGGGTGTTATAGGTTGGGAAATTTGGATTTTTCATGTTTTGAGCATGGTTTTTCAAACCTTTAAGTTTCTATGGATAACTGTGTAGCTCTATTTTTTGGTAGATAGTATCCCCACATAGTTAGAGCACAATTTTCTTAACTGTGGGGTCAAACCATGTGGCCTGTCTACACCACTTAATAATTGACATTATACCACTTTTCCCCTATTGATTTTATACCCTCTTAGCCCTCATTTTCTCCTCCCATCATTAAAAAACCCTACTATTTGGTTTATGATCTTATCCTCTCGGTGGATTTCTCTTGGATTTTTGATGATTTAGCTTGAGGTAAGTCCAAATCTTCATGGTTTATTCATATTTATATCTTTATTTTTATTATTCTTCAATTTACACGGAGGTGTGTAACCCAAAGTGGTGGTATTGGATAAACCTAGGGTTATAATGGGTCATTTGTTTTTTTTAATGTGGTTTAGGTTTGTGAGGAGTTATCCTACATATTTCACATGGTTATCATTGAAGGTGAAAATGTTAGAACCGGTTATGAGGTAGGTGTCTCTATTTAAGGAAGTTTTCCATGGATTACCTTTAAATTATTAATATCCTTTGGTTTATGTTTATAAAATATACATTTAATTTATTTATGGTTTATTTTAATCCCATGTCTGTTGTGCTTTATGAATTTGTTGTCAATTTGGTTGTTTAAAGAAGATTCCAAAATGGATGTGGATTGTATGCACACTAAGTGTTTGATAAAATGGATCAAAGGAATTTTATAGATTTATAAAATGAATTTATAAATTGTTTTACCATGTGAAATGTGTTTAATGAATTGGGAAGGATTGCTTATAAAACTGTCTTGTGAAATGTATTTTCTTGGATTTTCAATTGCTTGTGATTATGTTGGCCTGGAGTAGAACATGAGTTAACTAGGGTGTGATAGAGGGGTTATCCAAGGTACTGTGAGAGACTTCAAGGAGGAAGACCATAATAGATTACATTTTGGTTTCCAAGGGACCATGAGTGACTTTGAGTAGAAAGACCATGAGGCTTCCATGTGGTTCTTGAGAAACCATGAGAGATATTTGAGTGGGGCCAGAGGAATACCATTGGAGCTTCTAATTTACTTATCTATCTAGAATAATTTGTTTATAATCACTCACATTATACCCCTACAGTTATATCCCTAGGTTCACTTAGTCATTATGAGTTAGATTATATGCTCTATGAATTTTATTAGTGTGATATTTATTGTGATGGGATATGTTGTGCTTATTTTTGATTATTGGTTTTATGATGATGATAATCATGCTTATACTAGGTTGTTCCTTATTTGGAGTGGGTTGATAATGTTTTTCCTTATAGAATCATTTATTTATTTTATCCATGTAAAATAAATTTTTTAAAACATGTTTTGATTGAAATCAAAAACCAAATGGATTTCAAAGTGTTTATTTGAAGGTAGTGTATTTTCAAAGTGGTTTAGTTTTGAAAAGTGTTTTCAAAATAGTTCATTAGTTTAAATGGGTGAAAGAATTAAATAGATTCATAATGGTATCCTACTGGGAACTGTACCTCACACCCTACAAATGTCTTTCAGAATATTTAGATTTTTTTATTGAACATAGGAAAAGGTATGGGAATCATGTACTTGGGTGGATCTTCTTGAATACCTCCATCCAATGTTTTGTGAAGGAGACATGGTCTTTTTTAGTTTCTCATGTGGATTAATTTTGGTATTTTGTATCTATTGGAATGTATGTACATGCCTTGTTAGGGTCTTTTTCACATTATTTTTAGTTTTGATCTTTTACTTGAGAAACCATGTATATATGTTCTATTATGGAATGTTTTTTATGTGGTATACTGTTGGTTATGTTATATTATTATATTTGTTTCATACTCCGGATGTTTTATTTTATATTGTTGACTCTAATTTTAATGGCACGATAGTATGATTTTATAGATGGTTTATGCCAGTTAACATAGGAGAAACTATTCTGAATCAATTTTTTTACTTTCCCAGAACTTATAGCCAGCCTGTGGAAATTGGGAACACACTTTAGACTATATGGTAGGCCAGGTTGGGTGATGTGTTAGGTATAAAAAAGTCAGTTAATTAAACCAACCCACTGCTAAGAGGATGAGGTGGACACACTTGGGGAGTTCTTTTTTTCCTTTATCACATATACATTTACCTGCTTTTTTTAAAAAAAAATGATTCATTCTTTAAACTACCTCACTTAAATTAAATTCAATATTTGTATAATTTTGGATATTTATAGGGGAAATTTGAAACATGGGAACACACTTAAACAATGTATTTTTATTAACTTAGGAGACATGTTACTTAATATTAGCTTTAATGGATTTTATTTATATTATATTTATTTTTAATCTTTAAATGAAACGAGAATATATAAATTATTAACTTAGAATAATGGATTAGATTATGAAGTCATAACTTAGGTGAGTTGACAATAATTTATAGTAAATAGATTTTTAATTTTCAATTTAAATTTCTGGTCGATATTATAATTTATTTAAGTATTATATAGAATATAAAAAACCCAATTTAAAAATTTCAAATATGATTTTGGATCATCGAAAAATGTATATAAAATAGTGTTTATAAAAATAAGTCTATGAATAAGAGTTAATGTCAATATATGTTTTAGTTATCCATGATGCATCCATTCCTTATCTGTCACAAATAGTCTCAGGGGGTGACTAATTTCAAAATTGTTTTATTTCAAATTATCTAAAATCATGCTTGAATAAAATTCGTATGAGAGATAATTGTCCAATATTGCTTCCATACCCTGGTTATTACACTTAAACTTAGGGGATTTATTTTAATTACAATGTTTTATTTCTATATTATCTTTATTCATGCTAAAATAAGTGCTTTTCAAAAGTTGGTTAAAGCAAAGGAGAAAAAGAAAAAAAAAATGAAAAATACAAAAAGAGTGTGGTGCTTATTTACCCAATATTATTAGAGAATGGAGGATAAGGATGCACATAACGTATATGAATACTTAGGTTCCTAATACTAATTAAACTTTCAAGGTGAAAGTTTATAGTGGAGTAACTTGTACTAATTTTTGTTAACTTCATTTGAGAAGTGATGAAATAATAAAATTCATCTTCTTAATATTAAAAATTATTGAATGTTTTTGATTTAATGTGTTAAATGAATATGATGATTAACCTTGTCACTAATTCTATTCCTTGGTGATAATTTTGAGGTCTATTCTTGAGGAAAATAATGGCTTAAGTGTGGGGATATGCGATTAGTGAAAAATTTTACTAATTTTTTTCCATCATTTTATGATATGTTTTGTATGATTTCATACCAAAACCCTTTTATTACATTGAGTTGAAATATTTTAAGGGTTTACATATTCATTTTTTAAGATATTTAATTTAATGCTTAATTTGAGTAATTTTTAGTATATACATGATTAAATTTTTTAATATTTATTTTGACATTTGAATGCACATATTTTTAGTGATGCAGTGTCTTGTAAATCATATTTCAAAATTCAATTTATCTTTTTGTAAATATTTATAAATATTTGTTGGAATTATATATAATTCTTAAATTAATTAAGTACAAGTTATATAATAAAAAACTTTTATATTAAATTTCATATAATAATAATAATTTAGTTTATTTAATTATTAATTTTATATATTCATATATATTAATATTGACTTAAATATATTAACCTAACAATATATTAATTATGAATACAATTATATATGTAAATCATTAGTTATATATTTTACACTTTATAGTATTAATTGTATTTATGTTATATATTAATTATACATGTAATTCATTAATACATTAATTTATATGTTTAATGTTTACTATGTATTAATTATTTATATAACTATTTAATTTTAATATAATAATCTAGAATTTAATTATAAATTATATTTTAGAAATTCAATTTTTAATTAATTTAATTAATTATATATATGTATTAGTACTAGTTTTTTTCATTTTTTGTATGTATTTAATATATATATATTATTCAATTATAATATTTTAATTTTTAATTTTTATAGATAAAAGAAGTTGTCTACCGATGGATAAAATAAAGAAAACAGGCTAATGCACACAATGAATTTGTAACCCTACCCATATTCTGAACAAAAATGGTTTCACCTACAATGTTCTCTATTTTCATATCACATACATTGACCATCACATGTCATCACATACATCTAAGCCTAACCCAAAATTAGAATACCAACATAAGCATTGCCACAACACTCTATTCGAAGGGAGGGAGCATAATACCCTTGCAATCCAATATGTAGTGTGTAAAAAATTCACTTCCCATGAATATAACACATGTTATAACATGTTTCAATGATTCCTATGATGCAAACACAATAAGGTCATATCATTTCATTGCTTCCACCAAAAATTAATATAGGACCAACTTTTTTGATCTTTCCATGGTAGCAAACACCCATATCATTCAATGCCACCCATTTCCCATGTAGTGACCATCACCATGGAGGTTTGAGAATAAATAAGAATGTTTGGGATAGATGTGTGAGAACCAATGATGTCATTTAATGTCTACACAGCTTTCATACACAAGAGAATCATTCCTTGTACAATATATTTCACTAAATCGGGTTAGAGGACCACCTTTAATACATATAAAAAAATTGTGAACTGAGGAATATATGGGACTACAATTTAGTTATCTTATAATAGAAGAAAGGAATGTGGATTTGATCCGAGATTCCAAAAATACACATATAAAGGCCATAAGAGAGAAGATCTCAAAGGAATTTACTAAACATAATATAAGAGGGAGAATTACAAATAGGGGAAAGATAATACTAGAAGAGACTACTTGTGACCTAGAGGAGGTGGGGAGAGGCCATTGATAGGACTTATAAGCTTATTTTATCATTTTTAATTATTTTACAATCTAATATATTGTATTTATTTGGATTTTATTACTGTTATATATGGGAATTGATATTTTTTTGAGTTTTATTTTTCTTCAATTTCAGTGAGTGCATGTGTGATGTTCTGAATTTATAGAACTTAATGCGCCCTTACCTAGTCACTAAGTAGATGATCCCATGAATATAGTTAAGTAATGATAGTTGGAACTAGAATAATTAACAAATATTAAGACACTATAATTGGATAAAGATTAGAATGGATTGAAAAACCGCACCTGTGTGTCCTGACTAACCACACATATAGCTCCAAATCCTTGCACAATGACAATGAACAAACCAAAAAATCATTTAATCTCATTATTTGAAGAAGAGAATTATAATAAACCTTATGGGGACCAAAAACTTCATTAGGAAGTCTTTTGGGGTATTTCAAAGTAACACTTTAGAGAACACAATGGTGAATGATCATTATACTTGCATTAGTAGTTGGTGAGTTTGAGTGAGTTTAATTGATTTAATTTTCCCCTACATATAGCCACTCTAGTCGAGGTAAGTACCCGGGGTAGTCAATTTTAGTCTAGGAGAAATCTTTAATTTCTACCCATATATCCCACATTATTTCAACATTCAATTTATTTTACTATTTTATTATAAAAACAACCAATAACACTTGTAATTCAACTCATGTACCTATAAATAAACGACCCTATACTCAACTGGTGTTATTATGAATAGAAATTTTACACTTCCAGGGAGTGTGTAGTGTGAACTAAACATTTACATCAACCACCACACTATCTTCAAATAACTATCTCTTCCTATTATACATTATCTCTTTAGTTTAATATCATCTTTTATCAGCTTCCTTCACCACTAAATACTTTAATTCAATTTTTTCTTCTTGAATCATCTATCACATCGATATAACTCCAATTATAATTATATATTATCCAAATCACTATGTATATTTCATGTGTAAATATTGTTCTAAAATATATATCTCTATTCATATTTTCATTCTATTTCATCCCCAACTACCAGAATTTCTCCATTATCTTCCTGTAACAAATTTATTCTTTTTTCTATCATTGTGCATGTATTTCATTAATCCTCACTTATCCATGATATTTTTTTTGAGAAAAACCATTTGTATGATAGATTCTATTTTTCTTTATTTTCTTTTACCTTGTATGCAAGGCATTTATCGAATATTAATTTATAAATGGATCAATATTAATCACAAAAAACAATTCTATAGATAAATCCTCACCAAATAATTTTCTTATAAATTATATCTTTAGATTGACAGTGACTAATTGATCCTTTGAACATTAGTAATGAGAAATATCTTTAAATAATTAAAATCATTTTAACACCACTTATAAATCCTCAAATTTATTTATACACTTATTATGAACCATTTAAATAATTATTTTGTGACCTACAATATTATTATTTCTCTATTAATCAACAAGAATAAATGTTGTTTCTCACTTATCAAAATTTTTTATACTATTAAAAATCTTCTATAAAACCTTTTAAATTTTTTATTTAATTGTTAAAGAATGCTTATTTTACTTATAGAAACACTTATACAACATCTATTAACCCTTATAAAATCCTCAAATTACACTAATAATACTGCTATTTTTTTAATTCACTCTAACATAGTGTTTTTTTTCATTATAAAATCATAAAAATCATTCAGAAATTCATATTAAACCTTAAAATACCTCAAAAAACTATTAGAAAACCTTTGAGTCAATGGTAAAATACATAATCATTACCATGTTCAATCAAGCAGAACAATTTCAAACCCTTGAACAAACTAAATAAATTCATGCTTACCATTGTGTTAGGTTTCTAAGGGTAAAATAACACTCATATGAAATTGAAAAATAAATCTAGATAACCATAAACCTAGATTGACCATGTTTAAAACCTGAAGCCATTTATTGTAGAATGAATAACCTTTTGTATATGTACCTTACACTATTTTTCCACTGTCACTACTCCATGTTCATATGTATTTTCGATTTATGAAGATCACTAAAGAGAAATCATAATAATACTCCCTCCATGGTATATCATTGGGCCATAACCAAATCTCCCATCACATGGGTTAGATGCTTATCTCTCTCATGATATTATAGTTTCCCATAAATTAAAGGGAAAGTAGGGTAGTATTATTTGATAAGGGTAGTTTTGGTTAAGTCTTAGTCAATCTCATATAATGATGGAATTGGATCCTTTATATAGTGATAAAGAAACTACCAAGTCCAATATGAATTTACTCATGAATTAATATAAAACATGTGTAAATAACAATATTCTTGGAAAACTCTTATTAACCACTGCATTCATATGAAATGCTTCATTGATGATATGTGAAATGAGGGAGACTTGAACATTAACTTTTTAATGTTTTAGTGTCCTATAATAGCACTGGAAAGTTATCGCATAAAGGAACACGTTATTATATTCCCTAGTTTTATCATGGATATCATATAATATAATATCTCCCATATCATCTCATATGATATAAGTTATATTCTCCCAATGCACATAGACTTTAGGGAATATCTCTATCAGTCTCTCACTTACAATAAATCCTCATAGAATTTCTTCCATTTCACCTTATATTGTATTATATAAAATAAATTTTGACATCATATCTAAAAATAATTTTGGATATCTTCCAATTTTTTTAAGTTATCACAAACCTTACCTTTTATCACATCATATTAAATACTTTGTGAATACACGTCTAAAAATCTTTTGTATTAACTCTAAAACAATTTTAAAACAAATCTCTGAGTCAAACTTAATTACTATTCAGTCAAACAAAAAGTGCGAACCCATGGTATTTTATAGAATTAACTAGTGAAAAAGGGGTTTTAACACCAAATTTATCACATTGGATATTATAAACCGTAATTATCAATGAGTTTTTACATTGGTTATTTTTTAACCAATGTTAATTCTCTTTTTGGTAGCTTTTCTAAATAGGTTATTAAATAACCAATGTAAAAAACCTATTTTATAAATCAGTTATTTCATAACCGAAATAGAATTATATTTTAAAAAAAATGTTAAAGTTTCAATCCTATTTTATATTTTTATCCACACATTTCAATTCACCCACTTCAGACCCCAATTTCCTTCCAAAACCTCCCTTGACCATTTATCTCTCTCATTCTTCATCACCATCATTATCCTTATCACTTTACTCTCTCATCACTCTCACCATTATCATCTATATCACCGCATCATTCTCATATATGTACTTCCTATTCCTTTCATTCTCTATAATATTTCATCATAATTATTATACTTAATTTTTATTTTTTATGAAACTATGGTTTGTTTAATTTGATTAATCTATGTTTTCTTTCTTATTGTTTGACTGAATGATTATTTTTTTGAGTGTGTGTTATAAATAATGTTAATTTATTAGTAAATTGGTGTTTAACATATGTTTAATTGGATATAAAATGAATAATCAAACCTTGATCATTAATTCCACACCCCAAAAATCAATCCTCACAATAAATACAATATATTTATTATGAGGATTATTTTTCAGGGTTTGGAATTATAGGTTAGGGTTTGATTATTAATTTTCTTATTTAATATATCTCTTAATTTCATTTATTATTCATGAATTTGGATTTATTATATAGTATTTAGAAATTGAATTATATCAAATATTGGATTTAGTTTAACTTGTTGAGGGATTTAAGGATTCATTATCATTAATATGATTATTAGCTTGGTAAATTTGGGAATTTCATAATTATATATAGTTAGGTAGGAGGATACTCTCACTTATAATATTTAGTTATATTTTATATGTTATTAATTTAATGTGATCAATTGAGAACTCCATCAATTAAAATAATGGTAAATTATGAATTTATATAAAATAGTGATTTTGGCATAATTGATTTTGATGTGAAAGTTGGGATCTCGTTATCATTGGATTTGAAATAAAATTTTAAATTAAAAAATAGTGATGTTCGTTTATGTAAATTTAAATTATATTGAATTTTGAAAAATCAGTCTTTCAAAAAGTGGATATTGGTGTGATTTTTTAATATTGAATTAAGGATTTTAACATGGAATTGTTGGGTTTATTTTTGAAAGAATATTTTTCATATAAGAATTCATATTTTTTGAATGAAAATGATTATATAAAAACTGCCTAATGTTTTATTAAATTAATTACATTATTTAATTTGAATTGATTGAACTGTGTTATATTTATTTAAACTTGTATTTTGTATAAATTATAAAAATTATGTTCATGCATTACTTTTTTTATGGTAAAACCTTATTTTGAGACCTACATGATCCACCCATTGGGATTTCTCGCTTAGGGAGTCTGTTTAAAGGTTAACAACAATTAAGATAACATTAAAAAAAGTAAACAATCATTATTGTGTGGGTTTGAACATATGAATAGTGGTTCATACCTTGGATATTCTATCTAGTGATATAATGTTTAAAATAGGTATTTTCAATTTAGTGAACTCAAAAATCCTTATCATAGGGAATTTTTATTTAAAAAAAGAGATTTTACATCAAAAATTGGGAATCAAGGATTTAATAAGATATTTGTGAAAATGGGACATTATACTAGGTTATTGAAATAGTTATATTCATGGAATATAGAAAAAATGGGATTTATATATCTAGGATGTGTTTTTTTTAAAAGAAATCATGGTTTGGTTAAATTGAAAAATCATGTGTAATGAAATTACTTCTGATAAATTGTTGAATTCTTTAAGAAATATTGGTTTTATTTAGAAATGAGATAAATCAATGTTTTATATTTAAAACTATTTTTTATATAAAATATTTTCTTGATTTATCATTGTTTTTACACAATGATACTCTACAAAGAATGTCTTCTTTTAAATTATGATATTAATGTAAAAAATATTTATTTAGATCTAATAAATATAGTACATGACATTTTTTTAAAAATAATACTCTATTATCTTTATTATTTAAATTTAGTATGATTCCATCCACAGGAATTTTGTAAACTCATGTTTTTTCATTATCTAATATTAGATATTATGCGTGGAATATTTGTTTTCTTTTTACATTTAATAATAATAAAGGACACTTTAGAACTAATTAATTTAGTTCATTGCACTATGACTATCATATTTTATATTTTCTTATATTTTCAAATATATATAGAAATTTTTCCATAAAATATTATATTTTAATTCTAAATAATGTGTTTATATGTTCATTGTATATTTTACAAAAATAAAAAAATTCATGACATTCAAAAATAATTGGGCCATTTATATTATGATATTCCTTTATTTTTATCGTTATTTATAAAAGTAAATTTAAAATTAAATTTCAATATATAGAAACTTATATTCTATACTTGAAATTCATAATAGTTGATATTGATTCATATTTGTATTAACGAAAGGTGAACTAGTGATGAATATGAGGAAGGAGTTGACGTTTCTTTTTGAATTTTAATTTTTTTTCCAAACAATGACATATTTTCCTTCCAATTTTTAAAATTTATAAATTTAAAAAATTTGAAAATATGAGAAATCAAAGATCATTTAATTTTTCATGGTTTTAATCTGAGTTATAGTCCTAGATTTTTCATGGTGAAATTGGGTGGAATTTAGAATCTATAGATTATGAATATTTTCAAGATGATAACTATGATCAAAATAAAGAATTGAATTGTGATATTAGAGTAGAGAAAATTTAGAAAGAACCTATGTCTTAGTGCTTATATAGTGATGTTAAAAAAACATTATATCCAAGTTATATGATATTTATTGTTTTATAAATGGTGTTAAGATCGATTAACTTGAAGGCCAAAAGTGGGTGAAGTGAGATGAGTTTTACTGAGTTACTTTAGCTGTTGAAAGACATACTTCTTGAAGATAATGATATTACAAATTAAACTTATAATGTGAATAACATATTATTATGGATGGGTTTGGGGTACAAGAAGAAATGAACCTACCAAGAACATTTTGTGCTATATAGGAAGGAATATGAAAGTTTTTCAGATTATCCTAAATCAGGGACATCGGGATATAAGTTGAAAAAAATAAATGTTTCATTTAGAAATTACCATGTATCATGATAAAGAATATGGGATCTTCATATATTTTATTATTTAAAGAAATTATTTTCATATTAAAATGATGTAAATGTAAGTGAGAGGATATGTGATGAAAAATTACATTATCCAGCTGATTTTTCATAGTGGGAGAAATTTGATCAATGGTTTACTACTTTAGGAAATTAAGTTATAAATATCATACTAGGACTATGTGTTGATGTAATGAATATATATCGAATACATAGTAGAAAACATAATACATGGACTATTTTATTGGTAATTTATAACTTATCTACTAAATTTTCTATAAAAAATATATGATGTTTAATTTAATGATTTCCCCACCAAAATGGCATGTAACTGATATTGATGTTTTCTTGTCAGCATTAATTGATGATTTAAAACTTTTATAGTATAAAGGTATTTGAGAATATTATTCTTATAAAATGTAACATTTTCAACTACATGTAACGATTATGTTTAATATAAATGAATTCCCAACATATGGGAATTTTTATTGATATAATGCTAAGGGGCACACATCTTTTCCAATTTACAAAGAATGAACTTCATATATTCAACTACAACATGGGATGAAAACATATTATGCGTTCCATCATAGGTTTTTTATATGGATCAATCTTATCAAAGATTAAAATAAGGATTCAATGGATCACAAGAATTTGGAATTTCTCCAAAACCTTTGTCAACCAATAAGTATTTTGAGAGTGTGAAAAACATTGATGTCACATTCATAAAGACACAAAAATATAGTTTTGATAGAATTATTTAGTATAAAAAATCAATATTTATTGAGATTCCATATTGGTTATATCATGTGTTCAAACATAACATTCATTTCATACATGTGGAGAAGAATATAAGTGATAGTTTTATTGGAATAATTTTATATATTAATGAAAAGAATAAGGATGGGTTAAATGTAAGATTGGAATTAATATTAATGGGAATATGTATATAGTTATCTCTCAATTATAATAGAATATGAACATACCTACCTCTGGCTTTCCATACATTATCAAAGAGGGAGAAAATTATATTCTTCCAATGCCTCTGTGGGATTGAAGTCCTGCTAGGTTATTCTTCCAATGAAATTAATTTTTTGTCATTATAATATTTAAAGTTAATAGGCATGAAATATCATGATTTTCATGTCATGATGAAAAAAATCTGACCAGTTACACTGGATATAATATTTTCCATCTGTGTCATGATGAATTTAGATACTAATTATTTTAGAATTTATAAACTACAAACACATTCATCCTTGTTGTATGAAGTTTATGGGATTCCATGGATGCTAACATTTGTGGGTGTGAAATGAATATGATGATTTTAAAGAGAGAGATCATGTATCTTGTAACTAAAAATTTCTTGGGCATCATCGTGATGCAACTCTTTTATATGTAATTTTATTATAATTTTTTATAAATTGTTTAAATTAAATTAATCTTAATACTTATATTTTTTTATTAGGTATATTTATGTGATTTTTATTAAGTATGATACAATAATAATATATGGATTTTTTGAACCGCAATTTATTTCACTAATAACAAAGGAAATGAAAGATACCTAAAAGAGAGTATATATATTTGAAATATTTTAAAATAATAAAATTTAGATTTAGATGAATTATTATCTTGAAGGGTATGGAATATATATTTCTTAAAGTGTTACTTCTCTTAACTGAAAAAACACTCATATTATATATTTTTTATATTAGTGGCTATTGTATGTTGTGTGTTTTTTCAAAAAGAGAAGACAAATTATTTATTATGATCTATACATGGTGAAGTGTGGGAAAATTTTAGAGAAGTATTGGACACATATGCTTGATTATTTGAATACTTTTATATTATAATTAATTTTAATTTTATCTCATATATATCATTTTAAAACAGGGGTATAATTAATTTAGAGATATAATAGGAAAGGGGAACATAAAGATAAAAGATGTGTGTGCAGAGGTGAATTATCATTTATAATTATTACATTTTTGGAATGAGTACTTATAAATGTTATTTTGAATTCAAAACTTATTTTTAAATAGAACTGTAATTTTTAATAACGAGTAAAGGAATTTGGATATTATGTTCTAAGATTTTTGTTTCAAATAATTTCAACCAGTATAGTTAAAAAATTACACAAGGTAATATTTTATTGTAACCTTTCCTTTAATTTATATTATAATTTTAATGGGAATACATATTAAATGATTTATTTTATAAATTGTAGCTTTTTTATGACCCTTTCCCTTATTTTTAAAAAATAGATAAATCACTTAAAAGGATAATTAGAGTACTATTTCACAAGTTTAATTGGGTTATAGTTTATTTTTATCATATATTTTAATGTTTAAATTTTAAATTGTAATGCTGAAATGATTTGAACAAAGTTTTGATGTAAATTTTTGTTATGAAACTATATTTTTGCTATTTTTTCCTCATTCGATTTATGTTTCTACAATTATAATATATGGGTATTATATCAAGATTTTTTTTTCAAAAATATGTTTTTCAAATTGGTTATTGTATAACTGATGTGAATGATCGAAAACAATATGTTTTTAACATCTGTTATTGTATAACCGACATGAAAATCCCTTGACATTATAAAACATTTGATTGATTTCTATGATGATTTATGTAATGATCGATGTAAAATATAGTTTTTACATCATTTTACAATAGCCAATGTGAAAAATATATTTAAAAAGTTTCTTATAATGACCTTTCTATTTAATCGATGCTAAAAACCAAAATAAATAACATGGAAAACCCTTTTTTCACTAGTGGTTGATAATAATTATGTACCATTAGATTCATAAATGTAAGTAAAGTGAGGCCTCAAGAAATACATCAATTATACTCAAGATAAAAAGTTATATAGCATAATATCCACCAAAAACAGGTATCTCTATACCTATGTACACTATCTACATCATTTACAAGCATAAATTTTCATATGATCCCTTTGTCTAAGACATCGAGTGACCATGAGACACATACTATGTCAATCCCATATATCCAAATCAAACATTCTCAATTATCCGATCATAGACTGACCAAGTCGATGAATATTTCACAAGTTATTTACATTTATGGATGAGATCATTACATGTACCTCACTTGATAGATAATTATATCATATGTACTATCTTGGTACGACTGTACACTTCCTGACTCTATCATAATCAAGGGACAAGATATCATAAGAATTATATGTGATGAAAAATCATATATTGGTTAATATCCAATCTATGGCATGATCATAGATATACCCAACCACCCATGATTATGTAATCATAAATGATTGTGTTAGAAAGGTATCAAGTTATAAAGGTTCTCATGGTAGTTATCTCACCAACCTTATAACGACCTCAAGTTTTCAGGTTATATATTTATTTTATCCTTTATTTGTGTTTATTTGAGTTTTTATTTTATTGGGTGATATCGTGTGTAGATTATGTATGGTTCTGGAGGATTTTAGAATATTTTATGGGGGTTCATGGTTTGAGAATAGTTAGGGAAAATCATGCAGTTCTTCCTAAGAAACCATGCAGTTTGTTGTAGATGGAAAGTAGATGGTGCATCATTAGCACATGGTTAGGGATAAATATGTGTCATTATTAATAAAAAATGTGACTCACGTCATAAGAAAAAATAACTAATAGCTTCTGATTTACCATACCATGTGAGTCGTAGAAGTGACAGTGAGACCCACACGGTTAGTGCATGGTTTTTTAAATTGTGCAACCAAACTATGCATGGATTTTTAATTAATATAAATATTGATCTTGAAACCCAAAACCTATCATAAAATCCTCACTATTTATCCTATACTTAGGGATATAAAATATAGGGACTATATTAGTGGATTTTGGTGATTCCTCACTATTTTAACTCCAATTATGGTTGATCTAGAGGATTAGTACCATGAGTATTAAAAGAATTTTATCATTGTTCTCTATTCTTCTTGATCTCTCTAGATATTTCCAATTTATCTTGGGATGAATCATAAATCTGGGATCCTATGGACATATCTACACATTCTTATGTGATCGAATAGACAGTTCTAGTATTTTTTGAAGGATTAGATCCTAGGTCTATTTCAGATCACTTTCACTCTCTCAAACAGATCTAGATTCATCACTGGTGGAAGATCTCATTAGGTAAGCCTAATTGAATTCGATCCCTTATAATGTTATTTTTATTGAATATTATTCTATAATCCCATTTCTGATGAATTTATATTGGTTATAGGGATCATTTTCACATAGGATTAAGTTGGGTGATGACTCTTGGTGGATATTGATGCTTGGAAACAAAACGTTTGATTTAGAAAGTTACTTACCATATAGAGCCCTTTCATAAAGTTTTTTTTATTGATTTTGATTGCATGTATGTGTGTAGCCCATGATACCCATGCTTGATACTGATAACAAGTATGTGTGTATGGATTATAATAATTATTCTTGATATGAAATCTTTGTACAAATATGTGTTATCCCATATTGTATATGAATGCATGGTTTTGGTAGTTTTACTTCTAGTAGAAAGTGACAGGTGGACCATCAAGGCTTGGTTAGACCTTAGAGGGGATTATGCATGACATGAAATAATGTATTCTATAGACCTATGAATAAGGTTGGGGCATGAAAGACTTGTTCCCTAACCTGAGTTAGTGGAGGGGCATGATGACCTTGTGTCCCGGCCCGGGATAGAGATGGGTTATTATGGATATGTGGCTTGACCTATGATAGAGATAGGATATGTTATCCTTGGGGACCTACATGAGACTTTTCGTACATGTGATTTTTTATACATATAGGGTGGCCTTTTGGATGAACCATGATCACAAATTCCATTATAACCTTCCTTCCAGCACAGAGATGATGTAGGTACAACCAGGGTTTGTAGTGGCATGGTTAGAACACGATCACTCAAAACATTATTGGTTGTTTATTATTTTTAATTTTCTTACTATCATAGAATAAACCTATTTCACATGTGAAATTATGTTAATTATGCATTCATTTGGTCCTACTATTTTTATACTCACACCTTTCATGGAAATCTCGATGTGCATGAAGACTTTATGATTAGGGGGATCTGAGAAAGGGAAAGGGAACATTGATAGGGAGTTGAGGAGATGGATCTTAGTGTTCATAGGAGGTACCTGAAAAAAATATTGAGTGATGCCACAATATATATATTTATTTCCAGTTTCTTTTTAATACCTTGTTTTGACTTTCCACATTGGGGGTCCTTGGATTATTACAATGTATGACTTTGAGATAACTAACATGTCATCTATTATAAAATTACCATTATTTAGTTTTCTTGTTCCCTTCCTTTTGTTTTATTACTCTTTTCTTGATCTTATTATAATATATGGATTTTTATATTGAGGGTATAGTCTCTCTAATGTACCATTCAGACCATTTCTACAAGTCAGAAACCTCTTGCATATAGGAAGATATGCTTGTGTTCATGTAGCTCACTGATGTAGATCAGGGAGTTACAACCCTTAGGTAGCAGTGGATCTAAATACAAACCATGCACTTCTATTATAATATATACATAGTGTGTGATACTCCATGTGGTATACTTGTGAGTCATCAAGAATAAAATACCCATTTTGTGCCTAATATAGGAATTATACTCACTCTATAATCATCATTTCATCAAAACCTTTAATACTCTATAATGAACATCAATTAGGTATAAATCAATTACATTATTTGATAGGTCAATTTTCATTAAAATTCATGAAATGTATATCCATATATATATACAACCAATGTGAAAAAATGATAAAGAATAAATTATATTTAGTACAACATGGTATATCTATATTTTTAAACTCTTTTAAAAACACTTAGTGAAACCATACATACGAACTTGTCTAGAAAATCATATATGATAGACTACTAGACCATAATTATGTTTAATACAATTTCACAGATTCTGCTAAACTCATTGCATCACTATGAAATTCCTACCACACATTTATGCAACCATATGATAATATCCTTAGACTAAATTCTTTAGTGAGTAAAATCTAGGATTTTTTTGAATAATGGTGATATTTAGGAATAAAATTCTTATTGTTCAACTCATGGAACATTTTAAAACTCTTTAACTTCAAAAAAAATCCAATTTTATAATGTAATTAAATTCTATTTTCTACTTAGGACTCGTTCAAAGTATATCATCATCATTCTTGGAACCATTTTCATCAAACATTTTTCTTGGAATCTAATGTAACTATTTTTATTACAACTTCATCAAAATATCCTAAAATATTTTAGGATAAAGTTTCATTCATTTTTAACTATCACAGTTATTTATTTTTTAACTTTTAACTTCAAAAATTCTTAACATAGTTCTACTAGCCTCTTAGAAACTATATTATCTTTAGAATATAAAGCTAATATACAAACATTCATTTGTGTTAAGAAATAACACTTATTTATTTTCAGTATGAATATTTAACAAATAATCAATTTTATCCATATCATGTATAATTTTTCTATGTGTTTTAATCATTTTTTTTGAAACAAATACCATTCTTTAAAATATACCACTGATGGTGGTGGGATCAAATCCCTTATATTTTAGCAAACATCTAGATATACATTTTATCATAGACAATACACTTTTTTCTTTATCTTCTTATCAATTGTTTTATATAATTTGATGAATCATAACCCATGTTTGTTGAATCTATCATCTCATATCATTCATAACAACTCTTTTTGAGTAATAAACTTCTCTTATATTATAATATAAATGATATAATGATACACATCCTTTACTAAGATCCATTTGATGCATTATTCTATATTTAAATCTTTGATATAATTTTTTTTCATTATCACTTGAATGTAAATTCCATGATTTGTAAAATAATTTCTTATTTTAAAACTCCTTCATATTTACAACACTTATTAAACATATTGTTGGAATCACATACCTTTCAAAACAAAAGAAAAAATTTATATAACATTGTTACCTAAAATATAAATTCCATAATATTTTATAAACCCTTCAAGTATCTTGGAAAATTACATCCTATGGAATCATTACTCATTTATCCTGTAAACTCCTTTAGGTTTCAATGACCTTGGTTGGATACTCAAAGAAACATTGTTGTACTTTCTAATTAACCTTTCTTCATTCGACTTGTACTTTTATCCACTTGTACTATTGATAAAACATTAGATTTTGGACATAATATGCATGATTTATATATTCGAAACACTTTTATAATACTGAATAAACATTTATTTAAGTCATTAAAAATATTATAACATTAATATTGATGAAAATAGAATGAGTTACACAATTATAACAAGACTTATAGAATATTTTTAGCCTTTCTAAGTCATTTTTATACTCAATTATGTTGAGTATATGAGTGGATACAAAAGTTGCTTAGGTCATCATGCATCTACTTACTTTGAAAAAAATAATTGAATCATTTTATAATTCTCATAAGAATCTAGATATTTAAATAGTTTTTTTTGTTCAGGAAGGTGTTTCTCTAACACATAAAATTACTATTACTTCAGAACTTTGCTTAATTATCCAGTCTTAGAAGTTGTTTACATTAAAATTATAATGTTCTATATTGGTATCAAAGTTAAATTTTATGATGGTGGTGTTATTAATCTAAAACAATCTTTTATTAGATGTGTGTAAAGTTTTAAAAACATTTAATATAGGTTTTTATTAAAAATTTTCCCACTAAAATAATGAACCTTTTGAAATCCATCATATCCATTTGTGGGAAAAGATCCATAATTCAGTAATAAATGATTTTTATTTAGAGTTTCTTCACAAATTAACTATTTATATAGGGAATCATCCCAATCATATCATATATGAATATTATTTGGTTTATTGGACAACACTTTGTCCAATCCATCACATATATAAACTCAATGTTATTCCTTTGGTAACCTAATCTTATTAGGGTTTCCTGACTAAGTGTAACCCAAAGAAAATGCCATGAACTGGAACCTTATCCTACTAGGGTCACCCATTACTTTATTTCCTTATAAAGTAAAACCTAGTGGAACCTAATTTAGATTTGACATGCCCAGTTAGATGATTGAGGTTTTGAAAAGTTCCTTTTTGGACAAAATATGACACTTAGTATTTTTAGGGTATTTATAGTCATTTTATTATCTCATGTTATTCCATTTTACATGTTTGAATTATTTTGGTGAACTAGTTTGGATTCCTATTCTTTCCAGCTAACCAATATGTTCAAAAAATATTGAAGTGAAACTCTTTACACAAATCATAGATTGTGTTTATTATGCCCAGTGGATCGTGAAGTCATACTGAGAGGTGAGGTGAATTAGGTGTAACCATTTTTATCAAATTCCTTCCACTTTTAATTTTAAACTTATTTTTCATCAAACCTCTTACAGTTATTAGGATGAATGGATCTCATACATTATCAAACACATTAACACTACATAAAAGACAAAATGTAAATGAATCAAAACACATGATTTTTTATAAGGTTTAACCCCAAGGTGGGTGACTATATTCTTACTATGTTTGGGTTGAGTCAATGACATAGATTATCCATTAGAATCAAAAGTCAATTATAAGTGGGTTGGGTAGGGTAGACATCCACATCCAAAATATTCACTATGTTACACAAGTGAAGAGATCTTTACAATAACTCCCAATAATTTTTTTATTATACTGCATCAGTAAAGAGTTCCTTATATGACATCACACAAGTATTTAACCTTATGAATGGACTGAGCTTGGATTATACTGGTAGCCTCTTGTATTCAATGGTTCTCCTCATTAAGAACTCCTAGAAATGATCCCTCTTATTTACTAAGACGATTATAAATTAACTGAATGACCCTATCACTCAATTATAGGTCATTAACTACCAATGAATAATTTTTTTTACCTAAATTCAAATTATTCATATACTCTTCTTAATAAATGAAATATGTAACTTATGTTTTAGATCACTATACAATATATAGCTTCTGATTATTTTAAACAATTTCAAGAACATCAACATAAAAAATATAATCAAACTGAAATAATATAATACTCTTTAGAACTATTTACCACCTTTAGTAACATTCTATTCTTATTAGTTCTATCTTCTATAATATTTGTGTCTGGGAAAATTAGCTTCCAAAATCACATTATCGCTTCCAAAATCTCATTATACTACTGCTTCATACAACACCTAGTTCATATATCTATATCCATAAATATTTATTTCATTTCATGTTCTTCACAAAATTTCCATTTCAATCCATTGTTATTAATTATAATTTTAATGATAAATGCCATTATATGATGTGGAATTCAGAGGAAATTTGATTTTTTGTCCCAAAGTAAGGGATCTTTTGGGAAGATAATTCAAATCAGGATTTTGAGGGTTATAGCATCCCAAAGAGATATTTGTGGATGTATTCAAAGAACTAAGAAATAGTTTGGGTTCTTTTGTAGATATTGGAGCCTTGGTTTATTATGAAGGAAAAAATAGTAATTTTACTAGAAAAATATTTTGGAATAGTTTTCTAATGATTCCATTGATCTCAGGATGGTACATTTACCCTTGGGTTGGAAATTGGTGAGGTTCTGAGTAGGTTATTTTTTTCTGAATATTTTAATTTATTAAATAAATATTAATTATTCCACATATGAAAATGGTGATATATTTTAAAGGATTACCAAATTGAAATCCTGAATTCAAGTTTGAGTCTATAATGGGTTTTTTACCCATGTAGGGTATAAAATTTGTGTATGTTCTGAGACCCAAGTTGAGTCTTCAATAAGTATTTATTTTATTATTATTTTTTATTTTATTCCCCCACCATTTCTTCCCTTACACACTAAGCGAGAGAGGTAACTCCCTTATTGCATGAAACTAAATAGAGACAGGGGAATAGGTTGGTGCTAGGATTTTTATTATTGGAGCTGAATCGAGGAGAAGTATATGTGAAGCACATATCCAAGCATGAGCTTCAAAGATTTCACCACGAGGAATTTAGTTATTTATATTTCTTCTATTTTTCCATTTATTCATAGTTTTAAATTTGTTATTATGAAATATAGACCCCTGGGTATTGATTATGTCACTTATAGGGGTTATTTATAGTGAAATAAAGGTTTTAGGTGATTTGTAAGGGGTTTTCATTTGGAAAACCTGATCACACATCGTGTCATTCAAGTACACACACTGTATGTTCTTCAATGAGATGAAAGATGGAAGATGATGTAAACATGGAATATTGTACATAAGGAAATTCAATGTAGGACCTTTGGTACATGACTAAAGGTTTTTCCAAGTAAACATCTAGAAACTTAATGTGAGGTTCACGACATGTAATAATACATGTCAAAAAACCCGAGATGAGGTGAAAGCATGTAATAGTACATGGCCAAGCACCCCATGTGATCCAGTTAGTGTGTAAAGGGTATATTATATATCAAGTTCGTGGAACAACTTGATCCATGGTACAAAATTTGGTACACCTTGTGGCTCACACTCCATGATTCCCTTTGGTAAATGTCGTGTAATTGGGATTTACACACCAGGATTGGTATAAGTACATGCCCATAGAAGGGAGTTGGAGGTACACTATGTGTACTATCTACTTAAAAGGGTTTGGAATGTTTTCTTATACTATATCCAAAATTAGTCAGGTTATGTATCCATTTTGATCATTTTTCTTTTCATAATGTGATGGTGAGGGCCTCACTACTACTAAAGGCCATTAGAAAGATGATTCGGTCCATATAAGCTACGATGAAGACTATTTTATCCCAAGTTATAGACCTAGAGCTATCCTAAGGGTTATCTGGAATGATACCCAGTCAAGGTTTGTGGGAATTACAGGATGACTTGGCATATGATTTCAAAGGTCCTAGTAGATATATTATGGGATGGACCCTAGTTAGTGGGACTGAGTTATGACATGCGAAATGGAATGATATTTTGGATTGGACTCTTGAGGATTGAGTTAGATAAAAGCTACAAGTTGAGAGAACATATTGGGTGTTATAATATAGCATGGTGTCAATGAGTAAATATCAATACAGGTTTGGGGGAACTTAGAGGACACTGTGTAGGTGAGATGAGAATACTAATGGATTTGTCATGATATTCTTGTGTGATCAAGATAGCCTAGAGGAGATTATCCGAAGTGGATAGAAGGATGCCAAGGAATACTTGAGATGTGGGGCTAGGCCTCAAGTGGTAACACACTATCAATGAGTGTATGATATTGTGAGAGGAATGTGATGACCTATATTGTGTATTCTATGTGATGGTTATAGGGATAGGATATTCCCTTGAGTGTATGATATGAATATGTTTCTATACAGGGAGTGGGATGAACCTGAGTTTCTTGTTTATAGGATCTATTATGGGGTGTATTATAGCCCCCCAATTATTAATATAGGGTATTACTGAGTGTATCCTAGCCCCAAATTTTTATATAAGATATTACATGGTGGATTATGGGCCCTATTATTATTATTATAATATATTATCATGTGGATTTCAAACCTAGATGTTTATATGAGATATTATAGGGTGTATAATAGATCGTGATGTTTTAAGAGATATTATGGGATGGATATTGCCACAAAAATTATTATTATGAGATATTTATAGGTGGATACTAGTATCTATTGTTTATATGTGATATTATGGGGGTGGATGTTAGCCCCATGCTTATTATTATTAGATATTATCCAACGGATAATACCCACTGATGTTTATATGATATATTATAGGGTAGACGATAACCCTTGACGTTTATATAATGGGATTATTAGAGGATTCCAATTATTATTATGATATATTACCTGGTGGATCTTGGTCCCTAATGTGCATGTGATATAGTATGGGGTGGATTCTAGCCATCAAATTATTATTATGACATATTATATGGTGGATGTTTACCCTTGCTGTTTATTTAATATATTACGAGGTGGATTCTAACCCATGATGCGATGAGATATTACAGAGCATGCATTTTTTACCTTGATATTCTATGAGATATTATTGGGTAGGATGCACTTCCCTTGATAAGATTTATATATATCAGGTGATTCAAGTGGGATTCCTTTCCCCCTGAGTGATCATATAAAATTATTTATACATATTCATGGGATTATGGGGTTGGACATGTATCCCCCTGATATTATATATCATTTTCAGAGACATCCATCACTAGATGAAGTAGGTACAGATGGCCTCAGATGTCACCTGAGAACCAACAGATTCATGTTTATTTATTTATTTATTTGACTGTAGTTATTATTATATTATGCTAGTTATATCATGTGTGCATTCCCTTGTATATGAAAATACCAGTTAGGGACACCATTGAGGGTGCCATCCTAAGAATTTATTTATCACCTCCCGTATGGGAACCTTGGTACATGTTTAGACCTTATGTATTCTTTCAATTGGAGCACATGATGTGTCATGGATAATGAATTTAATTGATGTTTCATGATTAGGGTGGAGAATATCTATAGGGATTTGAGGTCTGGGATTGAAGTATAACCCATGGATGGCAGTGGATCCTACTATTTATTTTATTTATTTTGTTTATTCTATATATGTGATTGTACTAGTGTGTGATTATTTGGGATATGTGACTATATACTTCCACATTTTTTCATTTGTTATAAAATGATTCTTGTTTATCAATTATGTGTAATCTTATTATTATAATTATTATGGATGAAGTTTAATTATCTTCCTACTATTTTTTCACTCTGAATTGAGAGTTTAGTCTCCCCATGACAACACTCTAGACCCTCACAACTAGTAAGCAGCCTCTGGAGTATGGGGAGGCATGCCTAAGGTCATGTGACAACCCAAAAAAGATATTTTAGAGTGGTCCAGGGTTGACACGGTGTTAAAAAGTAGAATCAAAGTGTCTTTTTATTATTATAGTAATTGGGGTATGGTATACATGGAGTTTTGACATATTAGAGGTTGCAATTGAGCTCATGCTAGTGTACAATGAACACCTTCTCTAGTGGGAATTCCAAGTTACCAGGGATAAAAGATTATTTTTATTGTTTTTCACTATTATGATTGAGATATTTATTCAAGTATGATGTGCGTATTTGAGATTTATATTTATGATTTTTTTTCTCTTGGACCATTGGTAAGGGGACAATGTACATGCATTATTCTTGGTATATAGGAATAATATTTCATCTATGAGCTTGTGTGTGATTGATATCAATGATGATAGAGGGATTAACTATCTAAAGTGTCAATAAAACATTATATGGTGTTTTACCATATAAAGTTTTAGTATCATTTTACTCATTTGAACCATGATATTATAATCTGAGGATAGGTCATGTGGATCCTATGTGGGATATTCCTCAATGATGAATCTGTAGTGCCTCTATAGATGTATGTATATTGAACCTTGGTGATACACCCATTGTGGGTGATGGTGATACTAATTTGATTACATAAAGTCTCAATAATAACTTATAATTTTTTTTATTATATAGTTTATCGGTGGAATTTTACTTTTAAAAAATATATAAATATGGTATAATCGATGTGGATCATCATAGGGAGATGATATTATATACGAGTAAATGAGGTCATGACCCTCAAGGGGGTAGACTGCTATGTAGATTATCATTGAGGATTAGTTCCCTAGTGGGCAGTTGATTTAGTTCTTGATGTCTGATATGCATATATAATAACCCTATAGTGGGTGGTTTTAAACCTAGGTTGCGATGTGATATTTGAGATGGGAGAAGAGGATTTTCCTTATGAGTTGTGGCTTATGTGAGACATGGTTTATTGACCCGGTGATAGAACTTTGTAGCTTTAAGTTTTGAATCAAGATATTGGAATGTCAGGTGTTATGATTATAACATTACACCTTCCTATTATTATTAGATACAGTTGTGATATTATGAAGGTTACTTAAGAGATAAGTTAGCCTAGGATTTTGAGTGCCCTTAGAAACTAGAAGAATGGGTTAAAGGCTTGGGTTATAATATCTGTGCATAAGACATGGTACTAGGTATGTGATGCAGGCATGTAAGATGGTTCAAGATTTTATAGTGTAGATAACATAAGTGATTTTGGTGCCAAGGTTGAGGTTTAGAGGGAAGGATGAGTAGGTCACCTAAACCTATTTATTTTTGGTGTGGATCCCAATGAGGTGTTGGACTGTGATCCAATATGGTTATATTTAGGATGGATAGAGTATGGGTAGATGCTTCTATTTTTTGGATGACACCTGGGAGGTAGGTGTTCACATAGAAAGAATTGACACGAGTGATGTGCCTTGGGATTAGTATAAAATAGTACAATGGTGATTTTGATTTGATTAAATTAACATGATTTAGTGCATGGTTAGTGATCTAGGTACATGAACCTAGGTTTGATGATATAAAAATCATGGGAGCATGAGTCGGGTTGTGTGGTCTGGTGGTACATGAGTGTATAATAATTGGATTTGGATGAAATTGGTCATTAAAAGGTCAATATGGAATCAAAATTCAAGTGAGATATATATTATTTTATCTACTTCCTTGGAACACACTAGATTTAGAATTTATATGCTGTGTTATATGGAGTATGTGCATTAAAATCAAGCACAAGATTGAGTTGATGTGATATAAGTGTGACTTAGATTAGTGGAGCATCAATTATCATATTGAGAGCATGATGGTTAGTTTTTTTAGTTGGTGATGAAACCATGGAATTACATCGAGTGTTGAGTTAAGACCTTGGAGTTATCATATGGATGATCACATGTCACCTTTTAGGATCTAAGCATCGTGACTGGGTGATGTGATAACACATCGATGGATGTGGCTATGCAGTTTAGGGAGAGGTCATCCAGTGGATGACCAATTTGTATTTTCATGAGATTTGGTGAAGTAAGATGAAAAAAACTTCAATCATATTGATATAACACTGAGAGTGTGTTCTCAGTAGGTGATTCCTATGGTAGGGAGGACCATGGTTTGGAGTCAGCCTTTATAAGAAGATATTTATATGTGAAATATTATAGGTTTGTGAATGGTTAGATAATGATGCTTCAGTGTTTTTGTCTAGGTGGTGTGGTTGAGTGTTGAATAAATATTGGTGATGATAATGAGTGATTAGATTAGCCTTTGATAAATAGTGCACCTGATATTTGGAGTTTCACAATGAGAGCTCATTTTTAATTCTGAGGCATAACATAGTGAGTGAGTGATGAATCAACAGGAAAGGCATGTGGTAATTGATGTATTGAGGCCACTGATTATTCTTAGGGATGAAAAGAATTATGGTGGGTATTTTTTAATGACCCAAATCAACATGGGATGTGAAATTTAGGGAAAATTTTATTTTTTGTTCCTAGAGTAGGGGATGTTCCATGAATTATGTTTCAGATTAGGATTCTGAAGGCAAGATCATCTCAATGAGGTTTTTTGGATATATTTCGAGGCTCGAAGGATTTTTTTGGGTGCTTGGGTGGATATTAGAGAACCATTTTATTATCAGGGGTAAAATTTAATTTACCTAAGGAAATACTGTCAGAATAATTTTGTAATGATTTCATTGATCTCAAGATAGGACATTTACCCTTGGGTTGGGATTTAGGGAGATTCTATGATAAGTGTATTTTTTTTTAATATTTTAATATTTATTAGATAAATTTTAATTATTTTTCACACATAAACACTGATATATCATAAATGAAATCCTGAATTAAAATTCCAACATCATTGTTGAGTCTAAAATGAGCAGTTTTTTCTTGGTAATGTATAAACCTTGTTTGGGTTTCGAGAACTGGTTTATGAATTTAAAAGATATTTTTTTATTGTTTTTAACCCCCATTTATCCCCTTACATGATGAGAAGGAGGTGTATCTCCCTGGTCCTATGAATCTAATTTTAGATAGGGTAAGAGAGAGAGAGGTAGGAACCATACTTTGTCTGATTGAATCCGAATCGAGGTGTAATGATCTTAGAGTGTGGATCTAAGCTTAAACTTCAATGATTTTACGTCAAGGTAGGCCGTTATTTTTATTGTTAACAATTTATCCATAGGATCATAATTTTAAAATTTTATTTTGAAATATGTACTTCTAGGGATCTCTTATGGCCCATAGATGGGTGATTTTTGATGAAATGGGTGTTTTATGCGATTCATAGGGGGTTTTCATTCAAAAAAACTAATCACATGACTTATAGTTCAAGAGAGCATGTCATGTGTTCTTCATTACATGAAGGTGGAATATTATGTCCATAGGGAATGTTGGGAATAATTAATTACTATGTTATATCTTTGATACATGATTTAGGGATTGGAAAAGTACAAGTCCAGGTACTTGTGTGGTGCATGGTATGTAATAGTACAAGGAAAAACACCCTGTCTGAGGCCCTCAACATGTAAGAATACACACCATGTAAAATGAAAAACACAACTTGTGTTGGGGTACATGATTTAGTACCCATTATTTATTAAAAAAATTGTGTTATTTTGGTACACTTAGTGTAATTGGGATTTACATACAAGGATGGGAAGAGGTACACACCCAGAGTGGGGCGTTGGAGGTACATGCCTTATACTATCCCCTTAAAGGGGGTTTTCATGTTTTTATACTATAAAAATATAATTGGATAAGTGAGGATTCCATTTTGGGTATTTTTCGATGTAGAACATGATAGAGAGGGCCTAAATACTATTATAGGTCATTTGAGAGATGATTTAGGGATGATGATATATGACATAAAGGATTTTCCTATAGGTGATGGATTAAGAGGTATCACAAGGGTGGCATGGAAAAAGACCCAAGTGAGGTTCCTGTGAATGACTAGATAAATTTACATAGGATTTATAAGGTCCTTGGTGGAGAAAACATGGAATGGTCCTTAGTTAGCGGGATTGAGTTATGACATGAGAACTAGAATGATATTTTAGATCAACCTCTTAAGGAATAATCTAGATAATCCCCATAGGTTGAGAGAAAACATTGGGTATCAGAATAGAGATGTGTTCAGATGTGAAGTGATAAAAAAAATTTATAGGTCCCCATAGGATGCTTTACGGGTGACATGAGAATGCTGATGGGTCTGAAATGATGTTCCAGTGTGATCAGAATGGTTTAAATATGATTAACCAGAGTACCTAGATAGATTATAGGGTGTGATTGAGAGGTGGGTCTAGGTTTAGAGTGGATAAAATTCTAGTGATGAATTGGTGAGATTATAAGAGGGATATAATTACCTATCATGTATACTCTATGTGATGGTTCCATGGTTAGGTGATGTCCTAGAGTATATGATATGAATATATTTCCACATAGGAAACAGGATTCCTTGGATCTTCCTACATATACAAGATATTATAGGGTGGATTCTACTCCCTGATTATTATTATGAGATATCACTAGGTGGATATTGGCCCTCGGTGTTTATATGAGATATTATAGGTTGGATGATAGCCCCTTGATTATTATTATAAGATATTACCAGGTGGATTCCCCCTAACATTCTTACGAGATATTACAAGGTAGAATTTGGACCCACAATTATTATTATAAGATATTATCAGGTGGATGTGGGCCCACAATGTTTATATTAGATAATACAGGGTGGATGCTGACCCCTTGAATATTATTATGAGGTAATATCGGGTGGATGATAGCCCCTGATGTTTATACAATATATTATGAGGTTAATGTTGGCCCCCTAATTATTATTATGAGATATTATCTTTTGGATGATGACCCTTGATGTTTATATAATATATTATAGGGTGGATTCTAGCCCCCTAATTATTATTATAAGATACTACCAAGTGGATACTACCCTTGAAGCTTATACGAGATATTACATGGTCAATACTACCCTATATTATTATTATGAGATATTATTAGGTGGAATATGGCCCCCAATGTTTATACAAGATACATAAGAGTGGATGTTACCCCCCGAATATTAGCATGAGATTTTATCTAGTGGATTCTAGCCTCTGATGTTTATATGAGATATTACTAAGTGGATTCTGTCCACTAATGTGATGATATATTATGAGGCAGGTGCAGTCCCCTCTGATATTTTACGTGATATTATAGGTTGGGATACTATTCCCTTGACGAGATTCATATATATGAGATGATTTAGGTGGGTCTCCTTTCCACCTAAGTGATCACATATACTTATGTATACATATTCATGAGATTATGGGGTAGGAAATGTTTCCCCTAGATGTTATGTATCATGTTCAGAGATACCCGACACTAGTAAGGGTAGGTATGGTTGACCTCAAGCATCAACTTATAACTCGAGGATCAATAGTGATTTATTTATTTATTTGAACTTAGTTATTATTCATATAAACTAGTAATATCATATGTTCATGCACTTTTATTTAGAAATACTTGTCAGCGACAATGTTGGGGATGATCTAATAAGAATTTATTTTTCACCCTTACATGCTCACCTTGGTGTGCGGGTAGACCTTATGCCTATTTTTAGGTTGAGAAAAGGATTTTTCTTGGATAGGTTATAATCCTAGTGATATAAGATCTACCTATAGAATATCAAAAAGGATTCAAAGACAAGGATTGAGGTAAAAATTAGGTATGATAGTATATCCTCTCATGTATTTTATTTCTATTGTTTATTTTGTATATGTGTTCAGTCTAGGGGAAATCAGTTGATATGTGTGGCTGTATTCTTATAATTTTTTCATTTTTTATAGCATGATTATTTTTTATTGATTATGTATAATCTGATTATTTTTATGGATGTTTTTAATTATTTTCCATTGTTGTTTCAATCTGACACGAGGGAACAATCTCTCCATTGTAACACCCTAAACCCTTGATTATAATTAGAAGCCTATGGAATATAGGGACATGCCTGAGATAATGTGAAACCTCCATCCCAAACACTATTGAGTGATTTAGGGTTAAAAGGGAATTAAATATATGTATATCACTTCATGTACTTTGCGTAACTCACTTCTCCCTATACCACTATTGCTTCCCGAACAATTTTTTCTAGTATTCTTAGAACTGGTTCATGCAAAATTTAGTTCATAGAATAGTTATTTAGTCAACTTTTGAACCATTTGTATTTAGTCTCCTAAAAATTAATTCACACAACAAGAATATATGGAACTCAAATTATTCATTTATTTATATATAATATTACCATATGCATGTTCTTTATGTATAAATATTCTCATAATAAAAATATTTGTGAGAGTGGTTCTTTGAAAACTGATACTTTATATAGGACTTATAATACTTCAGGGATAATGATATTAACTTTATTTAATCTCATCTCAAAAAATTAAAACATTAAGAATGTGTTCAAGGGGTATTTATAGGTTATTGTAACCGTTCTTAGCCACTTTATGATTTATAAAATAAAGGTTCTTAAATTTATAAAATTACATGTTGATTTAAAAAATAATTGTTAACATAGAATTAATGAAATAAACCTTATTTTATCTAAAATCCTTTACACACTTCATATAAAATGTATATGACATAGACCTTTTCATACTATCCTTCACATACAACATGTTCCTATAGCGTTCTTCATATATTTCTCTTCTCATACACATACTAAATGACAACATACCACACTGCTGTTCACATAAAAAATAACATACATGGACAACCCAAATTTATCAGTTTTCATTACTATTTCAATGTTCTCATGATGTCATTTGGTAGATCAGCTCATCTATTTCAACAGCTACATGAAACAAGGAGAACTTCATGAGCCATCCATGCATGAAAATCCTAGTGCATAAAAACCATAGTATATGAGAAAGGAAACACCAATAATGCGATTCTATTTTAAAGTATCATACATTTAAAAATGGAATAGTATCCCACATATAGTGTATCTAAGATCATTTTTTGATTTTTACTATACCCCATTTATTAACCAAGGAACTCATATATTAAGAATTGAAATCCCATGGATCCACCCAGATCCACAAATACTAGTCCTCATCCCTTGTTTAGTGTTGTCCCACGCCAGGAATTTACTTCACTCATACTAGAATTGACACATGCTATATTTTTTTATAGCTATAACCAATATGTACCATCTATAGTCGAGCTTGTTCATTGGATCCTGAAAATAAATCCTTACCCTTGTGGCTAGATAGGGCTGGAATATTTTTTAATATTGAACATATATCATTTCTCTTAGATAAAATCCCAACATCATCTAAGTTTATTTTTCTTTCAATAATATTTTAAATTATTAGAAACATAAGGATGATTTATCACAAACTTAAATGAAAACATGTAGTTGACATTTCTCTTATTAACCATTAATACTTTTCATAGATTCGTACTTAATATTAGCTCAATAATCATTTGAGGTAATTATTACTTTCTACAAATTAATATCTCCTTAATTTTAAGAATCTTTGTAAACCTTTACATTATTCTCAATAATATTCCAATGGTAGTAACTATATTCATCAATCTCCATTTTTCATGATACTATTCATTAAACATGGGGAACTTTAAGCTCTCAATTCATTGAGATCTTCAACATCAACCAATTTTTATCATGCATCAAGTTTCCTTCACATAAAGATATTGAGTAAAATAAAACCCAAACTTTATCAATTCATTTAGGTTCATCAATATCCCCATATATATATATTTAGAACACCCAATGGAATTATAAATTCAATTTCATACTTTTACCCCTTATTAAAAATACATTCTAAGGGATAAAGGAAGGGAAGGTTCTACCCATCTCATTATTTCACAACTAAAATTTGAATATTCTCTCATTATTCTCCACTTTTATTTATTATCCCCCTTTATTTAGAAATACCACTTGAGGGAAATAAAAATTGATCTTATTGAGGGAAGGATGAAATCATATTTTACTTTGTAACTGACCATCAATTAATCAACTCTATGTCTACATGAGCAATTCTTAGTGTAGAAAACAAGTGTGAATAATATAGAATAAAATTTTGTTCATTGACATTCCATCATGTGATACCAACTCATAAATTCATGTTCATGGGTTATTCAAAATATTTTCAACTAATCTCCAACATCCATTCAACAAACAAATTAGAAACATTCAAGATAAAGATGGTTTCTACATTTTAAAGTAATTTTTTATTTTTCCATCAAATAATTCGTCTCTCCTCTTTAGTTTCATAATTAATTTTACACATAAGGATAGAAGCATCTACCTCTTTAATGATAAGATTCAATTTTTGGAGTTTTAACATAAATAATCACTAGATACTACAATTATTAGAATTTCATGTATTCATTAAATATATATATATATATATAGTAGTTATTATTCTCTACTCCCCCTAGAAGTGTATGATTCATCCATATTATTCATCATACCTGATACCAATTAAAGTGTTGTGAGGAGGCCACATGAAATTTTTAGAAGTAAAATAATCTATGATAGATATCTTTTTATATGTTGTATAAAATTTAAAATATTCATTTATTTAGGTCACCCCTGGAATTTATGCCTCGATATCAATTCCCTATATAGAAAAAACAAAATATATACATGGGAATAAAGTGTTTTCTATTTTACTTCTTAGTTAGAGTAATAGGGGTGAAGTTTATTTCTTAAATTAGAGATTCCCTTTAATAGAACTCTATATTTATGAGATTTTTCATGCTTCTTCCTTTAATATATTTAAAAACTTGAGCATTCATGGGAAACATGGTCTTCTTTCACTCTTCGACATTCTTCTTATTTGGAATATGCCTCTTGAATTCATATAGTAGTGAAAATTCATTATTCTATAATTGATCCAATTTATTAGACTTTGATATTTTATCTTACAATATGTTTAAGTAATATCTTATAACATGATTAGCCTTCTTTTTGTGTGTTAACTACTTCTTCATAACAGTATTTTTAGCATAAGAAGTCACTAATTATTTCCCTTTATTATTCAATAGTTTCTTTTGTCAAGGAAACCATGTACGGAATTTTTATCAACATTCATAAGATGTTTTCACCTTTTACTAAACTTTTCATCGTCATTTGGGTTATCATTTTTAATAGCCTCTCATGGAATTTGAGTTTTTCATCTTGAGTTTCATTAAAAAATCAATCCGTCTATATATCTCTTGGATTCATTTCTTTGATCATTTTATATTGCTTCCACTAAAATTTATGTTCATTGTTTAGTTACATTGATATATTATGTGGAATTTAATTTTATAATAGATGAATATCCTCTTTGGCGTGACATCATTTTTTTGTATTCTTCTTGGGTGTAGATTTCTTAACACTCATCTTCTGTTTTTTCCCTAAGGAAGACTTTGCTGCTATTATTATTTTATTCTTCATATTTTATGGTATTTGTATCATATTATATTATGGATAGTTATTGAATGGTACATACTATCACTTATCATAACTATGACCACTTATATTTTAATTTTCATTGAAATTATTCAAGCGTTCAAATATATTACCGATACATAGATTATTATTTTTATTCTTCTGTGAACATTTCTTCAACACAATAGGATTCAACATCACTGTCGATTTACTCCCCCATAGTGAAAACCTTTTGTAAAATTCAATAATTGAAAAATTATTCCAATAGTAAATTTCGTTGTGTCCAAACTTTCCATAGCATAAACAGTGGAAAAAATATATTTTTTTATTCCTTTGTAAAACATTCTAGATAGAGTTCACACCTTTATATATTTGGACAACAGAACTCTTCATTTGAGATTTGTATTGGGATCCAATATTCCAACTCCTATTTACATATACTATTGATGATGCAACATATTTATAATAATTTTTATCCACCTATATATGTCAATAATTTTATTTATTACCCATAATAGAAAATGAAATGGAATTAATAGAAATAGATACCTTTGGAATAATGGTTACCTTACTCTATGAGATTTTAATATATTTATCCTCAAGTAATATCAATATTTTAATTCTACTAGAATAAATCCTTTTAGAAGTAATATTCATTTCATAAACATTCTTGGAAGTTATTCTTCTTTTCTCAATAACATAGAAAACCTTAGCTAATGTCACTTTATAATTTTTGAATTTTACTTTTAGTTCAAGAAACTTTAATTTGAGAGAAATATTCTCATCTAAAACTAATTTAAAACATTCTTACCATTGAATTTTTTATCTTTGGAATCCAAACCACATGTTATTTGTGAACTTTTTATAAAGAATTACTGAGTTCCTTTATTAATTTGAATTTTATTTCCAATTATTAATTCATGGAATCAATAACATATTAATGAATTTATTATAAATAATATATTGTAGTCTCCCACCCTATATTCCACTTAGATATTCTCCGAGATGATGGGCTACAAGACCTCAAGCGCACCTTCCCATATGCCAAAGGATATTAACTAGAAGTAAGGTAATAAGGTGTGTCTGTGAGAATAATATTCCCTTATAGATCAAGGTGGAGAACGTTGAAATATACATATTAAAAATAGGATACAGAAGAACCAAAATCTAAGAAAATATGAATAGTAAACCACCATAGAGGAAGTAGTAATAATAGACTTATAATAGAGAAATAATAATAATAAACCATGAAACACTAATAAATAATAGAATATGAATAAATAATAGATACCAAAATAATTATTCTGATAATAATGGCATGTTTCTATATAAAATTTAAAGAAAAATGAATACATGAGAGTAGGCATATACCACACGATACAATAAAAATAAAAAAAGTCCAAAACAAAAAAAACTATCCTCATGAATATTGGATCGATCCACTAATCCCATACTCCATCCTAGTACTGGTAATAAAGAATCAGAATCTAGTAAATTCCATTTATCTATACCTGAAATCATGAAGCATTCTTGGGTACCAAGGGTGGCCCAAGTTGGGTGTGATATATACTCAGTAGTCCACCACCAATGGTGTCTAGATCAAACCATTTTGTGTAATGTAAAATGATTAGTGTAAAAATAAATAATATATGAAAGGTAATAAATAAATAAGATATAGTAGAAATGGATTCACTTGGAACACCCATCCAACTCACTACATTCTTTCGCCTAATATGGATATCACTGAACTGAAGTAACCTGAACAAGTGTGAAATATGGTAAGAGATTCTATAAGAAAAGTGTCAAAGGATGAACAATAGTCAAGCATGTTATTTATCTTGTTCGGTGCATCCTAGGAGTGTGAAGTCCATGTTATTATTCTTTAATTTAATTATCATCTTTATAAACCATTAAGAATCACCTTGATCCCATCCAAGGAGATCCCAAAGGAATCCCATGTATCTATTTCAAGGATCCAAATACATCCATTATTGTTGGAGTCTTTCCAAGGAAACCTATGAATGATATCCCAAGTGTCACTCCAGTAATAGTGTAAAGACGATAAGAACTAACCTTTGAGTCTATCCCTAGTATCCCAGGTAGGGGTCTGAGTCTCTCTCATGGCATGGTACAACCATCACACCATTGAGACTATCCATATGGTCTCCCCTAAGGAACTGGTATCACTCATATAGAGGTAAGGAAAAATGCACGAAGAGACCATTGTAGGACTAACTATCATTTCCCCCAGTGTATTTAAAAAGTTATTAACAAAATAACATAAGGCACGATGAGCCAATCCAAGGGGTCCTTAAGTGGGAACCCCTTATATCGCCCTCAGAACAAGGTGAGGGTATGATTTGGTTAGAAAAGACATGCCATTTATAAAAAAACCATTATAAGTTTATAAACCATTTTACTATCTCATTTAGTTCACAATTACAATTAAGGTATGAAGAGTAGGGGCCTAACTCATTACCTACCACTATAAGAAATTTAATTTATTAGTTAAAGGAACTTAAGAACACCTCAATTGGTGTTTAGAAACTTGGAATAATGGAAATTTTGTTATCAAGGAAAAGGCACACCCAATGGAGTGTCTCAAGAAAAGGAAATCAACTGAAATATTGATTCACCACTTGTTAGGGTCGCATTAGGCATTTAAGGCTCTCAATTTAAATTATTTAAAATTTTTGAAGCATCACCAGAAAGTTATGGTGCACGGAATAATAGAACATGATATATAATACAATGAAACACGGGGAAAGAAGTTAGAAAACCTACCATAGGTTTGTATAAGACCACTCATCTATTTTCCGCCTTTGGTTTGAGCTAGAATGGGACAAAATGGAAGAATAGACCAAAACCATGAAAATAGGGCAAATCAGCTCACACCAAATTAGTAAAAGAGATGAGAAGAGAAACTAGGAATAGTAGATGGTGAAGTAGAGAGATTATCGAGATAATTCTAATGAACCTAATAGTGAATGAAATGGATTTCATATGGAGGATATCTTAATGAACCTTGGTTTAGCATTAGGAGGATCTCTCATGTGTCATCCCTTCTATGTAGGGAAGAAAATTATCCCCTTAAAAAAGGGATCTACCCATTTTTTTTAAAAAAACTAGGTTGAGCATTTACATTATGTGTAAATTCTTTACACATCATGTAATGACCAGGGTCCCTTCCATGGGAAAACCCATCTCATGACGTACAAAGGGTCTAGCCAAACCATTACATGTCATTTAATCAATAAACTTCCAATATTCTAAATACAAGGAATGTATTCAGTACAAGTCGTGTACTTGGCCTATATCTAGTCTCCATCCCATCTGTAACCTTTCCTTCCAAAATCCAGAGGACCCATCCTTAGGCATAGTTTCTAGGTTTAACCAAAACTAAAAAGAAAATGTAACATGATAAAAAGTAGTAACATTACAAAATCCCTAATTAAAGAAACTCATCCCCGAGTTTCCCTTCTGAGGGTAATGAAGCATCATCTGATAAATGTTTTAGCCACTAAGAATGTACATCAACCTACCTCTTCCAGGTCTCTTCCTACACTCAGTTGTGCAACCATAGCACTCGAAACAGAGGAATAGACCTACATTAGAGATCCTTTATGCTCTAATCTACAATATGCATCATATTATCCTTAAAGGATTCATATTCTTATTTCTCAATATCCTTGGGGTCAAACGAATGAGACGGGCCAGAATGATAATGACGAAGCTGAAATATGTGGAAAACGTCGTTCATAGAATGATACCTCTGAAGTAACTGCAACTGATAGGATATATAATAGACTCTACTAACTATATTTAAAATCCCAACATAATGGTGTGATAAGGTTAAATATATTTGAATTCCTATATAACATAATATGGGTGAAACACGCTGAAATAATAGATGTCCCACCTCGAACTCCAGAGGATTAAAGTGATGACTGGTATAAGAATTCCTCATGGACTGAGCTGTAGCCATACATTTCTGAATCAACTTCACTTCCTCTGTAGTCTTATGAATGAGTCAAGGACCCAATAGTGTTGCCTCACTTACCTCTAACCAACATATAGGTGAATGACACAAACTACTATAAAGGGACTTATACGAATCCATCTAGATCATTTTATGAAAGATTTTGTTGTAGGAAAGGTATGTGTTTTTTCCATAAACCTCCAAAATCAAGGATACATTCTTGAATCATATCCTCTAATACCTTAATCATTTGATCAGAATACCCATCAGTTTGAGAGTGATATGCTGTACTCAAGATTTTGTATAAACCTAGTGCCTTCTGTAACCCTTTCTAGAACTATGAGGTAAACCTGGAATCTTAGTATGATACGATAGAATAGGGAACATCTTGAAGGTGAACTATCTCCTAAATATAAATCCTTATAAGATCATCAACTAACAAGGTCTCCCAAATTGGTATAAAGTGTAAGACCTTGGTTAACCTGTCTTTGATCACCCATACTACATCACTACCTTAAAGGGATCTCAAAAATCCCATCATGAAATCAATGGTGACATCATTTGATCTCCACTCAAGAAATGATAGAGGCTATAGAAGTCTAGTAGGTCATTAGTGTTCTTCTTTCACCTAATGAAAAGTTGAATGCCTCATGATGATTCCTGCAATCTTCCTCTTTATACCTGGACACCAATACTAATGATGAATGTATCAGTACATATTGGTAAGACTAGGGTGATTTGTCCAAATAGAAGAATGTGGTTCCCTCATAAACTCTTTCTATCTATCAGAAGGCACCCATAAATTCCCATAGTATAGTAGGGTCTCATTATCATCTACAATGAAACCCAGAGTTGGGTTCTCACCTATGGTTAACTCTCTCAAGATGAGGCCCTATGGATATGATAAATGCATCATCTACACCTACTCCATAAGGAAGGATGTCATTGACAGTGCTACTAAAACAGGTTTCCCATACTACTCTTGAACCTCCAGTCACTTCTCAAAAAATTGAGCCATCAATTTCTACTCACTGATGGCCTACTAGATTTTCAATGTTTGTGTATTCCAACTCAATTCATTAGCTTTGGAATTACGCTTACCGAGCGTATAATAAAGATAAAAGTCAAAAAATGGTTGGTACTCAACCCACCCATGATAAATAAGATTTAAGTCTTTCTATGTGGAGATATATTTGATAATTTTATGGTTTTTGAAGATGGTGAACCTATAAACTAATAAGTAATGCCTCTAACATTGTAAGGAATGAACAACGATTTATAGATCAAGGTCATCCTTAGGGTAATTTTGTTCATGATGTCTCAGTTGGAGGGACTCATATTCTAAAAACCAATCACCCTACATCAAAACTGCTCTAAACCTGATCCATGAAGCATCATAGTACATAGTATTACCTCTAACCAGCTCTAGAAAAATCAGGATTGGTGCTGAAGTCATTATTCCCTTTAACTCTTAGAAATATGTCTCTCAAGCTTTAGACTAGAAAATTTTCATACCCATCTTAGTTAATCCCATAAGAGGTGTTTCTAGGAGTGATAAATCCTAAATCAATATCTTTTAATATCTAGATAAACCCAAGAAGCTATGTATCTCAAAGAAATTCTTAGGCTTATCCTAGGAAACCATGATGATCGCCTTCTTTGGTTAAATAGTTATGTTTGCCTCTAAAATGATATGATCCAAAAATTAAACCTTACTGATCCAAAAGTGTCATTTTCCGAGCTTCTCATAAATCTAGGTCTCCATTAGTGTATTTAGCATGATCTCAAGGTGATTGGAAAGGTTGTGTTTGGTGAGAGAATACACTAAGACGTCATATATAAAGACCAACATAAATGAATCCAACTACGGGTGGAAAACCCAATTCATCAGATCTATGAAATATATAGAAGCATTTTTATGGCCGAAAAACACAACCAGATACTCATAAAAGTTGTACCTACTCTGAAATGTTGTATATGGTATGTATGACTACCTCACATGAACCTGTCGTAGCTCGACCTCAAATTGAACTTTGGGAAAACTGTCGATCCTTATATCTAGTCAAAGAGGTCATCTATATGAGGTAGTGGATACTGGTTCTTCACCGTAATATGGTTCAATCATTGGTAATATATGAAAAAATGGATGGTACCATCTTCTCTATTGAAAAAAAGGATCGGTGAGCCCCAAGGAAATGTGTTGGGTTAGATAAAACCTTTTTCCTTAACATATTCCAATTACTTCTTAAGTTCATGTTTCTTAGTAGGTTCCATTCTAAAAATAGGAATATACACTAGTGCCTCACCTGGATCAAGCTTGATGGTGAACTCGGCCTCCCTCTCTGGAGGTAAACTGAATAAATCATCAGGGAATATGTCCTTGAAACTATCCACAACAGGAGTAAATTCCACTAGTTTCATTCCCTACTCCCTCATGAAGATACTTTCCATATGAGCTATCACTCTTCCAAGCCCATGATGCTCATGTCCAGCTCATCTAGAAGAAGTATCTCATTCACCTTTATAGATATACATTTTTCACTTGGGTGATGTAAAGGACACCCACCAGCAATAGAAATCCGCATGATAATGATAAGGCACAAGCCATTCCATACCAATAATGTAATATAAGTTGGTAATATTGGTTCTTCATACACTTAGGATTCTTATGGAATGGTCTCCCACACTGCGACACACCATAGAGATGTCGTTTCATACCACCTGGCTAGTACTTCCTCCATGTGTACCCTCAAAATGACTTTTCCTGCCACTAGATAAACCAATTCCCTATATGGAAGATGAACCACCCTTTATCACATGTGTGGATTCCCTTAGGTTCTGATTAGTGATGAGGGATTGGTTTACTATATCAAAAATATTGGTTAGTTGGAAAACATTCACCTATGTTCGGATGGTGTAAGATATTCCATCCTCAAATCACTTTGTTGTAATCAGCTCATCACTATTCAAGTTCATTACAAAACACTGTAATCTGGTGAAGCGAGAAGAGTACTCCATCACTAATAGGTCATATTTTTAGTGGTTCATGAACTCCTAATAATGGTTTTTTCTCAATGTCTATGGAAAGAAGTAGTTGAAAAAGGATGTGTGTATGTCTTCCCAAACCATTATCTGATGTTGAACAACTATAGTAAGGATGCACCACTAATGTTTGGAGGATGAAAGTAGTGTATAAGTAGTTATATAAACCATCCACTTTGGAAGAATATCTATATGATCAAAGATGGATATCATGGCCTTTATCCATGACTCAATAGCCTGAGGACATCCATCCCCCAAGAAGGTGGGAGGATGTTACTTCTAAAACTCATGGGTTAGCTCTCTCATGGTAAGGGTAGTTTGAGGAGCACCATGTACTAACAACATGAAATAGAATAAGTTTTCATGGAACTGAGCATTAATTCCTATTAGGATATCTACAGGAGATGCCTTAGGTGGCACTATAAGAGCTATCACTGGTAAATTAGGGCCCACCAACTCCATAGTGTTCTCATTACCATTGTATTAGAATATTACATGAGAAAGTCATGGTGGGATAACTCTATAATTTTCAATCACACTCCTTAGATAAGATTTATAGCAGATAGGGAAAAGAGATAAAGGAAGGAACATGAACAAGTAATTTCTACAAACTGGTCACACCTCTCCACCTATTCCTAGAGCCAATTCTTAGTGATAATCAATTTCACTAGAAGATCAGGAATTTAGTGTATTTCTACTAATAAGGCCGGGTTAGGTTCAAGGTCTCATATAACTTATCAGAGGTTTCTATATATGTGGTGTCAAATGAAAGGTATATATGAAATAACCCATTACTTTAAATTTGGAATCCCCATTTAGCAGTAACCTTTTAATTTTAAGACTTTAATTTATTTGAATTTATTTAGATTTATCTAAATATTAATATCTTATTCCAGTTAATTGCGTTACTAATTACAAATTTATAAAGGCACATACTCTTTATAAATTGAAACTGGCCTATCAAGAAAATATTTCCTAGACTTTTTTTCTAGTATCAGGATGTAACAATTCATGAATAGTGATTTGATTGATTGAAATTCCACCTCTAATTTATACAAGTACATGCTTATTATATTTTAGTTGGCACCCATCAATCAAATAAACTAATATGGAATAATTGGTTAATTAAGGTGTCATCATCAATCTATGTGGGAAAACATTTTTTAGATTGATGTAGAAACACTAATTAGATAATTATGCAATTCCCAAAAAAACTCCAACTAACTGTAATACATAACAAACAAGGCACCACATCAAGAACATGCAACACATGAAATGAACATAGAATAGTAGATTTGACATGGAATAATGCATGAATTTTAATTCCTATAGTGCCTAGTATGATGTATGATTTTTAATATTCACTCATATCCTTGGACCAGGGAAAATAAATCCATAATATTAATAATTTTATCAATAATAATAAGTCTATAAAATAAGTGCATCACCCAAAGGTGAAATCCATGATACTTTATCAAGTGAAAAACTGAATTACACTAACCCATCCCCAGTAATTTGGGTTAACCCTATACATGGGTTAGCTACTCCTAGGAATAAACTCATTACCAAATATCAAAAATCATTGTCTCCTGTAAAATACCCAAATAGTAAGATAAAAGGAAAAGAGTGCTCTAGTACCACTTTTTAGAATCATTCACAAGATTCCACTTAGAGATTCCCTAAGGCAGTGGGCCACAAGACGTCAAGCGTGCCTTCCCATATGCTAGAGGATGTTGACTAGTAATGAGGAACTAGGTCGTGTCTTTGGGAATACTATTCCCTCATAGATTAGAGTGTAGCGTGATGGAATATACATATAGAAAATAGGAAATAATAGAAGAAGACACTAAGACAACATGACCAGTAATACACCATAGTGGAAGCAGAAATAACAGACTTACACTAGAAAAATAATAATAATAATAAAACATGAAACATAAAAAAATAATATAAGATAAATATGTAATAGATACAAAAATAATGATGATGCTCATAATTTATTTTTTCTATACCAAAATGAATGAAATGGGATAGAGGGGATCATACATATACCACATTCTACAACAAAAATACAAAAATTACAAAATAGATAATACTAGCATATCAAGCATAGGCTCGATCCTCTACTCCCATACTTCATCATAGTATTGTAAATCAAGCATCAGAAGCTAGCCACTTCCCTTTATCTATACCTAAAATCACAAAATCATCTTGGGTACTAAGGGCAATGCAAGAAGCGTGTGAGATATACTCAGTAGGCCACCACCAATGGTCTCTAGATGAAACCATTTCATGCAATATAAAATGAGTATTGTGCCAATAAATAATAAATGCATGATGATAAATAAATAAGATATATCAAACCAAGTTTTACTTGGGTCTCTATTCAAAATCATTACCTGCATTGGCCTAAGTTGGATATCTCTAAACTGAAGTAACCTTTAAAAGTTTGAAATATGGTAATATTTACTATATGTAATGTTTTCAAGGATGGTCCATCCTCAAACATGTGATTTTTCTTTGTAGGTGTGTCCTAGGAGTGTTAAGTCCACATTCTTATTCTTAAATTTAATTAACATCTTTATAAACAATTAAGAAGCACCCTAAGCCCGTCCTAGGTGATCCCAAGGGAATCTAAAGTATCACTCTAAGGGAACTAAATATGTCAATTTACATGGTATTCCATCTAAGGTGACCCATTAATGATATCCCAAGTGTCACTCCAGGCATGGGGTGAAGATGAAAAGAACTAACCTCTGAGTCCGTCCATGATATCACACGCAGGGGTCTGAGTCTCTCTCATGACATGGTACAACCATCACACCACTGATCCCATCTATAGGTTCTCCCCTAGGGAACTAGTATCACTCATTTGAAGTTAAGGGAAAATTTAAGGTGATTTTGTTCCCGGCTTAGCTAGTATCACCCAAAGTGTATTTACAAAGTTAGTAAAAAACTAACTATAAGGAACAATGAGCCCTTCCAAGGGGTCCTTAATTCAGAACCCCTTGTATTGACCTTGACACAAGGTGAGGGTATGATTTTGCTATAAAAACCATACCATTTAGTTAAAAATCCACTATAATATTCTAAACCATTTAACCATCTCATTTAGTTTACAATTCCAATGAAGGCATGAAGTGTTGGGCCTAATTAATAGCCTACCACTCTAACCAATTCAATTTATTAGTTCAAGGAACTTATTATAGGGGATGGACACCTAAAGTGGTTTTTAACAATTTTTATATGTATAAGTTTAGTTATTAAGGAAAATACACACCCAATGGGGTGTCTCAAGATAAGGCAATAAACTAAAGGGTTGATTCACCAATCATTAGTGTCACATTAAGCATGGTAAGGATCTCAATTTAATTTATTTAATAACATTTAAGAATATCTGGAAGAGTTTGAAAGATGGTATAACAATTAATGATATTGAATTCAATGAAACACGGGAAAATAAGCTATACCACCTACCCTTGGTTGGTAGAAGAAAACTCAACCATTATTGACCTTTGATTTGAGCTAGAATGAGAGAAATTAGAAGAATATAAAAAAACCCTAAAAATAGGGAAGATCATATAACACTAAAATATCACAAGTGATAATAAGGTAAACAAGTAATAAATGAAGGATAAGTGGATAGATTACCAATAGGATCCCAATGAACTTGACGGTGATGGAATTAGAGTCCGAACGAAGGAGATCTTGATGAACCTAGGTTGGGCATTGAGAGGAGATATTTTGTGTTGTATCTACTATATGGGGAAGAAAATTGCACCATTAAAAAACAAGTTTTATTCCCTCCCTTTTTTTAAAAAGAATTCTTACATTTACATTGTCACGACCTGTCCCCCAGGGCCCGTGTCGTGACTACCCCAAACCCGCCTTCCATAGGCCAGGGGTTGGAGACTAGCACTAAAGGCGTAATTCCCTAAATCTGGGAAGGAATTACCTTTATAACTTTAAACACACACAACAGAGTACAAGATGGAAGAAAAATACTAATTAAACATGTATACAAAAGAGTGTTGAAAAGTAAAAGGGGCTGGAAATACAAGCCCAACTATAAAGTACAAGTACTGAAAAAGGAAACAACTCTTGGATCATCCACCAGAAAATCCTACCTAAAGGGTAGGTACAGATAGCCTCCACAACACTGCACATCCGTCTGTCTCCTTAATGTACCGTCACACCATGTGGTCCACCTCTGGGTACCGTCCGGTCCTGGTACACTCAGCCTCGGTCAGCGTTGTCCGTCGTCTGCATACAACATAACAAGGTGCGGGCATAGCCTGTGCAGGGGTGAGTATAATGACACTCAGTAGGGACCCCAAGACCCTCAAGGTCTTAAAAAACCAACAAGGATAAACCAAAAAGTATAAATTCAATAGATAACTCCACTTAGATATATTCCCATACATATACGTATGTTATCAAGTAATTCATCTAAATCATAAGGTAAACACAAAAGTTACTGAATTAGCTCAAACCCGGATTTTATTCAAGGGATAGTATCAAGTAACATTTCCAAGCACAATGTTGAACACCTCAGCTACCAGAGAACTCCTCCTCTATCGAGTACAATGGGCCTTCCGTGTCACACAGAGGCGCTTCCCACTAACCTTGGACTGCTGAAGTACTCCTCCCATCGAGTACCATGGGTCTGCCGTGTCACATAGAGGTGCTCCCCACCGTGGGTCTGCCACGTCACACAGAGGTGATCCCCCTCATAGACTTCTAAGATACTCCTCCTGTCGAGTATTGTGGGTCTGCTGCATCACACAGAGGCACTCCCCACCATGGTTCTGCGGCGACACCAAGGTGCTCCCCACTAGGCTAGTCGAATCTCTCCGAGTCGAATCGGTCAGCAGTCGTCAGGTCTCAGCCAGCTAATAGGTCTCCACACTTTGCTCACGCATCTCTAGGAGGATCCACTCCATGAGCTACTGTTCTATACTAAAAATATCATGAAGTCCCTTGTAGAAGTATCTCAAAGTTCTGCCACGTCACGGGGGTCTCAATGCAACAGACGATGCGTCAATCAGACGCCCGGTCTGTGAGTTATTATCCTTTTAGTCTCGGGGGACCAGTTGGATTCGTGCAGGATCCAACCTGATCCTATCTCAAATTTATGTCAAACTATAGTGGAGTATACTCAAAGGTACTTTCACGCTCAAAGAAAACCAACGCCGCTGACGGTTCATCAAACTGACGTCAGGTGCCCAAGATATGGCCAAAGAAATTAAAGGGGTTAGTAGTGGGCCTGGGTCCGGTCCGACCCGTTCCGACCCAGTTTGGGTCAACCTGGTTAGACCTGTTGGGTTTGGCCTGGGCCATTGGACGGGCCAGCCTGTTAGGTTCGGCCCGTCCCACTGGGCCTAGCCCAGCAGGCCGCGTGGGCGGTTCGACCCGAGCTCGGGGTCAGTTCGACCCGGAGCATCATGAGGGCGCGGCCTAGTGTGGCTCGACCCGGAGGGTGCGGCTCGGCTGGTTTGGCCCGGGTACTGCGAGGGTGGGCATGGTCCAGCTCGGGAGTCCGGAGTGGCCATGGCGCTGGATCGATTGGGTGGTGACCGAGCAGGGTGCTAGGTGGGCCAGTGGGCGGCCGGGTAGGTCGAAAGACAGCTGAGCAGGGCACCAGGTAGGCCAGAAGGTGGCCAGATGGTAGGTAGTCCGAGATGACATGGTTCGGCACAGCTCAGACGGTGCAGTTCGGGCCGACGTGGGCCAACGAGGTTCAATTGGGGCACGCGGGAGGCCGACGACGTTGCGGGCCGGGGCGCGTGGGAGGCTGGAGACGGTGCGGGCCGGGGGGCGCGGGAGGCCAGTGGTGGTGCGGGCTAGGGTGGCTCGGTCGAAGGTTCGTGGTTTGTCCTGGAGCACCGGAGCACTGCGGGGGCGACAAAGTTTGCGGAGTTTGTGGGTAGCACGACCTTTGTCATCGCCGCCTTCATCATTTTATCGCCTCATCACCATGCCGAAGTTTGTCACAAACAAGAACAACGGAGGGGTTGGGCCATGTTGGTTTCGCCCACACCCTCCGCATTTAGGGTGGTAACAATTGGCTCATCAAAGTATAAGAAAGATGAACAATAATTGTTTTACAACCACACAACGATTCCTTTCCAATTTAAAGAAGAGACAAAGAAAAGGAATGTTACACAAAAATAAACCCCCTACCTTTGATTATCGGTTATTGATGTTGAAGTCGCGGGAAGAAGATGAAGAAGTTCTTCATTCGTCACGCCTGCTATACACTCCCAATCCCAAGATGCATCTACTCATTGACAATGATGTGGAGGGAATTCGGTCGTTGAAGACGCCCCACGTTGGTTGAAGCTCTGAGAAAGAAGTCAAAGAAGGTCAATGTTTTTTGTTCTCTGTTCTTTATTCTTTGTTGGTGAGAGTTCTTCCCTCTCCTCCCAAGCTCTTCTCTCCCAAGCTCCCCAAATGAGAAATGACAAGCAAAAATAATAATAGATTGAGTTTTTCTATTATTTAGTTGCTGAAAAAAAATCAACTTAGTGAATTAAAAACATGGCTCCCCTAATTAATTCATGAGTGTTGTCACAAATTAATTAGGGGAGTTGTCACCAATTAATTAAAGGGGAGGTCAAGAGGCTCTCCCTCATTAATGAGGGAGAGTTGAGAGGTTTTATTATCCTCCATTAATAGGGGGTTTATCCCCGTGTGGTCCCCACGTCATAACCTCTCGCGGGAGGTTAGATTCGGGTGGGACCCACCACCATAACCTCTTGCGGGAGGTTAAGGTGTGGTTGTAACACCTCCAACTTCCATGAGGATATTTTAACCGTCAAATAAAAATAAATCCACACACTTTATTTTTATTTAATTCATCTCTAAAACCCCAAAATCTATATTTTATTGTCGACCCACTTCCGTTGAAGTGATAGTCTTCTTAAGCGAATACTAGTGCTGTGAGTTCAACTGTGTCCTCAGATTTCAATTCTGAGAACCGGTTCAAAAGTTATAAAATCCCACTCGTAATTTTACTAAACTTACCCAAACAAAACATCAGAAATTGATTTTGGGCACACCGAGCCTTAGAATCATGTGCCGTCAATTTTCGCGGACTCTTAAAATTCCCATGTATTTAAAAAAAGTCCACAAAATTTCTTGGTCTTTAAATTTTCCCCACCTCTGGGATTTACTTCCTCGTAAGCTATAACTCGAAATAAGGGAACAAGTGGGGGTACTGAGCACACATCTGAGTCTCTCGCTCCCAAATGCACTCTTGGAGGTTCTCGTGCTACCAGCGAACGCACACTAGAGGTATCGACCGTCCACGTAGGACCTTCTCCTGTGGATCCTCAATCTCCACTGGAACCTCTATAAAAGTCTCCCCATCATAGACATCTAGCTCTCCATGGTCAATGATGTGAGAAGGTTCATGCACGTATCTCCTCAGTTGGGATACGTGGAAGACATCGGGCACCCAGTGCAACTGAGGTGGAAGAGATAAGCAGTATTCCACCTCGCCAACCCTGGTGAGGACCTGGAATGGTCCGATAAATCTTGGAGATAACTTTTTGCCTCATCCAAATCTCTATAGTCCTCATCAAGGTGAGACCCGTAGAAAGATGTGGTCGCAATCCTCGAACTCTAGAGGTCTCCGTCTCCTATCAGCATAAGACTTCTGTCTGCTCTGTGAAGTCTTCATCCACTCCTGGAGGATCTGCACCTTCTCCGTGGTAGCTCGTACCATCTTTGGTCCCACTAGTGCTGACTCCCCAGGGTCATTCCAACACAAGGGTGATCTGCAAGGTCACCTGTATAATGCCTAAAAATGTGCCATCCCTATGGTGGAGTGATAGCTGTTGCTATAAGAAAACTCCACCAAAGGTAAGTGATCCTCCCAGCTGTGACCGAAGTTTAGGACACAAGCATGGAGCATGTCCTCAAGTGTCTGAATGGTCCGCTCAGTCTGGCCATCCGTCTAAGGATGGAAGGTGGTGCTCAGTCGAAGTTGTGTCCTGAAATCCTCCTGCAACCCCTTCCATAGATGAAAAGTAAAATGTGTGTCGTGATCGGAGAAAATAGAATAAGGTACTCCATGTAGCCGCACAATATCCTGCACATAGAGGCATCCCAAGTTATCTACTGAACCCTGATCTCTGATCGGTAGGAAGTGGGACGACTTGGTGAGTCGGTCGACAATCACCCAAATCGAGTCATGACCCCTAGATGTACATGGAAGTCCTATCACAAAGTCCATAGATATCCCACCCCACTTCCACTCTGGGAACTCTAAAGGCTGAACCAATCCTGCTGGTACCTGGTGCTCTTCCTTCACTTGCTGAAAAGTGAGGCATCGAGAGACAAACTTCGCTACTTCCTTCTTCATACCTGGCCACCAATGCTGTCGTGAAAGGTCCTGGTATATATTCGCCACTCCTGTATGCACCTCTAGAGGGGATGTGTTGAACTCCCTCAACACTTCCTCCTAAAGTGATACTGGTACCATAGTGCATCCTCTGAAGAGGATGACATGCTCCCCACCATCAGAAAATCCAGCAGGTGCCTGCTCTATGGATATCTGAGCACGTCATGTCTCATAGTCATTATCCCCATGTTGTGCCTCCCTAACCCACTGAAGGCATGGGGGAGTAACTATAAGAGACTGAAGGAAGGCTGATCCATCTTTATTCACAAAGGATATCTGTAAAGAAGCCAGCTGCTCTGTCGCCTCGCTTAGCAGCTGTATACCAGACCTCCTGCTGAGTGCATCTGATACAACGTTTCCCTTCCCAAGAGTATAGACTATCTCAAAGTCATAGTCCAGGAGGAACTCAAGCCAAAATCTCTACCTCAGGTTCATGTCATTCTAAGAGAAGATATACCTAAGACTCTTGTGATCAGAGTACATGGTAAAACATTCGCCCATCAGATAGTGTCCCCACATTTTCAAGGTGAAGACCACTACTGCTAACTCCAGGTCATGGGTAACATAGTTTTGCTCATGTTGTCTCAGCTGCCGAGAACCATACATGCTCACTACTCACTCCTATATTAGGGAACACCCGAGTCCGGTCCCTGATGCATCGCAGTAGACTACATACCCCATGCCTTCCTCTAGAAGCCTCAATATGGGGGAACTTGTGATGCTTTCCATGAGTCTCCTTCAGGCAGCAATATGGATATGGTGGAGACTAATGCTCTAGGTGCATGACGAGATGACGCTACTCTGGGAAGACTTCTAGAGACTATTTCAGGTGGAGTTTGTTTCAGTGACCCTACGTGTAGTACGAATACATGATCTACTTCATCTACAGCAGGGCAGCATGACTGTAGCATAGTAATCAGCGAGGTTCACCGACCTCTCATGCTACTCCACTGATATGGTACGGTACCCATTCTTTAGGGACCAAACCTTCGAGCAGGGTATCAGGCGAGAGATCAGAGCTTCGATGATCTCCCTCAGCATCCCGACACAGGCGGGGGTGTTGGAGCAAGCCCTCTTAGTGAAGAGTTTCCTTGTTGTGCAGTCTCCAGCAGTGAGACCCACCACTAGCCGACATGCAGTGAAGTCTTCTTCAGCTGGCAGTAGACAGATGTTGTAGAGGTCCAAGCGAACCAGGCCATCTAGTGGACGACCTAAGGACTCAGGTTCAGTTGACATCTAAATGCTTTACACAATGTGTAAATCTCGGCGTCCCTTCCTCGAGAAAATCCAGCTCACGATGTGAAAAGGGTCTATCCAACCCGTCACACATCATGTACTCAATACACATCATGTATTATAAATTCATGACATGTATTCAGTACACAGAATGTAATTGGCCTGTATCTAGCCTCCATCCCCTCTGAAACCTTTCCTTCCAAAATCTAATGAATCATCCCTTAGGCGCGGTTTATGGGTTTAACCAAAACTAATAAGAAAATATAACTTACTAAAAGGATGGGATGTTACATGGATCTACTATTTATAATAATTAATAATATGTTCTTTCATATCAATATATTTTTGAATTTTTATTAAAATAAGGTAATTTTTACTTGAAATAATGATATATTTTTTTCTCTATATTTCACTATTTTGGTGAGAGTGTTTCACTCTTGAGGATTTTTAGACAAAGAATTTTGTAATATATTTTGAGTATGTTATCTATTTCATGTTTTAATCATGTAGTTCATGAATAAAACCAAATAAATGAGTGAAAAAATTATTAGTAACTTTTTTAAATTAATGATTAACCTCAAAGTAGATGTTTTCAACTGATTCAGTAGATCCATCATCTTCATAGATTGTACTAGATTCCTCAACATGATAGTAATCAATATATTTAATAGATACATTTACACATTGACTAATTTTAACTAGTGACATATCCAATTTCAAATTTTTAGTTTTTCTCAACTTCCTAGCCTCTTTCTTCTATAAATTCTTCATGGTTTTATTATAAACCTACATATTGGAAATGGTAGAGATGCGAAATGTATTTTCTATTTGAGATAAGTATGATTTTTTTAAATATTAACTTTATATATGATTGATAAAAAAAATTGGTAAAAAGTTACAATCAATGGTGGAACCTCATGATCTAATACTTATTGAAGTGTTATAAGGAGGGTTCAAGTGGTAACTATTAGATCACTACATGGAAGAAATGTGTTTACTCTATAGGAAACCATAGGGCATGTATCATCGTCTTCTTTTGGAGAACTATAGGAAGGCATCATACAAAACCCAAGACAAATAATCATGAATCTATTGGGTGGAGTGTTATTCTTTACCTAATATGGACACATGAGAGTTACCAAAGATTAGTAATTCCATCCTATTCTCTAATACTATCTATGATATCCAATGGATCATGCAGTTATACTGAGAGGGTGAGGGTGAATTAGGTGTAATCATTTTTACTAAATTCTTTCCACTTTTACTTGTCCCCTTTTGTATCAAACCTTTACCACTTGTTATAATGAATGGATCTCATATGTTCTAAAAAATAGTCACACAAAATTAAAAATAAAATAAATGAATCTCAAAACATGGTAATTTTATAAGGTTTTACCCCAATATTGGTGACTACATCCTTTTTATATTAGGGTTGAGTTCAAGAATGATATTCTCCACTGGAGTAAAAAGTGAATTAAAAATGGGTTGGGTAGTGTCAAAATACACATCCAAAATAATCACTACATTAAAAAAATGAATTTATCACTATACTAACCCTATAGTGTCTTTAATATAATACATAATTAATGAGTTCTTTATAATTCCTCCTAATAGTCTTTAGCCTTTTGATTTGAATGAGCGTGGATTATACTGATAGCCTCCAACATTTAATGGTTTTCATACTGAATAACTTATGAAAATGATCTCCCTTATGAATTGATATGCCTCTACTCAACTAAATATCCGGGCTTCCCAATAGTTAGCCTTTAACGACCACTAAATAAATAAATTAAATTACATGCATGTCAGTGCTATACTCTTCTTAATAAACAAAAGATGTAACTTATGATTCAACTTAATGTATAATCAAAAAATATAACTTATTATTTTTGTAAACCTTTTAAAGAACTTCAACATATGAAACACAACCACGCTGAAAAAATACATTAGTCTTGTTTACTATTTACTAGCTTTACTAACTTCTATCTCTTCTCAGTTTTATATTCCATAATATTTGTTCCCAAGAAACTCAACTTCCAAAATCACACTAGAGTATTCATAATCTCTTTATAGTACTACTTTATACAAACCATATTTTATAGAAATATATCATATATATGTATTTCATTGAATGTTCTTATTATAACTTCTAGTTCAATTTACTTTTCTTTGTGCAGAAATAGTTCATTGCATTTACTTTTCCCAACTCACTTCTCACTACTTGATTGCTACTTATAAAATAACTATGTATGATCTTCTTAGAATCACTTCATGTAACATTCAGTTAATGATAAAATTATTCACTGAACTTCCAAACCCTTTTTGATCAATATTATTATAATTTCTTCTTGAAACTATATTATGAAGAACTTACTCTAATAGAAAAATCCATTTAGAGACTGTCAAAATAATTTACTTTGTGACAGATTTTGGAGGTCGTAATTACTTTATCGGTGAAGCTCAATAGTGAATGCTATTGGATATTGCTAAAAATAATCCATGAAAAAACTAGTTATCAGGTTTAGTTTTTCTTTGATGAATCAAATGGACATGGGGGTGATGGGGAGGAATTACAAAAGATTTGGTTTCTAGACAAGTAAGATCCACGACGGTTGGAGGGAAGCAGGTGGAATGAATGATGTAGAGGGGTGTCAGAGAAATGTTGTAGTAGCGATTTAAGGACCCCTCAGGTACAGCGACGGACGTCGAGGTGTGGGAGGTCACCCAAGGAATCAAGGGTAGTAATAGAGGTGGTAGGGTGAATTGATGGTGTGCTATAGTAACGAACCAGTAATATGATGAGTGGAAGCGGGAAAAACCCCTCCTATTTTTTGACGGTATTAATGGCCACCATTGGTGGTCAGTAATGATAACTTTAGTGACTTTCAATGGTGGTTTCTAATTATCTATGCATCCAATAGGCACACAAAACTATATTATTAATAGTGTTATATTCTTTATTCATTTTTAGGATATTCCCACATGTATTTTCTTGGTGTATCAATTCTCATATAGTAAATATATTTCCCTGAGTGATGCTTTGTGAACTGATACTTCATGTAGGACCTATACATGTTTAGATAAAATGATATTAAATATTGTAAATTTAATTTCAAAAATAATTAAAAATTTAATAATGTTTTCAGTGCATATTTATAGGATACATTAATTGTGCTTAAACCCTTTGTGATTTTGAAAATCATGATTCTTAACTTTCAGAAACGATATGTATATTTCCAAATGACATATTCAAACATAATTCGTGAAATCACCTTATTTTCATTAAAATATATTGTTTAACTCCCATGAATATATTCATATAGAAACCTTTTCATAACATCCATCACATAATTCTTGTTTGTAAAGTGTTATTCGTATACTATTCTACTTATTCATATACTAAGTGAATGTAGAACATATTATTGTTCACATAAAAACCAACTTACATGAACAACCATCCCTTATCAATTTTTCCACTACATTAACATTAACATGATATTTCAAAGTGGGTCAACTCATTTTTTACAAGAACTACACAAAACTAAGAGCACTACATGATTTACCCATTCATACAAACCCTGGCACATGAAAACCCTAGTACATTAGAAAGGTGATGTTAATGACATCATTCTATTTTAAAAATGCACACATTTAAATATAGAACAATATATTTTATTTATAAAATCCAAAAATATATTTTTTTATTTAAACTTCCTATCATTTATTAATCATATCTCTTGAATACCAAGTGCTAATATCCAGTGGATCCACCTCTCTCCATAGCCACTGGTTCTCCTCCTCTGCTTGGTGTTTCTCCACACTTAGTGCTTTCTTCTCTCATGATAGATCCAACCTTTAATGAATATTTTCTCCTGTATATCCAATCTCTTTTGGCTATAGTTTATCTTATCAACTACCTCATTATATCATAGCCTTTCTCATGTGGCTATCTAAGACAACATATTTTTTAATATTGAACATATTTCATTTCCATTAACTAAAATTACAACATCATCCAAGTGTAGTTTTCTTTCAATCAAATTTTGTATTCTAAAAAACACAAGGATGGTTTCCCACAAACATCAATGAGAACATGTAGTTGATGGTTCGTTTATTACACTCCAAAACTATTCATGTATTAACACTTAAGATTATATCAACAATCATCTAATGTAAAGTTTACATTCTACAAAGTGGAATCTATTAAACTTTAAACATATTTTCTAACCTATATATGATTCTCAATAATCTTACAATGCTAGTAATTGCAATCACAAATCAATAATTTTCATGATACTCTTCATCAATGATGTGTAACATCAAGATATTCATTCATTGGTATCTTCAACATCACCCAATATTTATCACACATTGACTTTCCTTCACATAATCATATTAACAACTTATACAACTACAACTATATCAATCCATTTATATTCTTTAGTGTTACTAACCCAAATCACAAACTAACTATATTCATACATTTCAAAATAAATACCATGTATAAAATATATGAAACTATGTGATGTAAAGGTTTAGAATCCTATGAAATATATAACCCCCACATGAGTAATCCTAGAGAAATAAATAGTTAACCCTCCCTTTTATATACAAGTTATAATCCTAAAATCTTGTGAGTATTTTAACCCAAAGTCTTATACCTAAAGACAATTTACTCAAGATATATATTAATTACATTATAATTATACTACTTAATATGTATAAATCATAATTATCTACATAATTAGAGTTCATAACATAGTACAATCCAAAATCAAGGTATAAGAAAAGTAAATCCAATATCATACATAGTATTAAAATCCATAGAAGAAAGTATGATAATCTCTAGAATAAGTTTAAAACGTTAAACTAAATCATATAAAAAATCATAATATAACAATTATATCAATGAAATAAGTATGAGATAAATTTTTAAATAAATGAACAATATATATATATTTAAACATGATATAAAAATTTATGAATAATTTATAAATATCGAACCCCTATGTATTTGTGTTGTATTTGTTGAAAATAAAAATGGAATATGAACAAATGTATTTATTGAAAAGACATGTGTAAGATTCCTGAATAGATTTTTTGATAATAGAGCTTGATTTTTATACTATTAAAATGTTTTTACATAGAAAAGGATGTGTACAAGAAGTGTGGAATGAAAGAATAATTCAATTTTTTTTGGAGAAATCCATTTGGAAACACTCAAAGAAGTTTATGGGATGATACATAAAGGATAGACTCCAATTAGTTTAAATATAAAATTAGTATTCTTAATTTAGGATAAAAGTAGATTTGGAGAAATGGATAATTCATTTTCATAAAATATTTTGAAGGGTCTATGTAAGAATAACTCTATATATAGTCTTGGTTCTATGTAACCATCATCAATTTAACCATCATCTACGTAATCATGATATTTAGTTGTATAAACATTATCTTAGGCTTCGTAACCATGAGTCTAATATACATATCCATTATTCTACTATGTTTAACCATCATCTTATGGAACCTTAAGAACCATTATTTTGGTTTTGTAATCATGATCTGTGATATGAATAAAAATATTTCAAGGCTATATAACCATTATCTGTGTAGTATACATAACTATCATCTGTATAAACATGGTCTATGTAAAAATTGTGGCTATAATATATTAGAATCATTCCTTAGTTAAAATTTTGTGTCCAGACAGTTTGAAGGGATATTATTCTAGGACATATTAGTGGTTGATTGAAAAGCACTGTAGTGGGTGCTTTTAAATGATGTGTAATATTTTTATTTCTTAGATGAAACAGAGTGGTTTTCCAAGGTCATCTCTCATATAGGAAGTAATTAAAACAACTTCTTAAAGGTATTTTTAAAATAAAGATAAAGGAAATAAAAAACTAAATGTGATGGGAGGTGTTTTGATGTTTATAAAAGAATAACAAGACATATTCTGGAAGAAAATTGAATTTTTGTTTCTTTAAATGAGTTTGGGAAACGAAACAAGAAGTTATTTTTTTAGATTTTTTTTTTGGAAAGCATAATCGGTATAACTCTACCTATTCAATTACATATTTATCATTATAATTTAAATTAAACCCCCTTAATTATTATCCCCTAACTTGTTAACCCTCAAACCCAATGATAATTAACTAAACAATAAATATTGAATGAATTAAACCCTCGGTTAGCTTTGGAATATGAAATCATAGCACCCTGCTATCATTGATTTTCTAAGGCTAGATTATGGTGAGTGGTAAATTAGGGAACATATCTATAAGGACTCATACTTAATACATTACATAATCTTGAATTAAATGAATAATTCACATTGAGGATATTTTCAGGTTTAGAGTTTTAGAGAATTAGGCCCTAAATTTTACATTACATCCCTAAAATTACAAAGAATTCACTTCTAATCTATCCAATGTTTCACAAAAATAAAACTCCTAAAATAAAACAAGTGTTATTTTCTTGATATAAATCTTCTTGAATACATCCTTTCTCTTAAACTTCTTTATACCCTATGAAAAACATTTCAAAACTTGGGAAGAGCATAAAAAGATCATTAAGGGTTACAAAATAGAGAAAGGAAACATTAATCCCATCAATAAATAAAAATCAACGAAATCATACTTTTCAATCATAACATACCTCATAAAATCATAATATTTAAGAATAACACACAAAAATCATAAATCATAAATGTAACTTGGGGCATCCATATCAAACTTACATTGTAGCTATCACATCTACATAGGGAGTCACATTTGGAATACCCATCACAGGATATTCCCTAAATTTCTTAAGATAAACATTCACGTTTACCTCCGTCATGTTACCCAATGCATTGGAGAGCTATCTCGGGCTCACCCGCCCTATGTTTATTAGGAAACCACCCGTATACGTAAATAATTCCCAATAACCATATCATATTCATACCACATAAAACAATAATAAAGGAAATATCACATTTCCACATTTAAATCCCAATATATCATTCAAAATATTGACAAAATAAATTATTTATCAAACCATTTTCAAAACCATTTAAAACATTTAATAAATGGATTTTTGAATCAAAGTGTCCCATACCACTTTTAAGATTTTAAAGAAATTAACTTTTTAAAAAATTAATGTCCATATAAATAAATCCTTAAAACATTTTTCAAAACATGGACCTTAATGAGAATTATTTATAAGATTAAATCTTCAAAACATTTAAAAAAATATTTTATTTAAAGAGTTTCTAACAAAAATGAAAGACGCTTGAATACAAATAACTGAGTAATACAATTTAATGAAAACTTTATAATATCATGAGAATAAAGTTATTCATGATATAATATGAAAATTGATTGTATATACACCATATAAGAGTGAATTGGTGCATAAAAACATTGAAGTATCAATGGAAATGTAATTTGAGATGAAATCCCTTATAAAGACAGTATCCTTAGATTAAGGATAAATAAATTACATAATTATGTGTGAAAAATATAAATACACCCAATATAAGTGGATATTAAGTGTAAAACAATCAGAGGTTATTCAAAAATATTCATAGCACGATATAATGAATAAGTAGAACATTAACCCAAATAATTAAAATTGGGTAAAGAAGTTCCCTTACAGAAATTCGACAGCCTAACAGTGTCACATTAAAATTCAGAAAATGAGTTGATGAGAGAGAAAAATGGTATCCCATCACTTTGACATACAATTTACAGCAATAAGGATATATATTAACATATCCTGACAAAAGAAGATGTAAATTAAAAGACATAACAAAAATAAGTCTTTCAAAAAGAGGTTGGTGAAAGGTTCCCTTACCAATTTCGTAACTTTTTGAAACATACACCCCATGAAAGTAGGATAATAAAATGAGGATGTAAATACCCATAAATTATAGTATATTTCACAAATAATACAATTATGGGAAGTATATCCACCACAAAAAAGTAAATAGTGACAATTATAGCATGAATCTCATGGGAATAAAAAGTGAGATGCAAATCCCTTACCACATTGTAATTCAATCGAGTCGTATGACCAAAAGTTAATAACCAAAAAATGAATCATAGAATACCATGAATATAAAAATAATCATGATAGTATATATCAAATGTCAGTACAAAATACACCACATGCAATAAATAAGTGGCGAACAATGGAAATCTTACGGAATTAAAAGTGAGATGAGAAATCCCTTACCTCATGTCCAACTTGACTCGTATGTTCTGGGTTCTTCCTGAATAATAAACTTATGTTAATTTCTAATTCCTTAAGAATTTTTTTCAAGTTTATTATTCCTTTTATATCACTTATTACCTTTCTATAATAATTAGTTAATTATTTGAGTTCATATCGGATATTTTGTCATTGTTCGGAATTTGAGTTAAAAAATGAACTTGTTATAATTAAAAATTGTCCATGTTGTCAAAATTCCATTATCTGCAGAATTATATTCATGATTTAGATAACATATATATCATATATATCTAGTGTATATGTATTTATAATATTCCATATCATTTGGAGTTTAAGAAATGAAACGCACCATTCATGGAGACGGTAAGCTTTACGTACGCATGAACGCTACTTTCATTTATATTTTATTTTAAAAGGAATGAAAACATAATAATACATAGTTATATTATTATTACAGTATAATATCATATGATATATATGTTACATAATTTCATTAACTCTATCCTTTATATGTTCCATGTATGTAATGAACGAATCATATCGCCTTGAGGGGGTGGTAGTCCGCACTTCCTCAAATGAAATTATTGTGTTTACACATATTGGAAATCATAAAGGTATGTTTGTAAATAAAAATTATAGAATCATATATAAAAAAAATATAATATTTATATATATCATATATAAATTATGACAACCCTTCTTTTATTACAAACTTAAACATGATTTATTATATAAATTATTCACTTGATACAACATGGAAGATCGAAAGGTCTAGTGTCTTTGGGGCTTATGATCATTACATAAAAACTTAAAACATGAAATACAACATCTTTATTGAAAAAAGCCTTTTCATGACCACTACATTCCCTCGTACTTAGCATTGCATGGGATAACCTGAGGACATGCATAAGAAAAGGGTGAGCAATAAAGACCAGTAAGGGAATAAACATGGAATACATGAGGAGTACCATACATGTTAGATAATAGGAATATCAATATAGAAAAATAGAAACATGGACATAAAGGCATGATAAAGAATGATAATCATAACATGGAAATGTGGCAACAACACTTAACATGGAATTAGTATGAGCCAGGGCCCATTGCACATGAAGCATGAGTAAATATTCATTACATATGAAGAACGATTAAACCCTCGTTGCACTTGAATTAGCAGGAGTCAACACTCATTGTACATGATGTATCATGATACTATACTTTACCCAATGCATTGGAGCGCTATAAGGGCACACCCTTCTTAAACATTTCATTTCATGCATAAGTGTGCCACATAGATCATAAAACATGGATTCATAAAACATAATCATATATTCCATGAAAAAGGAATGTGGAATGAAACTTTATAATTAATAATTAAATGTGCACGAAGTTGAATACCCTTGATGGAGAAATGGGCATGGTATTCACTACACAATGGCATTGGATTAGAAAATTGGTGCAACTTTGGCAGCATAATGGCGTGATATAAGAATTCATAAAAATGGTTGATGAGAGAGAAATGGGTGTCTCATCATATCTACATTAAATGGACAGTAAGGGGGTCATATAGATACATGTCCCAACAATTGTATTGGAATTTAGATTCATGATACAGAAGTATTGCTTGAATGTAAATGAGGAGAGAGAAGTTCCTTTTGGAATTTCGGCATAGTAACAGGTGTACATGAGAGGCATTTAATGAGAGATAAAGGGGTCTCCCATCATTAAAACAATAAGAGGTAATTATGGGGGAGGTGTGAAACCATACCCCAGCATTTATAATTGAAATTAAATGGTCATAACAATATTATGAAAATTTGACAAAAAAAGTGAAAGGAAGAAAAATCCTTACTTGGAAGTGTGCTTCCAAAGGCTTGAGAGAGACTTCTTGGGAGCTTGGGGAACCTTGGGAGGATTATATAGAGAGTAGGGCAGAGGTTTGACGAACTCCAAAGTCTTTGAGTGAGGAGGAAGTGGGAGATTGGGTGGGTTTATATAAGAAAGGTGAGTGAATTTTTTATTATTTAGGTTTGGGACCCCTTATATTAAACTAATCCAAACCACAAATCAACTCATGTTTTTTCCCATGGTTTTTGGAAAAGGGAAGATGACAAAAATATTTTATAAGGCCAAAGTCCGAACTTCTTAAAATAATGGGGTTTCTTATGTGGAGGTGAGTCACACTCCCGTGGAAAATAATTTAAAAAGACAAGATGTTTAATAAGTCCTGAGGGGTCCATTAATGCTTTGAAAAGTAAGTTAAACAAACCAAAAATCACATTATTTTAATGGTAAAACATATATTGGACTGACATAAATCTTATTTTATTTTATTACATCACTATTGGGTCATTATGAAGTCATAAAACACATTATATATTTAAACAGTATTTATTTTTTACCCAAAAATTTGACTGTCTCAGAAAAATTATGAAAAATTCACCGTTTGATAATTTCAACATCCTGATTCTAGAAATATAATTTATTTTATTTAAATAATTTTCTAAATATGTTAATTATAACTTTTAAAATAAAAACCGACATTTATCGAAAATTCACGGGTTTTGACAGAAATGGCTTTCAAACCTTAATAAAAATTATAATTACATTCATAAAATTATATGATCATTTATATATAATAAAATTAATTTAATAATAATAATAATATTTTATTAAAATATTATTTAATTAAAAAATACCTTAATTTAATAAAATAGATTTCTTAATTAAATAATAACAAAAAACACTACTTGTACTTTAAAAACTATTTACAATGTATCAATAATGACAAGAAAGTATATTCATTATTATATAAATAAATAATGTACATGAACATAGTACTAGAGATTTGTTACATAACCCCTTAAAACATCCTCATAAGACCTAAGGTTAAGGTTTGAGATGGTGACAGACTCTTGGGGTGGCTCAGATAACATTTCTTGAGTGGTAATCTCTATCAACATCCACTTTTCTCGTAGATGGTCTCGTTCGAGCTTGACATGATGAAGCTCAGCTTGGGCTTGGTCAAGAGCGAAGCCCAAAGACGCCACCTCTTTTCTGAGCTCCAAAAAATGGGCTTCGTATGGAGTAATTATACTATATGAGGCCATCGCTTCCTTTGTCTGAGTAAATTGGATTTGTTAAAGCCCTATATTTATACTAATCATGTGATCACTATTCAACAACTATAAAAGAAAAAGTCACAATTATTAACATAAAACCATAGAAGTTGACATTTTATATACACATTTCACATAAAAAGACATTTAATTAGATCAAGAGGGATTTACATTAATGAAACTTTGGGTCATTACATAAATATAGTGACATCATAATGGCCACCATGAGAGGTGGTAGGATATAATTGAACAATCATCGTTTCGTGAGGCGTTAGTTTTCCATCTACGGAAACAGTATGTTCTTCACCCATTAGATGGAGGTGTGTGTAAGTGTAGTTCGAATACATTTCATAACAACATCCTAGTATATTTAGGATACTGGTTTTTTATAAAATAAAGGAATAAAAATAGTTTAGGGTTTTGATAGGTAACATAAAAGAAAAGAATTTAAGAGAAATTGTTACCTTTAATTTTGGTAACTCTCTTTGGTTAGAACAAAAAGGACTTCTTAAAGTTACTTCTTCCTAAATAAAGGCTTCTAGGATGAGGAGAGGGATCTTGATATCTTATTTGGGCAGGGTTTGGATGATCCATGGGGCTTGAGAGGTGTAAGGAATGAGTTAGAAGTGAGGGAATTTTATAAGGGGGGGAGGGGCTCTTTAGGAATGTATGAAAATATTATTTTATTATATAATTATATTCGGTTTATAAAGATCCAAAACTAATTAATGTCAAAGATAAGATGACTCATGGTCAAAATAAAATCATTGAATAATAATTGGACAGGTTTTGGAAATTTTTTTAATATTAATAATCGTATTTATTTAAATCATTTATTAATGAGGTAAATACTGCATCATTATTCTGTCATATATAATTTAATTTATTTGATGTGTAAAAATTATAATAAAAATACCATGATGTAGGAAATCCTTTTATATTTCCAATTAATATTTATAGTCTAAAATATAACTTATATGACCCCATGTAAAAATTAATTTACTAAAATATTTTGGTTTATGTCATTGTTTCCTTTACTTTATGTTAATTAAAATAAAGTGTCATTATCACTAATAAGTGGCTACATGTGGTCCCAAAATCGACCCAAGGATGCTCATGGTCGGACATGACTCATCCAATAATTTTAGGACAAATTTTAAGGTAATTTGGTAATATTATGATATTCTTTTTACCTTAAATCACTCTATTTACCTTTAACCGCGGTAAATAAAAGTCAAAAGTTACTATTCACCAAAAATTATTTTCATCTTATTGAACAACATTTTACTTACTAATAACAACCATGTATGTAGGATTTTCTAAATTCAATTCACAAAAGCGGTAAAATTTCATTTAAATAAAAATGTCAGTTTTTTTAACAACTACTAAGTGGTTTCACTATTCATCAAAAATTGAATTTTTTCAGAAAAATACCAAAATCTCAGCATAAGCTATATTTGATATTCCAAATTCAAAAATAATTTCTATTTTACCAAATTAAAAACATATAATTTTCATTAATTAATTTAAAATTCATTCCTGTTGTCAAAAACAATAGCGTGTTTTTAAGTAACAATAACTATCAAAAGATTGACACTTGTTTATGTACAATTTCAAAGTAAAATTAATTCCAATGACCAAAATTGGATTAAATGGTAAAAATATAATCTAATTAAACTTTAAAACCAATTATAATGATAATATAACCATATAAATAAATTATTTTAAAAGGTAGTTTTGAATTAAAATACAGTATTTTTCACTATTCATAAAAAAATGCATTTATTCAGAAAAATACCAAAAATTTACCCAATGTAAATTTTGATTTCCTGAATCTAAAGAAGAATTTTATTTTGTCAAATATTATATATAATAGTGACAAAAAATAAATTTAAAGAGGGTTTTCCATTAAAAGGTGGTAAATCGACCTTTTAAAGAATATTAGAGTATTTATGCTTAAAATTAGATTTTTTCTTATTTTATGCCTCTAGAATTTATGCGATAAATGTAAAAACATTTATCAAACATGTATAATCATATTATAGTTCGTTATGTTCATTCCCTCCATTACAATGGCTAGGAGTTAACTACAATTTAAAATAATAATATTATATTATTATTTTTCAGTATGACTCAACATTGTGTGCACTGTAAGATTTCAAAGAAACCCATTGTTGTGTATCGGGTATGCTATCGAACATAGAATCCCCTTTAATGTAAAATTAATATCTTATTAAAAAATATTAATAAATATGAAAGTTTCATATCCTTTATTTACCTAGGATGTTACATCCTTCCCCCCTTTTGGAAAATGTGTCCTCACAATTTTAAAATTGGGCTTGAAAACTTAATTTGAAGTCCGACATTGAAAAAAAATGTCATTAAAACTACCACTCTAAAAGAAAGAAAGATAAGTACAGAGTTCACCCAAGAAAACCCATACTATGATTCCATGTAAGAAAACATGGATATGGAAGAAAAAATTATCCATCAAATTCTGATGGAGAGTGATAGAAAACATTATTAGGAGAAAGTTAACCCCTATAAAATTACGAAATTGTGATGGGTTAAACAGTCCTTGATTCCCCAGTAGGAAAAGTTTACAAACAAAATTTTTATTTTAAGTTATTTTTCATTGAGGAATTTATTAATGAGCTTAACTAAAAACATAAGGAAACACACTTAATTGTCATGTAGACTTTCATACTTTACTAAATTTCTACCACTAACTTATCTTTTCTCCAAACGATGAGTACTCAAACTGACTTGGTCACATTAAAAGCACTAGAATAAAAATCTAGAGTATCACATAATCCAAAAAAGATGAATTGTATATTTCCCCTGTATTTAGGAATCAACCAAAACAAAAATGGTTAGTACAAGATCATATAATCCTAAAAAAGGATAATCTTTTACAAAAAGAAAATCTACTCTTAATCTCCAAAGTTTGTCAAAGAAAACCCAAAGTTCAACAAAGACAATTCATTAAACAGTTGTCCAAAAAAATTCTTCCAAATAATCCAAACTAAGATTGAAACCCAAAACTGATAAGGATTTAATCCCATAGTCTTCCACAGTAAATCATAACATTTATCTCCAAATAAAATCGACTACTCTTAAAGTCTCATACCGAAGTGTAATTAACCTAATCACATATTCTCTATGATAGGTTAATCATTTCCATAAATAACCCAAATGACCATATGTCCATAATAAAAACATAGATTATTCCAAAATAAAATTTCTACCATTACTCCACAAAAGAAAATATTAATATTCCATGAATAGTCATTTTCATATATCAAACATTAGAGTTACACATACTACAAAAAGTATTCCAATGTAATTCCATCATCAAAAGAGACTTAATACTTTTAATAATTTCATCATCTTAAAATCTACCATAACTCTTGAATCCTTTATATGTTTACTCCTTACTCATTTAATGTTTTTCATGATCTATTAACCATTATTTACCAACTTATTCTAAAATACTTCTTTCCTACAAACAAAATAATGAATCATATCCTAAGATTCAATAATGTCAAAAAAATTGTTATGAAATAATCCATACCTTTCATTGGTCATTGTTAGTTTCTTCATCCACAATTGAAATGGAATTAGGTATTGGTAAACATAGATTTGTATGATCCTAGTGATCCTATTCCCGATACTTATTTGTAGGACATCTATTTTTATAATGACCATGCACACCACATTTAAAACATTCAATTGATCCCCCAAAAATAACTTCTTTCCCTTTCCTAGAGTCAGTTGGATGCTTCCTTTTTCCATGGTAGGTTCTTGCTTTATGACCTTCATTCCCACATCTATAGCATCATCCCGTCCCTTTGAAGCATTTTACTAGGTGTTTATTTCTACATCCTTGACACATTGTTTTTTGAACATACTTACCTTTATGATTATTACCTTAAATTTCATAGGGATTTTTTTCTCGCATATAATATGCCTTATAAAAATCACCATGGTTCAGGTGGTTAATCATGACTCCAGATAGTTGGTTGAGAATAACCATAAGAGTTCTCATTGTAGCTCCCATTTCATTCAGTTTCTCATTCAGAAAACCGTCACAGTTTTCTTTACATCCACTATTACTTTGGTGCCTACTAGATCTAACCATTTACTAAAAACAAAAAGGTCAGTGTGAGTATATTAGTAAAATCATCATATAATATCTTATAAGGAGGGTAAATAATAAGATAGACTTATTCATGTTATCTTAAAGTCATTTAATTTATCTAAGATAACTATGACTCTTTCTAACATGCTAACCATTATGATTACGTCACTTGTGCTTAAATAACACCATAACCTCTAAAGTTATCTAAACTGACCTCTAATACCAACTATAAGGACCAGACCTTAATAAATTACATAATCTTGAATTAAATGAATAATTCACATTGATAATCTTTTTAGGTTTAGAGTTCTAGAGAATTAGGCCATAATTTTTACATTACATCCCAAAAATTACAAAGAATACACTTATACTCTATCCAATGTTTCACAAAAAATAAAACCCCTAAAATAAAACAAGAGTTATTTTCTTGATATAAATCTTCTTGAATACATCCTTTCTCTTACCCTTCCTTATACCCTATGAAAAACATTTAAAAACTTGGGATGAGCATAAAAAGATTAGTAAGGGTTTCAAAATAAGGAAAGGAAACATTAATCTCATCAATAACTACAAATCAACACCACCACACTTTTCAATCATAACATACCACATGAAATAATAATATTTATGAATAACACATAGAAATAATTAATCTTAAAGGTAACTTGGGGCTTCCATATCAAACATACATTGTAGCTATCACAGCTACATAGGGAGTCACATTTGGAATACCCATAACATTATATTCCCTAAATCTATTAGGATAAACATTCATGTTTACCTCTATCATGTTACCCAATGCATTGGAGATCTATCTCGGGCTCACTCGCCCTAAGTTTATCACGGAACCACCCGTATACATAAATAATGCCCAATAACCATATCATATTCATACCACACAAAACAAGAATAAAGGAAAGATAAAATTTACACATTGAAACCAAAATATATCATTTCAAAATATTGACAAAATAAATGATTTATCAAACCATTTAAAACATTTAATAAAGATATTTTTGAATCAAAGTGTCCTATACCACTTTGAAGATTTTAAAGAAATTAACTTTTTAAAACTTTAATGTCCATATAAACAAATCCTTAAAACCTTTTTGAAAAAATCGACATTAATGAGAATAATTTATAAGATTAAATCTTCAAAACATTTAAAAAAATATTTTAGTTAAAGAGTTTCTAACAAAAATGAGAGACGCTTGAATACAAATAATTGAGGAATAAAATTTAATCAGAAATTTATACTATCATGATAACAAAGTTATTAATGATATAATATTCCAATGGATAGTATATACACCATATAATAGTGAATTTTTGTATAACAACATTGATGTCTCAATGGAAATGTAAATTGAGATGAAATCCCTTATAAAGACGGTATCCTTTGATTAAGGACAAATCAACTACATAATTATGTGTCAAAATATCAATACACCCAATATAAGTGGATATTAAGTGTAAAAAAATCAGAGGTTATTCACACATATTCATAGCATGACATAATGAATAAGTAGAAGTTTAACCCAAATAATTAAAATTGGGTAAAGAAGTTCCCTTATAGAAATTCGACAGCCTAACGACGTCACATTAAAATTAAGAAAATGAGTTGATGAGAGAGAAAAAGGGTATCTCATCACTTGAACATAAAATTTATAGAAATAAGGATATATAAGAATATATCCCAACCTATAAATATGTAAATTAAAATACATAACAAAAAGAAGTCCTTTAAAAAGAGGCGGGTGAAAGGTTCCCTTACCGATTTGGTAACTTTTGAAACATACACCCCATGAAAGTAGGATCATACAATGAAGATGTAAATACCCATAAATTAGAGTATATTAAACAAATAATACCATCATGGTAAGTATATCCACCACAAAAAAGGAAATAGTGACAATTATAGCATGAATCTTACGGTAATAAAATGTGAGATGAAAATCCCTTACCACGTTGTAATTCAATCGAATCGTATGACCAAAAGTTAATAACCATAAAAAGAATCATAGAATACCATGAATATAAAAATAAATATGATAGTATATATCAAATTTCAGTACAAAATACACCACATTCAATAAATAAGTGGCGAGCAATGTAAATCTCACGGAACAAAAAGTGAGATGAGAAATCCCTTACCTCATGTCCAACTTGACTCGTATGTTTCGGGTTCTTCCTGAATAATAATCTTATGTTAATTTCTACTTCATTAATAAATTTTTTCAAGTTTATTATTACTTTTATATCACTTATTACCTTTCTATAATAATTAGTTAATTATTTGAGTTCATATCAGAAATTTTGTCGATGTTCGAAATTTGACTTAAAAATGAACTTTTTATAATTACAAATTGTCCATGTGGTAAAAATTACATTATCTCCATAATGATATTCACTATTTAGATATAATATATATCATAAATATCCAGTGTATATGCATTTATAATATTCTATATCATTTGGAGTTTGAGAAATGAAACGCACCGTTCATGGAGACGGTAAGCCGTACGCACGCATGAACGCTATTTTCATTTTCATTTTATATTTAAAGGAATGAAAACATAATAATACATAGGTATATTATAATTCCAGTATAATATCATATGATATATATGTTACATAATTTCATTAACTCCATTATTTATACGTTCCATGTATGTCATGAACGAATCATATCACCTTGAGGGGGCGGTAGTCCGCACTTTCTCAAATGAAAGTATCGTGTTTACACATATTGGAAATCATAAAGGTATGTTTGTAAATAAAAATTACCGAAGAATATAGGAAACAAAAACATAATATATATATCATATATAAATACAGTGACATAATAATCTCTACCATGAGAGGCAGAAAAAGATAATTGAACAATCATCGTTTCATGAGGCGTTAGTTTTCCATCCACGGAAACAGTATGTTCTACACCCATTAGATGGAGGTGTGTGTAAGTGTAGTTAGAATAATTATCATAAAAACATAATATTATATTTATGATATTGTTTTTGTTATAAAAGAAAAAAATAAAAAGAGTTCAGGGGTTGGAGAGGCAACATAAAAGAAAATAATTTAAGAGAAACTGGTACCTTTAATTTTCGCAACTCCCTTTGGTTTGAACCAAAAGGACTTCTTGAAGTGCATTCATACTAAGGAAATAATTCTAGAATTATTATAGGGATATTGAGAGCTTATTTGGGTAGGTTTTGGATGAGACATGGGGATTGAGTGGTGTATGGAATGAGTTATAAGTGAAGGCTTTTTATAAGGGGGAGGATGGGCTCTTTAGGAAAGTGTGAAAATATTATTTTATTATATAATGATATTCGGTTTATAAAGGTCAAAAACTAATTAAGGTCAAATATAAGATGACTCATGGTTGAAATACAATCATCCAATAATAATTGGACAGGTTTTGGATATTGTTTTAATATTAATAATCTTATTTATTTAAATCATTTTTTAATGAGGTAAATACTGCATCATTATTGTGTCATATATAATTTAATTTATTTGATGTATAAAAATTATAATAAAAATATCATGATGTAGGAAATCGTTTTATCTTTACAATTAATATTTATAGTAGAAAATATAACTTATATAACCCCATGTAAAAATTAATTTACTAACATATTTTTGTTTATGTCATTTTTGCCTTTACTTTAAGTTAATTAAAATAAAGTGTCATTATCACTCATAAGTGGCTCCATGGGGTCCCAAAATCGACCCAAGTATTACCATGGTCGTCAATGACTAATCCAATAATGTTAAAACAAATTTCAAGGTAATTTTATAATATTATGATATTCTTTTTACCTTAAATTACCCTATTTACCTTTAACCGCGGTAAATAAAAGTCAAAAGTTACTATTCACCAAAAATTATTTTCATCTTATTGAACCAAATTTTACTTACTAATAACAACCATGTATATTGTATTTTCTAAATTCAATTCACTGAAGCGATTAAATTTCATTTAAATAAAAGAGTCAGTTTTTTAACTACTACTAAGTTGTTTCACTATTCATCAAAAATTGAAGTTTTTCAGAAAAATACCAAAATTTCAGCCTAAGATATATTTGATATTCCGAATTCAAAAATAATTTCTATTTTAACAAATTTAAAACATATAATTTTCATTAATTAATTTAAAATTCATTCTTTTTGTCAAAACAAATAACGTCTTTTTAAGAAACAATAACTATCAAAAGATTGACACTTCTTTATATACAATTTCAAAGTAAAATTAATTCCAATGACCAAGATTAGATAAAATGGTAAAAATATAATTTATTTACATTTTAAAACCAATTATAATAATAATATAACCATATAAATAAATTATATTAAAAGACTATTTTGAATTAAAATACTGTATTTTTCACTATTCATAAAAAATGCATTTTTTTCGAAAAAATACCAAAAAATTACCCAAAGTAAATTTTGATGCCCTGAATCTAAAGAAGAATTTTATTTTGTCAAATAGAACACATAAAAGTGACCAAAACTATATTTAAAGATATTTTTCCATTAAAAGGCAGTAAATCGACCTTTTAAAGAATATTAGAGTGTTTATGCTTAAAATTAGATTTTTTCTTATTTTAATCCTCTATAATTTATTGGATAAATGTAAAAACATTTAACAAAAATGTATAATAATATTGTAGTTAGTTCTGTTTATTCCTACCATTACAACGGCTAGGCGTTGACTACTATTTAAAATAATAATATTATATTATTATTTTTCAGTATGACTCAGCATTGTGTGCACCGTAATATTTCAAAGAAACCCATTGTTGTGTATCGGGTATGCTATCGAACATAGAATCCCCATTAAAGTAAAAATAATATTTAATTCAAAAATATTAATAAACATTAAAATTTCATATTCTTTATTTACCTGGGATGTTACAATATCCACTTTGTAAATGGGGATGAATTGAGTTTAGGTATTATATTTTAACTCTACAAATTTATCCCATGTGACTTTGTTTTACCAACTAGGATTGCGCTTTCACAATTCACACATTACCCGACATCACGAGTTGTGTGTTTATTGTTAAATTTATTAATTAGTTTATTTTAATTTAAAAAATAAATTAATGTATCATATTATGTGAAATAAATTATCTCATCAATTAAAAAAAATAAGTTAAGAAGGTTGTAGGTAGATCGATTACATAGAAAAACTACTCTTCCATGGTTGGTGTAGTCATCGTAGAAACGTTTTTCATGTGAAAAAGATTAGAAAGGGTATAACCAAATAAAACTTCAAATGCCTATTTCAAACCCAAATATAATTATTATAGAAGAGTAAAATTGAATAAAATATAAGAAAAAATAAGATTATAATAGAAATATAATGGGAACTCATAAGTTTATTATGAAAATAAAAACATTACAACATAAGAAAGAGAGGAAGGATTTGATGAAAGGATCCTTTCTTCAAGAGCTCTAGCTATGAGTATAGGGAGATCAAGAACCGAAAATATTATTATATGAATCCTATATAACTCCAAAATTTCAGCACTTCACTCCTTGGTCGAACTCCCAAATGAGGTTCCCATAGTGATCTTATATAGAAAAAATGAGAAGTGGGTTTGGGCACACAGATTTGGAGATACAACTTATGTCTTGATTTTTGGTTTGTAAATGACATTATCTAGAATTGGAAAAACATAATTCATCTTTAATATCACCATGTCTAATATAGAGGCCATTGGACATATGTAATATGAGATATTGTCAAAATACTGAACCAATCTTTTGACTCCATGCAGATTCAATTCTCTAGAAAAATTAGTTCGGTTTGGACACCATATGAAAGAATTAAGATATATTTACTTGAGATTATTTGTATCACACTAAGTTATGAATCTTCTCACAAAATTTCATTACATTTGGATGCAATTATTTCTCATTACATGTATAAAAGTGGACACATGTCATTGAGATTCAATATAGTTTGACCCATTTTCCTTCTTCATCATCTATGACCCTACAAATCACATCCTCCTATAGTGAAATAAACAAAACAAGTATAATTTACCTTTTAAACAGAAATGAACATTGAATAATTGAATAAAAATGTGAAGTTCAATTTTTTATTATACTTTTTATTTTTAATACAAAACTAGTTTAAAACATTGATGTAATGGTGAAATAAAACAATGAATCGTGATGCGATCACATCCCCACACTTAACATTTTTCACTCCAAGGAAAAACCTCATATCATATATTACAAAAAATTGTTACAAGATATTAAAATTCATATTCCTCAATCCATATTGGAAATAAAGGAAAAGTAAGAATCACATCAAGAGTCAGTGTTAATAAATTTTAAAGTCATTATCTCATAAATTGTATCAAAACAAAATCCAGTGAGATTAATGACACAAATCATAGATAAACAAGTCATGGGTATATTATGACACTAATTACCCACATGTTTGTATGCCAACCATTTCAAGATCATATCTCTTCCCTTTATTTAGTATATTTAGGTCAAGTAAAACAATTCATCTTACTTTTTTTAATTCACCAAACCTGTTCTACTTTCCTTTGCAATCAAATTTTAGGACCCACTCACTTAATAATTTTTGAGAGTCAAACCTCAAGATCCCCACCTTTATATACACATGTATTGTACATTTCATCACTCCCCAATTTGTTAGTATATATATATTTATTTTATTTATTTTTGATTTTTTAGGGTTTACAACTGGCAGATATTAGGTACACATGCATAGGTCAATTAAATATAGTAATAAAATTTATTAGAAGAGAAATGAAAGTATGTAAAAACTATTGATATAACATGAAATTTTTTACCTAACTTGGCCATACCTTCAATTGAGTTGGAAAAATTTCACAAGTCATGGTTTCATGAAATATTGCGTGGAGAAATCAATTACACAATTTACTATGAAAAAATATCACAATGAATGGTGTCAAAATAAAAAATATTTTATAATGACAAAAAAAATCATATCATCAAAGACTTAATTTTTTTTTATAAAAAATCAACCCTTAATAATTAAATATTTCTCATTATTATCATTCCACTGATGAATTTTGAAGACATTCATTTTTCATATGTTCCAAAAGTAAATGAGAATATTACATGTTATGTTTTTATTTTATTTTATTTTGTTTTTTTTTACTTTATTTTTTTTTTGAAAATTATAATAAAAAAATTAGTTGAAAAAACAAACAAAACACACAAATGAAAATACAAAATAACTAACCCAAATTTTTTCCCCTCCTCCACAATTAAAATACTTCATTATCCTCAATGTAAACTTATGAGATGATATGTGCACATGAAATGAAGAATTTTAAATAGGAAAAATAATATAAAAGTTAAAGGGTTAGGAACAGTCTAATAACCTCAATTTATGATGGGGTCATTTAGTGTGATGAAATCAGCTACATGGGTGGGAAGTCTTTCAATGGATTTCTTCAAACATTTCCCATTGAATATAAATCTCCTTCCAGTTTTCCCTTGTGTGATCTCCACTGCACCATAAGGAAAAAAATTAGACAAAACTTAAGGACCTAACCATATGAAATACAACTTACTGGGCATCAACTTCAGTCATAAACTGTAGAGTAGGAATTTCTCCCCTACTTTAAATTTTCTTTTTTGAATTATTCTTTCATGATCCAATTTTTATCTTTCCTTATAGAGTCTCAAGTTCTCATATGATGTCAATCTAATATCGTCATTTTATTTAATTTACATATTCTTTTTAATTCCATATTGAGACAAATCCATGTCGCATTTCTTTATAGTCAAGTATACCCAATGTTCCACTACCACAAGGATATGACATGATTTACAAAAAATAATCTGAAATAGGGATATACTAATGGATGTTTTGTATGCCATCATATAATCCTATATTACACCATCCAATTGCTTTCTCCAATCCTTCCTATTTGTTTGAACAATCTTCTCCAAAATTTGTTTCAGCTCACGATTTGAAAACTCATCCAAACCATTTTTTTGGGGGTGGTATGGTGTTGATGTTTTGTGTGTCACCCCATACTTTCGAAAGAGGGAAGAAAATTTCCAATTTAAAAAGTGTGTCCCCTAATCACTGATGATAGCCATTGGTACTCCAAACCTATAAAAAATATGTTCCTTGATAAATTTCATTATAACATGAGAATCACCAGTCTTGGTGACCTTAGCCTCCAACCCTTTACTCATATAATCAATGAAGAAAAAAATATACATGAAACCAAATGAAATTTTAAAATAAACCATAAAATCATTTCCACAAACGTAAAAAATATCAAAGAATAATTTGGGTTTTTGGGGCATCATGTGTCTCCTAGAAATATTTCCGGTGTGTTGGAAACGTGATCATGACTTCAAAAACACACGAGCATCATTGAGTAAGCTAGGATAATATAATCCAGAGTTTAAGACTTTACTAGATATTTTTTGGGGTCTAAAGTTTTCACCACATGAAATTGTATGATAGAAATGTATAATAAACTCAAAATCATGATCAAGAACACACCTCCAAAAAACGTGATCACTATATATATGCCATAGGTAGGGATAATCCCACACATAAAACATAGACTCACTCTTTAATTTTTTTAATTGATGTTTTTTTAAATTTTTAAGAATTTAAGAGGCAATAAGGTAGTTAACTAGATCAACATACCAAGGTTGTGTACCTAAGAGTGCATAAATATGTTCATGAGAAACATTGTCCCATAGTGGTACTTAGTCTAATGTGTCATTCTCTAGTGTGTGAGTAATCCTACTCATGTGGTCTATCACCAAGTTTTTTGAACCCTTATTTTCCTTAATATCAATATATAATTCTTAAAGAAGGATCATCCATCAGATAAGTTTGAGCGTTAAATCTGAATTCTTCAAGAGGTTTCATAGAGCTACATGGTTAGAAAAAACAACCACTTTAGAGCCCAATAAATTTGAATGGAATTTATCTAAAGAAAATATGATGGGAAAAAAATATTTTTATGTGGTTTTGTAGTTTGATTGGTCTGAATCCAACATCCTAGAAGTATATGAAATCACATGTAAATGTACCTACACCTTTTGAGATAAGACATCTCCAACCTTGAAGTTGGACATGTTACATATAAGTTCCCATGAAAGGTCCCCCCGTGGGGGTTGTATGATTTCTTGTGTGGTGATAAATTTCTTTAACTCATCAAAGGAAACCCTTCGAGAATCATTAAACACAAAATTGGAATCATTTTGAGGTAATCACGTTAAAGGAAGAGAAATCTTACTAAAATCTTTGATGAAGCACTGATAAAATCCTATATGCCTTAGGAAAGATCTAACATCACACACACATAAAGTATAGGGTAGGGATAAAATAATATCTACCTTAGATCTATCAACATCTATCCCATGTTTTGACACTACATTCCCTAAGACAATTCCATGTTCTACCATGAAATAACACTTTTCAAAGTTCAAGACCAGATTTGTCTCAGTATAATGATTAAATACCTTGCCTAAACTACAAATACATTCATCAAATGAGGATCTATATATTTTAAAATAATCCATAAATACCTCCATGAAATTCCAAATAAAATCATAAAAATACCCATAATTCATCTCTAGTTGGTACCTAGGGTGTTGCAAATTTCAAATTGCATCCTCTGGTAAGCAACTGTACCGAAGGGAGAAGTGAATGTAGTCTTATCTAGATCCTATAGAGAAATTTGGAACTATAAATAACTAGAAAATTCACCCTAAAAAATAGTGTGTTCTCCCAAAAAGTCTCTCAAGTATTTGATCAATAAATGGGAGGGGGAAAATGGTCCCTACGAGTGGTTTGATTTAGTTTCCTATAATAAATACACACATTCCAACTATCTTGAAACCTCATTAGAACTAATTCCTCTCTCTCATTTCTAACAATAGTAAATCTACTTTTCTTAGGAAAAATATGAATAGGACTCACCCACTTGGAATAAAAAATGGGATAACTTATACCAAACTCGAGCAATTTTTCAACTTCATTTTTAAGAATTTCTAGAAGTGTTGGATTGAGTCACATTTGTGGCTGCCTAACCGATTTAGACCCATCCTACAAAAGAATCCTATGAATGAAAATAGAGGGGATAATACTAGATATTACAGTCAAGGTCCACCCTATTTCCCTAAAGTTCTCCCTCAAACGATTCAAAAGTTTTTCTTTATTTTTAAAAGGGAGTTTTTTAGTAATAATAATCAGTAATATCTCACCATTAAACAAGTATGAGTATTTTAGATTTGGTGTAAATTTATTGAGTTCCAATAAGGGTGGGGGGGTGATGTATGGACAAATAAATTGAAGGAAATGAAATATGTGAACAATGAAAATCAGTATTAGAATAAACATAATCAAAATCAGAGAATAATGCATCATATCCATCAGCATACTCAATAGACATTTCATAATCAGAGTGAAAATTATCAAAATCAGAATATGAATCCACATAAAAATAATATCCAAGAGAGGTTTGTGCATTATAAATATGTGTATAAGTTATCTTAGAAATCAAACCACAACCAATTCTTATAATATCCCTAAGTACAGGACAATCAAAATCTAGGGGGGGGTTTACTTGGTGGTTCAAAATGGGAGATAAAAAAATTAGAATGGTCCTATGAGGTGTACTTCATGGAGTCCATAATATTAAATATCACAGAATCATCTCCAAACTCCATTTAAAGTGTACGATCATGGAAATTTATGACAGTTTTTGTAGTTTTGAGGAAGGTTCTACTTAAGACAATGGGATCATGAGAATTTACTAGATCATCATCCATTTCAAGAAAATAGTAATATATTGGAAAGACCATGTATCTTACTCAAAAAAGTACATCTTGAATGACTCCCACTAGATATGTTGTATCTCTATTCACCAACTATACCACTACTCTGGTTGGATTCCACTCACCAACCAACAAAGAAGAGAATACAGAGTGAGGAATCCCATTTATAGAAGATCCCAAATCACATAAATCATTAAAAAGTGTAACTCCCTTATGGTGAATGGGATGGTGAATATATTTGAAACCTTGCATTTTTTTTGGAATTGATAGAGTTGGTGTAATCAGTGTTGAAACATCCCTTACAAGATTGATCCTCTCATTTCCCTTGAGACCTATTTGATTGGTACAAATTTCTTTTAAGAACTTGTCATACCTTGGGATTTTCTTAATTACTTAAAGTAGAGGGATGTTGATCTCAACATGCTTTAATGTATCCAAAACCTCTTTTTTCATCGCCTATTCATCCACCTTCTTGATTTGCACAACTTTATTTGGAAATGGAATGGGTTTAGGAGGAATGTCATTAATCTGATTTTTACCTTTTTCTCTCTCCTTGGGCTACTCATCAGCTGGTCTAGAATGGGTCTTCTTTAAATTTGAGGGGAATTCTTATGGAATGATAGTTGAAGATGTATAATTTGTTTTCTTCTCGCTTCTTAATGTGATGGTACTGAATTTACCCTTGGGATTTAGAATAGGTTGTGCATGAATATTTCTATAGTTCTTATATACCAGTTTATAAAGGGCATTGGCAATCTGGCTTATTCATTTCTTCAATTACCTTAACTCTAAACCCTCACTCTTCATCTAATTCTATTGATTAAGAAAAATTTGTTTCAAAAGGACATTAGTGTAACAACCAAGGAATTTATAGAGTAATAGTTTTTCATTTCTATTAATATTTATGAATAAGATATTCTTTTTTCATTAAAAGGGATTCTTTTTCTTCTAGTGCACTCAACATGCAACAATTGGTTTCTCCGAAATATTAAGTTGCACAAAAGGCTGTGTCATACTGAAAAAATAATAAAATAATAATATTATTTTTAAATTGTAGTTAATGCTTAGCCATTGTATTGGCGTGAATGAATATAACTAACTATATTATGATTAAACATTTTTTTAAATGTTTTTACATTTATCAAATAAAATTTAGAGGCTAAAAATGAGAAAGAATCCAATTTTAAGCAAAAATACTCTAATATTTTTAAAAGGTAGTTTTATCGCCTTTTGATGGAGTACCTATTTTAAATAAAGTTTTTGTCACTTTTTTTTGCTCAATTTGATGAAATTAACTTATTATTTAGAACCGAGAAATCAAAATTTACTTTGGGTAAATTTTTGATATTTTTCAGATAAAGTTCATTTTTTAATTAATAGTGACAAATACTGCATTTTAAATCAAAATTGTCCATCCATATGATTTATTAATATGGTTATGTTATCTTTTTAATTGGTTTTAAAGTATAATTGGATTATATTTTTATAATTTAATCTCATTTTGGTCATTATATGTTATTTCACTTTTTAATTAAATATAAACACATGTCAATCTTTTGATAGTTATTACTTCTTAAAAACCCACTTTTTAGTTTTGACAATGAGAATTAATTTGAAATTAATTTCTTCCACTTATATGTTTTGAATTTGGAAAAATAGATCCCATATTCGGAATCATGAGGTCCAAATTGTGTAAATAGGTACCTTTTATTTTGAGACATTATGAATAGTAATTTCAGTAATTATTTTATTTAGCATGGTTAAAGGGTAAATCTGGTAAATAAGGGTAAAAAATAATATAATAATAATATTAAACTATCCTAAAACCTGTACTACTCCAAATTTATGACATATGTCCAACCATGGGCATCCTTGGGTCGATTTTGGGACCCCATGGAGCCACTTGGATGTGAAAATAACATTTTATAAGAATTAATTTAAAATAAAGAAAAATGTAACATAAACATGTATCTTATAGTAAAACATTTTATATATGGGGTTATATTGGTGATATTTTATACTATAAATAGTAATTAGAAAGATAAAAATATTTCCTACGTCATGGTAGTTTATTTACAATTTTTATACATCAAATAAAGAAATGTATTTATGACATAATGATGATATAGTGATTACCTTATTAATGAATGATTTAACTAAATGATATTATAAATATTAAGATAACTTTATTTTGAAAATTTTTATTCCATAAATGAATTTTATGGATGATTATAAATTTTTATCTTTTAATGAATGAGGTTTTTTATAAATAATAATGTTTTTATGGATTTTTAAAAAAGTCATGATATTAATAGTATAAAAATTGACATAAATTAGTTTTTAAAACAAATACTATTTTATTAAATGATATAATAGTCCTAAAAATATAATATTTAGAAAAATGACTTAGATAATTTTTTAAATTTAATTAATGATCCACTTGAAGTTCAATTATAATTTTATGGTAACTATATTAACCATATATTATGAATATACAAGAGGACATTGTTAGAGTTAAATTAGCTAACTAAGGGTTAAATCTAAAAGATAAGGTTAAAATTGGGACCAAAACTTGTCTAAAATATATTGGTTGAGAATATTTAGAAAATTAATCATATTATATTTGAATTAAATGAGTTTTTTTACCTTTTTAATTTTAAATTAAATTTATAATAAAATAATCTTTTAAGACATTACTAAAGTACCCCTCCTCCCACTTATAAAAGGTCACCACATCTAACACATTACTCACACCTCTCAAACCTTTTTTCTCATCCAAAATATGCTCCAATAGGCTCCCAACATCCCTATATTACTACTATAAGCCTTAGATTGTGTATAAGTCAATTCAAGAAATCCTTTAGGCTCAAATCAAAAGAAGTTACCTGATTTAGAGCTAACGTCCTCTCTCAAGTTCTTTTATTTTATTTTACTTCTCCACTCCCTATTATATTCTTATTCTTTTATTAAATAACAACACCAATATATTCAATATACTATGATGTTTTTATGAGAATTATTCTAAATACACTTACACACACCTCTATAAAATGGATCTAGAACATATAGTTTTTGTGGACGACGAACTACTGCCTCACAAAATAATGATTGTTCAATTATCTCCTACCACCTCTCATGATGGCCATTATTATGGAAATTTATTTATATATGATATATCTTATTTTTATTTTGTCACTATTATTCTCTAATTTTTATTTGCAACATACCTTTCTACTTTTCATGACGTGTAAACACAATAATTTCATTTGAGGAAGTGTGGACTACCGCCCCCTCAAAGTGCTATGTCTCGTTCATGCCATACATAGAACATATAATGGATGGAATTAATGAACTTATGTAACATATATGAAATATTATATTATAATTTAATTATAATATAACAATTTATCATTAAGTTTTCATTCCTTTAAATTTTGAATATAAATGAAAGTAGCGTTCATGTGTACGTATGACTTACCATCCCTATGGACAGTGAATTTAATTTCTTATCTCCAAATGTTATAAAATATTATAAATATATACACTGGATATATATTATATATATATATATGAATAATATACAAAAGAAAATGGACTTTTGACCACAAATAAAAATTCTAATTATAACAAGATCATTTTCGACTCAAGTACCCAATATCGACAATATGACCGATGTTAACTTAAATAATTATGTAATTATTATAACATGGTAATAAGTGATATAAAAAGAATAATAAAATTTTAAATGGTTATAAAGAAAGTATAAATTAACTTATGTTTATTATTCAGGAAATTAAAGAATGAACGAGTCAAGTCGAACACGAGGTAAGGGACTTCGTCTCAATCTCCTTTCATTGAGGTGTGTTTTGATAATACACACCTCCTTCTTTTAAACAGTGTATAATAAAACTCTTTTACTTTTACTTTCATTCAAAGGTAATCTTTTATCTACGATTAATTTTACTAAATTACAAAAAGAATGTTTTTAACATATGTGGCGATAATGACCTCTCCGCCACCATAATTGTTATTTGGCTTCCTCTATAAGACTTAATGTTTTTTTAAAAGGAAAATAAAACCATTATTCCAATTTTTTGGTGTTTTGGTATTGAAAATGGTTTTTGAAATGGATTTAATATTTCAATATCTTGAAATGATTTTTTTGATTGTAAATGAAATGTTATTAGTGAAATGTTGATATTTTCACTATTTTATGTGTTATGATTATATAATGGTACTTGTACATTTGAAGGGTAGTTACGTGATAAACCAATAATGAGTGGTTATATAATAAACCAAATGATGGGTGGTTCTGTGATTAACCAAGGATGGGTGTTTATGTTATAACCTCTAATGCATTGGGTATGGAAGTCGGTCATATAGATATTCCATTTAGTGATATGTGTGGAAGTCAACCATATAGTTATTATATTTAAGTATGTTTATATACCAAGTCACCTTTATATGTTATATGTTGCTTTCTATGGGATTTATGGTAATCATTGGGTTACAGAATGGGTAAGCAATGTGATTATATTTAGTAAAGTGTTTTTGCTACTTCTAAAAGGTGAGAAGTATTACATTATGATAAATTATTCATGGTTTACATATTGTTTTGAAAAACTAAATGTTTTTCTTATTTATGTATCCCTTATTGAGGTTTTTATGCTCATCCCTTGTTTTGAAATGTTTTGACAAGACTTAAAGATGAATAGGGTCAAGGATGGGATCAAGGAAAAGTCATGATTTCTAAAACATGGAACTAAACATGTTTCTTTTTTAAGTGTTTTTATTTTATAAAAAAATGGATAGAGAGTAGAAGTGTCTACTTGTAATATTAAAGTTGTTATGTATAAGTTATTACCTATTTATCTGAAGCTCTAAACCTGAAAAGATCCTCAATGTGAATTATTAACTTAATTCAAGATTATGTAATGTTTAAGGTCGGGGACTTATAGTTGGTGTCAAAGTTTGGTTTAGATAACTTTAGGAGTTATAATTTTATTAATAGAGTATCCATAAATGATTTTTACATTATGGTAAAATTTAAATGATATAGAATTTGAAGATTACCATGTTTCTTCGTCTGAGATATGTTTGTTCATAAAGGTTTTTTTGTAGAGGAAACATGGAAGCTATGCTATGAAGGAATAAAAAGGAGACTAACCTTCCAAATCAGCATCCTAAGATGGTTGGAATCAGAGGTGAATAGTTTTTTTCAGTGATGGATTAGTTGAATCAGGTGATAAATGGTGGTGGTGTGCATGCACGAGATCAACCATATCATCCAAAAAGGAACATGTCTGTGGTGGATCATTTCATGAGGCAACATCCCCCATAATTCAGAGGATCATCTAACCCTACAAAAGCTGAAGAGTGGATTAAAGAACATGAAAAGATTTTAGATTTCATGGGGTGTACAAAAAATCAAAAGGTTATTATTTCTTCTTACTATTTTGAAAGAGAAGTCGATCAGTGGTGGTCGATGGTTAAAAATATTAGGGACAAAGAGGAGATTGATGCTCTTGGATGGGATGAATTCAAAGGTATGTTTCTTGAGAAATATTTTCCTAAGGAGGTTTGGTATAGGATGGGAAAACCATTCTTGGAATTGAGGTAGGATGATGACTTAGTTGATGCTTATGAAGAAAAGTTCACTCGAATGGAAATGTATGATCCAAATTTCTTCTGAGATCTTGATAGTAAGATAAATCAGTTTTACTGAAGATTGAAGTTGCGATATAGAAATGAATTAGAATATCGTGAATTAACAATCTATGAGAAACTTGTTAGATGCACTGAGAAGGTAGAAATGATGTTTTTTTGATGATCATTTGTTCCATGAGATCAAGCAAAAGAAGAGGTCCAGCTGGCAAGAAAAATGAAAGTATTCATCAGAGAAGTTTTGAGGTAGTAAAATTGAATTTCCATCTTATGAGAAGTTTGGTAAATAGAATCCTATAGAATGTCCCTTAAAATATGTAAAGTGCTTCTGGTGTGGTAAGACTGGTCATATTGCTCATAACTGTAAGGAAGATGATCAAGCAGGCAATGAAAATCTAGCGGTAATATGCTTTAATTGTAATGAGTTTAAGCATTATGCCAATGTGTGTCCAATGTTGATTACTTAGGGTAGAAAACAGATAGATAAAAAGCATAAGGGTGTGGAAAAATCTTTTGCTACTACTATGGTTGATGTAGGACCATCAAATGAAGTGGTATCAGGTACTTTATTTGTTTTTTCAAATTATTCCAATGTATTGTTTGATTCAGGATCTACACATTCTTTCATATCTGAGAAATTTTTGGGTAAATTTGGAATTCCATCCCAATAAATGAATCTAGAACTTATGGTAAAAACACCTAGGGGGAATGTAGAGGCAAAAATAAATTATAAGAATCTTCCTATCCTTATATGTGGAAAGAAAATACCTAGAAACCTTATTGTTTTGCCTCTATTAGAGTTTGATGTTATTTTGGGAATATATTGGATTTATATTTACCATGATAAGATTGATTGTAGATCTAAAGATTTTTCTTTTCAGAAATACATTCAATTTTTGTACAAGAATGAACCCTTAACTCTGATAACATATCAGGAAGCTGAGAAACTAGTGAATGATGGAAATGAATGTTACCTTACACATATTGTTGAAAATAAAGGAATTGATCATATTAATGATGTACCGGTTGTAAATGAGTATCTTGATGCTTTTCTTGATGAGTTTTCTAGTATTATACATAATCGAGAAGTTGAATTTACTATTGACTTAGTTTCTGATGCTAATACAATTTCAAAACCTTCATATAGAATTGTTCAAATTGAACTTTTAGAGTTAAAGAAATAATTTCAAGGGTGGTTAGGTAAATGTTTCATTTGACCTAGCACATCACCGGGGGTGATCCGGTATTTTTTGTTAAAAAGAAAGATGGTTCAATGAGACTTTTCATTGATTTTAGAGCCTTGAATAATATCACTGTTAATAACAAGTATCTTTTTCCCCATGTTGATGATTTGTTTGATCATCTCCATGGAGCTCAGTATTTTTCTGAGATTGACTTGAGGTCGGGGTACCATCAGTTGAAAGTAAAGGAATCATACATTCTGAATATTGTGTTTCGTACTAGATATGGCCAATATGAATTTTTAGTTATTCTTTTTTGGGTTAACCAATGCACCTGTTGTATTCATGGATCTTCTGAATAGATTTTTTTTGTGAGTTCTTGGATAAGTCTGTGGTTGTGTTTATTGATGACATTTTGGTATATTCAAAAAGTAATGAGAAACATGAAATTCATTTAAGGGTTGTCTTTAAATCTTTAAAGGAAAATAAATTGTATGGGAAATTTAGCAAGTTTGAGTTTTGGTTGCAGAAAAATTTTGTTTCTTGGTCATATTGTTTCTAAATATGGAATAACTATTTACCCTTAAAAAAAATTGTGGAAGAGTGGAAAATAACTACCAATATCACAGAGATCTGTAGTTTTCTTGGTTTGGCAGGCTATTACCGAAGGTTTTTTTAAAATTTTGCACGATTATCTATCCCACTAACTAAGTTAACTAGAAAATGTGTTAAATTTATCTAGAAAAAATAATGTGATGATTGTTTTCAAGAATTTAAAAGAAGATTGGTGAATGATATAGTATTGGCATTGCCTTCAAAAAATGGTGAGTTTGTTATCTATAGTGAATCTTCGTTGAAATGACATGGTTGTGTCCTAATGCAAAATGATGAGGTAATTACTTAGGATTCACATCAGTTGAAAACTCATGAGATAAATTAACCTAGATATGATTTAGAATTAGTTACTGTTGTTTTTTTTACTTTAAAAATTTAGAGGCATCATTTGTATGGTGTAAAGTGTGAAATATATACTGATCACAAAAGTTGTAAGTATATATTCTCTTAGGAAGAATTTAACATGAGACATAGAAGATGGATAGAATTAATCAAGGATTATTACTATAAAATTCATTACCATCTAGGAAATGAAAACAAATTGGACGATGATTTGATTCAAAAAAGTAATGCTATGTTAACCATGTTACATTTGGAACAAGAACTTTTTATTAACAATTTGATAAACTTTGGTATAAAAATTTTTCGTATAGGAGATCCCTCTATTTTGTTAGATTTTAGTGAAATAATCTATATCAGATAGAATAAATCAAGCATAGAAAGAAGACATTGAGTTGCAGAAAAAAGTAGAATTGCTTCAGAAGGTAAAGTTACCTGAATTTAACATTTATAAAGACTTTGTTTCTATATTTGGAAAGAGATCATGTGTGCCTTGTGATTTATGGTTGAATAAATAGTTGTTGTGTGAAGCTCATAGTTCTCCATTTTCAATTCATCCTGGTATCACTATGATGTCTATAGATCTTCAGTATTATTGCTGGTGGGAAGGAATGAATAGAGATATTGCTAAATTTACTGGGAAGTATTTGACTTGTCAACAGGTTAAAGCAAAGCAACAGTTACCGAAAAGTATGATTTGTCCTTTATCGGTTCCAGAGTGGAAATGGGAAAATATATCCATGGAATTTGTTGTGGGATTACCAAAGACTTCTCAAGGCAATAATGCAATCTAGGTTATTGTTGATCGATTGACTAAATCTGCTCATTTTTTTTCTATTCAAGATACTTTGTATCTATATCATATTCTCAGTTGTATGTTAATGAGGTAGTCAAGTTCAATATCTCCATTGTATCTAATCATGATATGAGGTTCGATTCTAACTTTTGGAAAGGCCTTCAAAATTTGTTGGGTACTGAATAAAATTTCAGTATAACTTTTCATCCTCAATCAGATGGGCAGTCAGAACAAACAATTCAGACATTGGAAGATATGGTATATGTTTGTTCAGTGGATTACAAATGAATTTGGGACCAATATATTTATTTGGTTGAGTTTTCTTATAATAATAGTTTTCATTCCAGTATACACATGGCTCCATTTGAGGCATTATATAGAAAGCGATGTTGAACTTCAACTTTTTGGGATGATGTAGGTGAAAGAAAGTTGATGGGATCAGAATTGGTGTAAGAGATGATAGAGAAAGTTCAGATGATTTAGAAGGACACGAGAATAGAACAAGAAGACAGAAAAGTTATGCGGATAATTGGAGGAAGTATATTTTCTTTCAAGGTAGGTGATCATGTCTTTCTTAAAATTTCTCCATGGAAAAGTGTGATGCATTTTGGTAAGAAGGGAAAGCTGAGTCTGAGGTTCATTAGACCCTATAAAATTATGGAGAAAGTTGGATCAGTTGCCTACATAGTGTCTTTACCCCAAGTTTATCTCAGGTACACAATGTTTTTCATGTTTCAATGTTGAGAAAGTATATTCCAGATACATGTCATATTTTGAGTCCAGAGATTGTTCAGTTGGAAGAGAATATCTCATATGACGAACAACTATTTCATATTGTTGACTGTAGAGAGAAAGTGTTATAGAAAAAGTAAAAGTTTTGTGGAAAAACCATTTGGTTTAAGAGGTGACATGGGAATCTCAAAATGTTTTAAGTGATAAATACCTCCATTTATTTTACAAGTGAATAGAATTGTGGGGACACAATTCGCAATAGGGCGAAGGATGTAACAACCCAGGTATTTATAGAATAATACCTATTCAGTTATATTAATATTTATGAATAAGATATTATTTTTACATTAATATGGATTCTTTTTATGATAGTGTACTCAACACACAACAATGGGTTTCTCTAAAATCTTATGTTGCACACAAGGCTGAGTCACACTGAAAAAATAATAATATATTATTATTATTTTTTTAAATGGTAGTTCACACCTAGATTTTATATAGATGGGAATGAATAGAACTAAACATATTTTTATTAAACATGTTTTTTAAATGTTTTTACATTTAACCAAAAAATTTACAGGCTTAAAATGAGAATGAATCAAATTTTAAGCATAAATACTCTAATATTTTTAAAAGTTAGTTTTACCGCCTTTTGATGGAGAAAATTTTTTAAATATAGTTTTTTAACTTTTATATTCTCCATTTTACAAAATAAAATTTTTATTTAGAATTGGGACATCAAAATTTACTTTGGGTAAATTTTAGGTATTTTTCGGATAAAGTTCATTTTTTAACGAATAGTAAAAAATACTACATTTTAAGTCAAAACTGCCTTTTTGTCTAATTTATTTATATGGTTAGATAATCTTCTTAATTGGTTTTAAAGTTCAATTGAATTATATTTTTACCATTTAATCCAATTTTGGTAATTTTAAGTAATTTCACATTTTAATTAGACATAAACACATGTCAATCTTTTGATAGTTATTACTTCTTAAAAACTTGCTTTTTTTATTTTGACAACGAGAATTAATTTTAAATTAATTTCGGCCACTTTTATGTTTCGAATTTTGAAAATTGGATTCCATATTTTTAATTAGTAGGTAATTTTTTTTAAATACGTACCTTTTTATTTTTATACATTATGAATAGTAACTTCAGTAATTATTTTATTACCATGGATAAAGGGTAAATATGGTAAATAAGGGTAAGAAATAATATAATAATATTATTAAAATAACCTAAAACTTGTCCAAATCCTATTGTATGATATATTTCTGACCATGGTTATACTTGGGTCAATTTTGAGACCCCATAGAGCCACTTGGATTTGAAAATGACATTTTATAAGAATTAATTTAAATTAAAGAAAAAATGTAACATAAACATGTATCTTCTAGTAAATCAATTTTTATATGGGGTTATATAAGTGATAATTTTGATTGTAAATAGTAATTATAAATCTAAAAATATTTACTACATCATGGTATTTTATTTATAATTTTTAAACATAAAATAGAGAAATTTATTTATGACACAATATTGATGTAGTGATTACCTTATTAATGAATGATTTAAATAAATGATATTATAAATAATAAAATAAATTTATTTTGAAACTTTTTATGCCATAAATGGATTTTATGGATGATTATTACTTTTTATATTTGAATTAATGAGGTTTTTTAGAAATAATAAAGTTGGTATGGATTTTTAAAAAAGTCATGATATGAATAGTATAAAAATTGACCTAAATGATTTTTAAAAACAAATACTATTTTATTAAATGATATAATAGTCCTAAAAATATAAGATTCATCCAAATAACTTATATAATGTTACACTTGGGACCAAAACTTGTCTAAAACCAATTGGTTAAGAGGATTTAGAACAATACTCATCTTATCTTTGAATTAAATGAGTTATGGACCTCTTGAAATCGAAATTCAGTTTATAATAAAATAATCTCTCAAGACATTCTTAAAGTACCCCTCCTCCCTCTTATAAAAGGCCACCACCTCTAACCCCTTACTCACACCTCTCAAGCCCCTTGTCTCATCCAAACACTACTCAAAAAATCTCAAAACATCCATTTATTACTCTTAGAAGCCTTACCTTTGGAGTTAGGCAATTAAAGAAATCCTTTAGGCTCAAATCAAAAGAAGTTACCCGATTTAGAGGTAATGTCCTCTCTCAAGTTCTTTTCTTCTATTTTACTTCTACAATCCCTATTATATTCTTATTATTTGATTACATAAAAACTCTAGTATCTTCAATGTACTAGGACTTTTTTATTATAATTATTCAAACTACACTTACACACACCTCCATCTAATTTATTTAGAACATACTTTTTCTATGGACGACGAACTACTACCTCACGAAATGATGATTGTTCTATTATCTCCTACCACCTCTCTTGGTGAAAATTATGATAGAACTGTATTTAAATATGATATATATTATGATTATAATGTCTCTAAGCTTCTATAATTTTTATTTACAATATATCTTTATTCTTTTCATGATTTTTAAACACGATAATTTCATTTGAGGAAGTGCAGACTACCGCCCCCTCAAAGTGATATGACACATTCATACCATAAATGGAACGTATAAAGGATGAAATTAATGAAATTATGAAACATATATAAAAAATGATATTATAATATAATTATAATATACCTATTTATCATTAAGTTGTCATTTCTTTAAATATGAAATAGAATTGAATGTAGCGTTCATGCGTACTTATGACTTACTATCTCCATGAACAGTGAATTTCATTTCTTATCTATAAATGTTACATAATATTATAAATAAATATATACTAGATATATATATGATATATATATGATTAATATTCTAGAGATAATGTAATTTTGACCATATGGACAAATTTTAATTATGACAAGATCATTTTCGACTGAAGTACCCAATATCGACAAAATGACTAATGTTATCATAACTAATTATGTAATTTTTATAATGTGGTAATAAGGGATATAAAAGTAATAATAGACTTTAAAAAGGTTCAGAAGAAAGTATAAATTAACTTATATTTATTATTTAGGAAATTAAAGAACGAACGAGCCCAGTCAGACATGAGGTAAGGGACTTCATCTCAATATCCATTCATTAGGGCATGTTTTGATAATATACACCACCTTATTTCACATGGTGTATAATAAAAAACTTTGAATTTTACTTTCATTCAAAGGGAATCTTTTATCTATGAAGTGTTTTATGAAACAAAAAAAGGAATGTTTTTAATATATGTGGTGATAATGACCTCTCCGCCACCATAATCATCATTTTATTTCCTCTATAAGATGTAATGTTTTTTTAAAGGAAAAGAAATACATTATTCTATTTTTGGGTGTTTTGGTATTGAAAATGGTTTTTTAAATGGATTTAATATTTCAATATCTTGACATGGATTTAATATTTCAATATCTTGAAATGATTTCTTTTGATTTCAAATGAAATGTTATTAGTGAAATGTTTATATTTTCAATATTTTATGTGTTATGATTATATAATGGTACTTGGACATTTGATAGGTGGTTATGTGATTTACCAATGATGGGTCGTTATATGATAAACCAAATTATGGGTGGTTCAACGATAAAACAAGGATGGTTGGTTACATTATAACCTCCAATGCATTGGGTATGGAATTTAGATGTATGGCTATTCCATTTAGTGATATGTGTGGAAGTCGACTGTATTGTTATTCTATTTAAGTATGTTTATGTCCCAAGTTATCTTTATATGTTATTTGTTGATTTCTATAGGATTTATGGAAATATTTTGTTTACAAAAACGGTAAGCAATGAGCTTATATTCTGTAAAGTGTATTTTCTACTTCTTAAAGGTGAAAATTATTACTTTATGATAAAGTATTCATGGTTTACATGTTGTTCTGAAAAACTAACAGTTTTACATCTTTATGTATCCATTAATGAGATTTTTATGCTCATCCCAAGTTTTGAAATGTTTTTTACAGGACTTAAAGATGAATACGGTCAAGGATGGGATTAAAGAAAAGTCATGTTGTCTAAAACATGGAACTTAACATGTTTCTTCTTTAAGAGTTTAAATTTTATAAAAAATGGATAGTGAGTATAAGTGTCTGCTTGTAATATTCAAGTTTTTATGTATAATTTATGACCTAATTCTCTAAAGATCTAACCTGAAAAGACCATCATTGTGAATTATTAACATAATTCAAGATTATGTAATGTTTAAGGTTGTGGAATTATAATTAGTGTTATAATCTACCTTTGGTTTGGGATTCCCTTGTTTTTGACATGTTGTTTATTGAGATTTAAATCTCATTTAAGGTTGTTGGAAACCCTATTGGTAAGGTGAAGACTGATGATTTTTTTTTCAAAATGTGGATTTTGTTGTTTTCCAGAGCCATAAATCATGTTTAATTGATCCTTACACCCTTGGTTTTATATTGTTTCAAAGGAAAAATACTTCTTCTAGGGATTATTTTGTTGTCTCTATTGATATGGTCTCCCCAGAAATACAGATACACAATATTCCATCTCTTATAATTGGGGAAATAGTAAGTTGGGTGGTTTGTTTTGAGTAAAAATTTCACAAGGCCTTATTGAAGAGGGTTAGAATGTATTTTGAAGAAAAGAAATCTGTCTCACCATAGTGGTCAATTTTTCCAACTTATTTTAAATTAAATGAATTTCAAGGGAACATGGACTTACCTGATGTACTCTTGTAACATGTGGTCAACCTCGATCACCAATTCCCCTACATCTGCGGAATCCACCAACTTATTGGAGTTTTTTCAAACAATTACCATACATCTGCGGAATCCACCATGATCTTCTCCATAGGTTTGAGGCCTTCATATAAGTACTGAATGCAGAGTTTCTCATAGACTTGGTGATGTGGACAGCTTGCACACAACTTCCTAAATCTCTCCCAGTACTCATATATTGACTCCCCTTGTGCTTGATTGATCCATGAGATATCCTTATGAATGGAAGTAGTCCTCGATTCTGGAAAAATTATCTACAAGAAAAGATGTTTCAAATCATTCCAACATGTTATGTTTTTCGGTTATAAATAATAAATCAAGTCTTTTGCAGTTCTGCCAAGTGATAATGAGAATTCTTTTAGTTTTATTTGATCTTCATAGACAGTTCTTAGTCTCATGGTTCAGAAAACCACATTAAGTTATTTTAAATTTATGTTTTTATCCTCATCATATGATCCATGAAACTTTGGAAGAAGGTGAATTAACCCAGATTTCAATTCAAAGTCCGATTTGAGGTTTGGGTATGCAATACAATTTAGTTGATAATTAATGTCTAGTGAAGCCGGTTATCAAATGGTTCTATTAATTTAATTATTTTTTTCATCCATTGGTTCTTGTTTTATGTTTGATTGAGAAGTGTTTCCAATTTCAGTGTCCCAGAATGAAGGAATTATCTAACTAGTTAAATGTTGAAAATTCTCATAGACTGAGTCTTTCTGATTTGATCCCTAAGGATACGTTCATTCTTAGGGTCAATATCTAAGAGATATTCTCAGACATGTGGACCACAGCCTCCTCAAAGCGATGTGATTCATCGCGCTTTAAATGAAATGTATTATAGATGGATTTAATAAAAATATGTGTCATATAAGACATAAAAATGATTATGTAATTATAATATACATATATATCATTTACATTACATTTTTTCAATATGATAAGAAAAATTGAAACAATTTTTATATGTACATATGACCTACTGTTTCATGAATAGTGTAATCCATTTCCTATCAATAAATATTATGGATTAATATATATATATATATATACTAAATATATATTCTATTTATATCATGGTTTACATTCTATAGATTATTAGATCACGATCTAAATAATAGGAACAACAAATAACTAATCAAAACATACTTGAAAAACAAAGCAGTTATTACCCAAAACAATGAAAATTTTGAGATATTATTATTGAACGATTAATAATATGATAAAAAATTATAATATATGATATCATAAATATTAATATGGTTATTTTATAAGTTAATAACATGCTTAAAACAATTATATAAAAGGTTAAATAATGTTTTACCAAAAATAAGTATAAGGTAAGAGTTTTCTCATCTCACTTTTATTTTTGTGCGATATATGCCTTATTCACCACCTAATATTTGTGTGTGGTGTATGTACTACCATTTGATATATCATATCATTTATCTCATTATATTCATGATATTAAATGTCTATTTTTATAATTATTACTTTTATTTGAAATATAATTTGACTGATTTCAAAGTGGTAAGGGATTTCGTAACTCAATTTCCATTCATTGGGTTAAACCTCCCCTTCATTGATTTTTTCATATTTAATGTTTTGATAAATGTTACTAATTTATAGGGATTATGATCTAATTATTTAAAATTTTTATGAGAGACTTTGATTTAAAATTACTTTTTAAATCGATTATTCAGTATATGAGGAATGATTTGGACATGAAAAACATGGGTTGGGGATAAGTTAATAAAAGCCCATAGATGCATCAGTAGTCTATTGAGATAAAATTAGTTGATGGAAAACCATTAATTTTTCCAAATAATAATAAAATAATATTATAACAATATTATTAACTAGAAAGTGGATTTATCTTGATAGTAATTATCTAGAGGATATATCTTGATAGTTCAGACGTTTGACATTATGCATTTCCTTCATTTTTGTTATTACTATCCAGATGATTTTTCTGTATGAAAAAATATATGGATTCATTTTCATTATAATTTTATTGATTACATGGAATGAATTTTAAGTTATTTACCTTTAAATATTGATTATGATTATTGATTTCATTATTTATTCCACTGTACTTAACTCTTACTAATAATTTGAGCTCACACCTTTCTTATGTTTAATTTTCCCCATGTTTTTAAGAAGTTTGTTATGATTGATATGAAGGGTTATGATAAGGGGAAATAATGGTGTTATAAAAGAAAATATTTTTTGAATTTTATGTCCAAAATTTAATTCAAATTTTAAATATATATCTAGTTTACCAAGACTACTAAACTATTCGGTCATTTTTTATGCGATTTCATATATACTATGACAATGTAATAAAGAAAGGCACTGACTCTGGGCTATTGGAGTCAGGGTCATTGCATTTAGTATCAGAGAAATTTTAATATAAACCTTTTCAATTAGATTTAGGAAAATTTATATTACAAAACACAACACTATGATTGAATTTGAGGATAAGTGTATAAAAACATTCCAAGGAAACTATGTTTATGATTCTTACATTTTCTACACATAAAATTTTCAATTTACACTAAGTATTTCACTAGTTTTATGATTATACAATATGTTTCATAATGATATGATCTAATTTAGTATATTTTATCATTTAGATATTTCACCTAGAATAATGAATGTAAACCTCACCAATGCACGTGATCTGAATATAAAGAATGATAACATATTTTATGGACATAAACCAATATTTTTAAGGGATGTAGTCTCCCAAACACTCTCATCACATGAGGATAGAATATCATGTTCTAAAAATATAGATAAATAATTATCCAAGTATTATGTATTAAAAAGGGAACCAAGAGAATAATTAAACAGATGGAAAAAATATGGATAAAGGGAAGAAGGGGAAGAAATATTTTTCCACATATGGTAATTGTTGAAATAAACACCCTAACACTTAATTAAAAGGATTGGGAGTTTGATACAAGTGTAAAGAGAAAGAAAACTATAATTTTTATTTAATGGTAATGAAATTTTTTTACAATGTAAAAATATTCAAATGTAGAGATATGTGGGACTATGAAAATTAATTTCCCATGAATAAAAGGAATACACCACAAAATATGTTAATAGATCATGGAAAAGATTATGATATTACCATAAATAGAGAGTAATGATTAATGTGAATTTATTTGGATTCAAGAATTATGTTATTTGAGTACTTTATAAATTGTGTCTTGGTTATCTGAATTATTAAATATATAAGGATTGTACTGTAGTATTTCTTCTTAGGGATTTGAAAGCATGTGATGAATAGTGCTAGAAACCAAGCGAAGCTATTTTTTTTGCAAGTTGATCTTTTTAAAAACACATTATTAGGGGAAGATAACTTTAATATTTCTTGATTTTGAGATAATAATGAAAAAAACATATTTATGGGATAGTATTGGTGTCCATGAAAGTGGGTAGTGATTTGATGGTTTATACTAGGTTTACTACATGTTTGGATTAATGGAATATATTCAATAACTTGAGATCTTATTTTTGGAATAATTATCATTTTCATTAATCTTTAAAGGTGATCAAGGTATTAATATATTTAGTATGTGAAAATAAGATCTATATTATATTAGGAAAATTAGATGTTAATTAGATTTTAGAAATTTAGTGAGCTTCCTTGTAAATGTTTGGTCTTTGGATTTGGGATGACATATTTTGAATTATTATTAAATTTAACTACTTATGGAGTGGATAAATTTTGAAATTGGATATTATTTTTTGAGCTTAAAGTATGATTTATTATATTGGATATCATGTTATAACAATTTATGATTTATTAAACATGTAATGTGTAAAAGAATGACTTTTGGATCTTATGATCTATTAATATGCATAAGACATAAAAAATCACCACTAATATTCTTATCTTGGTGTAAGGGATGATGCGAAAGTAGATTGAAGCACAATGAAAGAATGCGATTATGATTATGACATTGAAAGTAATCAAGTAATTTTATTTTTATCATGGGATTATCTGGATCGTAAAATAATCCCCCTACACTAATAAATGTATTTGTAATGAAAAATTCTATTAGTTTCATTTTATTATTGAGAAATCAATGGCCTCTTTATCCCATCACAGGTTTAGAGTTTTGTGATGCTAGACTTTATGATGACCATGTTCTATATCATTCTCCGTCAGAACTTGATGATTTAATTTATCTTTTATGTCCCAGTTTTCTCTTCCCACTAATGTTATCCTATTCTAAAGCTTAATTTTTTTTGGTGATATTTTCATTTCCATTTCATTCTTATTAAGGTGGTGTTTCATTAACCATATTAATGGCATGGGTTTACCAAATATGAATTTTCAAGTATCAGCATTTTATTTTTAAAGTGAAATTTCAAATTATGAGGATGAAATTTATTGAGGTTGGGGGGGATATAACAACCCAATATTTTATGGTATGTTTCTTCCTAAATAAATTAATTTTTTTGACATCTTACATTACATAAGACACCAATCTTGAAAAAATGATTAAATATTATTATTTGATTGTGATAGTTATCACCAAGCCATTGTAATTGTGGGAATTGATGAGATTAAATAAATTATGAAAATATTTTTTACACATGTTTAGAAAATTAATTCAATGGTTACCAATTAATTTTAAATAATAATAAAATCCAATTGAACTTAAAAGATGCGTTTTAAAAAAATTATTTTTATGACCACAATGACATTTTACCTTAATAAATTGAATTAATAAATATTATAGAAATATATTAATGATAATTATATTTTATATATTCAATGAGATGTTTTTAAATTCATCCAATAAGTTTTAATGATAATTATATAATTGTTTGTGTGTACGATGAACTACCACCTCACGAACTGATTTCGTTCTTTATTTTATTACCACCTTTAAAGGTTGGGAATAATGATGGATATATAGTTTATATTATATATATATATATTATATTTATAATTTATTTATTATTATTTAATTATTATAGAACACATTCCATCATGATTTTCATTTTTTTGGAATACGATAACATCGTTTATGGACGTGTGGACTATGGCCTACTCAAAGTGATGTGATTCATTTACGCTTTACATGGAATGTAATAAAGATAGATTTAGTGAAAATATTTTTCATATATTAGATAAAAATTATAATGTAATTATAATATACATATATATCATTTTCATTACTTTTTTTTCAATATGATAAGAAAATAGAAACAACGTTCACGCGTATGTACGACCTATTGTCTCCATGAACGATGTATTCCATTTCATATCACTAAATATTATGGATTAATATAAATAAATATATATATATATATATACTGAATATATATTCTATTTATATCACGGTTTACATTCTTGGGTTTATTAAATCATGATCTAAGTAAGAGGAACAACAAATAACTAGTCAAAACATACTTGAAAACAAAGTAGTAATTACCCAAAATAATGAAAATATTGAGATATTATTAACGAAGGATAATAATATGATATAAAATTATAATATATGATATCATAAATAATAATATGTTTATGGAATAATTTAATAACATGCTTAAAACAATTATATATTAGGTTAAATAACATTCGACCAAAAGGAAGTGTAAGGTTCGAGTTTTCTCGTATCACTTTTATTTCTATGATATATATGCTTTATTCGCCACATAATATTCGTGTGTGGTGTATGTACTTAAATTTTATATATCATATAATGAATCTCATTATATTCATGGTATTAAATATATATTTTTATAATTATCACTTTTATGGGGAATATGATTCAATTGATTACAAAGTTGTTAATTGATTTCTTAACTTAATCTCCAATTACTGGGTTAAAATTATACTTCCTTGATTTTGTAATGCTAGGATTATGGATGAAATGAATTTTTATTACATTATTTTGTATTTATAATTGTTTTAAATTTATTTGTGGTGAATATATATAATTGATTCATTTTATTAGCAATATAATCTTGGTAAGGGACTTTGTCTTAAACTCCTTTCATTGAGGCATATTTTGATGTTATAAACACACCTTATTTTTTGATATGTACATACATAATTGATTTAGGCATAACGAAATGATGAAATTGTTCCTATGAAATAAAAATATATAAAGTAAATACATTTTCATATGTTATCATCCTAGATGGAAAATGAATTCCCTAGAAATTGAAAAAGGATATCGAAATAAAATTTTGTCCTGCTATAATCATTTTTTATGATATTGGAGACCCTTTTCACACCAATTTGGTTTTGTTATCATTAACATTCTCTATATCACCCACATTCTTATAATCAATGGTCTCTATGACTCTAAATAATTGTTTATATTTTTCATCCATGTTCATATGATCAAATCCCATATATGTTATCCTATTTATAAACCTAGTATGTGTTCTTCCAGATGAATTTTTCACATCCCTTTAACATTATTTTTTATTAACCCTTTTTATGATGTGGGTTTCTAGGAAGGAATTTTCAAATCATAAACCATTCATGACTGACATGAGTTTTGAGAGAAAAATTCATTTTTAGGGGGACATAATGTAGCACCCCAAGATTTTTGAATTTTTTTTTATCAAATGAATTTAATATTTTTGATAATTTTCATTACACATAATGCTGAGTTTATCTTTTGTTACATGCAAAACCAAGTTTACACAAAACATCACATACTTTTAAAGTATTATTAATTGTTATGATAGTTAACACCTGGATATTAGAAAGGTGGGTATGAATAGTAATATCTAAATTATAGACTGTATGGTTTAAACATTTATATAATATTAATTATTTGATGACTAATCAATTAGAAATAAAAATAAAAACTATTTGGAAATAAGTGAAATATTTTTCTAGAAAACTATTTTTATTAACACAAACTAATTTTACCTTAATAAATTAAAAAAAATATTTTGGTGAATGATTTAAATATTTTTAAATAATATTTATTTAATCAAATATTTAACTTTGATCTTATTTTTTTTATAAGTGATAGGAATAAATCCATTTCTATACTTAAAAACTGTATTTTTCTAAAAATTTGGTTTGTTTCCTTTTTATGCACTTAATTTAATACTAATGTAGTAAAATTTTATAAAATTTATTTGAAAAAATAAATTTAATTTTTTAAATCATAATCTCAAAATTATCTTTGGGCTATTTTTTTTAATTTTCTGAAAAGTTTAATTTTTTGATGAATAATGAAAAATAACGAATTTTAATTGAAAAATATCATTAAACTTAAATTGTTTATAAAGATAAATTATATTTTAAAATATATTTAATTCAAAAAAATCAATTATAAATATATTAATAAAATTAATTTCATTGGAATTATTTTCGTATTGAAATTTCATATAAAAACCTTTTAAACTTTTGAACATTTTCTTTTTTAAAACCCACTTTCTCATTACATCTGCAGAATAAATTTTAAATTAAAAATTTCCAATTCATTGAATTAATTTTTTTAAATAGTATATTATATTTATAATAAGAATGATTTATATTATCTAATAAGTTCAACTTAATTTTTAACTATAATTATTAGTAAAGAATTTAAAAAATATTTACAATGAGGAAGGTAAAAATGGATTTTCCCAGGGTAAACTTAAAAGACAATTGTTAAAATAATCTAAAATAATGTCTAAAATATATTTTATAACACTATTTACACCCTAAAATTTATAAGTATTGATAATAATCCATTTTTGAGAATTTTAAAGTTGCAAAATATTGATACACCTTTTTTAAAAAAAATTAAAAGTGTGGCATTCACCTCACTCATAAAAGTTCACCCCTATTCTATCTTCGTCGCACCATAAATACATTTTGGTTCAACCAATACGTAACCAAATCACTAAAAACATACCTCCTATAATCACATAATCATTATTTTTTCTATAAAACCAACATAAAAAGAATTTTGGTGCAAACCATAGGAGGATACTCGAAGAAGAGTGTCATTCTTCAACGAGCATCTTTATTTCATTTCTTCCAACATATACTTTATTTATTATTTACCCATGATGAAATAATATTATATGTATATTATATACAAATTTATGTTTTTATGGTTATTTAATTACCAAAAAACATTTCCAATTCCATCAAATGGGTTACGAAATCATCATTCATGTGTATGGCAGACTATCGCCTCACAAACCGATGTCAATCATTTCTCCATTACCACCACTCACGGTTGGGTATAATGATAGATATAGAGTATATATATGTTATTTATAATATAATTATACTAATTGAGACATATATCATGTACAAATTTTTAAATTTCCATTCCATATGGGATATGATAATGTCACTCTTGTGTACGGCGGACTACCGCCTCATAAAGCGATGTTTTTCATTATTCAGTAACAATTTACATAGAAGATAATAATGATAAATTTAATGAGTATATAATATAAAAATTAAATAATTATGGTATTAATTATCTATTTAAAATTCTTAAATGTTAATATATCATTTTATTTAGTACCTTTTCCTTGACTAGAGGATGATAACATCGTTTGGGTACATGTGGAAAACTGCCTTCACAAAGCGATGTGGCTCTCCCTTTTCATCACCACACAACATTCATTATATTAATAAGTATATTTAATGGAATAATATTTTATTTATGATATAATTATCATTATTTAATTATAAAATGATACTTATCTTTTTTCCATAATGATCATTGAAAACGGAAACATTACTTATGCGTACATATGACCTACCATCTCAATGATTGTAGTGTACTTCATTTTTCAAACTTATCATTCATGGATGGTATTAAAAGTATAAATGATGTATTAATATTATAAACATTTCATTATAATTATTATATATATTATGGAACCATGATCAAATTAATAGTACCTAAAATAACAAATCAAAACATATATAAAAAACAAAGCGATTATTACTTTTGACATGATTTTAACAAGGAATTTGATATACAAAGGTAATAAATAGTCATAATTAAATAATATATGGTATAATATATATAAATATGGATATATAATATATATAATAAACATATATTTATTACATATGAGGTTCTAATCTGTACAACAAAATTCATGACTTATGGTAAAGGATTGTCGTCTCACTTTTTACTTCTGTGAGACACATGCCATATTCATAAATGTTTTATTTTTTATATTTTATATACTAATACTCAAAGTATTTTATTATTATCATCCTTATAATTATGGTGATAGAGAAAAAAATTAGAATATCTCTTTCATGGGGTTTATAGTTCAAAAGTTACTAATGTGGTAAGGTATTTTTTATCAATTTTACTTCCTTGAGGTATATGTAATGTTATGAACCTATCTTCATTTGTGAGTTGTATGTTGTAGGGTCCAGAAAATTCCGAAAGGGGGAAATCCAATTACCCCAAGACTTTGGAAAGGACCAAACTGGTCTGTGTACCGGCTCCCAGCAACAGTACGTGGCCGGTTCGGCGAACCGCTCTCCCGCAGACGCTGTCGTTCGTGAAATGGGAGTGGAGAACCTACGCGGGCACGAACCAGGAAGTCCGCCGATGAAGTCGGCCCGTTCCACCATCACAAAACTAGTTTCTCGCAGAATAGGGGCGAAGAAGTTTGCTGTCGTTGAATCAATCCTGCAAATCATGATTTCAAAAACTCCCAGTTGACCGAGTCGTCTGCAGGTGGGGATTCCTTCATGGGCCTCTACAAAAAGTGAAGTGGGGCCATCAATACAACCTCTTATATACTCTATAAATAGTCACCTAGGGACACCAAAAATGGGGGGATGGAAGGATGGGGGAGAACCCGTGGAGAGACGCTGGAGAAATCGCTCCCAGTGGTAAAGTTATGCGACTATCCACGGACCCCATATCGTCCGCGGATGCACTCTACCGCATAGAGGAGAAACCAAACCACGGACCACATGCAGCCAGATCCTCCGCGGTTATCCCTTACCGACCATTTACATCGCGGACATACATGGCGGCCAGCTTCTACACGACCCACCTCCCCCATGGCCATCTCATCCGTGAACACCCTTCATAGACAGCCTCGCCGTAGCTGCTCCTACGCGGCCAGCTCCTCCGCGGATTCCCTCTGCGGCCATATCCTATCCGGCCAGCTTGTACCTTGCTCGCTCTTCTGCGGATACCCTCCGCGGCCATCTCCTTTTTGGCCAACTACAATGCGGCTCGCTCCTCTACGGACACCCTTCGCGGACATCTCTGCCGCGGGCGATCCTCCATGGCCAGTCCCTCGCAACCAGCTCTCCACGGCCAGCTCCTATGCGGCCCGCCCCATGCGGAAAACCTCATACACTCTTACGCCACCGCAAAATCCTTCCTATAAATTCCATGAGTCGAGCTACTACTCAGGACTCTCTAATAATCCTATTACCCAGCTCCCATGCATGGTTCATCCATAAAGGGCCTCCCTTTCTTAAGTCCCACACCAACCATTGCTAGGTATCTCCTACCTAGTAGTCCTGACCACATGACGTTAAACTGTATGGCCCGCATACTATCTATATGACTTTAATGGAAATAGTCCCTACAACACGACATTAAACTGTGATGTCTTTAGTCCTACGTACCTGACTTTAAACTATAGCAATCCCTATGTTCCAAATATAGGATGCCTCTTGCTCCAAACAAGAGATGCCTTATGCTCCAAGTATGATATGCCAATAGTCCTCTATACATGACTATAAAATGTAGCATTCCCTATCATTCAATAATAGGATGCCTCTTACTCCATGCAAGAGATTCCTTATTCTCCATGCATGAGATGCCTCATGCCATGTTTATAGTGGAATAATTTCAAGAGTGCTATAATACATTCAAATATTCCATCACTCCACCTCATTCTTTGCACATACTTCAATCAGATCTTCATCCCCTTGCATGCCTGAAGGGACCCCCTAACAGCCTGGTCCCATGCCGCCTCAGCTCACCTACCGTCCTGGGCCAACACCCTCGAAAGACTTTGGGCAACACTTTGGGTCAGGTCCTGTGTTTCGAACACGGTCAACAGTCGACCCTCACTTGTCTGCCCCCATTCCAGGCTAATTCAATAATGATTCTTTGTTTTGAACATGGTCAATAGTTATCCTCCATAGTCACTCCACCCTCACCATGTTCTGAATGTTTGGCATGTGATTCACACTTTTCATCTCCTTTTTTGGACTGATTCTAATGCCCTTGGTGTTATCCCGCTTGTGCACATGCGCATAGGTGTAGGCCTCAATTATATGCCTCAACCCACCAGTGAGTTGGGATTCCCTCATGGTCAGACATGAGAAAGGCACATGGGCATCCATCTCATAGTAAGCCCCGACTTTCTGGGCTGCTACGCACGTAAGCCCTGCTCCACTTCCAAAGGACACACCTTTCGCGACATGATCGTCAAGTCCCTACTGCCTCTTGTTCCTCACACCGAGCGTGACTCATGTGGGCTTAGAGTAAGCAGTGGCCATGAAAGACTTCTGGGCCACCTGAGAGCATAATCCCCAATGCCCGCCACCATTCGAACTATGAGGACTTTGATCCATGTCATGGCATGGTACGTAGGAAGCCTCCACGAGGTTCAATTCCATCATCTGGTTGTTCCAACCATCCTCACTTCGGTTCACCAACACCTTGGGCCACCTCAGAGTGTAAGCCCCAACCCATCCTGAACTACAAGGACTTTTATCCATGTCAAGGAATGGTACGTAGAAAGCCTCCACGAGGTTCAATCCCACTCACCATTAGACCCCTGGGTCCACCTTCACATCGGTTCTCCGACAACTACCGAACTATGTGGATTCTGATTCCTCTCACGAGGATACATAGGAAGCCCGTATCATGGGTTCGATCCAAATTCTCAAGTCGTTATATATCCCCCCTGGATAACAATAAACTCCAGAGCACCCAATTATGAGGCTTTAAAACAACGTAATCTCCAATGAGTCCAAACTCCTCGGAGTCATTAATCCAATGAGGGATGGTAAACCTCGAGCCTAAATTATTCCGAATCCCTATGTTCAGCTGATCATTTCCAACCATGAGTAATCTGTGGATATTATGCGTGGGTATAAACCAAAGATTTGTGAACATATAAACACATATTATATCTATAAGAGAGTCCTGAAACAAGCAATAATCCCCCCCCCCAAATGGTGTGATGAGCCCAACTTCCCATCCTCTCGACCAATGTGAGTTCTTAAGTGTTGCTTGCCAAATCACCCAGCGAACGCCTGCCTTTGGAAAGCAGGTCCACATATCATCGGATACGGAACCATTGGGAATTTCAAAAACAAATAAAAGCATATATAAATACCATTTGAAATATAATATAATATATTTATTTATTATCATTATATTATATGTTTCATTTAATTTTATTCCGTCATGGTGTTTATGATTTAATGTTACCAAAGTGGTTGGGGTTTTATGATACAATCTAATAAATTTTCAGGTTTTTTGTGAGTATGTTTCTAATGATGAAATATTATGATCAATATAGGGACCAAAACCCCATTATCTTAGAACTAATACCATAAATTATTAAATTGGTATGATTATAAGGAATTAAATCCAAAATTACCGACCTGTTTAACATTTTTATTAAACCAGATAGATAAATGATTCCAATTATTGATTGGGAAATTAAAATAAAACAAAACAAATAAAAATAATAACAAATTGTGTCCCTAAAAACTCATTAAAATACGTATTCTTAATATCTTTGGGAAAAAACAAAATAAGGGTGGGTTCAAATTATTAGCAATGGTTAAGTATAGTGGAAGATATCATGAATGAATGATGAAGAATCAATATGGAAAAAGAAATAACTAAAAACACATGCCATTTAAATAAAATTACTGATTTAATTGATAAGGAATAATCAATATAACTAGGTTAATATCTAAAAACTCATTCCATTTAATCAATAAAATTAGGTTTAAATGAATCTGTATATAATATAAAAATTATAATCTGATAGATAATAATAATAATAATAATAAACGAATTATCAATGGTGGTAATTCTTAATTATTGGAAATAATTTTTTTGGAACTTGAAAAGTTGTACCATCAAGAGCTTTCACAAGATGGATTAAAACTATAGGTATAAACTATTTAATTTGGATAATTGATTTTTCTAATGAGACCCATCGATGCATCGAGGAGAAATATAGGGTTTGTTCCACACATATCACTGTCATTCCAAAGTATTCCTCATATATCTTGTAATATATTTTATCCATAAATAATATTCCTTATCATCAAATATCCATATTGAGTTAAAGATACTGAAATATCAATATTTCCCCAACTAATAAAATAACATTAAAATTAAACACCATATGTAAAAATGGTGTATGGTTTAGGAACTAATAAAATCAATCTTGAAAATTTGTGTATATTTAAGTAAAATGTTATTTCCAATGAAAAACGACCACATGAAATTGATTGTTTCAAGAGAACGTTAATTATCACAAAAGAAAGTTAGGTTGTTCAGCAAAAGTTTACCACTTTGTATTTTCATGTCAAATCCACATGGATGAAATAATTCAAATTAAATCTTAAAATACATTTAATAATGAATTTTTTGGATAATACTTGTCTATGGGATGTATGTACACCGTATAAAAGTGAATTGGTGCATAATAACAAATAACTCTCAACAGAATGTAAATTGAGAAAAATCCCACACCCTTCGATTACTTTTGTTTAAATTATATTGAACCTAATGAATAATGGTTTTAATCATGTTATTAACTTATATAAACACTATAATAATATTTATTATATCATATATGATCTTATTATAACATATAATCACCAGTTTGATAGTAATCAATCATTATTTTAATTGATTTGGGTGTTAATTACCTTGTTTTCTCTTTTGTTATGTGTCATGAACATTTCAGTTATTACACATATTATTTAGTTATATCATATCTATAATAATAATAATAGTAATGATATAAATATCACATATATTCAGTATATATGTATTTAGAGTAATACATAGTATTTTGTGATATGAAATGAAATACCACGTTCTTGGAGACGGTAGACTCCAAGTATGCATGAACGTTGCTTCTATTTTCATATGATGTTGAAAGAAAAAAAAGTAAATGATATAAATATTATCCTTATATTATAATTTGTATTACATATATTTCTCATGTGTTTAGTAAACTCATCCTTAATACATTCCATATAAATCATGAATGAATCCCATCACTTCACAGGGCAGTAGTCCGCCGTATACCCGAGTGACGTTATTCTATTCCCAAAAAATGAAGAGCATGAAGGTATATATGATATAATAATTCCATAAACTTAATAAAATCATAAATACCAATGATCTCATATATAAACTATTAATATATAATTATTCTCAACCTTGATAGGTGGTAATGGAAAAACAGACGACATCGGTTCATGACACAGTAGTCCTCTATACACAAAAAAATGATTTTATAACCCATTTGATGAAACTGTGTCTATTTTTTAGGTCATAAAATTAACATAACTACATAATATTATATATAATATACTAAATTTATTATATAATAGTTTTATAATAGGAATTTAAGTAGGCAGAGAGGGAAATAGTATAGAAACTCTTTTAGAAGAACATTTCCTCTTCTTCAGGTACCCCCCTTTGGTTTGTACAAAATCCATAAAAGGCATTCTTTATTCCCAAAATAAGTAATATATGACAATTTTATGGAATTTGGGAGGTGATTTTTGTTTGTTTTTGATGATCCAAATGGCTTGAGAGGCATAAATAAGTGGGGGTGTGAGTTCCCTTTTATAGTTGAGATGGAGTGACATTCTTATAAATATTCAAAAGTATTAAACATTGTGAGGTCAATGTTACCTCAACTGGATACCATATTGATAAATAATTATATTTAGTGATTATATGTATTACCAAAAAACAAAAAACAAAATAGAAAACAATTTTTAAATAGTTTGTTCCTTAACTCATATGTTTCCTTATTTTACCATTTTTGGTTTTCATTATGGTAACTAGTTTTCTAACCGAAGTAATTTATCAAAAAAGACTTCATTAAAGATAGAATTATTAAAAAATTAATACCATATAATTATAAATATGATATATAAATTATAAAATTAAAATCTCATGTGTGTTGGAAATTAATTTTAATAGAACCACATGTAACGATAAAAATCACTAATTTAAACCTAACCATGGTAATAATGTTTTTTACTATTTAAGGGTAACATGTTAATTATAAAAGATAAATTGGTCCAATAATGGATAATATTTTATATTTATTAAAATTTTAAAATCTCTTATAAGAGGTTAGTAGTTTTACTAAATATAAATCTTTTAATTAAATATCTCTTATTGTAAAAAACCAATGTTAATTTTGACATTATTTATGTAATTTAAATTAAAAAATATCAAGAAAAGGGTTGAATTCCAATATATTAAGGTAATTCCTGAATAAAATGATATATTAATCTACGAAATTAATTTCATTCAAAATTGTAATCAATTTACTTCACATTTATAATTTTTAGTATCAATTATTTTATTTAATTATTAACAAAATAAATACATCATTTGTGTTTCTTAATCATTTAAATTAGTTATATAATCTATAATAATTAAATAAAATTATCATTAAAGAACATTTTTTTCTTTTAAAATAATATATATAACCAAACATATGTTATTTTGGTCCCTATCCCTATGATTTATGGAAATTAAAAGGAGGAAAGCTTACTTTTTTGTATTTTTCGTTACAAAACATATTATGTAGGTAACATTCATGTAAATGGTTCCATAAGACTCATAAATATAGAAAATATAGTCATAAGTGTTTAATATGGCCATAAAATGGGTTTTGTACAAGATTCTAGGTCATTTGGCCCCTTAAGTTTGATGTTAAATCACTTAATAAACTCAATTTTACCTTAATCACTTTAATTAATTTTAAGTGTTATCACAAATAAATTTGGTAAAATATTAAGTTGTAAGTATTATACATTATAGATTATTATAATTACAAATATGGAATCCATTTTTTTCAATTAAATTAAAATAAATGAAAAAAATTAATATAAATTTAACCCTGTAGATGTGAAGAGAAAGTGGGGGTTTAAAAAAATTATTAAAAAATTACAATTTTATTATATCCAAATTCAATATGAAAAAAATTAAAATGAAAAAATTGTATTAATATATGTTTAATTGAACTATTTTTACATTAAAACTAATTAAAAATATAAGTTAACATTATAAATTATTTATAAGAAAAGGTAGTTTTCAATTAAAATCATGTATTTTTAACTATTCAAAAAAAAATGAAACTTCTATGAAAAAAATAACCTGAAGATATTTTATGTATCCTTATTTCAAAAATTATATTCATTTATTCTTTTAAATTTTATTAATGTGTTAAAATGTATATTTAAATTATGTGTGCCAAGCGTGACTAAACTGTCTTTTTAGAAAATAAAGTTTTTCTAAAAACATTCCTTTTTTCCTTTAAATGAGGTTTATTATTATTTATAATCAATATATAAACAGTAAATGTGTTTAAACTATATATTTCAGTATTTTATTTAATCATATTCATACCTACCATTTTAACTAATTGTTTATAACAATAAGAATAAATAATAATATTAATAGTATATTGTAGTTAGGTAAATCTTGGCCTTGCATGTAATCAATCTATAGATGAAACTCATTATTGAATGTAATACAAGATTTCTCAGAATTTAGTGAATTGAATGATACCTAATTGATATAATTTATTTAAAATAGTAAATATATCCTAATTTATTGGGATATTATAATCCTTTCCATGCTCTATGTGGTGTGTCACACACATAATTAAATAAGATTTTATTATTCTATAATTTTAGGGTGTTGCATTCTATACAAAATAAATAAATTGAGTCCTCAAAATTTTAACTTTATCTATGAAATAATGTTTTTTTACATTTGGAAATTCCATTTAGGAAAAACCCACATTATAAAAGTGTAAATAAAATATCCCCTTAATAATATAGAATGGTAAGTACAAAGGCTATATTAAATAACACATATCTAGGTTGCTAAGTAAAAGAAAATATGTGTAAAGTAAAAGTATGGAAATATTGGAAAATAAAAAATATATATAGATAGTGATTTTTTTCAATGGTCACAAGAATTTCAATGATCAATAGAAATATTTGGGACATAAAACCATAAATATATGATGATTCAAAAGACCATATTTTTAACATCAATGAATGTATTATTATAATTTTTTTCAAGATAATTTTCTTAATGTTGAGTAATTATTTTACTACCTATGAATATAAGGAAATATAATTACTTTATTTATTTCTATTTCAATTTTTTTCCTTTGGTTGTGCTTTGAACTATTTCTATTTCATCCTTTATATTAAGAAATGAATATACAAAAACGAATTTGGTATGACTGAAGAACTAATATTCACTTTAACGGATTTTATGATCCATAGAAAATTCATTAGATATGTGTCTAAGTATTTTCCAAAACCTATAATGTCTAGACAAGTTATCCAATAAAATATATTAATATCAAAACCTCAAAACTTACACAATTGGTTCATCATTACTATTTATTCATCAATTTGTTTAACTAAAAACAATGAAATATTAATAGGTCAACATGTAGGCTAGTGGTTGGTGTGAAACCCTTGTTTTCCTTCAGTCGTGGGTACAATCCCCATGTCCTTGCTAGATGTGATGGGTTTTCATTGCGTATGTGAGTTATCCTATTTATGTTAATATAATTTCTATAAATTTTCAAAAATGTGATATACATCATTTCAATAAAGTTAATCATTAAATATAATTTTTACTAATGTTTCAATACAATTCATTTATTTGTTATTTTGTTATCAAGTATGATAATCTTATTTGACTATTATTACAAATTCATTAATGATATTATCAAAATTAATGGTTATCAATAACTTTAAACTTATTTGTATAAAATTTAAAGGAATTATTCCTAAAATAAATTTTTGACTAAAACATATAATTGACATAAATTTCTCCATACATTAAATTTTTAATGGGGTGTTTTACGACTTCTAACTTATGATCAAACTTATAATCATAATCCCAAGAAGGTATCCATAACTCTTATGTTAACAAATAAAAATATGATTCTAAAATTTTAAAAAATCCCAATATATTTCATTATTATTATAACCAATATACCATTGGTAAAATACTTTTACAATTTAATTCTTAAATCCCAATACATAAATACTACATTTTTTGTTTTCCTACATAGTTTATTCATTGTTCTAGGGTTTAACCTAGGTTTTTCATTGTCAGTATCTATTATGATATATCATATTGGTTTTTATAAAAAAATGTGAATTATCCAAAGAATATCCCATGGGGGTGTAAAACTAGGTGCGTAGTAAGGCCCATTTTTGGGTACCAAGTAATGCTCAAATAAAGCTCAACAAAACTTTCTTAAAGTAATTAGACCTAGGTACCTCTATAATAGAACCAAATCCACTTGTAGTATCTAGATAGGGATGAATTTATAGAGAAAAAACATAATCACTACCTTAAAATAACTTTAGGATGTTCAACTATACTTATCCTCAAATTCTATCATAGGATTTTGTTATCTAATCTATGTTTTCCAAAATATAGATTCCAAGGTTTCTAAAAAAATCCATTCATACCATCTGTATCAAACCTAACCCCTATTTCCTGGACATGGTACCTTACTTTATTACACTATCATGATTACAAGGAATCAAATCCTGAAGGATCGATCAGTTTATCAATTTTGTAAAACTTGATACATATAAGATATGCATTTTGAATTGGTAATATAAAATAAAACATAATATATAACAAGTGATTATAGACTAAATCCATGAAAAATAATTCAAATATATCTTCTACATATATAGGGGAATGTAAAAAAATAATGGTGATCGCAAATGCTCAGTAAGGGTTATGTATAGGGGAGGATTTCATGAATCAATAAGAATAAATAACATGGAAAGGTTGATAACTAAAAACTCATTCAACTTAATCAATAAAAGTAGATTGAAATGAATCCATAGAGAATATAATAGTGAAAATTTTATGGATAATAATTATAATACCTGAATTCAAAATAAAGGGAATTCATATTTATTGGACACCATTTCAGAGGAACATGATAACATATACGGTAAATATCTTTCACAATAAGGTTTAAAACCTAGGTAGAAACCCAATTACATTGGACAACAGATTTGTATCATGATTCCTTTCAAATAATCAAGGGGGTATATAATGTTCTAGACCCACCCATCACTGCCCATCCAAAGCATTCATCATATATTGACTAATCAATTTTGTTCAGAAACTATGTGCTTTATCTTCAAATATCCATATTGAGTAAAGGATATGGATTTCTCAATATTTCTCCAGTTAATAAAATAAATTTCAAAGAAAAAATCAAATGTAAATATTATTTGGGTTTTAAGAAAAAATAATATCAATCATGAAAATATTTTGACATTTAAGTGAAATTTAATATCCAATGTAAAATGATCACATTAAAGTGATTGTTTTATGAGAATGTTAATAATCTCAAAAGAAGGTGAGATTGTTTAATTAATTTTACCACTTGGTAATTTTCAATTAAAATCCTTATAGATGAAATAATTCAATTTAAAACATAAAATAAAATTTATAATGAATTATTCATGAAAATACATATCAAGGGGTAGTATATACAGCATATAAAACTGAATTGGAGCATAATAATAAATAAGTCTCAATGGAATGTAAATATATATGAAATCCATTAACTTACTCTTACTTTTTCTTGATTTATTTTTACCCTCCTATATATTGGTATTAATAATGGTATTGTATTATACAAGAACCATAATAATATTTATCAAATCATATATTATCTCATTATAACATCTTATCACCCTTTTTTTAATAATCGTTCATTATTTTCATTATTTTGGTTGTTAATTTCCTTGTTTTCTCATTCATTCATTTTTAGGACCATTTTGGATCCTATGTATATTATTTATATTTACAAAATAAAAAATAATAATCATGATTCAAGAATAATATATATTAAGTATATATATATTTAGACTATTCTATAATATTTAGTTATAGGAAATGAAATACATCGTTCATGGAGACAGTCTGTCGTACGTACGTATAAAATTTGTTTCCCATTTATTTTCAATTTGAAAGAATAAAAATTAAATTAAAGATATATATATATATTATACTTATAGTATCATTTTTATTTCATACATATCACATATTTTTATTTAATCCATTCATAATGCATTCCATGGATGCATGAGTGAATCACATCACTTTACAAGGCAGTAGTCCGACGTACACACGAGCAACATTATAATATTCACAAAAAATGGAAAGCATGAATGCATCTATGATTAATAATTATTGAATCATAATTTAAAAATAAATACCATTAATATAATAGTTAAACTCTAAATCCATCATTATTATGAACCTTTAGAAGTGGTAATGGAAAACGAACTACATTGGTTCGTGAGTCGGTAGTCTACCGTACACACAAACAATGATTTCGTAACCCATTTGATGAAATTTAGGGTCGTTTTAGTTATTAAAATTAACATAAATACATCTTTATATGTATGAAAATGAGGTCATTATATAATAATGGAATAGCATGAATTGAAGGAGGTGAAAAAGGAAATAAAATAAAAAACCATTTGGAAGAAAACAACCTCTTCTTTGGGTTTTCACCTTAGTTTTTCACTAAAACTTTCAATGGATTTATTTATTCAAAAATATTTATTATAGGACGAGTATAGGGAAGTTTTTATGTGATTTTTTCAGGTTTAAATGATAAAAATGGCTTTATATGTGTGCATAAGTTAGGGGAGGGAGTATCATTTTATAGTTGAGGAGGAGTGGCATTCTTGAAAATGCTCAAAAGTATTCACTATTGGGAGGTCAAAATTACCTAAAGTTGATTAAAGATTAATATTTAATTGTTATGAGGGATGATATGGTTTACCTAGACTTCAAACACACAATATAAGACATGTTTTAATCATTTTTTCCTTAACTAGTATGTTTAATTATTTTACTATTTTGGGTTTTCATTATGGTTACTAGTTTCCTAACATAATTAATTTATAATATAAGTATCAATAAAAGTGAGAATTATTATAAAATTGATACCCATAGATTATAGATATTATATAAATATTATAAAATAAAAATACTATTTGTGTTGGAAAATAATTTTAAGAGAAGCGCATGTAATGCACAATAACATTGCTTTAGCCCTAACTGCTCTAACAATGTTTTTCACTTTTTAGGTGTGAATAAGATTATTATAAAAGATAAATTGGCCCATTAATGGTATATATTTAATATTTATTTACATTAAAAAAATAAATTAGAAGAATATTTGATTTTATTAATTTTAAATAATTTAATAAAATAGAATTTCTTATAAAATAAAATTAATTTCAATTTTGACATTATTTATTTAATTTAAATTTAAAAATAACAAGACAATGATGGAATTTAAATATATTAACTTAAAACCTATATAACATGATATATTATTCATAATAATTAATGGAAGGAAATAATTCATTAAACTTACCTCATTTTTAATATTTTTAGAATCATTTAATTTATTTAGTTATTAACTAAATAATTACTACGTTAAAATTTCTTAAGTATTGAAAGTAATTATATCATCTATAAAAATTTATATAAACTATAATGATAAAAAATAATTTATCTTTAAAACTAATTTATATAACTGAATCTAGGTTGTTTTTTCCCTATCCAAAATCTTTATGGAAATTAAAGGGATAAAAAGTAACTTTTTTGTCTTCTCCATTACTCAACATGTTATATAGGTCACCATCATGGAAAATATTCCCCAATACTAATAAAAATATATAAAAAAGTCATAAAAGGTGATATATGGCCATAAAATAGGTTTTTTACAAGTTTCTAGGTAATTTGGCCCCTTAAGATTAAAGTTTAATCACTCACTAAACTAATTTTTTCCTTAACTGTTATAATTAATTTTAACTGTTTTTACTAATCAAATTGGTAAAAAATTAATTTTAACTTATTATAAATTTAGAAAAAAATATTTTTCCAATTATGGAATCCATTTTAATAAATTAAATTCACATAAATTTCAATCATTAATTTAAAATTAATCCCACAAACTTAACAAGAAAGCATGTTTTACAGTGAAAATGTTAAAAAATTAGTAATATATTTATATCTAAATTAATATTAAAATGACTAAAATGACCTAAACTATATTAATAGATGTTATATTCAACTATATTTACTTTAAAAACAATTCAAAACACGATTTTACACTATAAATTATTTAGATAAAAAGTCATTTTTCAATTAAAATCATGTATTTTTTACTATTCCTCAGAAAAATGAAATTACTCAGAAAAATTCCAAAAGTTCATAGTAATATAAATTTTGTATCCTTATTTATAAAATGAAGTTTTTTTCATTAAATTTTCTAAAATTGTTAAAAATTTATTTTAAATTACGCGCCACAACCGCAAATAAACCGTCTTTTAGGAAAAAACAGTTTCCCAAAACTTTTCATTTTATTTTAAGTGATTATAACTATTAAATATAATAAATATATATCCAATAAATATTTTATATTAATAATTTATTTATTCCCATTCTTACCCGCCATTTTAACATCTAGGTGATAACTATCATAATAAATACTTATATTATTAGTATATTGTTGTTCGATAAAACCCACTTTTGCATGTAACACAAGCTTTCGAAGAAACAAGTTATTTAGTGTAACACAATATAACTAAGAGTTGCGTGTATTTCAAGATATATAATAGATTTAATTTATTTAAAAAACTGGATATATCCTAAAGAATCAGAATGTTATATTTCTTTCTATGCTCGGTGTTGCGTGTCACATACACAATTGCATAAGATTTTATTATTTTAGAATTCTAGGGTCTTACAATCCATATATAAATAAAATAAATAATTTTATTCTCCTATGGTTATGTCATGAGAATAAAAACATCCCTTTATTTTACACTCTTTTATTACTCATGAGTTTAAAAGAATGTTTTTAATAAAAATCTTATTTATATCTCTTTTATGTAGAAAACACTTTTTCTTCCACTACCATGTTTTCTAAAAATGTTTTCAAAAACATTTTTAACATTTTTAAAGTGATCTAATAAATAAATTTTTACATATTTTCTAATTTTTAATTTTTTGATGTAATCTTCATGTTTTTTACAAACAATGCTCATTTAGATTTACAGAAAATGCGAAAGAAATCATTGTTTTAACGTGTACTCTATGATTTTTTTTCTAATGGAATGAAATTTATTTTCTTTAAATATTCCTTTATTTTTTTCACAGTTATTTTCAATGAAATGGATTTTTATAATGCATTATTAATTTTTAGTTTTATAAAAAAGTTCTAATAAAATTAATTTTACTCAAAAAAAATTCCATGTGATATTTCAAAATCATTCTCCATCTAAAATGATATACTTTGATGTAATTTATATCTTTTTGGGGATATTAACCAATGATGACATTATTATTCTTTCCAATAATGGTTTTTCATGAAAATATGTTTATGAAACTCGTTTTTCTTCCACAGGTTGTACCATGATAAAATTATTATGAAACCTGATTCTTTTTCCACAGGTTATTCTATGTTGAAATGATTTAATGATTATGAAACCTCATTTACACAAGTTATGATATGATTGAAAATGTTATGAAAACCATTTCATTTCATGGGTTATGATATGATGAATTTTTTATGTTCTCTTCATCATGTATTAGGTGGGACCTATATTTCCCTCAAATCTATTTGGTAAAGATGGAAAACTCTAGAGTAAATATGTTATGCACGAACATGATTACATCTTCACACTATTATCTATGAACATGATTACATGTTCACAATGTTATGTGTGGACCTATATTTCATGACCATAATTTTATGTGTTGACCTAGTTACATGTCTATAAATTTATGAAAAGGATTTATAACATGTCCCTAACTTAATCAATGGACCTGTCTCTATTTATACATGATTACAATGTTATTAGATGATGTGTACACCAAAAATATATGTTTTCTGCCAATTTTATACTCTCATGGATTATTTTATTTGATTACCTTGTGATTCTTGTCTTATTAAATTCCAATGCTTATGCCATTACTCATTGTTATAATCTTTCATATACAGGGATTGGTTTTCAAATGTTATTATCATGTTCCAATACACTTATGTTCATTTTATACTTATGTATATCCCATGTTTACCCTTACTGAGAAAATGAGATCAACCTTTCTTATGTTTCCTTTCCACAGGTTATGAATAATGGTTTTAATTATGGTATGTTTTTGAAGAGTACTAATGGGTAAGATCTTTATGGAATATTTTGAATAACTTTCAAAAATTAAAATTATTGTGTACCTATTTTCTAAAGACTCTAAACTATTACGGGCCTAAAGAATGTGTTTATGTAATGTATTGAATATTCACCTAAAAATATTTAATACCTATATATGAGAATACCATGCTTCTATAATTAGTTACTTTTAGAAACGATGATAAATGATTATATAAAATTCACCATAAATTTCCATTCCTATATATTTACATTCAAACATCATAAATCAACCCCTAGAGTTGTTAAATACTACCAGATACTCCAAATTATTCTTTAATGGGGAATAGATATAATGGGGAGATATCCCCCAGCTATAGCTAGGATGCTCTTGTACATCCTTACTATCACTAAATTATTCTCTAAATGGTCTGGAGAGATACCCCTAAAGGAAGTTCAGAAAAATAAAATAATCATCATTATGAAGACTAATAAAAATATCATATTTGGTGTCCCTCACACAATATTGATGGAAAACCACACCAAATTCTATTATTTTTATTTGAAATGGTAATATTAAGAGTATAACATCGAGTCAAAATACGCATCTTTCTATAATGTGGTATAAAATAGGCAGATATAGGGAATTAATAAGGCATAATCAAATATACTTCATATAATGGTAGACAATGACAATAAATAATATCCAGAAAAAGTAATTCATTACTTGTAGTCTTATCATACCCTAACTTATACCTCTATGAAAGAATCCCCATTCTCACATATATATAGGAATGAGTATGTCCTACTGATTAAAGTTCAACTACCCAAACGTTTCATTTCTATCTATGGTAAGCTCTCAAATGATAAAAAATCCCAAAAATAGCCTGATGATATTGAGTGGATGGATGAAATGATGCTGTTCATGTTGAAATATTTGGATTTCGATAAAAACCTTATTTTTTGGGCCATCAATAAGAATGTTCACCTCTAATCATTCCATTAGGGAGACTTGGTACTAGATTCTAGAACCCCCATGATAATAGGGATGTAGCCTTCGTATATGGAGACAAAGTGGGAAGAAGATCATATCGTACATAAGGTCTACTCCAAAAGATCCTATAAACTAATAATAATTGATGGGAAATGCATCAACCCCCCTAAATAATGAAGGCTTTCTCAAGAAATATTTTCCATGATTTCAGGATAATTCCAATTTCCTAACTACATGATGTTAAACTTCATAGTCTTAGTCCATATTGGAAGAACACAAACTGAAGGACACTTTGGTCTATGTCACATGACCTTAAACTACATGACTGTCTGGTCTATGTCACATGACATCAAACTAGATTTTACTTGGTTCTTTATTGCATGAACATAAACAACATGACATAATTTCCCAACTGTATGACATTAAATAGCATGATAAATGTTCTCATTCAATGAATTTAATCTACAACATCTTTGGGTCCAAGAAAAATTACCACACACTAAATTAAACGATAATTCCATCCTACATGACTTTATACTACTCAACCTGTCCCACTTTCTATGGATGTTTTCTCCCTTATAAATGAGTTCTCTCAATATAGAATTTTTTAGCACACAATCGTCCAGTTCCAAAGAGAATCAATTCCGCTTTCCAAATATATGAGTGAGTTCATTAAAAGAAATTTTTCATCATGAAATAAATGTGTCTTGATTCCTATTATTATAGGAAATGTGTTAAGTCATAGATATACTATTATATGTCCATATAAAAAAATAATGTAAAAGGTACACTTTCCCTATGTAATAGATTGATATATAATATGGTTCATTCACTTTATTGGGCTAAATTGATAGACCTTGAGATAATCCATTTGACCCATAAAGATAAAAATGACTTTTTCATCACATGTGGGTTCAATCTAGGAGAGGAATTCCCATACGAGAAAAAAATGTGTCTTAATTCATGAATAAATCAAAATACATAGTCACTCTATGATTCATTTTCTTATTCCCAATAGTGAATCAAATAAAATGATCCTATCATAATATAATAGATCGATATGCGCTGAGGGTTCTTTCCCATTTTTAAGAAATAAATGGTTATAGCTATAATAGGGATCCTTAACAAAAATGTTTTCATGAACTACGAAAAAACGTTCCCCTCTCCTATGTAAATCCATACATAGGTGGTAACCTTCATAATATAGTTCTTATTTTTATAATCCTTGAAAGATTTATACCCACTATGAAGAATCATGTTATGTATATGGAAACCTCAAACCAAATCCATGTGTGTATTGATTCGTTCATTGAAAGGATATTTAGTGATTTCAAAATATCATATTCTAGGATCAACCACAAATCCATCCTCATATAATATTCTATTATGTTTTATCCAAATAAATATAGGGGTGAAACCATATAATAATCATGTAAGACATGACTCATATTGTTACATGATAAGTAGTGATGTTAGGAATTTGTTTCTTAGGCCCAAACTCATGTTTGAACCAAAATGGAGTTCAATTAAAGTGTATTTACCACATGTACCATCTATATATATGCATTTATGTTTAAATAACTTCACATGGATTGATTAATACTCTTTATATATATGTAGTTATGCCCAAGATTTATTATTTAAGGCCCAACTACACACGTTAAAAAAATTTCTACACAATGTAGTGATTTTATCCTTATTGAAAATATCTTATCTCCCCAGTGGCACTGTACTATGGACAATAATGATGTTCATTATCAATTTTATTGGACCTAGCCACAACAACAAGAATTATTCCATTCAAAACCATCTTTAAGTCCTAGCTATAATTCTCTACAACTGCAAAACATTCTATCCAAGTGAGATGAAATTAAACTATATTTCCCTTGATCCATCTAATTTGAAATTAAAATGCATAATGTAGACTTAGTTTTATGGATTCAATCCCATTAATTGGAGTCAAATCCATTTATTAATCCTATATTTATAGTCTTTAACATCTATCAAATGGCCCCATGGTGAAACTACAACAATTTTAAAATATCTTAGTTGAAATATAAAGAATATTAAATCCCTTTACATTTCTACTTCAAACATGTAATTCACACACAAATAGTATGGGAAATCACCCATGAATCCATTGTTTCTCACATCTATCATGAATCACCTGAGCTTAGGGTCCCTAATGGATCACCACATTTAACATGACTAGGGTGCACAATATCTAATAGACATAGAGTTGTATCTTGGTCACATGAAATTGAACAATGAAATATAGTTTCCCATAAATGAGCCCTATATTATTCTATGGGGATTATTAGTAAGACCCATATTCCATACAAAAGAGGTATATCCGTGTAAGAGTTTTCGTCTTATAGATCAATATCTATATAAAATTACCCTTTATACACACGAACTACATCTATGTAAGAGTATTTATCAAACAATTATTTATCTGTGAACCTATGATGAAAATGATTCCCCTTATGTAAGGGATTGATCCTCATAGGTAACATATTATAAGAACTAAATTGATCTTGATTCTGATTGTTATAGGAAATTTAGTGATGTATGGACCATCTCTTCTAGGACCAGCCAGAAATTTTACTAACTAAAATGAACTTTTCTCCTAAATATTAGTTAGATATATAGAGGATGATAAAATAAAGATTTATTTGTGAACCTACAATATGAAAGAGGATAAATATAATCCCCATCCTAGTGTTGGTGTATTATTTATCCATAATGGTCCCCTTCTAATGGACTCCAATGCACTGCTATTTTAATAACTATGTGTGGTTTGATTTCTACCATTATAGTATAGGTGGGGATTCATAGAAATTTTGTTATAGGTTAGGAAACACTTTTTCATCATGGACAAGACTCCCCCCATATGAGAATCATATCCATAGGGAGTTTACTTTTTGGCATTAAGATAAAAATTTCCTCATATGTTATTCATCATTAATTATTTTGAGATCCACATAATCTCCTAAGTTACCTCTTATATCTGATACCATGCATGAAACATTTGAGATTAGGGGTTCCAATGAATTATTCATACTATTAAAATTGAGATACAACATGTTCAATGTAATAACATTATAGTTCTTTTCACATGATGTTAAACTAAATGACATATGGGTTACCTTTCATGACCTATAGAAGACTTGAGTAATTCATGCCTTATAACCTAAAGAACCTACATGAGAGGAAAATCCATGTGGGAGAACACTACATTAGGATCCTACACTAGGATAAAAATAATCTTTCATCCCCACAAGTTCTCGGCGTCTAAGATATAACATCCCTTGATTTTAAAAGAACACTATGTTGGATAGTATAAAAAATAAAAAACAAATTTCTTAAATGAACCATGAAATATTATCATTATAACCTAGATGTTGATTTTGTGGGTATAAATAGTATTAAAGAAAGTATCATATATATATACATATATGTAATGGTCCTACTCAATTAAATTTTTTTATCAATTTATTGGAAATGAGCATTGAATTTTCAATAATGTTATTTTATGCTTCAAAAAGTGTTTTTCTTCACTACTAATTTTTACATATTTTTGTGAGAAAATATTAAAATAAATATATGGAAATTTCAAAAAAATTATTTGATAAAATGGAAATTATTTTTGAATTAATATTATCAAAATAAGCTTATGATTAATTATTGATATTCTGCTGAAAGGGTTGATTTTTTAATGAATATTAAAAAATATTAATTTTTATAGAACACTGTATTTTCTGTTTAATTATTTACAAATTAAAATTATATTTATATTTAGTTCTATACTAAAATATGTTACTTTTTATTAATAAAATTTAATTATGGTATTTGGAATGGATTTTATATTTTAATTTGATCTAAATACTTTTATATACATAATTATGGTATTTGAATTTATGTAATTTTGGTTCCATTTTTCCTTGATAATGACATTTATAATATTTAAGTAAAAGATAAAGTAAAAAAATGACCTTCTCTTAACATTAATATGTTTAATATTATTACATACGAAAAAGAGAATATGTTTAGTTTCAAAAGGATATTTTAAATAAATTTTTTCAATGATATTGATTTATTTAAAATTTTCGGGAGTGAAATAATTACCTTAAATTCTTATGCAGAACTATTTCAATATTTACTCAATTAATAGAAAAATAAAATAAATTATTTTAACAATATTAAAAGAAATTTAATATAGAAAGATCAGTTTTACCAATTAATTATGAAGACATTTATTATTTATTATGAATGTTTAAATGGTTTAACTTAGAATTCCATCATTTTCTTAATGTCATTAAAAGAAAAATTAAATGAATTTTTCCAAAAATCACATTAAAGATATTTAATGGCAATAATATTTTATTAAAATATTCAAAAATTAAAAAAATATTGTAAGAGTAATATTATGACAATATATAGTTATAAAATTCACCCTTTTCCATTTATGATTCAATAGATACTTTATAAGTAAAATATTAACAATTTTAAGTGTGGAATGTTTTTACAGTGGTAAAGGATAAATTGGGTTAACTAAGGGGATAAACTAAAAGGAAAGGCTTTAAAAATCGAATTAACCTATCCAAATTCCATTAGGTGATTTAATTATAAAAACATCCTAAATTATCTTCAAATATATTTCCATTTGGAATCTTTTTTATTGGGAATGAATTTATGATAGTTTAATCTTTTATGAATTTTTAAAAGTACCCCTCACATGAATTATTAAAGGGCACCTCCTCCCCCAATTCTTCACACATTTGGATCCATATAGCTCAAAAAACCTTAAAAAATACTACTCCAACATCCCTATCCACATCATATATGTTTTATTATTCCTAAATTACCATATTTAGGATCCATAATAGTAGATCAAAAAGGGTTTTTTAAAGAAGGGGAAATTGACATAAGTGACCAGTTTCTTTTTTTACTCCTTTTACCTCCTCAAAATTTATTTTTTTATCTTAAATTTTTTAAAATATTATATGAAATATACTAAATATTATTATTATTATTAAAAAAATTAACAATCTTCTTTCCCATCAAATAGGAAGTGAATGTATCACTCATGTGTACACACGGTTTACTATCTCCAAGTAGTGATACAATTCATTTTTCATCTCCATCATTAATGGATGTGTATAGTATTTCGTTTAATGTTTATATATGATATTTGATAGATAATTATTCAAACATAATTAGATTATCATATCTAAATTCTTACCATCCAATCCGTTGGAAATTGATAATGTCGTTCATGCGTATGTGTGGAAACCACCTCCATGAAGCGATGCAAATATTTTTTCATTTATAATTTACATGGATGGTAATAAGGATCTATATATTAAATATATATGAAATTTATAGTATAATATTGAGTTTTTAAATGTTAATTATTATTTTCCTTTCTTTTATTCCATATTTTGAATAGTGAAAAATAGTGTTCATGTATATGTACGACTTACCATCTCTATGAATAGCGTAATTCATTTATCTATCCCTAATTTTTATGGTTGAATATATATATAGAATAAATATTATATTTATACCATTAGTAACATTTTGATAAGGTGTATCTATGATAAAAGTACAACGATCCGAACTACTCAAATGAAATAATCTTGATAAACAAAACAGTTAGTACAAGAAAATGATGAATTTAATAAGTAATTATGGATAAATAGGTGTTGATTTTTTTAAAAGGATAATATTTGATATTATAAGTATGTACATTATTATAGTATATAAATATATAAAATTTAAATTTTATATTGGAGTTTGGAGTACTTCTAAAGCAAGTGGAACTTGAGGAAAGGGCTTGTTATCAAAATTTACCTTCATTGAGGCATATGTTATGTCAAGAACCAATCTTATTTTTTAGGTTAGATTATGAAATCTTACATGTTGTGTCATGATTATACTTATGTTCATGATATTTAATTTTTTATTTTATGTTATTCTTTCCTGAGGCTTGTGACGTCCTGAACCCGATTCACTTATAAGTAACCAAACTCAGATGGCCATGTAGCCTCAAATGTGCCTCCCCATATGCCAGAGGATTCAAACTAATAGTGAGGGTTTATAAGAGTATGGGGGATACTAAAACTGCATGACTATAATGTGTCATAATGGTATGAAATAGAACTAAATGTGAAATAAAAATAATTATCCTACAATGGAAAAGTAAATCATCCAAATACCATAAATATATAGGTATAAACCATATAAAATATTATATAAAAAATGATGTCATGTATGTATGTTATACCGAATGGGAATACATGGTATATAGAGAACCAAGAATATAAAAAATTATATAAAAAAATTAATAAAATATTAAGAGCTACCTCCCATATAATCATGGACATAATCTCAATAATATTTTCCCATACTCGATCCTAATACAGAGGAAACAAGAATCCATTGTAGAATGCTTTTCATTGAACCTACCTACATCCTTGATTTATATCTAGTTACCAATGAGTGGCCCAAAAGAGGTTCCAGATATACTCAGTAGGTCACCACCGATGGTGTCTAATTTTATCCATAAAATGCATATATAAATATGTAGTGTGAAGGTAATAATATAAACTGTGAATGAAACACATGAATAACAAGAAATGATGGGTTATGAAAATGAAACCCATCCAAACAACCTACTTCAGTGTAATCTAAAATATTCCTATATTATTTCCTATTATGAATTTAACATATAATAAGGTCTTAGGAATTGGCTCATAACCAATGTATTCCTCATGGACTATATCAGTTTAAGGGATGAACTCATAATATAGTAATTTTATCTTAGCAGGGACTAAAAGAAGGTCATAATTTAGGTAAATATCTGACTGAATCCATGTTTTTTCTTTGACTTAGAATAAATGTAACTTTGATTAATTAATCAATTTATATATTGGATACTTGATCCCATACAAGGCATTCCATATGTGGAATTTAGGTATCCCTCTAAGTGTATGATGAACCCACTAGCATTCCATCCAATCCATGGATATTCTTATAGGAATCTAAGTATCTATATTTGTGTGGTATAAGTTAATTTCCCTATGAGTTAGTCCTTGAAATTCCACATAGGAAACTCATGTGTCACTCATGGTATAATTTAAATAACTTCCCTCATATTTGGTCATTGGAATTCCACGTAGGAAGAAAAATTGTCACTTTTGATATAAATGCAAATTCACCCACCAGGGGTCCTCATCCATGGAATTTATATGAGAAACTGTGTATCACTCACGATGTAATATAATCTAGATACTAATTCATTTAGATTTAATAATAATAATGAATCCATCCTTGTTTTTCTATGTCGGAGACCATGTATCACCTAGGGCATATCATAATGAATAGTCATGGGTTCATATTCAAACCATAATATTTAAAAATACATTTAATTCGTAATATCCACTTCATTTAATGGATACTTACTCACCCCATAAGATGGTTTAAATTCATAGGCATGTATTATAAGGGCTAAAAATTTATCAATCCATCTATCATATTCAGTTAAGTCATTCTTTAAAATTAACTAGATTCTATAAATTATATGGGATAAGAAAACACCTCTATTGTTGAATAAAAATTAAAAAAAATCATGTATATTTAAGATATATTAGAAAAAAAACCCAAAGGGTTGGTTCTACATTGTTTTATCAACCCTCATCAATGATTAAAAGTAATATATCATAAGCCATCACATTTAATTTAAGAGAAAATACATTTAGGAGGGGATGCTTAAGAATTATGGCACATGACACAATGACACAATGTATAAAAACAAGACCTTATTGGAAAATCATGAGACCACCCACCTTATATGGGTAATAATATCCTTGTTTATTAACTTACAATAACTAGGGATTGAATGGGATAAATTTATGAAGTAGAAAAATTCCATAAAAAAGGTTGTAGTAGCTTGCATGGATATATCATTCAATATGGAGAGATAAGAAAAAGATGGAAGAAAGTGTATTAGAGAGATTATAGGTACAGTTCTGACATGACCTATGGTGAATTATTTTGAGCTCAGAAAAATAAGTTATTCTATACACTAATGTAGAATAACATTAGAGTTCCCAATCATGGAGGAGGCTATGTGTGGGTAGAAAGAGAAATGTGATAAAAATATATAATAAAAGAGGGATACTAAGGTAATTTCCCAATTTTTAAAGGGGGTTCAATGTTTAGCTACATGGTTTGTCCAAACCACATGCCAAACATGTAGGGCCACTGCCTAAGTGTAACTACCCATGTGTTCTAGGCACACAATTTTCTCAACCATGCATAGTCTCTTTGGGTCTCATCTATAGTTTTTTATCATCTCCTTGAATGACAATACAACATATAGTTCCGAGTTAAAATAACCCTAAACCTCCTCTTAATGGCCTCCACAGTTGAGCTACAAGGATACTATTAACCATGTTTCAACCACAGACCTTAGAATATTTTGCAAAAAACTAGAGCACCAGTTTTCATACGAACAACGATTTCTCTTGAAAATTACCTGAAAATCATTAGCACATATTTAAGGATAAAAACAATGGTCTGAAATAAAATTAATAGGATCCATACATCATATTAATATCTAGGATCTTACAATATCCCATCCTTAAAAAAATTCTTCCCTGAGATTCCCTTCCAAGGGTGGTAGTTCATCTAATGAGAATATATCCAACCACTAATCACATAATCAGCCTCTCACTCCTAGATTTTTCCTGTACATGTCTATTCTACCATATAACTCATACTAGAGGAGGTATCCTTCCTTATAGATACTTTTTACTTTTATCAATGATATGTATAGGATTCTACTCAATGGATGCATCAACCTAAAAATTAACCTCATAAGGTTTAACAATATGAGATAGGTCTGAGTGATAACAATGTAACTGAGATACATGGAAGATATCATGCATGGATCGATACATATGAGGTAACTAAAACCAATTGGTTTCTGGTTTCTCTCACTCAAAAATCTCAAAGGGTATAATATAATAATGATAAATATTCCATTATTTATGAATCCATCTATTCACCGGTCTAGGTGTATTACAAAAGAAAACCCGATCCTCGACCTAGTACTCTAAAGTTAATCAATGGTGATTGAAATATGTATTTTGAATATAATTAGTTGTAGACATATTCTTCATAATAATATGATCTTCTTATGATGGCTTTTTATTGAGAGTAGGTCCAAGTAGCAATGCATATCCTACCTCTAATCTGTATAGGGGTTAACAATACAACAAACATTGTAAATCCTCGTAAGAAGTCATATGTATAGTCACATCGAAGAAAAAATTATGAGAAAAATAAGCATGTGGTAAGTGTTTCTCCATAGAACCTCTAAAATCAAGGACATATGCCTATATCATGTCACCTATATCATATTCTCATACTGATCATTAGTCTGTCAGTGATAGGATATACTCAGTAGTACCAATGAACCCATTACCTTATATAACCCATACTAAAACAACTATGTAAAACAAGAATTTCTATCTAATATTATAGTACATGGAACATTGCAAAGGTGTATGATCTCTCAAACATATAACCTACCTATCAATTCCATTGAAAAGTCCTATATGGAATGTAAGAAGTGGGAAAACTATTTCAATTTATCTGCGATCACCCATACTATGTCAGATCCATGAGGTAGCCTAGGTAAACCCATCACACAATCCATAGTGACATTATCATATTTCCACTTCATAATGGGAAATGACTACAAAAGTCTTATTAGCTACTGGTGTTCCCCCTTCACCTGTTAATAGGTGATGCACCATGTAATGAAACTAGCTATCTCCATTTTCATACCACGACACCAATATTGGAGGTGTAGATCACAATGAATCTTTATAAGAATAGGATGTACCTCCCCTTGAGATGCCTGTGGATCCCACATTAATTAATCTCATATGCCTGTTGAAACCTAGACACACCAGTGAATGTACAACATATCGTACCCATCTGTGACACATCTAGGCAGTGGGTCCTCACATGAAATTATATCTCATAGGACTAGGCCCTTGGGATTAGAAAGGTTACTCATATTCACTCTATCTATAAGATAATATTTCACTATTAAAGCTATAAGAATAGACTATCCATGACACTCTTGTATCTCTTTGTGAATTTTAGAAATTAGGACGATCCACTACCCATTACTACTGGCATCCTGAACTATCTATGTCTAAGTGTTCTAGCTTAAAGAATCATCAACGACATTACCATTCCTAGGAATATATGTAAGATAATAATCATAAGACTCTAGTTATATAATCAATAATATTTTTCCTAATACCAAATCCACATTGTGAAAATATATACTTGAGTCTTTTATACTCAATTTACACCACAATATAGTCTTCTAACAATTAAATCCTCTAAATAGTGCAAATTATAAAACACATTTTCAAGCTTGAGATCTTGCATAAGGTAATTATACTTATGATGCCTCAACTAATGAGACATCGATGGCATGACTTTATTCCCCTACATCAGAACAACTTCTTTCTTGATTCCTGATGCTTCACAATAAATTATGTAGATTCTATAGGATTGGGTAAAATTAGGATCAGTGCTAAAGTCAATATCTATTTTATCTCTTCAATGGATTCCTTATACACTTTAAACCATGTAAAATTGACACGTTTCATTTTCAAGCCTGTGTGTGGTGCTGCAAGACATGACAAATCCAATATAAATAACATGTAATATCCAATGATCCCCAGGAAATGATGTTTGTAAAAGATATTTATGGGATACTTCTAGTAATGTATGACTCTCACCATCTATGTGTCAAATGATACTCTTATCTCTAAGTTATGTTAACCCCTAAATTGCACTATAAAGATCCCAAAGTATAATTTTGTAAGGTTAGCATACAATCAGTCCTATCTCCATGTGATAAAATTATATCATGATATTGTGCATGTTCATGTAGAGTATGTGATTACACCAAGATGTATTACATGAAGACTACCAAAAATAAATAAAGATAAGTGTGGAAAATGTGATTCATCAAATTCAAGAACATTGTTGGAACATTATTAAGATTTAATTACATGACCAAATACTCATACAAGACATATTTACTATATAATTTTGTACCTGGTATATCTAATTATATAAAATGTACCTTGTGGTACCCTGACCTCAAATTGGTATTGGAGAAGACCCTGACTCCTTGTAGGTGTCCAAATAGGTCATCTATACCCGGTAGTGGGTACTGGTTCATAATTATAAGCTGGTTCAACTGATGGTAATCCATTTAAATACTAAGGGTACCATCCTCTTTCTTGGTGAAAAGGACAAATAAACCCCATGAGTAATTACACATACATCTAATAAACTTAGCTTCAAAGTCCTCTAGTAAACTCTTAAACTCTGAAAACACAATAATAGCCATACTAGAAGGAAGAATGGATATGATTGATACTTTTGGAACCAGATCAATCCTAAAATCTTCCTCTATTAGAGGAGGTAGTATAGAAAAGTCATTAAGGAATATATCTTATAAATGAGTTTCTATAGGAGGGAAATCAGTCTGACACATTCCCAGACCATCCGTATAGAATCTAGAAATCTCAGCTATCACTTTACTCATCCCATGATACTCAAGTCACACTATACATTCCTAGACATTTCATTTACACATGTGAATATATATACCTCCCTATGGGGATGTAAAAATACCCTCCAATAATAATAATACACATAGGTTTGATAAGAAACAAACCATTCCATAATGTGAATAATGTAAAATCCTACCATCATGATGATGAATAGTTTACATAAGAAATAATATCTGCCTCCCTCATGGAAAATTCCTTGCACTTGTGTACACCTTCTAATCGAGTTCCCAGTGGAGTATTGAGTGTTATTATACCATAAGAAAATTGAATATCAATCCCAAGATTAACCAAAATAAAATTATATATGAAAGAGTGGGAAGTACTTGAATTAAATAAAGTAGAAACTATAGTAGAGGATACTAAAATCATACCGCTAACCATTGACGGACTGAAATTTTATTCCTCAGGGATCTGCTACACCGTATATATCTATCTATATCTATGGCTCTATGATCTGACTACCCAGGGAGGGCCATCTCTTCTGGTTCTATAAGTCATGTATTTGTATCCCTCAACCATGACTACCTCCTCAGCCTCTAAAACTAGTAGTGATCTATCTCCCTACATGACGAGGGGCTGCTAACCTCCATCCTAAACATGGAGTTAGTTTATATCCTCTCTCAATAGAAACTAGAGGTAATGCTTTACAAAAGCACTAAATATGTCCCATCGTCCCATAACCCCAATACTCGATTTCATCCTTGTTTCACTGGGGTTTTGTATATCTTGTTCTTTTGAATTGATGGAATACCACCTGGATACCAGAGAAAACATTATAATTGATTCTATTCCTATAAGAAGAATTAAGATCAGGATTCCTGCTACTTGTTGAAGTAGTTATAGATAGTAGGGCCAAACGACCATAGTTTTCACCTTCAAAATATCTTATGTTATGATCAATAATTATTTCCCGATTCACTATCCCAAATATGGAAGTAAACCAAAATATGTTCACCTATAATAAGATGTCACACATAAGACCATCCTTGAATCACCTAGCCCTGGATAAATCATTAACATGAGGTATCACTATGAAGTGTTGGAGCTCTATGAAATGTTCAGTGTATTCCATAACAAACAATACACCCTACTCTAGGTGTATAAACTCTCTAGATTTGTCATCCCTAAAACTATCTAGATTGAAAGAGTCATAGGAGATCGTCTGGAAATACCTCCAAACCATTTCCAAATGATGATCTATTTGGGAAAATACATAACACCAATTCATTTTAAAATCTCATAACATATACATATGGAGCGACACCCTCCTATCAAAAGGTGTCTCAAGATGATTGAAAATAGACATAAGCGCTTCCAACCATGACTCCACAGTCTGTGGACCACCATCCACTGAAAACATGGGTGGATGATACTATATAAATTCATAGGTTAACTCTTCTATCATAGGGGAAGTTCAAGAGGCTCCCTGTATGGTCTACATGATCTGTAATAATCCCTTTCAAAATTGTGTATCAAGTCCTTGGTCGAGAATAATATGAGGTGTCACAAGTGCCATTATAGCAGGTAATATTGATGGCTCAAGTCCCACAACCTACAGAGTATGGTCGTCACCCCCTACTAGTGAATGATATCAGATTTTCATGTTGGCATAGCTCTATAATTTAAAATAACACTTCTCAAAAAATATTTGATAGTTATATAGATAATAGATAATAGAGTAGGATAGGTACACGCTATCCTATATAAGAGTCACACCTCTATGCCTTCTTCTAAATCCAGGTCTGGGTGAGGTATAAGATCATGAATAAACATGAGATATACTACCAAATTCCCACTACTATGAATGAGCCAGGGTCATGTTCTTCTTTTCATTTCAAGGCCTCTAGTATGCAATGTTTCAATTTCTTGTAATAGTTAAAAAAATAAGTTTCAATTGACATCACAATTTAATGAAAACCATTTCAGTTAATTTTCAATAACTAATAGTTCATAATCATTTATTTATATAATGTAACCATTATATGAGTCACCATTACCAAGTTATAATATACTATTCTTTATAAGTTGGAATTAGAATGTATTATTACTACATCCTATTTTTTACCTTTAGTCTCATAATATAAAAATTTTATATATGATGGTTTGATTATATGTGTTACACTAAAAAATTTATAAAGGCCTATACACTTCATAAATTTTTATTTTCCCCCCATTTAATCACCACCATAAATGTTTTATCCCTTGCAGATAATGGTCTATATATCAAACATGTCATAATTGGTTAATTAAACAGACACCATCCTTCTATATGAAAATCACCATTTATGTTGATGTAGAAACCCTAACAACCAATATTATATCACATCTACAACATGTAATGTTAGAGCAGATGAATAATACCAATAATAATTTAAATAATCCTAGAAGAAATCTACATAAGTAATTATATAAAATATTTAAGTTCCAAAGGATCAAATAAAAACTAATAGGGGGTTGAAACCATTTTTTTCATTAATATGATTCAAATCATTTTAAAACATAACCCCAACACCGTGTTATGATTTATCTTCTAATGAATTTTTATTAAATACCCAAGCATGAAAAAATTGGAAACAAAGTAAAGAACACAAGATTTATAAGATTATCCCTTGGTATGAGAACCTACACCCTTTCCATAGCCACTTATGTGGGTATATGGAAATCCATTATTATGAATATGTTAATAAAACATGTGTCAAATCATATTAGACACCTTATATATCCTGATATGAAATATTATGATGAATCCCATCAGTTAATTTTTTCCTTATAATACAATTACTATTAATTAAAGAATAAATACATTGTTGAAACTAATCCATAATTTCTTAGTTAGATTCCTCAGTCTGATTTGGTTGGATCTAATTTTTTGAATCTGATAAATTCAATATGATTCTGCACTACTCAATATATACTTCTAAATATTTACTCTTAAAATCATGAAGATGGACTCAATACGATGAACCCATTATCAATCAACAAAACTAAAACTCTTCAAATTCCCAATATGATCTTTCTCAATCCGATAGACTCAATATGTTTTTATTAATATGATCATGATCTATCAGGTAAACAAACATTCAGTTGTTTATTCCTCCTCATGAGATATCTATTCATAAATAAAATTCACTTTATTTATTCAGACCTCCAACTTTTCCTTGTTCATGAAAAGTCACTAATAAATGAACGATATGAGAAAAAATTTATAGGAAACTCTTAAAAAAAATAAGGAAACCTGAAAACATCCCCAACTTACTAAATTTTCAAAAACTCAGAGAAATACTCAAATTTAAAAATCAAATTTTAATTCTTCAATACTCGTTATATTTCTATGAAAAATATGAAAAATTTAATATCAATAATGAACTCTTAATTTCATCATAAAAATTATAGAATCTTCTTTTTGAGTCTTCTTCATAATTATCTCATTAAAAATCCATATCCTTTTCTGGTCATTATGAATCCATTTCCTTCTCAGATCATTACAAATTCGTTTTCATTCTCATATCATTATGATTTCTATTTATTTATCATCTCATTATGATTTTTGTTTCATTCTCAAGTCATTATGAATTTGTTTCCTTCTTATCTCATCATGATTTCTATTTTTTTCTCATCTCATTGAGATTTTTTTTCTCTCTGAGATCAATATGAATTTTTTTCCTTCTCATATCATTATTATTTCTATTACTTTCTCATCTTATTAAAATTTATATTTCTTTCTTATCTCCATATGATAGAATCCTCATAATTATGGAATTCTCATTACAATGGAATTCCCATTACAATAGATCCCCATTATGATGGAATTCTTGTTACGATGGAATATCGATAACGAAACTCTAAAATTCATCAAACCTATCCACCATTTCACTCAAAATCTTTTATCATGAGATTTTTCTTTATTTGTGATAACTTTATGACCCAAAAATAATTATCTGATTTTATTTAGTGATCATAAAAACTCTCTAACTTCTAAATTCACTTTATTAAACAAACCACTTCAGCATTATTACGACTTCTTTACACAGAAAATTTGTACATTATAACTTAGCAACTTCTTTATTTCTATGATTATGGAAAAGGAAAACTTTCGTCAATAAATTTTTTTTGTCACTGATTCTTTTTTGAGCCAACAATCTTTAATGTCATACCGATGGACCGATGTCTTAATCTCAGTGTCTGAAAAAACAATATTTCATGAAAACAAAAAATTTCTCACCTTTTATCATTGGATTCAAACACTCAAAAAATTCAAATTTATTAAAAAAATCATTATGTTGTTTTGGGTATGATTTCTAAATAAGAAAAACAATTTTATATAGAAAATATAGTTGTCAGAAAATACAATTTTTTTGAAAAAATTTATGATGAAGGTTAATCAATATCCCTCTTTGGATTTGTTAACAACCCTAATTAATAACTTTTACAACTCTAATGTTTTTTAAAAAAATAAAATTTTTTAAAGAGATCTTATTTTTTGATTTTTATCAAAATGTAGCATTTCTCAAAAGAGTGTGTCCTGACACCATGCTAATTTATATAGTAATGTTTTTGAAGGAATTAACCCCTTAGTGAAAATACAATTTTGTGGCCATATAAAGATAAACCTTCCCAAATTTTTTCTTCTCCTTGTCCACATTTATTTTTCTCTAAATTTTATTTTTCACTACCACATTTTATTAGGACCACAATATTCAATTCGTAAACTAAAGATAATTAAAAAGGTTTTACCAAGTAAAAAGTTGTTAATTTCTCTCCCCCTTTGTCAACATAATCAAAATAATGGTGGGGCTACTTCCTTATGTGGTTTGGGATGACATGGGAGGGGGATGAACATTAACCTACAACCTCAATTCCACAAACCTGTCTTTCAACATTGCTTTTGTAAAGATATCAACTATATGGTAATTTGTTGAATTTTATTCATTCGAAAAATCTCCAGAAGCAACTTTATATTTTATAAATTGAAACATTATATCAATTAATTTTGATATTTAATGTTGGACATGATTTTTATAATTATCAATATTACTTTGACTATCACAAAGTATCGTTGATTGTTTACAAGCTTCAACTTTAAAATCATTAAGCTGATCTTTCATCCAAAACATTTGAGTACAATCATGATTTGTTGAAAAATATTTGGATTTAGATATGATTAATGTAACTAAATTTTTTTTCTCACTATACTAACTCACACAAAATTCTACCAAGGAAAATGTTCATCCTATCATTGATTTTCTATCATTACATTCTCCTATCGAATCAAAATTAGTGTAACTATGACACTTCATAACACTATTTCATTTTTATAAAAACCCATGTGAAGTTATTACTTTGATATATCTAAAAATTACATTTTATTTCCAATATATGTGATTCATTTGGATTAAATTGATACCTGGAACAAAAATTCACAGAATAAAAAATATCAGGTCCTGAGGTTGTAAGATAAAGTAGACTTCCTTTCAGCTTTTGAAAATATTTTTGATTTATACCTTTTATAGACTCATATTTACATAAATTCGTGCTCAAAATTACCATATTAGTAGATTATTTGGATTTATCCATGCCAAAAATTTTGAACAATTCTATAACATACTTTTGTTGAAATAAGAAAATGTATCTTTTTAAACTTATAATACAAGGAAGAAAGTTAATTCTACCAACATTTTCATTTCAAAATTATTCTTCATTTCTTCATAAAATGTTTTAAATAATAATTTCTCTATCGCCATAAAAGGTTATATCATCCATATAAACAATTACAATTAGTGTTTTAGAGTAAAATTATTTCACATACAAGTTCCTATCAACTTTTCATTTTGAAAAATTCCACTTTCTAATAAAAATTCATGATTTGAATACCATGATTGTGGATCTTGTTTCAACCCATAAAAGGAATTCTTTAGTTTGAAACCATTTTTTTCATCCTCATCTAGTAAAAACCCACATGTTTGTTCAATGTAAACATCTTCCTTAATATATCCATTTATGAAAGATGACATTACATCCAGCTGATAAGATTTGTAATTCTGATGTACAACCACTAAAAAAACATTATAATAGTTTATAATATTTTAGCTAGGGAAAAGGTTTATTACAAATCCACACCTTCCAATAGTTCATAGACTTCACAAACAAGCTTTTCTGTGTTTTTTGGAACTTATCCATGTTCATTAAACATGTTTCTATAATCCCACTTTGTTCCGATAACATTTTTATTTTATGTACATGGGACAAGTTCCCATATCTCAATTTTATAAATCTAATACAACTCATTATTCATAGCATCCACCAATTATTTATGTTCAATAGCTTCTGAGATAAGTGATGTTCGATTTTATAATCTCAACTTTGTTCTTGTATGAACTAGTTCCTTCTGGTTTCCAATAATGTTTTTAGACTCAACATGTTTTTTAAGGTATAAAATTACAATTTTCTCCCCCATCTCTACTTTACTCACTACATGACTCATATAAATCTTGATAAGGATGTTTTGAATTACTTTTAATATTTTTGGAAATCTGTTATTTATCTTTCTCATCATTCTCAATATAGTTTATTAAATAATTTTGATTTTTAGTTACTTTCACATCATATGATTCCACCAAATTTTCTAAAATATTATTCCAAAATTTGAAACCTCATAAATTTGGTCAATAACCCATAAAAATTCATTTCTCATCTTTCTTATTAAACTTTCCCAAATCTATATTTTTTATTTTAAGTAATCATGGACTTCCAAAAAAAATCAAGTACATCAATGAAGGTTTTTTATACCACATTTCATAAGGAGTCATGCTGGTTTCTGGTCTACACAAACATCAATTTTGAAAATGTATGTTAGTAATAAAAACTTCTCTCCAATAGAACATTGAAAGTGTTTATTCTGATAATATACTTCTTCTAATTTCCACCAAACATATACTCTTTATTTCTACCGCTCCATTTTTTGTGGAGTATAGGGGGAAATATAATTATGTTTGGTACCATGTTTTTTGAGATAATCTTCAAAATAATTAATGATGACTTTGGTACCATTATTTTTTCTCAACTTATTTTTATAAACCCCCATTTGTTTTTAATCTTTTTTACTAAAGATCATGAACATTTCCAAATCCTATGACTTTTGTTGCATAAACATGATGTTTTTCATTTGAGTAAAATCATCAATAAAAGTGAAAATTAAAAAATATTTGTTTTATATTAATGAATATTTAGCCCATATAAATCAGAAGGAATAAGATCGATTGATCTAGTAGATTTAATATCAACTCTTTTATGACTTTTGGTAGACATATTCCCTTTTTGACAAGTTAAAAAAATATCTTCTTATCTTATTTTAAATTACAGAAATTTTAAATGACATCAAATTTAGAAAGTTTATTCACACATTTCTATACAGAATGCACAAGTATTCGATTCCAATTTTTTTCCATCTTCAGCACTAATGTTACAAGAGTTCTTAAATTATCTTATTTGGGAGAGATTTCCACCGGTTCTTTCTCCTTTTGTTAAAACATTTACATCTTTCACACTTTTGATGATACAAAAATATTATCTAAAAAAACTTATTTTCCGTCATTTCATTGTTCACTTACCCTAAATATGTTATGTTTTATCCCATCAACAAATAAAACTTCCTTATATTTTTACTTTTTTTTATTCAATATCAACCATTTTGATTCCTCATATTTTTAAGGAACAATCATTAAAAAGGTAACTGATTATCCATCATGAATTTTAACATGTTTAAAGATTTTTATATCAAACGTCATATGTGAAAAACACCCCATATCATGTATTCATGGTATAATCCTTTTACTTTCTTTCAAATTTGTCTCAACAACAAAATTTATTTCCCCAACTTTCTTCTTTTTCACTTCATTTTCTTCTCTATCATAAGAATCTTGTTACATATGAAGTGTGATATATCTTTTTCAAGATGAATAGCCTCATCACATCTTCCAAAATATTCTTCCAATCATTCAAAATGATTTTTTATTGGAAATTTTCTTACATTTTTTGAATTCACCTTTTCAACTTTCTTTATGTTTGATAAGTTACTCATTCTACATTCACTGGTTTTACACTTTTCTAAAACCTTCTTCCAAGAAGAGATAAGTTGTTCCAAAAATTATAAGCTCTATTCCCATAATTTCCACAACACCAGTAATAATCATCAAATTTTTATTTTCTATTCAAGAAAGATATTTGTCTATAGAATATTTGTTGATTTTGGTATCTTTTTTAGCTCTAACATAACCAAGTTGTGGATCATATTTTCTTTAGAGTGATTTTCAAATTTTGTATATTAGATAGGTTTATAAAATTATTTATCCACCCAATATTTCTCAAAACATTTTCTGTAACCTGAAATATTAAAATAATATAATGAAACATTAATTTTTTGAGTGTATATTTCATCTGATTCTCATATTGAGCCTTCTCAACATCTTTAGAATTCTCAGCTTTTACTTTTAAATATTTGATGAAATTTTCATTCATCTTCCTCAATCATATTTTGGAATCAATAAGTTTTGATTCAAACTAGTAAACATCTTCTTATATAGCATCCAACTTCTTAATATGATCTTCTACCATCATTTTTTGTCTATAAATTCCTAGTTTTTAACTTAATTTCTAATAAATTTTTTCTTCCTTCCCCATGATGAAATATTTTCATCCATCAGTAACATATTCACAGTATTTTATCATCTCTATAATTTCTTCCATGAGATGAAACAAGTTATTTTTTGAGTTGATACACTTTATAATATTCTTCACCACCTTCTTCACTATCTGAGGAATATTTTGTTTTCTCAGCTTTTTCAATGACGTTTCTGATTTTTTTGAGCTTTCATCATTAGAAGAATTTTTATCAGTTGAGTCCAATTTAACTTTCTTACTCAATATAAATATTTTTCCCAGTAAAATTCTTCTCATATTTTCTGTATGAATTTTATTTTTTATCATTTATCTTCCACTTCATCCGTTTAGTTTTTTCATCAAAATCATATTGATATTCTACAACTTTCCTCTTGGAAAAATTCATAGCAACGTGTTTGATTCCATCACATTGAAAACATTTTGGAGGAATTTCAAATTTATATTTTTCACTTCCTATCTGATATTTTTTTAAATATAATAGACATAATCATATAATTCAACTCATAATGTACCTTATCTTTAGATTCACAAGGTCCATATTCTTCAAAATCTTCGATTCTCATCATTCACAGAGTATCAAAATCCATTTCATCTTTCATCATATTTGTAAACATCGGACATTTACTTATTTCATAATTAATAAAAAATTTATGCAATTCATCAAGAGATAAATCATTATTTCCTTTTAAAGATTAAATTTTAGAATGAAACCTATCCTGGAAGTTTCACATAAAATTCCTCACAATTGAAGAATCTTTTAGGATACCTCTGAATCCTCTTGTACTGCAAAAAATTTCATTTAATCCGTTGAAGTATTCATGAATAGTATCTTTATCTCTCATTATGATGTCTGTATACACACTATTCCATATTTTTATCTTTTCATCCTTAATTTTGGTATTCCCTTCAAAAATACTTTCTCTCTTATCCCACATAATTTTTGAAGTATTGAGACCCATCACCATCTAATAAATCTTCTCTAATAAAGACGTAAGTATTTTATTTCTATCCTTTCCATGAACATATATATTTATCTTATCAGTAAATGGAATAAGATTATCTTTCCCAATAGGTGGAAAACTAATAGTAGTAGTATAAACAACTTCCATGACAAGAGATTAGAGATATGTAATCATAAAATTTTTCAATCAATAATAATTTTTCATCAAATGTAGAAAATCTTATACTTGTGAAAAAAATTGATATTATCCATGAAAAGTATTCAACAAGGTAATCTTGGGCTCTGATACCAATTTATTTTTGAAAGGGTCGAATAATAACTGGGGGGGGGTTAAATTAGTTGTTTACTTTTATAAGTTTCGAAACTTTTTTTAAAAAAGACCCCTATAACATGTTAAAATTTAATTCATTTTCAAATTTTGGTAAATACATATGAATGAAATAATATGAAATCATGTAAATCACACAATAATTTCAAGTTTCATCTTAAGTGTGAGAGACTACATCATTACCAGGGTCACTCTTATGGGAAAATAGAAATATAATATTATGAAGAAGTGAATACAATTTGTGCCAACTCCTTTTAGACACGTTTTATCTCCCCAAAAAAAATATTTTACTCACTCTCATCAATTTAAAATGTTTTATTATAAACTAATTAATCCAAATAAAATAATAAAGAATTTTTTCAAATGGATCCTGAATTTCCCAGTTCGAATCGTCAGTCTTATTTGGTTGGATCAAATTTTATCAATATGATGAAGTCAATACGATTATCCCTTACTCAATTTTAACTTCTCAAAGTATCCTAAAAAACTCAATATGATGGAATCAATATGATGAACCCATCCTCAATATGAAAAACTAAATCTACACTCAAATGATCAATATGATATTTCTCATTGCGATCAACTCAATACGATATTCTAAATAAAATGATTCTCAATCTGGTAAACAAACTTTCAGTTGTCTGATCCTCTTCATGAGATATCTATTCAGAAATATGTTTCACTTTATTTCTTTGGCACTCAATCTTTTTTGCATTCATGAAATTTCACCAATGAATGAATTATCTGAGAAAATATTTATAGGGGACTCAAAAAACAAAAGAGGTAAAATTGAGAACATTCCCCACTCCCTAAAATTTTAAAAACCCTATGAAATAATCACATTTAAACTTCAACATTAAATTATTAAATACTCCTTGAATTTCTAAAAAATTTATGAAAAATTTAATTTCATGTTTTACCTCTTCAAATATTTATAAAACACTAGAATATTTTTTTGGAGTCTTATTCATAATCATCTCATTAAAAATATGTTTCCTTCTCAACTCAATATGAATTTGTTTTCCTATCATCTCATTAAGAATATTGTTTCTTTCATAGATTAATGCAATTTCTGTTTCTTTCTCAGCTCATTATGATTTATAATTTTTCTCAAATAATTATGAATTTTTTTCCTTCTCAACTCATTATGATTTCTATTTATTTATTTTATCATTATGGTTTCTATTTCATTATCACCTGATTATGAATCTGTTTCCTTCTCTCATCATAAAAATTTCTATTTTATTATTAGCTCATTATGATTTCTATTTCTTTCTCAACATAGTTTTATGGAATCATCATAAAAATGGAATTTTAATTACATTGAAATTCCAAATAATATGGTAATCCCATTATGAGGGAAATTCTATTATGATGGAATTCCCATTACGATGGAATCACCATACTACATCTCTGAAAATATTCAAAACCCTCCACCATTGCTTCAACAGTTTTATCAGGATAGGTTCCCTGATTTTTGAGAAATTTATTACCATCAAAGCATTATATGGTATTTTTAGAGATTATGAGGACTTTAAAACACCTAAATTAACTTTATTCAACAAACCTCTTCAGAATATTTATGAATTCTTTATATAAAAACATCTGACTTTGAAACTGAGCAACTCATTTCTTTCTCTGAATATGGAAAATGAAAAAATCCATAAAACAATAATTTCTTCCTCTTACTCTTTTGGTTACAATGATCTTTAATGTCATACTGATGTTCTTAAGTCTAATTATCTAAGACAAAAAAACAATTATTTAAAACAAAACATTTTTCCCACTTTATCTTCAGATTCATTATTTGAGAAAAATTCAATTTTCTTACAATGCTCATTATGATGGGCTGGGTCTGATTCCTAAATAATAAAAACATTCTTAGAGAGAATTGTTAGTTGTAAATAAAATAAAAAACATTGCTAAAAAAATTTATAAAATGAATCACTCCATGCGTACTATGTTTGATAGAATTACGAGCATAATCTCAGACCTATTCTCCCAAACTCCATCCTAGTATGGAGAAATCAAGAATCCATAGAAGACGACTTTATTTTATCCTTACCTTCATCAATGAAGTCTGTCAAGGTACCAAATTGTGGTCTGAATAGGGTGTGAGATATAATCAGTAGGTCAGAACTAACAGTGTCTAATTCCATATAGTTTGTGAATATATAATGATAGTGTGTGAAGGTAAATCTGTGATGAAATATATAAATTACATGTCAGACCATGTTCCAAAAAGGAATCTCATCTGATACCACATACTTCATCCTAAGCTGGAATGTCTCTGAAAGATTACCATTTATGATTTTAATCTATAATAAGGGATTGGTGCCTGGATCATTTCCCAAAAATACCCTATAGATCATATCAATATAAGGTATGAACACATCCCATTGTATTTCCAGCTTTACAGGGACTGAAAGAAGTCCATCATTTAAGTAAATCTCTAACTAAATCCAAGTATATTCTGTTACTCAGCTGAAAACTACATGGATTACTTAATAAATTTATTTATTATAAATTTGATCACATCCATGGAATTCCATATGAGTAAACAACGAATCACTCCAAATGTATTATAAACTCATCACCTTATAAGAACATCCCTGGAATTCCTTATAGGAATCATGGTATTAGAAGAATAATTCTATAAATTCATGGAACTCTAAGTTCATTCTTTGAGTTCGACATATGAAACCTTAGTTTCACTCATGGAATAATATAATGAACTTCCTATAGTGACTATCCATGATATTACTCATAGAAAACCTATGTTTCACTCATGGAATATATATAAATCCACCCACTAGTGGGCGTTTCCATGGAATTTATATGAGAACCCCTAAATTTCCCATCATGTAATATTATGTAATTATTAATTCATTTAGATTCAAAGAGCCCAATGAGTCCATCCATGTCATTATAAGTCAGAACCCATGTATCACCCTTGACATATCATAATAAATTTTGATGAGATCATAGTTTAACTATAAATTTTAATAATAAATTAAATTCATAAAGGAAATTTTTCTTATAGGATAACAAATCACCCCAGAAGATTGTATAAATTCATATCCCATGATTAGAAGTCTTGAGAAGGTATCAATCCATCCAGTATATTTAATTAATTGATTTCCATTAATTAACAAGAACCTACCAATTATAAGGGAAAAAACAAACCTCTAAAATTGAATCAAATTAATAATAAATTAATGGATGTTTAATCTAGTTTGAAAACACACCCAATTGGGTGGTTCTACTTGGTTTTCTCAATAGTCATAGATGATTATGGGCCATATATCATAATCCTACACCTTTAATTTAAGAGAAACATCATTTTTGTTGATATAGTTAAGAAGTATATAATGCAGAATAATGATGAAATCTATATATATTCAACAAAAAAAATTGGAAAAATAATGAGACCGCCTACCTTTAATTTGTAATCCTATCCTTCTCTATTATTGGCCTTCAAATCTGGATAGAATGGGAAAAACTCGATTAGATAGACAAATGTCCTGAAAATATGGAATATTACCTCCCATGGATTTATCATTATATATGGAGATATAAACAAATGAAATAAGTAAGTGTATTAGAGATATTACTAGTATGGTTCAATTTTATTCAACGATGAATGATTCCAACCTTTGATAACAAATTTCTTCCAAATCCTATGGATTAAGAGCTTGTGATCTCTCAAGAATAGAGTAGGTGATACACAGAGATGAAGAGAAATGGTTAGTGAAAAAAATAAGAAAAGTGGGGGAAAATGTAATTTCACTCATTTTAAATGGGTCACATGGTTTGGATGCATAGTCTGAACAAGCTGTGTACAAACCTTATGTTGTCACTGCCTAAGTGGAACTACCCATACAGGATAGATCCATGGTTTTCCAAAGTTTTCATAGAATGTGTTGGCCTCCTATGTAGTTTCTATATAGATCGTCACATGTAGATGAGGGCTCTTAGGCATCTTTAAACTAACCATTTAACTCCTTAAACTGGGCCACATGGTTTAATAGCATGATTACTGTTAACGGTGTTCCAACTATGCACCTTGGGCTGTTTCTCTTAAAACCGTTGTTATGGGCCCCAAACTTGCCCAGAACACTCCTTAAAACTCTCTATAACTACATGGAACATACACAAGGAAAAAAATAATGGGTTTATATGAAATTAAACGGATTTATTTCTCATAGGAAAAGTCGATATCTTAAAGGGACTATGATTTAAATGTTACAAAAGAGGTAATTGTTTTATGTTACAGTCTCAATGTTTATAAAAATTATTTATGATTAAGTTTCCAATGTTATAATTTTATGATAATACACTAATGAAACTCATGAATTTTCTTCTCATATTTTTTTTCTTGAGAAAACATTTTTTCTTTTCATTATCCTCACTTTAAGTACTCAAGAGACAAGAAGAATTTTTTTTAATGAATACCGACTTTACTTCTCCCTTTGGTTCAAAAACCATTTTCTTCTATATATTTGGATAAACAAAATGATTTAATGAATATTTTTGATATTAAAATATCATTTAAAATAAATTTTTTACCTAATATTGTATTTTTAAATAATTTTTTATATTTAATCTTCTTGTTATTTTTTGAACGACACACTTTTTGAATTTTTATAAACATGGGAAAGGAATGTTTTCTTTTAACTTATATGAAATGAAAATAATTTCCTACCATAATGACCACTCAAAAAATAATGATTCATTTATAATATACCAAGATTAATTAAAAAGAAAACAATATCATAATATTTTATGAATTTATTGATTTTGAAAAGTAAATTTCAAAGTGGAAAATATGTTTTTCATAAGAATGTTTTAATGACCTTGTAATGCTATTTCTATACATTAAATGAAAAAACCCTTGATTTAATTTATTCTTTATACGGGATATTATCTAATGGTACCAAACTTATTATTTCTCTATATGGATTATATTTATGATGAAATGATGTTGAAAAAAACCATACTTTTTTCCCATAGGTTATGTAATGATGAAATGATGAAATTTATATGAAACCCATTTATTTTCCTTAGGTTATTTGTTATTGAAATTTTTATGAAACCCATTTCAATTCATGGGTTCTGATATGATTATATTTTTATGATATTGTTACACACATCTATATGATTTTCATTATGTGATGGGTGGGACTGAAGTTTTATAGACCTCTAATGCATTGGATAAAGATAGACATGGTGAGTGATCCCAACTCAGTAAGGGACTTTTTACACAATGATAGTATTGGGAGTGAACATTGAGTACAATTATAGTTTGGGGGAGTAAACTCAATCCACTATTATATTCTTTAAATTGGGCCTTTACTACTATAGAAATGATTTTATATATTTATGTGTATGCCCTAAACTCATGATATATGTCAATTTTATTCTGTCATGACTAATTTTATTTGATTCATATATGATTAATGTTTTATTAACTACTAAACTTTATTACGTGAATCAATATTATTATAACTTATATTCAGATTTTTGTTTTAAAATTTTAATCTCTTGTTATCATACCCTTATATACATGTTTTTCTCAAGTGATCATTGATATCTCCCCTATTTACCCATACCGATAATCTTATCTCACTTTTTTCTTTTGTTTCATTTTACCAGGTTATGATGAAATTTACTAGGTATGATATATATAAAAGGGTTCTAGTTATGAATATTTTTATTGGTATATTATGTATTATACAAAAGAACCAATTGTTCATGATTCCACATTTTTAATGATACTAGACATACGTGATTTAAGTGGGGACCGTAACATTATTTCTTGATTATTCACTAATTGAAAAGTAATATCAATGTATAAAAAGTATGAGTCTCTATATATGGTATCATAAAAACATTATGTTATCCTTTGGAAACTGTAATGAGAAAACATTAGTGAGAACCCTTTGGATAATCTAAAATTATGGATAAATTCTTAAATTATGTTAATGAAAGGAGTATGGTTTTCCTAAAATGACACCCCTATCAAGATTATACAAGTGTATGTTTTTTTGGGACAAATTAATATAGGGGTAATAACTTTGAAAAAAGTTTTTCAAGTATATCTCATCCATCATTATATTTCATGGTGACCGTTCCCTTAATGCACACCTAGTTTGTCAGCCTTAAGGGACATGATTAGGTTAAATCAAATCTCTTTATCAAGCAATATAAAGGATTTGAATAGATAATGGTTGTTAATAACCTATAAAGAACCTAAGGTTTCATAGATCGAAAAGACATTAACATAATTTAGATATCCTATAAGTTATTTTTCATAATTATGAATATTGATGCTCAAACATGTTTTTTGGTTTTATTTAATAGCTGTAACCTGGATGAATGATGTTAATGTTGAATGTAATGGACGATATGGTGATTCTAAGAAACCCAATGCTATGATGATTTAAGTTAAATATATAATGATTATTTTTAATTATTAATCAAAATATATGATTAACAACCTATACCTTAACTAACTCTTAGACACACCAAATAAGAGAAGGATGAAGTCCGTAAAGAGCTCAGTGGTAGAGACCATAGAGGAAAGAGTGATCAACTTCTATCATAACAGAAATGTGGAAAGAGACAACTAGGAGAATGAATGACTGGAAGTTTAAAATGTTTTATTTTTTATAGTAAGTTAATATATAAATGAATTACCTTGGAAATGTGAGTAGTTCAATGGAGAGAAATAAATTTCATCCTAAAAATCAATTTATATATTTTTTGTTTTAAATGTGATAAGTCTAAAAAATATCCATGTCAATAACCTATTTAAGGTTAACTCCTAGACCAAGGAATGACCTATGTTATACAAATAAATAAGGAGAAAGGGTTGAATTATTTATTTATTGGGATTCATGAATTATGTTGTAGGAGTATTTTTACCAATGATATTCTAGTTATATGAATTATTCAACATCTAAATATAGTGAAAGTTTATATGTATTTATGGAAGATTAACTAAGGAGTTATAGATACAATCTTGGGTTTATGAGTTTATAGTTGATCATAAGTTCCAAACATTAAACACCCCTTTTGAGGTTTAAAGTGATGGGATTTTGAGGTGATTAATGATCTTTTAGGATACTTTTTATTGGGATATGGTATATATAACCCTTTGGTTCAACGTGAAGTACTATTTATAGAAGAATAATATTTTCATAAGTTCAAATGTATTGATAAGCTGTAGGGTATATATTATCTTTTATTATTAAGGTAATTTTTAAGGATATTAATCATATTTCTAGGGAAATTAAAATAATTATATTTATATAGTTTTATTAAAAAGGAAACTCATTTCATATGGAAAGGCTATGAGGAATGAACCCATAAATGATGTTTGATAAGGGTGTAGTGACAACTAATAGCCTTTATGATTTCTTTTTTTCTATTAATATTATTTTACTTAAAAGAAAAGATAATGTTGAATTTATTAACATTTTATGACAAAGGTAAATGTAAATACCTTTGATAAGATGGATTTTAACTTAGGGTTAAAGGTTTAATTATCTTTTGGATGTATAATATTTTTTAATGTGGATTTATGATGATTAATTTTATTTATAAAAATGATTAGTAAATTTTAGAGTCTATATGATTAAGTTATATAAATTTGTTGGCACATTTTGGAGAAAAATGTTAAATTTATATTAGATGAATATTTTAATAAATTCCCTCTAATTCATGGGGTTTTAACTTAGATTTTTCACCAGACATATATGTGGAATAATTTAATATGAACTTTTTTTTGATATTATTGAGGCCGTGGAGATTAATTATTTATTTCTTCATATAACATTTTATTCGTTCTAAAAATTATATTACCTTATGATAACCATTTTTTATTTTTTATTATTGCTAAAAGATAGGGTAATTATCTTGATATAATTTTTCAATACATTTGAATTTTATTTTAGTGATTTAAACATAAACAAATTTCATCTTTAATACCCATCGTTTGGAGAAACTGAGTAATTTATTCTAGAAATTGAATAAAGAATAAAATTAAATTTTCCAAGAAAGTATATTTGTTAATGTTGTTAGTAAATGTAAGTCCATAAGTGTAACACCCCAATATTTTGGTGGATTGTTTTTCAAATTAATTTAATCTTTTGATATTTTTCCCTTCACGCAACACCGAAAATAGATTTTCAATATATCAATCATTCCTTTCACACGTATCCAACTTGTAATATTTTATATGAAATTCCAACTTGTAATATGTTACATGAAATACCAACTTGGCATATGTTACATTAAATCCCAATTTGGAATATGTTACATGAAATATAAAATTTGCATACATTTCACAGAATAATAAGGATAGAATACATTACATGCAATATTGAACTTCCTCTATGGCTTGTGTAACATGCAAGACAGAGTGTTACCTAATTAGAATATATTAATAAAATTATTTTTTTTATGGAATATAACCTAGAAATTAATTTAATATATATATGAAATAGTGTATTCTAAATTATGAAAATTTGTGTTTTACACAAATATAATATGAATTAATAGGTTACCAATTAGTGAATATGAAAACCGATTGAATATGAAATAAAATATTATGATAGTCACAAAGCTATTTTAACCTAGTAAATTAAATTTATTATAATTGGTAAGTTATATTGATATAATAAAAATTTTATATATTCAATCAAATATTTTTAATATTTATCCAATAGATTTCATTTACATTTTATTATAAACATAATATTAGTTTAGGATAAAATTTTGGTTTTTTATGAATTGTTTCATCTTTTAATGAATAGTTAAAAATACTGCATTTTATTTCAAAACTTCTATTTAATCTAAATTTTTTATAAGGTTAACTTTTTTTAAATGTTTTAATAGTTTGGCCAAAAACTTTTTCCAATTAAATCAAATTAGTTCATTGTAACCAATTCCACATTGAAATTGGATTTAAAACGTAGAAAACGTTGGATATTTTTTACATTAAAAACCCACAGTGTCGTCTCGACAGCGAGATTAATTTTAAAATAATTTCTACAAAAAATATGATTAAAATTTGGAAAAATGGATTCCATATTTGGAATCAGAATAATTTATAATTTTGAACAAGGTCAACATTTTTTTAAACAAAAAATATTAGTGAATGTAATTAAAATTAGTTGCATCAGTTAAGAGAAAAATTTGGCTAATAAAGTTCTAAACCTTAAATTTAAGACCGAAAAAAACCTCGACAATTGACCAACAACCATTGGTTATCCATATCTCGACCCTATAACAAATTGTATCGAACATGGTCCATTATTAGATCTACATGAAACATGAAAATTGTGATTCAAATTCTCTTTTCAAAGATTTCCAAGGGTACCACTCCACATCCACTATAAAAGGCCACTACCTATACCCATTCCTCACACCAAAACTATTATGTTTGGCCAAGCTCTACCAAGTAGACTTATAAATGTCCTCCCTTTGACCTTGAATCCTATCTTTGGGAAGAAGGCCTCTCAAGGAATCCTGTTGGCACAAACCTAGAGGAGTTACCCAATTACGGGGATGCTTGTATGTGTACAGAGAGAGTCAAGACATAGGGTAAGGGGATTTCATCTCACTTTTAATTTCCGTGAGATAAATGTTATGTTAGCCACCATTTCATATTAGTGGGGTATTTATTTACCAAGATTGTATTTTATTTTTCTTTTACTTTAATTTATGGGTATTCTCATGTCCATTTTATGATCCTTATTTAATGGGGGTTAATTTTCAAAAGTTACCAAATCATTAAAATGTTTTGTCGCAATTTTCCTTCATTGTGACTCATGTTTTTTTATGCACCTAAATATTTTTAAAGGTGCTTATATTTCTATTTTTCATGGAATATCATGAATCTAAAAACTTTCATGATATTCTATGCTTAATTTAATTTACTTTCCACACATAGAGAGTATTAACCCAACATACCAAGTTACAAGAGTTCATTGAGACAATCTCATTTCTTTTAGAGATTTTTTATGTTTATGATTCCATTGATGGAATCATATGATCCATATCTCAAGAATATTCATGATTTTTTTTCATCTATACTTTCATGATATACTAATATATTTCTACCATATTCTACTCTTTGGTACCTAAGATAGTTATGAATGTGTTTTAAGGATAGCCCAACTTTTCCCTTTCATTGATCAAAAATCTATTTTTTCTAAAAAATAATTCCAATAATATTATACGATTACACTGTAATATTTAAAATCAAATTTTACCCTTTTTCCTTTTACCAATCTATTCAAGAGAATCTTCTTGTCACATTCTGAACAAGGCACTTTTTTAACCATTTTACTGTGAAAAAGGAATGTTCTTTTGACCTCGTACGACATGTACATATTTACCCATCATCATTTATTCGAAGATCCCTTTTCATTTTTAAAGGTTAATCTTTAAGAAATTTTTTTAAATGATATTTTCAATAAAAAGGGTTTTCAAAATTTTTTCAATATTCTTTTTTATGTTGTTATGTATAATGGGTTTCAAAACATTTTTGATCTCATTTGATAATTTTTCATAGTGTTTTGAATGAAAAATGTTTTTAAATTATTTTGAAGATTATTTTATAAGTTTCTAAGTAAAATGTTTTTCAAACTTATTTCCTACCTTATTTATATGTTCTCTGGATATTTTCTAAGAAAAATATTTTTAAATGGTTTTATGTATTAAAAATCTATTTAGAAACAAGAATGGATATTTTCCTAAAAAAAAGTGAAAAAATGATATTTCAAAATTATTTTCCATCTAAGATGACATCAATTGATGTTACTCATTCCAATCTAAAGGTTCCATTCATGTCAATTATCTGAATGGGTTATGCTTAATGGAATGGCCTTTATGGGACCCATTACTCATTCATGGGTAATATGTGTATAAAACCTGTTACACTTTCATCAGTTATGACTTTTATGAAATGAAAATGAAACCTTTAATTTTTTCCCAGGTTGTGATATTTTTACATGTTTATGATACCCATTTCATTTCATGGGTTATTATATTTTTATTTATGATCATTTGGAACATGTATTTTTGGTTTCATTATGTGATGGGTGGGACCTATATCTCCCTCAAATGCATTGGGTAATGGTTTATATCTTTTGAGATAAACTAAGATGGGCTTGGGAGTGATCCTTGACTACTATGATGACAATGGGAGTGAACCATGTCTACTAGGATGGTATGAGGAGTTAACTAATGCTACTATGATGGCCATGGGAGTGAGTCATGACTACTATGATGGTATGAGGAGTGAAAACGTACTACTAATACGGTATCGGTAGAGATGCATTGGCTACTGAAGAAATCATTATATGCTTATATATTTTCCAAACTTCAATGTTTTATTCCTATGATATTATTTCATGGACTAATCTCTCTATTTTATTATGATTCATGTCTTATAAATTGGCAATAATTATTCATGTCCTTTTTTATGATCTTTGATATTTAGGGTATGATCTAGGATTTTCATGATTACATTATAATACCAACATGCTCATGATTATGATTATATGTCTCCCTTTTTTACCCTTACCGAGCAGTTAAGTTCACCCCTTTTTTATGTTTCCTTTCTTAGGTTATGAATATATGTATTATGTTTCATGTGTCTAAGAAGGTTGGTAGTCAAGAAGAACATAGTGAGAAAAGATTTATCTCAAATATGTACCAGGGTTTATGTTTCCATGCTTCCAAAGGCACTATACCAATCATAGTATTTGGGTGTCTATTTGTATAATGTTTATATATTTCGTAAATATAGTGTAATTTTAATGGTTGAAAAGTTGGGTTTTCTATAGTTGGTATCACAGAAAAGGTATATTTATCCTTTGAAAACTAGGATGAGAAAATATTAGTTATATCCCTAGGTATATTTCTATGTATATGTTAAGGGTTGTATATAAGGATAAGTATAAGGATTTATTATCATTTAGGAAAATCTCCTGGAATTTTTCTAAAGGATAGAGTGAGTGGTTTCCAAGCAATAAATCCATGTCTGGATACTAAAAGTGGATGTGGATCTAGTACAGATGTACCTGGGGGTAACAACTCTGAAAAGTTATTATGGGCTTGACTTTGGGTAATCTGGTACATGAAAATGGGCCTTGCTGAATATCTGGTTTGAAACTCCCATGGGATATGCTTTAGGAATTAATAAAATATTCATGAACCATCATGACGTATTTAAATATAATTTCAATATGAAAAACCTTGGATAAACCCAGGGTGTCATAGACTATGTAAGGTGTCATGATTTAGAAATCCTATACTTAATTCTTTTGATGTCTATGTGTTTTTTCTATGATAATTAATTCATACACTATTCTTCTAGTTTTAGTCAATAACGAGAACCATAAGGAACTAGATTAATGTTGAATGTGATGGAAGATTTTATGATTAGTAGTCAAGTGGGATGATCACTGGATTGAAAGATGTCATGATCATGCCTAATCAGTTTTCATGGAATATGATTAAAAATATTACCTTTACCAACTCTCAGACTCACCAAGGAAGAGAAAGAAGTAATTCAGCAAGAGTTCGGGTAATGGAGACCATAAAAGAAAAAATATTCAGATTCTTTTGTGTCAAGAATTTTGAAAGAGTCACCTAAGTGAATGTCTTAGAGGAAGAAGAAGTTTTTTTGACTATGGAAGATAACGACACAAAGAAAGGGAATACAATGGAAAAATAAAGTGTTCAGTTAGTTAAATGGATGGGAGTTTTGGCCTCCCTATGTTGTCCACAAAGGTTAAGTGTTTTATGTATGTAGAAAATGGACAATATACAACCCAAGGTCCCAAGAGGAATGTTCCTGAAGAGAATCAGCAAGGAGGTGTGAGTAATTGTTACATTGTGTATGATGATGATGATACTACGGATGGAATGTGAAAGAAAAGAGGTATTATTGTTAGTGGGATAATGATGAAGTAGTCAAAGTAATTATTTTATTGAATTAAAAAGTTATGAATGATGAAATATACAAGGATTTTTGTACTTTTGTTTTTTTCTCAGTATTTAAAAGTTTATGTTGGAATGATGAAGTGAGTTAATGACATGATGATATTTTGACTAAGGTCAAATAACCCTTAATATGTTCTTTATGACAAAATAATGTTACATGGATAATGATATGTGGGATATGAATAGGTAAATTTTACAATATTGATAACCTTGGAATTAACTTAGGACTGGTTTATAAGTTGTTTATGATACCACTAATGAATTTTACAACATTTTTGGGTTTTAAGAGTCAACCCAATATACATTGGAATTATGAAGAATGCATGTTTTCAAAAAGGGTTTATGGTAATTCAAGTTGTTACAATGTTTCAAGAGATTATATGATGAGGTTATTTACATGTTTGGAATGTGAAAACCAATATATACATTGTGATGTATAGGAAAATCAATGTTAATTTGATTTCATGACTCTCTTTATAATGTTTTGTATTTTTTTCATCTTTGAGATGGTTTATAAGGTTAACCGTTCATGAGAAGTTTAAGGTAAAAATTGGACAAAGTATTTGTGCACTAAGTTTGTGATGAAAAAATTGGTTAAATGGATAGTCAGGGACTAACCTCATTTCAAGGATGTCCATATTATATATTATATTAGTGTGGTTTTTAAGAAGGATATAATGTATGTCGAGTGACAACCGGTCAAGTATATAAAGGCCACATTTCTTGAACTATGAATGAAGGAAAATAAGTGTTTCACTCCTACCACTATCCTACATGATGTCATCATTAATGTATAATTTTTTTGAATAAATATTTATGATTAAATAGTAGAGTTACTTTTTATTTTTATAGATTAATTCATGTTTATTTCTGTAAGAGACAAATAGATAAACTTTTTAGTCTATTATTGGACTTAAGATTCATTAAAAGTTCATTTTAGTGCTTTATTAATCAAAGATAATTAATAGACATTCATTCCAAGAGGAAATGGATGTATTATAAATTTTTCAAAGTACAACCCAAGAATGGAATTTTCTCTATAGATCTTTATCAATAATTACTCAATGTTCTAAATGTGATATAAAATTACTATCCTAATACCTTTATTTTCATTGAGATGATGGACATGTAAATCAACATAGATTTATGACTTTTAGGCCCTCAACATTCCTTAGATCATTCACTTGTTAGTTATTTATTACCTCAATCACTTCTTATAAATATTTAGGCTTTTCCTCCCTATCCAATCTTTACTCACAACCTATGATCTCCTATGTGGAAACCAAGTTATAAGTTACTTTGGGTAACTGTTATGGTTATAAATTTCCTTTTTAAGGGATGTTTTAGTATTCATTTTTACTATGTGGTTTATATGAATGAATCTTTCATGTATTAAATCCTTGATAAACCAAACAAATTTTAAGGAAAAAATTCATTTTAGGGGGGGTAGAATTTAACACCATGGGATTTTGGTAAATTGTTTTTGAAATAATTTAATCCTTTGATATATTTCACTTCACACAACACTAAAAATATATTTTCACTAAGTCAAACATTCCATTCACATGGAGCCAACATGGCGCATGTTACAAGAAATCCCAACATGGCATATATTACATGAAATCCCAACATGGAATATGTTACATGAAATCCAAAATTAGAATATGTTACATAGAATCCCAACATGGCATATATTACATGGAAGCACAAGGATGACATAAATTACACGCAATATTGAGCTTCCTTGATGGCTTGCGTAACACGCAAGACCGAGTGTTACCTAAATGTAATATATTATTAAAAACATTATTATAATGGAATATAACCTAGATGTTAATTTCATAAATATAAAATAATGTTAACTAAATTATGAAAATATGTGGTTTAGATAAATATAATTTGAATTCATTGGTTACCAATTAATGAATATGACAACTAATTTAATATAAATGAAAATATTATTATAGTCACAAATCTATATTAGCCAAGTAAATTAAATTAATTTCAGTAGGTATGTGATATTAATATATTTACATATGTTATATATTAAATCATATATTCTTTATATTTATCCAATATATTCTATATATTTATGATAAGAAAAAACCCAATATTATACTTAACAACCTAAATTTTTATTACGGAATTTTTTACAGCCTTTTCAGGGAAAACCCATTTTAAATCCCTTTTTTGGAGCTTTTATAGATTTAATATATAAAAAATAAACATATCCATTGTAATAAGGAAATAAAAATTAGGTTTGGATTATTTTTTGGAATTTTTGTGAAGGGTTTAATCTTTTAATGAGTAGTTAAAAACTGCATTTTATTTCCAAACTGGTTTTTCATCTAATTTATTTATATGGTTAAATTATATTTTTAAATTGATTAAGAGTAAAGTAGATAATATTTATAATAATTAATACAATTTATTAAATAGGATCCAATTTCAAATTGAAATTATATATATAAACTTAGAAAACATTTGATCATTTTTTACTTTAAAAAACCGGAGTGTAATTCCAACAATGAGAATAATTTTAAATTAATTTTAGCCACTTATGTGAACAAAATATTGATAAATGGATTCCATTTTTTGAACAAGAGTAATTTATAATGTATAATATGGTCAACATTGTTTTTGGACAAAAATATTAGTAAATTTAATTAAAATTAATTAAGTTAGTTAAGAGAAAAATTGGGTTAATAAAGTACTAATCCTTTAATTTAAGACCCAAAATGACCTAGATACTTCCCCAACACCCATTGCCTGTTCATATTTCGAACCTATCATCAATTGGATTGAAATTAGACCATTATTGGTTACAATTACAACATAAAAAACGTTCGTGGAATTCTCTCTTGAAATATTTACAAGAGTGCCACTCTTCCAATATAAAAGGCCTCCACCTCTACACATTCATCACACCTCTCAAACTGTTTATGTTCAGCAAAGATCTACCCAAGTAACATCCCAAAAATAGTACCTTAGAATAGAAAGCCTCCATTTGGGATGAAATAATATCATGTAATAATTTCAATAAACAAAATGGAGTTACACGATTAAGATTATGTTTGTACGAGTACAGAGAGAGCCAAGACACAAGGTAAGGGGATTTATCCCACTTTTAATTCCCCGGGGATATATGTTATGTTTTCCACTCTATAAATTTTTATGGTGTATGTACATCCCATTATTTTACAATATTAATCTTATACTTCAATTTATGGGTATTCACATATCCATTTTATGATCCTTCTTTCAGGGGGTTTATCTTTCAAAAGTTACCAAATCGATAAAATGTTTTTTCTGAATTTTCCTTCTTTGAGACTCATGTTTTTTCATGCACCAAAAATATTTTTCTAGGTGAATATATTAAATTTTTTCATGAAATATAATGAATCTAAATATTTTCATAATATTATATTCTTAATTTAATTTATATTCATTACATTGAGAGTGTGAACCCGAGATACCATGTTATAAGAGTTATTGAGACAATCTCATTCCATTTTGAGATTGTTTATATTTATCCTTACATTGATGAAATCTTATGATACTTCTCTCAAGAATATTCATGAGTATACTTATCCTCTATTATTTCATTATATACTCATGTATTGTTACCATATTCTACTATTCAGTACATAAGATAGTTATGAAAGGGGTTTTATGAAAGTCTGACTTTACCCTTTCTTCGGTTAGAAATCTATGTTTTCTAAAAGGGTTTACAAGAATATTATACCATTATCATATAGGATTTAAAATTCAATTTTACCATTTTTTTATTTTACCAATATATTCAACATAATATTATTATCACTTTCTAAATAAGACACTTTTCTATCCTTTTTACCATGTGAGGGGAATGTTCTTTTTACCTTGTACGACATGTACAGATTTACCCACCATCATTTATTCGAAGGTCCCTTTTCATTTTAAAAAGGTTAATCTTTTAAGAAAATTTTTTTAAAAGAAATTTTCAATAAAAATGGTTTTCAAAATTTTTGTAATCTTATTTTATTACTTTTCAAGTACAACGGTTTTCAAAATGCTTTTAATCACTTTTTATATGTTTTAAAGTGTTTTCGAAGAAAACGATTTTAAACATGTTTTGAGTATCATTTTATATGTTTTCAATGAAATTTTTTTTCAAAATGATTTCATGCCTTCTTTATGATTTTTCATGTTATTTTATATGAAAAATATTTTTAAATGGTTTTATGTATTAAAATGACTTTCTTAAATAAGAACAGATATTTCCATCAAGAAATTAAAAAAAAGACATTTCACAATTAGTTTCTATCTATGATGACATCTATTTATGTTACTCATTACAATCTAAAGGTTCCATCCATATCCTTTATATGAATGATTTATGCTTAATTTGATGGAATTTATGGAACCCATTTATCCTATATGGGTAATATGTGTATAAAATCCATTAATATTTCATAGCTTATGATTTTGATGAAATGATTATGAAACCTATAATTTTTACATGGATTGTGAAATGTTTACATTTTTATGATGCACATATATTTTCATGGGCTATTGTATGTTTATTTATGATCTTGTGGAATATGTATGTATGATTTCATTATCTGAAGTGCGGGACCTATATCTCCCTCTTATGTAGTGGGTAATGTTTTATATCTCATGAGGAAATAAAAGATGATCTTGGGAGTGAACCTTTACTACTATGATGGCCATGGGAGTGGATTATGACTACTAAGATTGTATAATGAGTGAACTCATGCTACTATGATGTCTATGTTAGTGAACCATGAATGTTATGATGGTATGGGGAGTGAACCTATACTACTAAAATGGTCTTATAAGTGATGCCTTGGATACTATGGGAATAATTATAAGCTTATGTCTTTTCTATAATTCCATTTTTTATTCTTATGTTAGGATTTCATGGATAATCCTCTCTATTTCATTATGATTCATGACTTATGAACTACCAATATTTATTCCATGATCTTTGTTATGATCTTTGATATAATGGGTATGATATTCTATTTTCATGACCACATTCTCATAACCTTATGCTTGTTATTATTCTTATATGTATACCTTGTTTACCCTTATCAAACCATTGATATCACCCCTTTTTATGTATCCTTACCTAGGTTATGAAGATATGGATTATGTTTGATGTGTCTAAGAATGGTTCTAGTCTAGAAGAACCTAGTAGGATATGTTTTAGCTCATATATGTACCATTTTTTATGTTTCGATGTTTCCAAAGGCACTATACCAATCACGGTCTTTGGTTATCTATTTGTGTAATGTTTATGTATTCCATAGATTTAATGTAATGTCAATTGTTGAAAAACAAGGGTTGGAATACTGATAATTTTTTATTTTTTTCAAATAAATTTAATCATTTTAATATTATTTGTTACTCAAAACACTTTGTTTAGATTTATCAACACTTGAAATTGAGTTTATCTTTCATTACATGCAACGTTGAGCGTAACATGCGATACACACTACACCGAGTTTAAACAAAACATAACATACTATTAAAATATTATTATTTAATATGATAGTAATCACCTAGAAATTGGAATGGTGGTTATGAATAAGATTTAAAAAATTATTAAAATATATGGTCTACACATGTATATAAAATGGATTCTTTTGTGACTAATTATTTAAAAATAAAAATAAAAACTCTTTGTAAATAAATGAATTTTTTTTTCTGAATTTTGTTTTCACATAAATTCATTTTAAATTAATAAATTGAAAAATTAATTTTTTTATTGTTTTAATGAAATTTTTTTAATATATATTCAATATAATTTTTAACATTAATATTATTTTTTTATACACAATAGATAATAATAAATCCAATTTTAAACATAAAAAATGTATTATTTTAAAAAGTAGTTCTATTTCACTATTGAGAACTTACCTTAAAAATAATTTTTGAAACTTTAAGAATTTCATTTGGAAAAAATTAATTTCATTTTTTAAATATTCTGTTCAAAAAAATTTTAGGGTGACTTTTTGGATTTTTCTAAATAGGTTATTTTTTTATGCATAGTGAAAAATACTAAATTGTGATTGAAATACTATTTTTCATTAACATTATTTTTAATTAGGAATTTTTTTTTAAATTGGCTTTCAATTAAAATTATTATAATTATATGTATATTAATCCAATTTAGGTCATTAAAATCATTTTCATTATGATTTTTGATATAAATCTCTATAAAGGTTTAAACATTTTCTCTTTGAAACTCGCTTTCTCATCTCTTCGATGTGATTAATTTTAAACTGATTTCTAAAAATTATATAAATTTAATTTAAAAAATGGAAAAATATTTTGAAATAGAATAATTTATATTTTCTAATAATTTCAACTTATTTTTTACCATAAGGAATATAAAAAAATAGAAAAACAAATTATTGTAGTTAAGGTAAAAATTGTTTTACTAGGGGTATAAACTATACAATATATGGGATAAAATTACATAAAAAATATTCTAAAATATATTTTATGGTCACATTTAGACCCTATAATGTCTATACCTCTATAATACACCATTTTGACCCTATTTTCATGTGAAACAGAATGTTAAACCTTTTTCTCTTCAGAAATTACAATTGTGCCACTAACCTCGCTAATAAAAGGCCACCGCCTATCTTCTCCTATTCATACATTTAATACATTTTGGTTTAGATAATAAATAACAAAATCACTGTCCAACATCCCTACACTAATCCTATAAGCCATATTTCTATATTAAATCCAACCTTGTAAGGCTTTTGGTGAAAACCTAAGGGGGTTACCCGAAGAAGAGGCAACGTTCTTCAATGTGCATTTTTATGTTATTTATTCTTCCACCTCCTTCAATTATTAATAATACATGATGATATAATAAAATTAGTATAATAAATATAATGATATTTTTTATGTTAATTACATTACCTACAACCATATCTATTACCCTTTGAAAGGTTAATAAGTTATCATTTGTGTGTATGGTGGACTACTACCTCATGAACTGATGTCATTCATTTTACCATTACCACCACTCACAGTTGGGTATGATGATGGTTATAAATAATATATGAGATATTTTTAAAATAACTGAACATGTGGATTAATTATATCATATATAACCTTTTAAATTTATATTTTTTATTGGTTATGATAATGTCACTCGTATGTACGTCAGACTACCACCTCACGAAGCGATGTGATTCATTTTTCACTAACTCATTACAGAGAAGCTAATAAAGATAAATTTAATGAATATATAATTTATAAATTAAATAATTATTATATTAATGACATATTTATCATTTTTAAAAATTAATATATCATTTTATTTCTTTCGTTTTACCTCACAGAAAGATGATAGTGTTGTTCATGTATATAGACTACCTTCTTCACGAAGTGATGTGTATCTCTCATTTCATCACCACATCACATGAATGATATGTGTAACACCCTGAGATTTTATGAGAAATGTTTCTTTATTTCTTATGTTATACGCAACACCAAAGGGATCTTTCACAGCACACAATACGGACTTGGCTTGCATTACACGCAATCACGACCTTCTTCGATAGCGTGTGTAGTACGCAATACCGGGTTTCACTAAACAACAATATATTATTATGGACTAGCCGTTATGAATAGTATTAAATACATTTTGAATTTTATAACATTATTATTCATCTTACACATTTTCTAGAACATGGTAAGAGAACAAAATAAATTTTTCGGGTAAAATAAGTATTTTTCAAAAAATGCAGTTTTGCCGCCTTTTGATGGCGCACCCACATTAAATCTAGTCTTTGAAATGTTTATAAGTTCAATTTTGAAAAATAAAATTCTTCTTTTGAATCAGGATATAAAAATTTTCTTTGGATAAATTTTTGATATTTTTCTGATAACTTTCATATTTTGATGAATAGTAAAAATACGCTAATTTTTAATTAAAAACAACTTTTTTTATTCAGATAATTTATATGGTTAAATTATAATATTTAATGGTTTTAAATTATAAATAGAATATATTTTTACCATTTAATATAATGTATGTCATTATCATTAATTTCACATTGAATTCATAGGTAAAAACAAATCAATCTTTGGCAATGTTTTAACTTCTAAAACCCGTTTTCTTAACAACAGGATTTATTTTAAATTAATTACTGCAACTTATATGTTTTGAATTTTGAAAAATGGATTCTATATTCAGAATCAGTGGGTCCAAATTATGTTAATAGGCTACTTTTTATTTTTTGGCATTATGAATAGTAACTACGGTAAATTTTATTTACCATAGTTAAAGGAAAATAAGGTAATTAAGGGTAAATATAAGATTATAAAATTACCATAACACCTGCCAAAATCCTATTGGATGACTAAAAGTCGACCCATATCACCTAAGGGTCGGATTATATTCATTTGATGGACTTTTTTCCATGAAAATAATTTAATTATTATTAAAACCAAAGAATGTGACAACATGTCACTTTCTTAAATCTTATAAGTATACTAATTTTAATTTAGTGATAAACTTAATGAAACTTAGAACATGAATAGTATCCAGAAATCTAATACAATTATCTAAATTAAAGGAATTTATTTATAATTTTTAGGGTTTAAATATCTATCATTAATTATGACACAATAGTGATGTTGAAATTATTTTATTCATTAAAATATCAAATAAATGGTTTTAAAAATATTAAACTAAATATTATATGAACTATTTAATGTGCTCCACTACTGATATGTTATTATAATTATTAAACAACCCTATTTCACCATCTATCCATCCTACGGAAAATGAAATCACCGCGCGTGCGTACGTATGGAATACCGTCTCCACGCCGTGGTGTAATCTATTTTCCACCACCACCTTACATGTATGGGTATAATGGTGTAAATAATAAGTATATGTGATTATTGTAAAGTTTTATTGATTCTGAAATAGTATACATACACTCCAATACAATTCTACGATCATGGGAACGATATCATCGCTCGTGCGTACGTACGGAATACTGTCTCCACGATGTGATGCGATTCGTTCTACATTATTTTCATTGCATAATGATTATATAAATGAATTGAATGAATTAATATGATATATATTACACTAATAACATTCTGGAAATGTGGTATCTATAACCTAAAGATAAGAATAAGAATTTAATCGACAAAACACGCATAAGAACAAAAAGTGATAAACACCCGAATAACAAGTAGTAATGAAATATTACTAATAAGAAGCTAGGAATATGACCATATCTGATATCATAACAATAATTATGATTCTGGAGTAAGTTAATAACATTATTTAAATCATTATACAGGAGGTTCGGACACTTACGAAGAAAATCGGACCTAAGGTAAGGGAAAACATCACAACCTCATTTTTATCCGAGATTATTTATACTTTGGTATGTACTGGGGTGTATTTTATCATCAAAATCCATGTTTCCTCAATATTTAATATTATTTCCATCCACCTACAATTGTTTAAATCCAATTTTACCCTTCAGTGAGTTTTTAGTAAAAGATATAAAAGGAATCTTTTGTCGTTTTCTGTACGAGGTATTTTTTGACTTTTCCAACAAAAGTATGAGAAGAATGTTTTTTTAACTTATATTGCATGAATGGATTTTTAAAACATTATTTCCAAGAATCTTCCATTACAAGTTTTCTTGTTTATTTTTAATCAACTTTTTTTAATTTATAATTATAAGACACGTTAAGAAAGGAAAAGTGTTTTTGAAGTAGAAAGGATATTTTCCTCAAGAATGGAGTTCAAGTGTTTTATCAAAATTATTTTCCATATAAGATAAAAAAGGGTTATGTTTATATACCTATTATTACATTTATTTGATTATGTTGTGATGGAATTATTTTTATGAATTCCTTTATCTTATATGAATTGTTTTAGGATTTCATGATGTTTAAGAATCCCATTTTGATTACATGGGTTATGCTATGATGTATGGTTTATGATTTTGTGGAACACATAAGAATGGTATCATTATGAGATGGGTGGGACCTATATCTCCCTCCAATTCATTGGGTAAAGATTTATATCTTATGAGATAGGCATGGCTAGAACGGCAGGTTAAACGGATTTAGTGAAACAGGACTGAAACGAAAAGTGAACTCGGTTCAGAAATGGACTTTTTCTGCTAAGATAGTATTGGCAATGATTCTGGACTACTAAGAAATGATTCTCTATGATTATGTGTGTATGACACAAAGTTTCACATTTTAAGTTATTATTATTGGGATTGCATTTCACTACTATGATTTATCCCATGTTATGAAATTATGATCTCTTTTGCAAGTTAAGATTTCCAAAATGTTATGTTCTTATGAATATGATGTGATTGATATTTGTTTTGTTTACCCTTACTGAGCATTTGAGCTCACCCTTTTGTATGTTTTCTTTCCCCAGGTCAGGAAGAAGGGTATTAAGTAAGATATGCCAAATATGGACTATAGATATGATGAAATAAATGGGAGACAATGTAGATGCTTTACGAACCAGTTGTTTATGTTTCCCAGTTTCTAAAGACACTATACCTATGCGGTCCTTTCGTGGTTTTGTTATATGTTGTAATAAGTGTACTTCAATTTTGAAGTACTAAAAATTGTATGTAAATTATGGGTCGCTATAGTTGGTATCAGAGGAAAGGTATAGTCAACCTTTGGAAACTAGGATGTGAAAGCCTTAGTAAGAAACCTAAGGATATGTCTAAGCATAGAACAAAATATTAGTGTTTTAGAAATGTCCATGAACAACCTATGATAAGACCTTAAGTGTGAAATTTTATTCTTGATTATGTGGTTTTCCTATTATAATTAGTGTTGCTCACACTATTCTTCTTGGTTTTAGTCTATGGATGGAACCTGAAGAAACCATGTAAATGTGAAATGCGAAGGGCAATGCAATGATTGTCCCCCAGAGCTACCAAATGTTATGGGAGCTGGAATGAAAAATCTTGTATCCATGATCACACAACTTTCTCAAGCTATGAATCATGCAGGACTTCCAAATGAGCAAAGGAAGGAGCAACATTCTGTCGAATCCTTCATGAGGCAGCGTCCACCTTCATTCAGTGGGTCTCTTGATCCATTAGTGGTTGAACAATGGATCAGTACCACTGAAAATATATTTTCAGTTCTTCAATGTTCTGAACATGATAAAGTCATCTTAGTAATGTATCGTTTGGAAGGCGATGTTGATCAATGGTGGAATCTTATTAAGAATACGAGGCAAAGGGATGAAATTGAGTCCATGGAATGAGATGAGTTCAAGAACTTATTTTTCAATAAGTATTTCCCTCGTATTCTTCGAACAAAAATGGAGAAGGAGTTTCTCGAACTGAAGAAAAAGGATGATGAATCTGTTGGTACCTACGAAGAAAATTTTACAATACTTGCATGGTACGCTTCCAGAATTATTATCCAACCTGAGAGTAAGTTCGATCAATTCTTTAGTGGCTTAAAACCAAGTCCTCGAAGGGCATTAGCCATAAGGGATTTCAATAGCTATAGGGAAATTGTTCGATGTGCTATCAAGGTTGAGATGGAGATCGGTGTAACCCATCAGTCACATGGGTTTGATAAGAAGAGGAAAATGGAATTAAAAGTAAAATCTAAAGACCACACTGAAAAGAAGATGAGTTTTCCCTTATGCTCAAAGTGCGGAAAGAAACATGGAGGAAATTTTCTTAAGGGGACAAGAAAATGTTATAAGTGTGGAAAAGTAGGTCATCGGGCAATTGAATGTCGAAATAATGGGAAGAAGATGTCTAATGATGCAAAAAAAGGAAGGGATACACAGAATGAACCTACTAGACTTCAATGTTTCAAGTGCAAGGAGATGGGGCATTATGCCAATCAATGTCCAAATCCAAGAGTTGATGATGATGATCGACGTCAACAAACTCTTAAGGGAAAAGACAAAGTAAAGTCACATGCAATTACTATTAGTGATGTGGAGTACGACAACGAAGTGGTGAGAGGTACACTTACCATCCACTCTAAAGTAGAAAATGTTTTATTTGATTCTGGATCCACCCACTATTTTATTTCTGAAGAATTTTCTAAGGGTATCACCCTATTACCTCAATAATTAGATGTTGAGTTGGCTGTGACAACTCTTAATGGCACAATAGTCACTTCAAAAGTTTACAATTCTTCTCTGATTGAAGTTTGTGGGAAAGTGCTTCCTGCAAATCTTGTGATCCTTCCTATAGTGGAATTTGATGTGATTCTTGGCATGAATTGGCTTTCTTTATATGGATATCATATCAATTTCCAAATAAAGGGAGTCACATTTCATATTCCAGATCAATCTATGATCGTCTATCGATGCAAGGATGAATATAACCTTCCAGTGGAAATTTCTTCTATCTTATGGGTCTTGATTCCACTAAATGAAGGTTATTTATCTCAAATTGTTGGAGAGAAACTCATGATTAATAATATGCCCATTGTACGGGAATTTTATGATGTCTTTCCGGAGGAATTTCCAGGTCTTCCACCAAATCGTGAAGTTGAGTTTTCAATAGAACTCGTACCAGGTGCCTTGCCTATTTCAAAGACACCTTATAGAATGGTCCCAATTGAGTTGCAGGAATTGAAGAAGCAACTCCAAGAGAATCTTGATAAAGGATTCATACGCCCTAGTGTGTCACCTTGGGGAGCACCTATTCAGTTTGTTAAGAAGAAAGATGGATCAATGAGAATCTGCATTAATTATCGAGAACTTTACAAGATCACTATCAAGAACAAATATCCTCTCCCACGCATTGATGACCTATTTGACCAACTACGCGGAGCTCAATACTTTTCCAAGATTGATCTTCGTTCAGTATATCATCAATTAAGGGTTAAAAGGGAGGATATACCAAAGACAACTTTCCGTACAAGGTATGGACACTATGAATTTATAGTGATGCCAATTGGTCTTACTAATGCCCCTTCTATCTTCATGGATCTGATGAATAGAGTCTTTAGAGACTATCTTGATCTGTTTGTGGTAGTATTTATAGATGAAATTCTTGTCTATTCAAAGAGCAAGTGAGAACATGAAGATCACTTGAGAATTGTATTAAAGACCCTAATAAAGGAGAAGCTTTATGCAAAATTTACCAAGTGTGAATTTTGGCTTCAAAAAGTTTCATTTTTGGGTCACATAATCTCAAAAGAGGGGATATCTGTGGATCCAGCAAAAACAGAGGTTATTGAAAGATGGTCGAGACCAATAATAGTAACTGAGATCCGAAGTTTTCTTGGTTTGGCTGGATATTACCGACGTTTTGTGAAAGATTTTTCAAGGTTATCTAACCCACTCACCAAGTTGACTCAAAAAGGAGTTAAGTTTGTTTGGATGGAGGAATGTGAAGAAAATTTCAAAGAGCTAAAAAGAAGGTTAGCCAGTGCACCTATGCTCACACTACCTTGCAGTGGAGAAAGGTTTGTGATCTACAGTGATGCATCCAAGAAGGGACTGGGGTTTTTTCTCATGAAAAATGATATGGTGATAGCTTATGCCTCACCACAGGTGAAAATCCATGAGCAAAATTACCCAACTCATGATTTGGAGTTAGCTGCAGTAATCTTTTCATTAAATATTTGGAGGCATTACCTTTATGGTGAAAGGTGTGATATTTATACTGATCATAAAATTTTAAAGTATATTTTCACACAAAAAGAGCTGAATATGCATCAAAGAAGATGGTTGGAGATGATTAAGGATTACGACTACTCAATTCATTACCACCCTGGGAAAGAAAACAAGGTAGAAGACACATTAAGTCGACAAGACCATGCTAGCTTATCCATGATGAGGATCACAAAAGATCCAATATTTATGGATTTACAAAGGATGGATCTTGGAATTTTAATGGAAGGGGAGAAATCTTATCTTTCTCAAATGAATGTTCAACCATCTATACATGTGAAGATTCAAGAGGCACAGAAAGAAGATGTCGAGTTGCAAAAGAAGGTGAGAAATGTTCCTGAATTCAACCTTGATTGTGATGGGATAATAAAGTTCAGGAATCGGGTTTGTGTTCCTCCCATCCCAGAACTAAAGAAGGAGCTGCTGGATGAGGCTCATAGTTCTTCGTTCTCTATTCATCCTGGAAGCACGAAGATGTATAGGGACCTGAAAGAGTACTTCTGGTGGGATGGCATGAAAAGGGATGTTGCTGAATATGTCTCTCGATGATTGGTTTGTCAACAAGTTAAAACTGGGAGACAGAAGTCTAAGGGGATGTTACAACCATTACCCATACCTGAATGCAAATGGGAAAACATCACTATGGACTTTGTCACTAGACTTCCTAAAACATCCAAAGGCAATAATGCTATCTGGGTCATAGTTGATCGTCTTACAAAGTCTGCACACTTCATTGCTATTAGAGAGGATTTCTCTCTAGATCATCTTGCCACGATATATGTAAAGGAAGTGGTAAGATTGCATGGAGTACCACTTTCTATTATATCTGATCAGGATTTGAGGTTTACCTCAAAGTTCTAGAGAATTCTTCAGCATACTCTGGATACAGAGTTGAGTTTTAGCACTGCTTATCATCCTCAGACAGATGGTCAGTCTGAGTGGACAATTCAAACTGTAGAAGATATGTTGAGAGCTTGGTCTATAGATTTCAAAGGTGGTTGGGATCAACACCTACCTTTGGTGAAATTTTCTTATAATAATAGCTTTCACTCTAGTATTTAGATGGCTCCTTATGAAGCTCTCTATGGAAAGAAATGCAGGACTCCAACTTGCTGGGATGAAGTTGGGGAAAGAAAGTTATTAGGACCTGATCTTGTCGATGAAATGGCAGAAATGGTCAGATATATTCAACAACACCTAAGATCAGCTCAGAGTCGACAGAAAAGTTATGCTGACAACCGAAGAAAAGACCTAGAGTTTGAAGTGGGTGATAAAGTGTTCTTATGAATATCTCCCTGGAAGAGGGTCATGAGGTTTGGAAAGAAGGGAAAGTTGAGCCCTAGATATATTAGTCCTTTTGAAATTCTAGATCGTGTTGGGAAGGTAGATTACTGATTGGCTCTTCCACCGAATCTCTCTCAAGTTCACGATGTGTTCCATGTATCTCTCCTGAGAAAATACATACCTGATCCTTCACATGTACTCAGCTCAGAAGTTGTACTGCTGGAGAAAGATCTTTCTTATGAAGAATAGATGATAGAGATTCTGGATCGTAGCGAAAAAGTCCTACGGAACAAGACCACTCGCTTGGAGAAAGTTTTATGGAGGAACCACCAATTAGAAGAAGCTACATGGGAACTTGAGGATATGATGAGGGAGATGTATCCTCATCTGTTTGTAATGAAGTGACGAATTTCGAGGGCGAAATTCATTTTAAGGGGGTTAGAATGTAACACCCTGAGATTTTATGAGAATTTTTTTTATGACTTATGTTATACGCAACACCAAAGGGATCTTTCACAACACACAATACGGACTTGGCCTGCATTACACGCAATCGCGACCTTCCTCGATAGCGTGTGTAGTATGCAATACTGGGTTTCACTAAACAACGATATATTATTATGGACTAGCCGTTATGAATATTATTAACTAAATTTTGAATTTTAGAACATTATTATTCATCTTACACTTTTTCTAGAACATGGTAAGAGAACAAAATAAATTTTTCAGGTAAAATAAGTATTTTTCAAAAATTGCAGTTTTGCCGCCTTTTAATGGCGCAACCACATTAAATCTAGTTTTTGACATGTTTATAAGTTAAATTTGGAAAAATAAAATTATTCTTTTGAATCAGGATATAAAAATTTACTTTGGATAAATTGTTGATATTTTTCTGATAACCTTCATATTTTGATGAATAGTAAAAATACGATAATTTTTAATTAAAAACAACTTTTTTCATTGAGAGAATTTATATGGTTAAATTATAATATTGAAGGGTTTTAAATTATAAATTGAATATATTTTTACCATTTAATATAATGTATGTCATTAGTATTAATTCCACAATGAATTCATTGGTAAAAACATCTCAATCTTTGGCAATGTTTTAACTTCTAAAACCCGTTTTCTTAACAACGGGATTTATTTTAAATTAATTACTGCAACTTATATGTTTTGAATTTTGAAAAATGGATTCCATATTCGGAATTAGTGGGCCCAAATTATGTTAATAGGCTACTTTTTATTTTTGGGCATTATGAATAGTAACTACGGTAAATTTTATTTACCATAGTTAAAGGTAAATCGGGTAATTAAGGGTAAATATAAGATTATAAAATTACCCTAACACCTGACAAAATCCTATTGTATGACTAAAAGTAGACCCATATCACCTAAGGGTCGGATTAGATTCATTTAATGGACTTTTTTCTATGAAAATAATTTAATTATTATTAAAACCAGAGAATGTGACAACACGTCACTTTCTTAAATCTTATAAGTATAATAATTTTAATTTAGTGATAAAATTAATAAAACTTTAAACATGAATAGTCTCCAGAAATCTAATACAATTATCTACATCATAAGAATTTATTTAGAATTTTTAAGGATTAAAAAATTATAATTAATTATGACACAATAGTGATGTTGAAATTATTTTATTAATTAAATTAACAAATAAATGGTTTTAGAAATATTAAAATAAATATTATATGAACTATTTAATGTGATAAAATAATTTTCTAGATACATATGACATTTTATAAATCTATTAAAGATTTTAGTTCGAATATATGTTCTGTATATATTTTATTTAAATTCAAATAAATGAATAGTGTCAAAATTGACACTATTGTAATTTTATAAAAATAACATATTATAAAATTGTTTAAAAATCAAAAAAATATTTAAAAATTATAAATTAAATTTATATGGTCTAAAATGTCATAAAGTGTCAAATTATGGAAAATTCACAACATATATGTAATTATTTATAATAATTTAAAATTTAGAATATTATTACCAAAAATAAAATAAAATTGATAAATAAGGATAAATCAAGTTGATAATCCTAACATGTCTAAATTTTATTGGTTGATGATATTAAAACCCTATCGCATCTAATATTTGGATATTAGTCATTTTGGAAGTTTTTAAGTGGGGTTGGGATTTAATATAAACTAATATTTCTTATATTTCCAAAGGTGCCCCTCTCCTCCCTTATAAAAGGGCACCTCCTCCCTCTCCTCCTCACACAAATTTGAGCCTTCAATCTCGGCCAATACCTGCCCATTTCACTTCCCCACTTCCCTAGAAACATCCTAGAGGTCCTGGTCTTCTTCAAAAGACCAATTTTAGTGCCCTAAGAGCAGGTCTCAAAGAGGCGCTTCAAAGAAGAGGTAGTGTCCGTTACCGATTCTTTCAACTTTATTTCTTCTTCCACTTATTCTTATTTAGTTGTTTCATTATGAATTAATAACATCACTATCACTCATATACTGATATGTTATTATAAGTATGAAAAAACCCTACTTCACCATCTATCCATCCTACGGAAAATGAAATCACCACGCGTGCGTACGTACGGAATACCGTCTCCACGCCGTGGTGTAATCTATTTTCCACCACCACCTTACTTGGATGGGTATAATGGTGTAAATAATAACTATATTTGATTATTGTAAAGTTTTATTGATTCTTAAATAGTATACATACACTCCAATACAATTCCACGATCATGAGAACGATATCATCGCTCGTGCGTACGTACGGAATACCGTCTCTGCGATGTGATGCGATTTGTTCTACATGATCTTCCTTTCATAATGATTATATAAATGAATTGAATGAATGAATATGATATATATTACACTAATAGAATTCTGGAAATGAGGTATATATAACCTAAATAGAATAATAAGAATTTATTCGACAAAACACGCATAAGAACAAAAAGTGATAACCACCTGAATAACAAGTAGTAATGAAATATTACTAATAAGAATATAAGAATATGATCATATATGATATCATAACAAAAAGTATGATTCTGGAATAAGTCAATAACATTATTTAAATCATTATACAGGATGTTCGGACACTTACGAAGCAAATCGGACCTAAGGTAAGGGAAAATATCACAATCTCATTTTTATCTGAGATTGTTTATACTTTGGTATTTACTGGGGTGTATTTTATCATCCACATCCATGTTTCCTCAATATGTAATATTATTTCCATCCACCCAATCTTTTAAATCCAATTTTACCCTTTGGTGAGTTTTTAGTAAAAGATATGAAAGGAATATTTTGTCGTTTTTCGTACGAGGTATTTTTTGACTTTTCCAACAAAAGTACGAGAAGAATGTTTTTTCAACTTATACGGAATGAATGGATTTTTAAAACATTATTTCCAAGAAGCTTCCATTACAAGTTTTCAAGTTTATTTTTAATCAACTTCTTTTAGTTTATAATTGTATGACATGTTAAGAAAGGAAAAGTGTTTTTGAAGTAGAAAGGATATTTTCCTCAAGAATGGAGTTCAAGTGTTTTATCAAAATTATTTTCCATCTAAGATAATAAAGGGTTCTGTTTCTATCCCAATTATTACATTGATTTGATTATGTTGTGATGGAATTATTTTTATTAATTCCTTTATCTTTTATGAATTGTTTTATGATTTTATGATGTTTAAGAATCCCATTTTTATTACATGGGTTATGCTATGATGTATGGTTTATGATTTTGTGGCACACATAAGAATGGTATCATTATGAGATGGTTGGGACCTATATCTCCCTCCAATTCATTGGGTAAAGATTTATATCTCATGAGATTGACATGGCTGGAACGGCAGGTTAAACCAGTTCAGTGAAACAGGACTGAAACGAGGAGTGAACTCGCTTCACAAATGGACTTTGTCCGCTAAGATAGTCTTGGAAATGAGTCTTGACTACTAGGAAATGATTCTCTATGATTATTTGTGTATGAAACAAAGTTTCATGTTTTAAGTTATGATTATTGGGATTACATTTAACTACTATGATTTATCCCATGTTATGAAATTATGATCTCTTTTGCAGGTTAATATTTCCAAAATGTTATGTTCTTATGAATATGATGTGATTGATATTTCTTTTGTTTACCCTTACTGAGCATTTGAGCTCACCCTTTTGAATGTTTTCTTTCCCCTAGTCAGGAATAAGGGTATTAAGTAAGACATGCCAAAAAGGTACTATAGATATGATGAAATAAATGGGAGATAGTGTAGATGCTTTATGAACCAGTTGTTTATGTTTCCCAGTTTCTAAAGACACTATACCTATACGGTCCTTTCCTGGTTTTGTTATATGTTGTAATAAGTGTACTTCAATTTTGAATTACTGACATTTTATGTAAAGTATGGGTCTCTATAGTTGGTATCAGAGGAAAGGTATAGTCAACCTTTGGAAACTAGGATGTGAAAGCCTTAGTAAGAAACCTAAGGATATGTATAAGCATAGAACACAATCTTAGTGTTTTAGATATGGCCATGAACAACCTATGATAAGACCTTATGTGTGAAATTTTATTCTTGATTATGTGGTTTTTCTATTATAATTAGTGTTGCTCACACTATTTTTCTTGGTTTTAGTCAATGACTGGAACCCGAAGAAACCGTGTTAATGCGGAATGTGATGGGCAATGCAATGATTGTCCCCCTGAGAAAACAAACGTTATGGGAGCTAGAATGAAAAATCTTGTAGCCATACTCACACAACTTTATCAAGCTATGAATCATGCAGGACTTCCAAATGAGCAAAGGAAGGAGTAACATTCTGTCGAATCCTTCATGAGGCAGCTTCCACCTTCATTCAGCGGGTCTTCTGATCCATTAGTGGCTGAACAATGGATCAGTACCACTGAAAAGATATTTTCAGTTCTTCAATGTTCTGAACATGATAAAGTCATCTTAGCAGTGTATCGTTTGGAAGGTGATACTGATCAATGGTAGAATCTTATTAAGAATACGAGGCAAAGGGATGAAATTGAGTCCATGGAATGGGATGAGTTCAAGAACTTATTTTTCAATAAGTATTTCCCTCGTATTCTTCGAACAAAGATGGAGAAGGAGTTTCTTGAACTGAAGTAAAAGGATGATGAATCCGTTGGTACCTACGAAGAAAATTTTACAAGACTTGCAAGGTATGCTTCTAGAATTATTATCCAACCTGAGAGTAATATCGATCGATTCTTTAGTGGCTTAAAACCAAGTCTTCGAAGGGCATTAGCCATAAAGGATTTCAATAGCTAGGAGGAAATTGTTCGATGTGCACTCAAGGTTGAGATGGAGATTGGTGTAACCCATCAGTCACATGGGTTTGATAAGAAGAGGAAAATGGAATTCAAAGGAAAATATAAAGACCACACTGAAAAGAAGATGAGTTTTCCCTTATGCTCAAAGTGTGGAAAGAAACATGGAGGAAATTGTCTTAAGGGGACAAGAAAATGTTATAAGTGTGGAAAAGAAGGTCATCAGGCAATTGAATGTCAAAATAATGGGAAGAAGATGTCTAATGATGCAAACAAAGGAAGGGATACAGAGAATGAACCTACTACACTTCAATGTTTCAAGTGCAAGGAGATAAGGCATTATGCCAATCAATGCCCAAATCCAAGAGTTTATTATGATGATCAAAATCAACAAACTATTAAGGCCAAAGACAAAGGAAATTCACATGCAATTACTATCGGCGATGTGGAGTACGACAATGAAGTGGTGAGAGGTACACTTACCATCCACTCTAAAGTAGCAAATGTTTTATTTGATTCTGGATCCACCCACTCTTTTATTTCTGAAGAATTTTCTATGGGTATCATCGTATTACCTCAACAATTAGATGTTGAGTTGGCTGTGACAAATCCTAATGGCACAACAGTCGCATAAATAGTTTACAATTCTTCTCCAATTGAAGTTTGTGGTAAAGTGCATCCTGCAAATCTTGTGATCCTTCCTTTAGTGGAATTTTATGTGATTCTTGGCATGCATTGGATTTCTTTATATAGAGCTCATATCAATTGCCAAAGAAGGGAAGTCACATTTCATATTCCAGATTAATAAATGATCGTCTATCGATGCAAGGATGAATATAACCTTCTAGTGGAAATTTCTTCTATCTTATGGGTCTTGATTCCACTAAATAAAGGTTATTTATCTCAAATGGTTGGAGAGAAACTCACGATTAATAATATTCCCATTGTACAGGAATTTGATGATGTCTTTCCGGAGGAATTTCCAGGTCTTCCACCAAATCGTGAAGTTTGGTTTTCAATAGAACTCGTACCAGGTGCCTTGCCTATTTCAAAGACACCTTATATAATGGCCCCAATTGAGTTGCAGGAATTAAAGAAGCAACTCCAAGAGAATCTTGATAAAGGATTCATATGCCCTAGTGCGTCACCTTGGGGAGCACCTGTTCTATTTGTTAAGAAGAAAGATGGATCAATGAGACTCTGCATTGATTATCTATTACTTAACAAGATCACTATCAAGAACAAATATCCTCTCCCATGCATTGATGACCTATTTGACCAACTACGCGGAGCTCAATAATTTTCCAAGATTGATCTTCGTTCAGGGTATCATTAATTAAGGGTCAAAAGGGAAGATATACCAATGACGGATTTCCGTACAAGGTATGGACACTATGAATTTATAGTGATTCCATTTGGTCTTACTAATGCCCCTGCTATCTTCATGGATCTGATGAATAGAGACTTTTGAGACTATCTTGATCAGTTTGTGGTAGTCTTTATAGATGATATTCTTGTCTATTCAAAGAGCAAGGAAGAACATGAAGATCACTTGAGAATTGTATTAAAGACCCTAAGAAAGGAGAAGCTTTATGCCAAATTTACCAAGTGTGAATTTTGGCTTCAAAAAGTTTCATTTTTGGGTCATATAATCTCAAAAGAGGGGATATCTGTGGATCTAGAAAAAACAGAGGTTATCGAAAGATGGTCGAGACCAACAACAGTAACTGAGATCCGAAGTTTTCTTGGTTTGGATGGATATTATCGACATTTTGTGAAATATTTTTCAAGGTTATCTAACCCACTCACCAAGTTGGCTCGAAAAGAAGTTAAGTTTGTTTGGACGGAGGAATGTGAAGAAATTTTCAAAGAGCTAAAAAGAAGGTTAGCCAGTGCACCTGTTCTCACACTACCTTGCAGTGGAGAAAGGTTTGTGATCTACAGTGATGCATCCAAGAAGGGACTGGGGTGTGTTCTCATGCAAAATGATATAGTGATAGCTTATGCCTCACGACAGTTGAAAATACATGAGAAAAATTACCCAACTCATGATTTGAAGTTAGCTGTGGTAATCTTTGCATTAAAGATTTGGAGGCATTACGTTTATGGTGAAAGGTGTGATATTTATACTGATCATAAAAGTTTAAAGTATATTTTCACACAAAAGGAGATGAATATGCGTCAAAGAAGATGGTTGGAACTGATTAAGGATTACGACTTCTCAATTCATTACCACCCTGGGAAAGCAAACAAGGTAGCAGACGCATTAAGTCGACAAGACCATGCTAGCTTATCCATGATGAAGATCACAAGAGATCCAATATTTATGGATTTAAAAAGGATGGATCTTGGAATTTTAATGTAAGGGGAGATATATTATCTTTCTCAAATGAATGTTCAACCATATATACATGTGAAGATTCAAGAGGCACAGAAAGAAGATGTCGAGTTACAAAAGAAGGTGAGAAATGTTCCTGAATTCAACCTTGATTGTGATGGGATAATAAAGTTCGGGAATCGGGTTTGTGTTCCTCCCATCCTAGAATTAAAGAAGGGGCTGCTGGATGAGGCTCATAGTTCTTCATTCTCTATTCATCCTGGAAGCACGAAGATGTATAGGGACCTGAAAGAGTACTTCTGGTGGGATGGCATGAAAAGAGATGTTGCTGAATATGTCTCTCGATGCTTGGTTTGTCAGCAAGTTAAATCTGAGAGACAGAAGTATAAGGGTATGTTACAACCATTACCCATACTAGAACGGAAATGGGAAAACATCACTATGGACTCTGTCACCGGACTTCCTAAAACATCCAAAGGCAATAATGCTATCTGGGTCATAGTTGATCATCTTACAAAGTCTGCACACTTCATTTCTATTAGAGAGGATTTCTCTCTAGATCAGCTTGCCACGATATATGTAAAGGAAGTGGTAAGATTGCATGGAGTAACACTTTCTATTATATCTCATCGGGATTTGAGGTTTACCTCAAGGTTCTGGAGAAGTCTTCAGCATACTCTGGATATAGAGTTGAGTTTCAGTACTGCTTATCATCCTCAGATAGACGGTCCGTCTGAGAGGACAATTCAAACTCTAGAAGATATGTTGAGATCTTGCTCTATAGATTTCAAAGGTGGTTGGTATCAACACATACCTTTGGTGGAATTTTCTTATAATAATAGCTTTCACTCCAGCATTCAGATGGCTCCTTATGAAGCTCTCTATGGAAAGAAATGCAGGACTCCAACTTGCTGGGATGAAGTTGGGGAAAGAAATCTATTAGGACCTGATCTTGTCGATGAAATGGTAGAAAAGGTCAGATCTATTCAACAACACATAAGAGCAGCTCAGAGTCGACAGAAAAGTTATGTCGACAACCGAAGAAAAGACCTAGAGTTTGAAGTGGGTGATAAAGTGTTCTTACGAATATCTCCCTGGAAGAGGGTCATGAGATTTGGAAAGAAGGGAAAGTTGAGCCCTAGATATATCAGTCCTTTTGATATTTTGGATCGTGTTGGGAAGGTAGCTTACCAATTGGCGCTTCCACCAAATCTCTCTCAAGTTCACGATGTGTTCCATGTATCTCTCCTGAGAAAGTACATACCTGATCCTTCACATGTACTCAGCTCAGAAGTTGTACCGCTGGACCAAGATCTTTTTTATGAAGAACAACTGATAGAGATTCTGGATCATAGAGAAAAAGTCCCACGGAACAAGACCACTTGCTAGGTGAAAGTTTTATGGAGGAACCACCAATTAGAAGAAGCTACATGGGAACTTGAGGATATTATGAGGGAGATGTATCCTCATCTGTTTGTAATGAAGTGACGAATTTAGAGGGCGGAATTCAATTTAAGGGGGGTAGAATGTAACACCGTGAGATTTTATGAGAATTTCTTTTTATGTCTTATGTTATAAGCAACACCAAAGTGATCTTTCACAGCACAGAATACAGACTTGGCTTGCATTACACGCAATCGCGACCTTCCTCGATAGCGTGTGTAGTACGTAATACAGAGTTTCACTAAACAACGATATATTATTATGGACTAGCCGTTATGAATATTATTAACTACATTTTGAATTTATAACATTATTATTCATCTTACACATTTTCTAGAACATGGTAAGATAACAAAATAAGTTTTTCGGGTAAAATAAGTATTTTTCAAAAAATGCAGTTTTGCTGCCTTTTGATGGCGCACCCACATTAAATCTAGTTTTTGACATGTTTATAAGTTAAATTTGGAAAAATAAAATTCTTATTTTGAATCAGGATATAAAAATTTACTTTTGATAACTTTTTGATATTTTTCTGATAACTTTCATATTTTGATGAATAGTAAAAATACGCTAATTTTTATTTAAAAACAACTTTTTTCATTGAGATAATTTATATGGTTAAATTATAATATTTAATGGTTTTAAATTATAAATAGAATTTATTTTTACCATTTAATATAATGTATGTCATTAGCATTAATTTCACATTGTATTCATAGGTAAAAACATTTTAATCTTTGGCAATGTTTTAACTTCTAAAACTCGTTTTCTTAACAACGGGATTTATTTTAAATTAATTACTGCAACTTATATGTTTTGAATTTTTAAAAATGGATTCCATATTCGGAATCAGTGGGTCCAAATTATGTTAATAGGCTACTTTCTATATTTGGGCATTATGAATAGTAACTATGGTAAATTTTATTTACCATAGTTAAAGGTAAATTGGGTAATTAAGGATAAATATAAGATTATAAAATTACCCTAACACCTGAAAAAATACTATTTTATGACTAAAAGTCGACCCATATCACCTAAGGGTCAGATTAGATTCATTTAATGGACTTTTGTCCATGAAAATAATTTTATTATTATTAAAACCAAAGAATGTGACAACATGTCACTTTCTTAAATATTATAAGTATAATAATTTTAATTTAGTGATAAACTTAATGAAACTTTGAACATGAATAGTCTCCAGAAATATAATACACTTATCTACATCATAAGAATTTATTTATAATTTTTAGGGATTAAATAATTATCATTAATTAAGACACAATAGTGATGTTGAAATTATTTTATTAATTAAAATAAAAAATTAATGGTTTTAAAAATATTAAAATAAATATTATATGAACTATTTAATGTTCTCCACTAATTTTCTAGATACGTATGACATTTTATGAATCTATTAAAGATTTTAGTTCGAACATATCTTCTGTATATATTTTATTTAAATTCAAATAAATGAATAGTGTCAAAATTGACACTATTGTTATTTTATAAAAATAAAATATTATAAATTTTTTTAAAAATCACAAAAATATTTAAAATTTATAAATTAAAATTTATATGGTCGACAATTTCATAAACTGTCAAATTATGGAAAATTCACAACACATATTTAATTATTTATAATAATTTAAAATTTAGAATATTATTACCACAAATAAAATTAAAATGATAAATAAGGATAAATCAAGGTGATAATGTTTAAAATAAATTCCTAACATGTCTAAATTTTATTGGTTGATTATATTACAACCCTATATCATCTAATATTCATATATGATTCATTTTGGAAGTTTTTAAGTGGGTTTTGGATTTAATATAAACTAATATTTCTTATATTTCCAAAGGTGCCCCTCTCCTCCCTTATAAAAGGGAACCTCCTCCCTCTCCTCCTCACACCAATTTGAGCCTTAAAGCTCGGCCAATCCCTGCCCATTTCACTTCCCTACTTCCCTAGAAACATCCTATAGGTCCTGGTTTTCTTCAAATACCAATTTTAGTTCCCTAAGAGGAGGTCTCAAAGAGGCGCTTCAAAGAAGAGGTAATGTCCGTTACTGATTCTTTCAACTTTATTTCTTCTTCCACTTCTTATACTTCAGTTGTTTCATTATGAAATAATAACATCAGTATCACTCATATACTGATATGTTATTATAAGTATTAAACAACCCTATTTCACCATCTATCCATCCTCCAGAAAATGAAAACACCGCACGTGCGTACGTACGGAATACCGTCTCCACGCCGTGGTGTAATCTATTTTACACCACCACCTTACTTGGATGGGTATAATGGTGTAAATAATAACTATATGTGATTATTGTAAAGTGGTATTGATTCTGAAATAGTATACATACACTCCAATACAATTCCATGGTCATGGGAACGATATCATCGCTCGTGCGTACGTATAGAATACCGTCTCCACGATGTGATGTGATTCTTTCTACATGATCTTCATTGCATAATAATTATATAAATGAATTGAATGAATGAATATGATATATATTACACTAATACCATTCTGGAAATGAGGTATCTATAACCTAAAGAGAATAATAAGAATTTATTCGACAAAACACGCATATGAACAAAAAGTGATAAACACCTGAATAACAAGTAGTAATGAAATATTACTAATAAGAAGCTAAGAATATGACCATATATGATATCATAACAATATTTATGATTCTTTAATAAGTCAATAACATTATTTAAATCATTATACAGGAGGTTCGGACACTTACGAAGCAAATCGGACCAAAGGTAAGGGAAAATATCACAATCTCATCTTTATCCGAGATTATTTATACTTTGGTATTTACTGGGGTGTATTTTATCATCCACATCCATGTTTCCTCAATATGTAATATTATTTCCATACACCTACAATTTTTTAAATCCAATTTTACCTTTCGATGAGTTTTTAGTAAAAGATATGAAATGAATCTTTTGTCGTTTTTCGTATGAGGTATTTTTGACTTTTTCGACAAAAGTACAAGAAGAATGTTTTTTAACTTATACGGCATGAATGGATTTTTAAAACATTATTTCCAAGAAGATTCATTTACAAGTTTTCAAGATTATTTTTAATCAACTTCTTTTAGTTTATAATTCTATGACATGTTAAGAAAGGAAAAGTGTTTTTGAAGTAGAAAGGATATTTTCCTCAAGAATGGAGTTCAAGTGTTTTATCAAAATTATTTTCCATATAAGATAATAAAGGGTTATGTTTCTATCCCTATTATTACATTGATTTTATTATGTTGTGATGGAATTATTTTTATGAATTCCTTTATCTTATATGAATTGTTTTATGATTTCATGATGTTTAAGAATCCCATTTTTATTACATGGGTTATGCAATGATGTGTGGTTTATGATTTTGTGGCACACATAAGAATTGTATCATTATGAGATGGGTGGGACCTATATCTCCCTCCAATGCATTTGGTAAATATTTATATCTCATGAGATAGACATGGCTGGAACGACAGGTTAAACCGGTTCAGTGAAACAGGACTGAAACGAGGAGTGAACTCAGTTCAGAAATGGACTTTGTCCGCTAATATATTCTTGGCAATGAGTCTTGACTACTAAGAAATGATTCTCTATGATTATGTGTGTATTCCAAAAAGTTTCATGTTTTAAGTTATGATTATTGGGATTACATTTCACTACTATGATTTATCCCATGTTATGAAATTATGATCTCTTTTGCAGGTTAATATTTCCAAAATGTTATGTTCTTATTAATATGATGTGATTATATTTCTTTTTTTTACCCTTACTGAGCATTTGAGCTCACCATTTTGTATGTTTTCTTTCCCCAAGTCAGGAAGAAGGGTATTAAGTAAGATATTCCAAATTGGGACTATAGATATGATGAAATAAATGGGAGATAGTGTAGATGCTTTATGAACCAGTTGTTTATGTTTCCCAGTTTCTAAAGACACTATACCTATACGGTCCTTTCGTGGTTTTGTTATATGTTGTAATAAGTGTACTTCAATTTTCAAGTATTAACATTGTATGTAAAGTATGGGTCGCTATAGTTGTATCAGAGGAAAGATATAGTCAACCTTTGGAAACTAGGATGTGAAAGCCTTAGTAAGAAACCTAAGGATATGTCTAAGCATAGAACACAATCTTAGTGTTTTAGAAATGTCCATGAACAACCTATGATAAAACCTTAAGTGTGAAATTTTATTCTTGATTATGTGGTTTTCCTATTATAATTAGTGTTTCTCACAGTATTCTTCTTGGTTTTAGTCAATGGCTGGAACCCAAAGAAACCTTGTTAATGCAGAATGCGACGGGCAAAGCAATGATTATCCCCCTGAGTAACCAAACGTTATGGGAGCTGGAATGCAAAATCTTGTAGCCATGCTCACACAACTTTCTCAAGCTATGAATCATGCAGGAATTCCAAATGAGCAAAGTAAGGAGAAACATTCTGTCGAATCCTTCATGAGGCAGCGTCCACCTTCATTCAGCGGGTCGTCTGATCCATTAGTGGCGGAACAATGGATCAGTACCACTAAATAGATATTTTCAGTTCTTCAATGTTCTGAACATGATAAATTCATCTTAGCAGTGTATCGTTTGGAAGGTGATTCTGATCAATGGTGGAATCTTATTAAGAATACGAGGAAAAGGGATGAAATTGATTCCATGGAATGAGACAAGTTCAAGAACTTATTTTTCAATAAGTATTTCCCTCATATTCTTCGAACAAAGATGAAGAAAGAGTTTCTTGAACTAAAGAAAAATGATGATGAATCCTTTGGTACCTACGAAGAAACTTTTACAAGACTTGCAAGGTACGCTTCCGGAATTATTATCCAACCTGTGAGTAAGATCAATTGATTCTTTAGTGGCTTAAAACCAAGTCTTCGAAGGGCATTAGCCATAAGGGATTTCAATAGCTACGAGGAAATTGTTCGATGAGCTCTCAAGGTTTATATGGAGATTGGTGTAACCCATTAGTCACATGGGTTTGATAAGAAGAGGAAAATGGAATTCAAAAGAAAATATAAAGACCACACTGAAAATAAGATGAGTTTTCCCTTATGATCAAAGTGTGGAAGGAAACATGGATGAAATTGTCTTAAGGGGACAAGAAAATGTTATAAGGGTGGAAAAGAAGTTCATCAGGAAATTGAATGTCGAAATAATGGGAAGTAGATGTCTAATGATGCAAACAAAGGAAGGGATACACAGAATGAACCTACTACACTTCAATGTTTCAAGTGCAAGGAGATGGGGCATTATGCCAATCAATGCCCAAATCCAAGAGTTGATGATGATGATCGACATCAACAAACTCTTAAGGCCAAAGACAAAGGAAAGTAACATGAAATTACTATCGGTGATGTGGAGTACGACAACGAAGTGGTGAGAGGTACACTTACCGTCCAATCTAAAGTAGTAAATGTTTTATTTGATTCTGGATCCACCCAATCTTTTATTTCTGAAGAATTTTCTAAGGGTATCACCATATTACCTCAACAATTAGATGTTGAGTTGGCTGTGACAACTCCCAATGGCACAACAGTCGCATCAAAAGTTTACAATTCTTCTCTGATTGAATTTTGTGGGAAAGTGCTTCCTGCAAATATTGTGATCCTTCCTATAGTAGAATTTGATGTTATTCTTAGCATGCATTGGCTTTATTTATATGGAGCTCATATCAATTTCCAAAGAAGGGAAGTCACATTTCATATTTCAGATCAATCTATGATCATCTATCGATGCAAGGATGAAGATAACCTTCCAGTGGAAATTTCTTCTATCTTATGGGTCTTGATTCCACTAAATGAAGGTTATTTATCTCAAATGGTTGGAGAGAAACTCACGATTAATAATATTCCCATTGTACTGGAATTTGATGATGTCTTTCCGGAGGAATTTCCAGGTCTTCCCCCAAATCATGAAGTTGAGTTTTCAATAGAACTCGTACCAGGTGCCTTGCCTATTTCAAAGAAACCTTATAGAATGGACCCAATTGAGTTGCAGGAATTGAAGAAGCAACTCCAAGAGAATCTTGATAAAGGATTCATACACCCTAGTGCGTCACCTTGGGGAGCACCTGTTCTGTTTTTTAAGAAGAAAGATGGATCAATGAGACTCTGCATTGATTATCGAGAACTTAACAAGATCACTATCAAGAACAAATAACCTCTCCCATGCATTGATGACCTATTTGACCAACTACGCGGAGCTCAATACTTTTCCAAGATTGATCTTCATTCAGGGTATCATCAATTAAGGGTCAAAAGGGAGGATATACCAAAGACGGATTTGCGTACAAGGTATGGACACTATGAATTTGTATTGATTCCATTTGGTCTTACTAATGCCCCTGCTATCTCCATAGATCTGATGAATAGAGTCTTTAGAGAATATCTTGATCAGTTTGTGGTAGTCTTTATAGATGATATTATTGTCTATTGAAAGAGCAAGGAATAACATGAAGATCACCTGAGAATTGTATTAAAGACCCTAAGAAAGGAGAAGCTTTATGCCAAATTTACCAAGTGTGAATTTTGGCTTCAAAAAGTTGCATTTTTGGGTCATGTAATGTCAAAAGAGGGGATATCTATGATTCAGCAAAAAAAAGGTTATCGAAAGATGGTCGAGACCAACAACAGTAACTGAGATCCAAAGTTTTCTTGGTTTGGCTGGATATTACCGACGTTTTGTGAAATATTATTCAAGGTTATCTAACCCACTCACCAAGTTGACTCAAAAAGGTGTTAAGTTTGTTTGGACGGAGGAATGTGAAGAAAATTTCAAAGAGCTAAAAAGAATGTTAGCCAGTGCACCTGTGCTCACACTACCTTGCAGTGGAGAAAGGTTTCTGATCTACAATGATGCATCCAAGAAGGGACTGGGGTGTGTTCTCATGAAAAATGATATGGTGATAGCTTATTCCTCACGAGAGTTGAAAATCCATGAACAAAATTACCCAACTCATGATTTGGAGTTAGCTGCGGTAATCTTTGCATTAAAGATTTGGAGGCATTACCTTTATGGTGAAAGGTGTGATATTTATACTGATCATAAAAGTTTAAAGTATATTTTCACAAAAAAGGAGATGAATATGCGTCAAATAAGATGGTTGGAGCTGATTAAGGATTACGATTGCTCAATTCATTACCACCTTAGGAAAGCAAACAAAGTAGTAGACGCATTAAGTCGACAAGACCATGCTAGCTTATCCATGATGAGGATCACAAAAGATCCAATATTTATGGATTTACAAAGGATGGATCTTGGAATTTTAATGGAAGGGGAGAAATATTATCTTTCTTAAATGAATGTTCAACCATCTATACATGTGAATATTCAAGAGGCACAGAAAGAAGATTTCAAGTTACAAAAGAAGGTGAGAAATGTTCCTTAATTCAACCTTGATTGTGATGGGATAATAAAGTTCAAGAATCAGGTTTGTGTTCCTCCCATCCCAGAATTAAAGAAGGAGATGCTGGATGAGGCTCATAGTTCTTCATTCTCTATTCATCCTGGAAGCACAAAGATGTATAGGGACCTGAAAGAGTACTTCTGGTGGGATGGAATGAAAAGACATGTTGCTAAATATGTCTCTCGATGCTTGGTTTTTCAACAAGTTAAAGCTGAGAGACAGAAGTCTAAGGGGATGTTACAACCACTACCCATACCTGAATGGAAATGGGAAAACATCACTATGGACTTTGTCACCGAACTTCCTAAAACATCCAAAGGCAATAATGCTATCTAGGTCATAGTTGATCGTCTTACAAAGTCTGCACATTTCATTGCTATTATAGAGGATTTCTATCTAGATCAGCTTTCCAGGATATATGTAAAGGAAGTGGTAAGATTGCATGGAGTACCACTTTCTATTATATCTGATTGGGATCCGAGGTTTACCTCAAAGTTCTGGAGAAGTCTTCAGCATACTCCGGATACAGAGTTGAGTTTCAGCACTGCTTATCATCCTCAGACAGACGGTCAGTCTGAGAGGACAATTCAATCTCTAGAAGATATGTTGAGAGCTTGCTCTATAGATTTCAAAGGTGGTTGGGATCAACACCTACCTTTGGTGGAATTTTCTTATAATAATAGCTTTCACTCCAGTATTCATAGGGCTCCTTATGAATCTCTCTATGGAAAGAAATGCATGACTCCAACTTGTTGGGATGAAGTTGGGGAAAGAAATCTGTTAGGACATGATCTTGTTGATGAAATGGCAGAAAAGGTCAGATCTATTCAACAACACATAAGAGTAGCTCAGAGTCGACAGAAAAGTTATGTCGACAACCGAAGAAAAGACCTAAAGTTTGAAGTGGGTGATAAGGTGTTCTTACGAATATCTCCTTGGAAGAGGGTCATGAGATTTGGAAAGAAAGGAAAGTTGAGCCCTAGATATATCGGTCCTTTTGAAATTCTAGATCATGTTGGGAAGGTATCTTACCAACTGGCGCTTCCACCGAATCTCTCTCAAGTTCACGATGTGTTCCATGTATCTCTCTTGAGAAAGTAGATACCTGATCCTTCACATGTACTCAGCTCAGAAGTTGCACCGCTGGAGAAAGATCTTTCTTATGAAGAACAGCCGATAGATATTCTGGATCGTAGCGAAAAAGTCCTACAGAACAAGACCACCCGCTTGGTGAAAGTTTTATGGAGGAACAACCAATTAGAAGAAGCTACATGGGAACTTGAGGATATGATGAGGGAGATGTATCCTCATCTGTTTGTAATGAAGTGACGAATTTCGAGGGCAAAATTCGTTATAAGGGGGGTAGAATGTAAAACCCTGAGATATTATGAGAATTTTTTTTATGTCTTATGTTATACGCAACACCAAAGGGATCTTTCACAACACACAATACGGACTTGGCTTGCATTACACGCAATCACGACCTTCCTCGACAGCGTGTGTAATACGCAATACCGGGTTTCACTAAACAACGATATATTATTATGGACTAGAAGTTATGAATAGTATTAAATACATTTTGAATTTTATAACATTATTATTCATCTTACACATTTTCTAGAACATGGTAAGAGAACAAAATAAATTTTTCGGGTAAAATAAGTATTTTTCAAAAAATGCAGTTTTGCCGCCTTTTGATGGCGCACCCACATTAAATCTAGTTTTTGACATGATTATAAGTTAAATTAGGCAAAATAAAATTCTTCTTTTGAATCAGTATATAAAAAATTTCTTTGGATAAATTTTTGATATTTTTCTGATAACTTTCATATTTTGATGAATAGTAAAAATACGCTAATTTTTAATTAAAAACAACTTTTTTCATTGAGATAATTTCTATGGTTAAATTTTAATATTGAATGGTTTTAAATTAAAAATAGAATATATTTTTACCATTTAATATAATGTATGTCATTAGAATTAATTTCACATTGAATTCATAGGTAAAAACATTTCAATCTTTGGCAATGTTTTAACTTCTAAAACCCGTTTTCCTAACAACGGGATTTATTTTTAATTAATTACTGCAACTTACATGTTTTTAATTTTGAAAAATAGATTCCATATTTGGAATCAGTGGGTCCAAATTATGTTAATAGGCTACTTTTTATTTTTAGGCATTATGAATAGTAACTACGGAAAAGTTTATTTACCATAGTTAAAGGTAAATCAGGCAATTAAGGGTAAATATAAGATTATAAAATTACCCTAAAACCTTCCAAAATACTATTGGATGACTAAAAGTCGACCCATATCACCTAAGGGTCGGATTAGATTCATTTAATGGACTTTTTTCCATGAAAATAATTTAATTATTATTAAAACCAAAGAATGTGACAACATGTCACTTTCTTAAATCTTATAAGTATAATAATTTTATTTTAGTGATAAACTAAAGAAAACTTCGAACATGAATAGTATACAGAAAGATAATACAATTATCTACATCATATGAATTTATTTAGAATTTTTAGAGATTAAATAATTATCATTAATTATGACACAATAGTGATGTTGAAATTATTTTATTAATTAAAATAACAAATAAATGGTTTTAAAAATATTAAAATAAATATTATATGAACTATTTAATGTTCTCCACTAATTTTATAGATACATATGACATTTTATAAATCTATTAAATATTTTATTTAGAACATATCTTCTGTATATATTTTATTTAAATTCAAATAAATGAATAGTGTCAAAATTGACACTATTGTTATTTTATAAAAATAACATATTATAAAATTGTTTAAAAATCACAAAAAATATTTAAAAATTATAAATTAAAATTTATATGGTCGAAAATTTCATAAAGTGTCAAATTATGAAAAATTCACAACACATATTTAATTATTTATAATAATTTAAAATTTAGAATATTATTACCACAAATAAAATTAAATTGATAAATAAGGATAAATCAAGTTGATAACGTTTAAAATAAATTCCTAACATGTCTAAATTTTATTTTTTGATGATATTAAAACCCTATATCATCTAATATTTGGATATGAGTCATTTTGGATGTTTTTAAGTGGGGTTGGGATTTAATATAAACTAATATTTCTTATATTTCCAAAGGTGCCCCTCTCCTCCCTTATAAAAGGGCACCTCCTCCCTCTCCTCCTCACACCAATTTGAGCCTTCAATATCGGCCAATCCCTGGCCATTTTACTTCCCCAATTCCCTAGAAACATCCTAGATGTCCTGGTCTTCTTCAAAGACAAATTGTAGTGCCCTAAGAGGAGGTCTCAAAGAGGCGCTTCAAAGAAGAGGTAATGTCTGTTACCGATTCTTTCAACTTTATTTCTTCTTCCAATTATTCTTAATTTAGTTGTTTCATTATGAATTAATAACATCAGTATTACTCATATACTGATATGTTATTATAAGTATGAAACAACCCTATTTCACCATCTATCCATCCTACAGAAAATGAAATCACCGCGCGTGCGTACGTACGGAATACCGTCTCCACGTCGTGGTGTAATATATTTTCCACCACCACCTTACTTGGATGAGTATAATGGTGTAAATAATAACTATATGTGATTATTGTAAAGTGGTATTGATTCTGAAATAGTATACATACCCTCCAATACAATTCCACGATCATGGGAACAATATCATCGCTCGGGCGTACGTACGGAATACCGTGTCCACGATGTGATGCGATTCGTTATACATGATCTTCATTGCATAATGATTATATAAATGAATTTAATGAATGAATATGATATATATTACACTAATACCATTCTGGAAATGAAGTATCTATAACCTAAAGAGAATAATAAGAATTTATTCGACAAAACATGCATAAGAACAAAAAGTGATAAACACCCGAATAACAAGTAGTAATGAAATATTACTAATAAGAAACTAAGAATATGACCATATATGATATCAAAACAATAATTATGATTATTTAATAAGTCTATAACATTATTTAAATCATTATACAGGAGGTTTGGACACTTACGAAGCAAATCAGACCTAAGGTAAGGGAAAATATCACAATCTCATTTTTATCCGAGATTGTTTATACTTTGGTATTTACTAGGGTGTATTTTATCATCCACATCCATGTTTCCTCAATATGTAATATTATTTTTACCCACCTACAATTGTTTAAATCCAATTTTACCCTTCGGTGAGTTTTTAGTAAAAGATATGAAAGGAATCTTTTGTCGTTTTTCGTACGAGGTATTTTTTGACTTTTCTGACAAAAGTATGAGAAGAATGTTTTTTTAACTTATACGGCATGAATGGATTTTTTAAAAATTATTTCCAAGAAGATTCCATTACAAGTTTTCAAGTTTATTTTTAATAAACTTCTTTTAGATTATAATTTTATGACATGTTAAGAAAGGAAAAGTGTTTTTGAAGTAGAAAGGATATTTTCCTCAAGAATTGAGTTTAAGTGTTTTATCAAAATTATGTTCCATATAAGAAATTAAAGGGTTCTGTTTCTATCCCTATTATTACATTGATTTGATTATGTTGTTATGGAATTATTTTTATGAATTCCTTTATCTTATATGTATTGTTTTATGATTTCATGATGTTTAAGAATCCCATTTTTATAACATGGGTTATGCTATGATGTATGGTTTATGATTTTGTGGACACATAAGAATGGTATCATTATGAGATGGCTGGGACCTATATCTCCCTCCAATGCATTGGGTAAAGATTTATATCTCATGAGATAGACAAGGCTGGAACGGCAGGTTAAACCAGTTCGGTGAAATAGGACTGAAATGAAGAGTGAACTCGGTTCAGAAATGGGCTTTGTCCGCTAAGATAGTCTTGTAAATGAGTCTTGGCTACTAAGAAATGATTCTCTATGATTATGTGTGTATTCCACAAAGTTTCATGTTTTAAGTTATGATTATTGGGATTACACTTCACTACTATGATTTATCCCATGTTATGAAATTATGATCTCTTTTGCAGGTTAAGATTTCCAAAATGTTATGTTCTTATGAATATGATGTGATTGATATTTCTTTTGTTTACCCTTACTAAGAATTTGAGCTCACCCTTTATATGTTTTCTTTCCCCAGGTCAAGAAGAAGGGTATTAAGTAAGATATGGCAAAAAGGGACTATAGATATGATGAAATAAATGGGAGACAGTGTAGATGATTTATGAACCAGTTGTTTATGTTTCCCAGTTTATAAAGACACTATACATATACGGTCCTTTTGTGGTTTTGTTATATGTTGTAATAAGTGTACTTAAATTTTGAAGTACTAACATTGTATGTAAAGTATGGGTCGCTATAATATGTATAATTATATTTCAATAAATAATTTTTTGTGATATTTTAATGATTTTTTAAATATAAAATGTTACTTACCACTTTTTCATAATGATCATTGAAATATGGAAACATTACCCATGTGTACGCATGACCGACCATCTCCATTATCTTAACATACTTAATTTCTCAAAAACGTCCTTAATGGTTGGTATTAAAACTATAATTGATGTGAAAATATTTTAATTATTACATTATTATTATTCTTTATAATATAGAACCATTATCAAAGTAAGAGTACCAAAAATAATAAATCAAAACATATATGAAAAACAAAGTAGTTATTACCCAAAATGTGATTTTGAATATAAATTCAAAATAAATGGGAATAACTAAATAATATATGTTATAATATGTATAATTATTGTTTAATAATATATGTAGAGTAAATATATATTTATCACACAAGAGGTTTTAATGTGTACAAAGGAATCTAAGTCTTAAGGTGATGGATTTATAGTCTCCCTTTATTTTCCAGGAGACATGTAAATTCACCACTCATGTATTTTGTGTGTTGTATATACAACCAATTTTACATGTTATATCATGAATATCCTCCTTTTCATGATATTTATTTTTTCATTTTATTTTATTCTTTATTGTGGATCTTGATTCAAAATATTACTAAAGAGTTAAGATATTTTTGTCTCACTTTTTTTACTTCTCTGAGACACATTCCATATTCACCACATATATATTTTATATGGAATATATAATACTTGATAAGTTATTTAATTATTTTTCTATAATAAATTATGGGCAATTATGTTTTAATTTTTTATCTCTCTTTTATGGGGTATAATTTTCAAAAGTATCCGAAGAAATATAGAAAGCTTTGTCTCAAAATTCCTTCTCTGAGACATATGTTATGCCACACACCTATATTTTCTTATAAGGTGTATATACAGTCACATTATCATGTAATATCAAGAATTTATTTTATTATCATGATATTTTATGATTAATTTAACAATATTCATTCATATGGTCTTATTATTAAATGTTTCCAAAGTGATAAAGGTTTTATGATACAATATCATCGTTTATAAGGATTATTTATGTTTATGCTTCTAATAATTAAATATTATGATATACATCTATTAACACTATTTAATTTACTTATTCTCTATTTATTTAATTATAATACATGTCTTCCCTTCATCTTAATCTCTTTATGTACTCAAGAGTTAAAAATAATGTTTGAGAAAAAATTGGCTTTATTTCTTTCTTCGGTTGAAATATATTTTTCTTCATAAATAATGTTTTAATAAAAAAAGTATTCAAAATTTTTTAACATTATGTAAATGATTTTTTAAATACATTTTTACTGATTTTTTTTATTTTTTTAATAAAATTTAATGGAATCTTCATGTTATTTTTCAATCAATTCATTTTTTGGAATTTACAGTAATTGTGAAATACATATTTATTTTATGTATACAACATGGAAAAAAATATTCAACCATCATGAACATTATTTTGTTTTAAGATTCATTTATATTTTTACATGTTTATTTTCAAATAATATTATTCTCAAAATATTTTATTGAATTTTTTGGATTAAAAATTTATTTTCAAAGAAAATTTATCTTCCTAAAGAAACAATCCATGTTATTTATCTTTGCAAATAATTATCTATATGAGATGACATCCATTGATGTAATTTATGTTTTACCAAGGATTTTAACCAAGGATTCCATTATTATTATCTCTTTTGATTGTTTTAGATGAAAATATGTTTATTAAACCTATTTATATTATGTGGGTTATAGCATGATAAAATTCTTATTCTATGTTTAAATGATGATATTATTATAAAAACTACATCCTTTCCAAAATTTATAATATGATTAATTTTGTTTTGAAACCCATTTCATTTCCTAGGATATGATATGATGAATGCTTTATGGTCTTGGGGAATACATATGTATTAATATCATTATGTGATGGGTGGGACCAATATCTCACTTGAATTCATTGGGTTATGATGGATAACTCCTATGTAAAAATGTTATACGATAACATTATTAAATGTTCACCATGTTATGAATAAACCTAAATACATGTTCAAAATTTTATACTTGATCTTTATTAAATGTTTGCAGTGTTATATGTGCACATTTATTTCAAGTTCAAATTGTTATGACTGTACTTGGTTTCATGTCCATAAGCTTATGCAAGGCCCTGATTTCATGACCTAAATTTAATGAGTGAAACTGTCTCTATTTATACATGTTCACAATATTATAAGATGGATTTTATTCCACAAATATTTTCCTTATTCCAATGTTATGATCTCATGGCTCATGTTCTTTGATTCCCTTGTAATTCAAGTCTTATGGACTTTTAATATTTATTCCATGACACTCTATGATGACCTTTCATATGAAGGGTATGGTTTTAAAATATTATGATAAAGTTATTGTGCCCTTATATTCATGTTATTATTTTATACATCCCTTTTTTACCCTTAATAAGAATCGTATCTCACCCTTTATTATGTTTCCTTTCCCTGTGTAGTGATGAATGTTTTTAAGCATGATTTTTTTGTGAAGATTATTACGGGGGAAGATATTTATTGGAGATATTGAAGAAATTTCACCAAATTATAAGATTTTATACACAGTTATAAAAGACACTAAACTATTACAATCCCTAAATTAATTTTTATGTAATGTATTGAATATTCATCTAAAAGATGTAATATCATTTTATGAGATATCTATGTCTCTATAGTTGGTATTATAGGAAATGTTCAGTTAACCATTGGAAACTAGGATGAGAAAAATTTATTGAGATCCATATGGTTATTTCTATGTATATGTGTTGGTATGTATCTAAGGATAAGTTTACAGACGATTCAAATTATTGTAAAATGAGATGTAATTATCATAAAGGATAAAGTGAGTAGTTTCTAAGGAATGACATCCAGGTTTGGATACTACAAGTGTATGTGGATATAGAAGAGAGGTATATATGGGTAATAACTCTGAAAGGGATGAATTAACAGTATCCAATCATCACCTAGTGCATGAAAATGGGCCTCGATACACTCATGGTTTGAAACTCTTGGGGTATATTATTTGGAAATTCATAAACTTTTTAAGAACCACTATGAATGATTTAACTAGATGATGACTATGAATAAACTAGGATAAACCTATGTTTTCAGAGATTAAAAGGAATGTGTCATGATTTATAAATCATATATGTGTTTCTCATGATTATGTGGTTTTCTAATATGATTATATTTTCACATAATATGATTTTTGGTGTCATTCAACGACTCGAACTAGAATGAATCTTGTAAAATTTGAGTTTTATGGAAAATTCAATGACTATTAGAAACCAAATTGGATGATGAATCAATTGAAAGACATCATGATTATTTATAATCACCTGTCATGATATATTTTTAACAACATGAACTTTACTATGATTCCTAACACATTGAATAAGAAGAATATAGACTTTTATGAAAGGTCATGTGGTAATGAACATAGATAAAAGAAGAATCAACTTCCTATATGTCATGAATTTGTGAACAAGAACCTTGAGGAATATCTCAAATGGTGGGGGGGGGGGTATTTATCTATGTGTAAAAGAAGGCCATATAGATAAAAATTGTCAATGAATTCAATGTCTTATGCATGGGGAACATGAGCATTATCCAACTAAATATCCTTAATCAAGAATTAACTTATATACCAAGGAAGGACACTTTCCATGCTAATCATTAAAGTAGAAGGATTGAATTATTAATGTAGTTTGATTCAATAATCATGTTCACGAATTATTTTACCAATGGTATTTTTTTATAAGAATCATGAAACATCAAAGGATTTTGTTAATTTTCGAAGAATATGTGTCTCCATGTAAGTTAAAATTAATAGTAATGGATTCCATAATGGGTTAATGAGTTTACAGTTGATATTATGTCCAATTTATTAAAACCCCATTTTGAGATTATATGTGTTTGGATTTTTTCAAGATTAATAATATTTTGAGTTATATTTATGGCAATACAAACCATTTGGTTTTAAAGAGTAATTCCTTTTTATGGACATATTATTTATGGTATTAGTAACCTTTAGTGTTTTTATTATCTTTTATGTTAATGGAATTATGGTTTATTGAAATTTTAAAATAGTTTTATAAATATTATTTTTTAAAAAGGACAACCAATTGCATTATAAAAGGTCTTGTGGCTTGAATCCATGACTAAAAAGTGACTATGATATAGTGACTAACATTTTACAAAATGAAATATTATTTTTAATGGGAAAACATAAAGAGATATATTTTTGAGTATGTATCCCTTTTAATAGTATTTTATAAAGTCAAGGCTAAGTGAAAATTTTATGAGAGGACACTATGACCATTATCCACCCCAGAAAATAAATGGGAGTACATCACTATGGGTTTTGTAATTGGAATCCCCCAAAACATCTAAAGGTAATAATTATACATAGGTTATTGTTGATCTCCATAAAAGTCATCACATTTTATCTCTATCATAGAATATTTATCTTTGGATATGAATTATATGATATACATTAATTAAGTATTAAATACTTCATGGTGTAAAGAATTATATTGTATCTGATTGGGATCTGATGTTTCATGAGATGTTTTGGAAAATACTTTAGAAATATCTCGATGTAGATTTGAGTTGTAGTACTCCATATTATCCTCAAAGAGATAACCCATCTAAGAGAACAATTCAAACCCAATAGGATAAGATAATCTCCTAATATATGTATTTCAAAGGGGGTTGGGATCAATAAATTCCTCAAGTTGATTTTTCTTACAGTAATATATTTCACTTGAGTATTCAAATGGATGCTTATAAGAAAATATTATATAAAATGTATAGATATCCAATGTAATGGAATAGAGTTTGAGAAATAAAGGTATTGGGGCTTTAGCTAGATGATGATATTTAAAAGAAGTTTAGATCCATTGAGAAACATAAATGGGAAAATTCGAAAAAATATTATATAGATAATCATCGATTAAATATTGAATTTGATGTTGCTGAGAAGGACTTTCTGTGAAATTCTATGTAGAATATGGAAGGGAAATCTAGGCCCTAGGTATTTTGGTCCCTTTGAAATTCATAATCATATGGGGGTCGTATCTAATCTCTTGGTAATTCCATTTAAATGATCTCAGATTCATGATGTGCTCTATGAATCTATCTTGAGGTAGTGGATACCTAATCTATCACATTTATTAAACTTAGAGTTAGTACCACTGGTTCATGTTCTTTATTATATGTAACAATCGGTTGAGATTTTTGATTGAACAGAGAATGTGATATGAAGAAATACCACTCACCTAGTCAATGATTTTTGGGGAAACCTCCAGCTTGAAGATGTAATGTGGGAACCTAGGGATATAATCAGGAAGATGCATCCTCATTTTTTGGTACCAAAGTGATGAATTTTGTGGGTGATGGTCATTTTAAGTGTAGTAAAATGTGACACCATGAGATTTTGTGAAATATACTTTTTAAAATAAATTAAATCTTTTGTATATTATGTTTCACATTCAATAGTGAATCAAATTTAATATGTTTTTTTGGATATTATAGAGAATATTTTTGATACCAGGAACTGAGATGACATGTATTCATTGGTCTTGGTGATCCGAAAATTGATTTTTGAAATATAATAAATATATTAATATTTCATGCATGTATTTTTCCTAAAAATGTAAAATATATCTTCAATAAGGGCCTGAATCATATATCCAAGGTCTCCATTATGTTTAGAGAATAGATTTCACCCTTGGCATGAAATTACCTTTTTCAGTGTGGGTGTTTCTGAAAACACATCTAGGGATGCAAATGAATAAAGTGAAAAAATAATAAAAATTATTTTTTATAATCATGAAATGGTGACTAAGATCATATATAAATAATAAGTTATTGATATGTATCTGGTTTGGATACTAAACCTTGGAGACCAAGATAGACCTTTGAATAGAAATCTTGGTAGATAACACCAAATAAGATATAGATTAAGGACCGGTGTGCCAATAGAATATGTGGATCTCACCAAAAATAGCTACATTGGACCTTTATTTTTTTGATATTGATCCAAACTCTAGGTAGGATGTTTGGTTCATGAAATTCCTTACTGATCTTTTATCTTGGACAAAATTGGATCAATCCCATGAATAATATTTGATTTGTGCATCAACGATAGATTAAAATGATGGTTTTATTTTATTATTCATTTTTTTATCTCCCCTTTTTCTATCTATTTATATGGATATTAATTGAGTCCAAAAGAAAAAATGAAAAGGTTCTTTCCCCACATTTTATTGATTATGTATTTCTCTCCCCTATTCTTTTCATGTTCATCTTGGTAAATTGCGTTAGCTCGTGGTTCGATTAATACTAATTATTCAATCATTTCATTGCTTTTATTTTTGTGTAATGGATCGATATCACATGAGTAGTTCATGATCGATGGAATGATCATGGTGAGACAATGATAAAGGATGATTAGAGTTTAGTTAGGATGTATTTTAGGTTCTCTTTTTCATGGCATTGACTAAGGCGACGACTGATTGCTCGACATGTAGTGTTTTATGAGTAGATCTGAACCTGGATCTCGGTGATTGATGGTGGAAAGTTTATGGTGTCCCTTAATTTGTGATTATATTATTATGTGGTGTATACAATGCTGCAATGATCAAATTATAGGAATAACTAATAGATCTAGAAAATCCCACATTACACGACATGTAATACGACATTACATATTGTGTGGGACCCCCTTTGTGGTGCTAGAGTTTCTACGGTGAGTTAAGTAACACATTATGTGTGACCCTATTATATTACATGTGAAATATTCTCATAGTATCATCATGTATCTTGGAAGGTACATGGGAACATGCACGACAGGGTGTACACAGGCACAACTAGATGTACAGGATATGTTGCATAGGCCTGACCAGCGATGCATGGGACCAAGCAGATGGCACGAGAAAGGTGTTGGGAGACCTATACATGCCATGTACTACTCATACGTGTTGTTTATATGGATATTTACATGACTTGTATGATAGTACGATACAGGTATGCTGGGGGTTGGATGTACATGCTCCATACCCCTAGTACACACCATGTACACCCCTTGAGGGTATTTCTATCCCTTTGTTTATTGAGTTTGGGTGAGTCTTAAATGAGTGTGTTCCCATGGTCCATTCCCGAAAGGGTATAGTGTTGTATTAAATCCATATACTACGATTGTGATACCCTCTAGAGTATGAGTTTCCGATAGAGTTTATGGTGTCCCTCCATGACACTAAAGTGTGATCCACCATCATTTTTATACCCTAGATGGTGTTTTTGGAATCAATATAACCTCATTAAGAAAGGAATTGATCCTCCACCTATCTGGATGTATTGGTAGCGTTTGCAGCGTCATTGTTATACAATTCTCTACGTAGCGGGTTGATCTAGATTGGGTTCGTGGTGTCACCCAGAAGTCTTGGGTGTGAAAACCTATATGAGTATTTGGTTATTATGATAGTGGTAAGATTTATTGGTATGGGAATAATGATAATGACCTCTTGGATGGGTGTCCCCAGTGATAACCTTGATCATGGAGTGTATTCTCCCAAAACAAGTGTTCATTCGAGTAGAATCCTATGGATGGAAGTTGGTTATGACAGACTGGTGGTGCAGTTTCCTTTAGAGTATATGTATATTTTTCCACATTGATTTCTATATATTCATTATGTGATAATAATTATTCATTTCTTCTGTTTAGTGTTTTAGGGATGTTCTATTGGGTACTTTTTTACTCACCCATGCATGGGATCTTCCCACACATGTTGTTTGTATACAAATAACGACCCATTTGATGGGTCCTAGGAGGATAGGGAGTAGGTGGAGCATATCTTGATATGAAAAAACTAATGTGTTTTATGGGTTCTTTAATTTTATCATATTCCTCTTCCTTGGAGTAGTATGGACTCTCTATAGTTTTTGGTTTGTCTTGTACTTGGAATCTATTTTACTTTCAAAACATTACTATCATACATTTTGGTGGGATTATAGATGTATGAATGCATTGGTTTCAGTTGGTTTACATCCAAGAATTATGTAGGTTTAGATATTTGTCTGTGTGTGTTGGTAAGTAATTCTAATGCCTCCCATTTGTGGTATATTTCTACTCGGTGCCGGTATCCATCACCTAGACTATGGGAGGCAAGCTTGGGGTAGTCATTGGATTGACCATGGTGGTTCTGGTCATGACCAAGTGGTATCAAACCATTTAGTTCTACCTTATGACCATAATCTATGAGATTGGTTTAGGGAAACAATTCCAGGTGTTTCGAGTTCAGATTTCAGTCCATGGACTCTAGTGATGGTGTGACTAATGACATAACAATACACGAGGACATTGATCACAATCCTTTAATCTCATTATATATAGACATTGTTTATAGAAATAACATTGGTTCATGAATCATATAGGAATGGGTTGTGGTTTCCATTTCCTTCTTGAGTCATCTACCCACATATACACATTGATCGTGGTTCATTTTTTTAGTTCAAGATGCCTCTGTGAAGAAATCCTACCAGGATTCCACCACATGATAACAAAGAAGATCATCCAAGTAATGAGGCTTCTATATCGGGGTCTGTATTAGATATAGAACCTCTCAGTGGTTTACCGCCTATACCAACACCCATTTAGTAGTATATAGTGCTAGAAGTTACATTTGAGGATGCCTGAAGGTTGAATGAACTTCGAGAATTTTAGAGGAAATGAACTCCTAGTTTGTTGGGTTAACTAGAACCCAAGGCATTTTAATACTGGATAGAGGCAGTCACCTACATTTTACACATTATGAGGAAACCTATAGATTAGATGGTGGTACTCATAAATTTTTTTATTCAAGGATTTGTTGTGCGATGGTGGAGTTTGGTGACTTAGTCACATGATCAGAAAGATCTCTCCTTCTCATATTTCATGTGTATCACTAAGGAAGAGTTTTATCTAGACATGTTGTGATCTGTTCTCATAAAGTAGCTTCTATATCAATAATTAGGTCGTTTGATTGTAGTGCTGTAATCCGTGAGGTTTACTGATATCTCACTATTTTCGATAGATATAGTTCTGGATCCATTTTGTATAGAATATACCATTGAGTAGGGAATATTCTAGAATATTAGGGATTCAGGGGTATCCCTATGCCTTACCACTTATACTAGAGTGCTCAACCAAGAGTTCTTACTTATAGATCATGTACCGAAAGTGGGTGTCGGTAGTGGGATCCTAGGATCTGTTACATTGGAAGCGAGTAGACGATGAAATTCATAGGGATCCAATAATGTCATATGATTCAAGAGATAATACCAAGACATAGTATTAGTGGTGATGGGATCTCAATATTGATCGATTCATCTGAGGGATAAGTGGTGCTTCTCATATGATGGTTCAAGACATTTGTCTTGGGATTGTTCTAATCGTCATATAGTTAATCGAGAGATGGTTGAGGGACCAACGAGGTAGAGAAAAAGGTAGGAGTAGGGTGGTATGCTAGTTAGAGAAAACGATAGAGGGGCCGTTAGAGTAGTAGGAGGTGTTTAGAGGATTGAATTACATCCACCACCAAACCAAGGTGGTCCAAACTAGGCTTAGGGAGTAGGTGGGTTGGGATGATTCTAGATGTAGGCTATGGATGCCAATAAACATAAGGCTCTAGGGGTGATATGAGGTATGATCTGTGTCTTTTCTACCTTTTAAGCAGTATCAATATACACAAGTCCACATCATTACTTTCATGATAATTCTATAGTTTAAGACAAATATATTATACTTTATTATTTGACTCAAAAATTTCAGTTAGAGACTCTAATAGGTAGTAACTTTGTGATTGTACACTTATTCCAAAAGTGTGATCTAACACTTAGAGGTGAGAGTTTTTTGTGGGATATATTTTAGCAGTGATGAATCCTTTTAGAATCTTCTTATGTATGGAATAACAATCCATAGTTAATGCCCAAATTTATTATTTTAGGTAGAGGATGCGATGTGTCTGCAATGATGACATCAGGTTTTTCTTTGTGGGTGAAAATAAAATCTAGGTGGAGTGGGATGAGATCATGGATAAGAGAGTGTAGGTGATTACTCACCAGTTCGATAAAATGAATCTTAGATTAGAGGATTATATGGGGTACAAGTTCTCTATGGTGGTGGTGGGGTATGAGGACATCTTTCCTAAGAATGAGATAATATTACCTCTCTAATGAAATCTAGATTTATGCATTGAATTTCACCCCAAGAAAGATATAATATATACACCATAAAATTAGATAGTTTTGGTAGATCTTCATGATATGGGATTATAGATGAAAGGATTTCAATAGACGAGCTATTTGAGATCTAGTGTTTTCCCCTGAGAATATCCCCATTATTGTTCTCTAAGAAGGTTTATGGGACATTGAGGTTATGTGTGGAAATTTGGGACTCGAACTAGGTGACTGTGAAGAATTAGTATCAGTTATAGTGTATCAAAGACCGTTTTGATCAGTTGATAGGGGCACAATAGTTCTCGAAGGTTGACCTAAGATTATCCTATCACCATATATGAGTATGATATGAGGATTTATCAAAGATGAAATTCATATATTTATACTAACATTTTGATTACATGGTAATTACATTAAATGTGAAAAAATCCCCAAAAGTGTTCATGGGACTCATGAAATGGATATTTTAGCCTTACATAGACTGTTTCTTGGTGGTCTTCATCGATTATATTGTAGTGTACTATGTATCTGAGGAGGAGTATGTGAGAAATACGGGGATGGTCCTAGACACAATCCAAGTAAACCATCTTCATATGAATATATTGATGTGTTTTTTAAGATTTAATAGGTCGACTTCCTAGGGCACATCATCTTAGAGGGTGGAGTAGTAGTGGACCGGGTGAAGGTTAAGGTAGTTATTTCTTGGGAGCCACCCAAACGTGAGGTGCGGAGTTTCCTTAGGTAGGAAGGGTATTAATGGTGTTTTTTATATGAATTCTCTAGAGTGATATCACCCATGAAAACATTTAAATGGGAGAGGAAACCTTTGATGTGGATGGAAAGGTTCTTGTAGTGCTTTTTGGAGTTAAGGTAGATGTTGACAAGAGATCCCATTATGAGATTTCTAGAGGAGGGTGTAACACCCCATGTTTTTGAAAATAAATATTGAATGAATTAAAAAATATGTCCTTACAAAAAAACAAATTTTATAATCTAGATGTTTCACACAACTTTTCCAATGCAATGTTTTCAATTTTGAAAAAAGATCATCTAGAGTTGAGATCAGTAAGTCATTTGGAGCCTGATAGAAACAACTTGTTTTTTTGGTGAATAGTAACATAACCTTATGAATAGTAATATGACACTTATGAATAGTAAATAATGATTTTATTTTATTTTCTTATGGTAATAAGACAATGAGATCTTAATTAATTTTTCAATGTTATATAAAACTAATTATAACTTTATAATTGTTATTTTTTAAATTAACTAAGATTTCAATTAAAAATGAAATTAATAATATTGAGAAAATATTTTTGAAAAATTGAGTTCATTTATTAATTATACACGTCGAAAAACTTTTGGGGTGAATTTTTGGTATTTTCCTAAAATTCTTGAATTTTTAATTAATAGTGAAATACGTAAAATACCGTATATACATATTATCAGTTAAATAAAATATTTATGACATCATGAGTTATGTAAGGAATCTTGTTTCCAACTCAAATTCACTTATTACTATTAGGGGTAACATGAAACAACACTATTGGTTGTCTTGAGATAAATATTTAAATAATGATTAAAATATTCAAAATTCACTCCTCCCCTCCACTATAACCCCCCCTCACTCCAACTTCTCTTCACTCCCCTAAGACTTTAATCTCCTCAAAGTTCTACCCAAATAACTTTCCCTAGTCACCACATCCAAGAAACTATTTTTCTTGCCAAAAGACCAAAACCCCTTCCCTTAAGGAGGTTCTCAAGGAGGTTATTTCAAGTGGTAAAACATCCTTCTTTTTCTTTTAGTTTCATTTCAATTTATCTTATTCTATAATCCTCTCACCACATACTCTCTAAAAATGACCATGATAAGTCATGTATGATATATATACTGGAATTATATCATTTTAATGGAAGAAACAACATCAATATTCTTACTCTATCCCTTTTATTTTATAAATGAAATTCACATCCATGAGGTTCCAATTTATTACCATCATTGATGATGAAGTTTCATTCATCGATTTATCCTTTTTTTTAATGGTCATTATACCATTTTTATGGTTGAATCTAACTATTATATATGTATTATAACGTAATTAATATTAAGTAACCAGTATACATACATATTATTAAATCGTATGACAAAACTAATTACTAATAATCAAAATACCACTAAAATAATCTATGTGAATGACATTAATATTTCATCTAATGATTCGTCCTCTTTCCATGTTACCAAATGATAAAAATGAACATTAAAACTTATTTATTTTCATAAATAATTTTTAATTTCAATTCAATAGATTTACATCCATTCCACAGAAACTCCATTACAAAAATACAAGTGAACTGATTATGAAAATCAAGAAAATGAACACTCCAGAAAGATAGTTGTCAGTATAATAAATTATCAATAAGGACATAAATGAACTAAAAATAATTATGATAAACTAAATAAATGTCTAATAAATTCTTAAATAAGTTATTAATAAGTTTAATTTCATCTCCAAAGACCTTATGTTCAACAGCGAAACACATTCAGACTTAAGGTAAGGGGTTTCCACCTGAATCTCCATTTTTATTCGAGTTACATTTTTTGTCTAATTACCACAATGAAATAATTATGTATTATTATGTACTCCTCATATATTCTCTTTGAGTGTTCAATATAAGTTTTAAAACCATAATCCTTCGTTATTTTATGGGGAGTTACACATTTTTAAATGAAATTTTAAAATTATTTCTTAAATACAAGACTGATTAAAGGGAATTTATCAAATTCTTGCCTATTTTAAAGGGAACTATATAATATTCTTTCAAAACCCATTATATTTATAAAATCACTCATTTTTTTATGAAAATAATATCTTACTTCCCTTATGGTTTTATACAAATAATTTTCCAAAAGAGCTATTCTTTTCAATATAAAAGATTATTTATCTCAAAAATTACTCAATGATTTTATAATAGTATTTTAATCGGTTTCAACACTCTTTATTATTCTTATGTTTTATTGGGATTATTATTTTATGATATAATCTACAATATTTAATTATATGGTCTATAAATAATTTTATTTTGGACGTTCTATCCTAAAACCATTCACCAATTTACTCTGAATGGTTAGTGTTTAAGATTACTGTTTGGAGAATGTTATTTACATTTCATATGTGAATTTCTATATGAATGTATATGGTTTTTATGTTTATCCCTGATCATATGAGGAATTAATTGGACTTACTATGTGATTTTTGAGGCCTTATATATCCCCTTGATGCATCAGTAGGTCTCATGAGACAAATAGTCGTGGACTTGGCCGAGGCCTTGCCCATTTGTGGATATGGTTTTGGCCAAGGCCTTATTACATTTTAGATGTCTTGGCTAAGGCCTTGAAAATATTTTTCAAAATTTCCAGCATTTTCACTTCCCTTATTATGATGATATTAATTTAAATTTCATGTGGTTATTCAGATATTAGAATACCGATAATTATGTTTTTTATTTGGGGAATTGTTTACTTAGCTCATAATCCTTCCATAATATATTCAAGTTTATTATTTTTAAAGGCATGGTTTCTCTTTTACTCAACATGTATAACATTTTAGTTATCATATGCTATATTTCTTACTCTTATAGAGCATTTGAACTCACCCTTTTCATGTGTTTCATTTTCCCAAGATACGAAGAAGTAAGTTATGAGTGACTTACAGGCATAATATTGGAGGCATGGATGTTTATAATAAAATAAATTAGTGTTTTATTTCCTTTAATGATTTAATTTAGAAATTATATATGTATATTGATTCCAAAAGCTACTAAACTACATGGTCCCTTGGGATTAAAATTAATTTTTTATATTCCAATGTAATAAAATAAGGGACCGACTATAGGCAACTGGAGTCAGATCCTTACAGTTGGTATCAAAGGATGTTTATTAGAATACTTGGAAAATAGATTTATAAAATGTAGATTAGGGAACATATCCCTAAGAAAGTCTTGAAAGATAAACATTAAATAATGTCTTAGTATTTTTCTAAGGACTGGATTAAGTGGATATTTATAGAAAATACATCCCTATCTGGATACAAATAGGTAGAGGTGGCTCTAGAATATATATACCTAGGAGTGAAATCTCCGACAAGGAGTTTCAATGTTGACTCAGGGTATCCTAGTACACTACAAAAGGCCTTGATATATTCTTGGTATTGAAACTCATGGGGGATATGCTTTGGATAATTCACATTATCATTACAATCCATTATAAAAAAATTTAATTTAATGTTTTCATTAGAGAAACCATCTTTATGAGATTATCTATCCATAGAATTTTATTTTATGCTATATAATTTTCTAGTTGTGATTATAAATTATGATTCATACCCTAATATATTGTATTCCATTATTTGGAGATGACACATAGTGTAAGTAATATAAACTGCATGAACACGGGTATCCCATGTAGGGATTCCCTCCGATGTAAGATAATAATGTTGTCTCTAGACCTGCAACTAGTGAGGAGCAGCTTATAACTATACTGGGAAAACTTACTCTGGTTATGAACAATAACCTTACCGGTATGGATCATCCGGATCCCCCACATGGAGTACATTTGTTAGATCACTTTATGAAACAACAACCTCCATCATTCAATGTAACTACAAACCCATTTTTAGCTGAGTAGTGGATAAGTTCCCTATAGAATACTTTTCTCACTTTAGGATGTAATGAAAGAGAGAAGTTCGCCATGGCAGTTTATTGTCTATCGAGAGATGTGGATCAATGGTGGTTGTTAATATAAAACACAATGGAGGAGAAAGAAATAAAATAGATTGAATGGAGAGACTTTAATGAAATCATCCTAGATTAATACTTTCCTTGTGAACAGTTAGTAGATATGGAGTAGAAATTATTGAATTGGAGGTAGAAGGATGATGAGAATGTTGATAAGTATTAAGATAACTTCATATGGTTAGTTAGACATGTTGTGTACTACATACGAAATCCAAGGAACAAGATTGATCTATTCTCTGATGGACTAAAGCCATTCCTATAGCGAGCACTAGTCTCCCAAAGTTTTTCATCATATGAGGATATAGTTTCATGTGCTATGAAGATAGAAAATGAATTATCTAAGTATCATGACATTAATGGAATCAAAGAGAAGAAGTGGTCTGCTGAAAACTATAGGAAATAGAATAAGGAAATAGTGATCAAGGGAAGAGTTGAATTTACACTCTATGATAACTATGGAAGGAAACACCTTGGTGCCCAATTAAAGGGAAAAGAAGTATGCTACAAACCTTATTTAATAAACTTTATTTCTTGATTTACTACATAAACGTACACATAATATAATACCAATAGATCATGTTTCTTTGTGTATTTAATAAATTAGGTAGATATAATAACAAAATGTGCCAATAATATGATGAACTTATTTAAAACTTCCTTAACATGCACCTAAAATTTAATCATTCCTTTAAAAATAAATAGGATAACATGGGGACAGGCATAAGAAAGGGTGATCTATAAATCCAAGCAAGGTAATAATCAAATAATAGAATAGGGTAAATTAGTAAATGTGATCCAATAGGCATATCAATGTAACATAATATGGGTAAGAATCATAATCATGAACAATAAGACATGATATTTCATGATTGCATAAAGGCGACATGGGAATGTTGAAACAACATAAAACACGAGATAATAAGCATAATTCAAAGATAACATCAAAGATAAAATAACATGTTGTGATTAAGATAACCTGCCATGGAACATATAAGGCATATCATGAGATAAAAATATTTCCCAATGCACTGGCGGTCTATATAATTCAGTTCCCACCCATCACTTTCATATCATGTACATTCATAAGTGTGCCACAAAAATCATACAACATAAGGATGTATTTCAAAAAATTTAAACCCATGATTAAGATGTTTGAGTTATATAAATGGAATTAAACAATAAATTAAGGATATGCACATCTAATTTAGTATATTTTAATGTAAATGGTTATGGTTCTTAACTACACAATTATTTGGCCTGAAAATTATAGGTTGATTTCGAATGATTAACGATGGCACATAAAAATTATTGGAATAGATTAATGAGATTCAAAGGACTATTTAATTTCATTAAAATAATAAATAAAATAATGGGGGTATGTAAGAACTTAATCCAACATTAAATTTTTCAAATTAAATTTTATAATACAAAAAAGGTTCTTGAATAAATTGGAGAAGGATTGGATCCTTTACCTTGAGAGAGATCTTCTAAAAGATTTATAGGAGATTTTTAAGAGCCCAAGAGAGCATTGGTAGGGAACTGGAGAGGGAATGAAAGAGTAATTTTGTGATATAATGGTTTTTATTTAAGAATAATCGTATTTTTGGTGGTTTTATATATCAAAATTTAGGAAGGTTCTTTATTAATTTCCAAACATACGTTTTGGACTCTATATGATAATTTAATCAAAACCAAAAAACATCCCTTGCCTTTTCCCATGGTTTCTGAAAAAAGGTATTTTTTAATTATTTTATAATAATAAGTACTGAACACATTAAAAGAATACCTTTGGTGATATGTAGGTCAGTCATGTTTATAAATAATTGATTTTAAAACCAGAAAATATAATATATGTTTTGGGGGATTCATTAAGGGTTTATAAAATTAATAAAATAACCTAAATTTTTTTAAGGGAAAATATATATTTGGCATTTAATACATTTTATGGTATATATTAATTCACTTTTGGTTCATTGATATTTCATAACACACACTGTATATTTATAATCTATTCAATTTTATCCCAAAAATTCGATTGTTTTCGAAAATTATGAAAAATAAATATTGGATAATTTTGACATGGTGATTTCAAAAATAATATTGAATTTTTTAAAATAAATCTCTAAATATGAGATTTTATATTTTTTAATCACTAATACATAAATATTGAAAAATAACTTTTTTTATAATAACAGTTTTTGATCCCTTATAAAAATTATTTTTGACTCAATAAAATTATATTATCACTTTAATGTAATAAATTATATTTAATAATAATATTTTATTACAATATAATTCATTTAAAAAATTCTTGAATTCATCAAAAGGAGTGTATTATTTTGAAATTTTATATTTTCCAAAAACACAATTTGAGTTTTGTGGTATTAAAACCTTATTTTTATCAAACCCATCATTTAATAATTTATAATGTAATAATAAAAAGGAATTAATGTAATCAATATTTTATTGAAATAAAATAAAAACTTCATACTATTATGGTCTTGATACATATCTATTTATTACACTTACAAATTCCCTAGGGTATGTTGTGTAATGCTGATATTTTCATGGGTGGTTCGGTGAACATGGATTGGGTCATGATCTTGATGAGCTTAAAATTATCCCATAAATAGTTTCTCCCATGATTCAGTTATTGAATCTTGTATTTTTCTTGGTCATGAGAAATTCTTAGCGATTTCATCTCCCTTTGGGTTATTACATGATACTAATATTCATGAGTCTTATTACCATTATCATAAGTTTAAAGAGAACAAAGGTTTAACATACAAGACCATCGATGCATGTGAAAATAATTGTATGTTGTTTAGAAAGGAAACTATCAATTTGGATAATTGTATGGTCTACAAATTTTCTAGGTGGAATGATAATACGGGAAATCATATTCATCAATGTGAAATTGAAAAATAAGGGAAACTAATTATTATAAATAAAATATGTTACATCCCACTAAATATGATATTGAAAAGTTTATTTATGTCATATAAAGTATCTAAATTAATGATATTGTAGGTTGAACAAAATAAGGATGGTGATATGATAACCCACCTAGAATACTCTATTTCATGGAAGGAGTTCAATTAGAGTCATCCTAACTTTTCCAATGGTAGTCATATTGTCTGATTGTGGTTGGAAAAAATGGTTTTAATCTATTAAGGTCTATGGTTGGTGATACTCATATCATGTGGCATGTGGTGTTGGTTTCGCATAACCTTACTTCATGGATTTGTATGAGATAAAAATTTATATTATTTTCAAAACTTATTGATGGACCAATAATTTTATTGGATAAGATTTATGATTACCTTCATCCATTTATTGATGATTTGAATGAAATTTAGGGAATTTGTGTGATGACATACGACTATGAAACGAATGAAATGTTCAAATTGTAGGAAGATTTATTATTGATAATCAATGAATTCCCGATCTATGAAAATTTATCAGGTTGGAGTATGAAAGTGTGATTTTATTTTCCTTTTTATAATAAAATTAAAAAATATAAATTAATTATACATTGTAAAAAATGGGTATAAATGGATCACATACATTTTCTTCCCCCTTATAACATGTTTAGAAAGGAAGTAGTGGCAATTTATGGTTCTAGAGAATTCAACCCAGCTCCAAAGATATTGATGGGAGTAGAAATATTATCATATGTTTATAAGGAAAACATCCCCATGGTTTATGAATTTCATTATTTTGTTGTATATCTATTGCCCACTATTTCTGTTGTGGGTAGATAGCACAGTCACAATAGGAAAAAAATTATTTTTTAATATCCCTTACTGGAAGAATAACATACTATGAAATAATATGGATATCATGCAAATTGAATAAATGTTTATAATGATATATTGTTAACTATTTTGGTATAAGTGGTAAATCAAACAACTATTTCAATTCACGATGTGATTTAGAATAAATGGGTTTTAAAAAACAATTTCATTTATAGATGGGTGAGGGAAACAAGGCATACAAGCCTTATACATAATATATGCTGATTAAAAATGAGAAAGATACATTTATTTTCATTTTAAATATTGTCATGGTCTCAGATGGTTACTCTTATAATATTTTCAAGTGCATGAACGTGATGGAAAGGGCATTATAAGGGCTCAAAGTCATGACAATCACATACTACTTTAGCAGTTGATTCCAGTCGCAATTTGTGAAGGTTTATCTCCCAATGTTGTTCAACCATTGATTGAGATGAGTAATTTTTTATAAATATTTTTTTATGAAATAAATTAATGAGTGAATTAAAAAATTAAGTATATAAATGTACATATTATTTATTTCTTGGAGAAACTATTTAAAAAATCATTTTCTTATGTTATGGTTAACTTGATAGTGCACATAACTAATGAAGTAATGGAAACTGGACCAATTAAATTAATGTGAAGGTATCATATTGAATGGTATCTTAATATATTGAAATATTTTGTACATATTAGATATCATCTAAAGGCATAGATAGCTAATGGTTATTTGATAGATGAGTGTATTACTTTTTTTATTGATATCTTAAGGATTTTGAAACAAAATTAAATAATCCATCTTGGATTCATGATTGTCCAATTTGGGAAGGAAATATATTTGATATGGAAAACATCATGTTGGTATAAAATCATTGATATATCTTGTTCAATACAACATCATTTTCACTATTAATAGTGTCTTATCACATTTATTCTTTAATATTTTCATGTTTGGTTTTCATATATAAGGTTATAATTTAAATATGAAATTAGCATTTATAGGAAACACATCAATGAGATAAAATAAGATATGACTAATGTGAGTGATTATCAATTTCCACAGTCCCATTATGCATCATTTCATGATTGGTTCAAGGATTTTGTCTTTATAAATGTGTTTTCATTAAGATTGAAGTATAGTAATAATTTCATTATTCATAAATTTTTATTGAATTGATTGAAATATACTGGTCTATAAAATGTGGCAGTTATGTGTTTGTACAATAACTAAATAATTTAACTAACTATATAAGGGTACATATATAACAAATATTCATTACAAATATTTATATTCTAATGGTTTTCAATTTCACATTAATGATGTTGATGAAAAATGTGCAATAAAAAATGGAATTGGTTTTCCATCTAATGATACTGGTTATTACTATGGTAAATTTAAATACATTGAAGTTTTGTACACACAGTGGATGAAATACATATTGTTAATGTTTAATTATTTTGATATATTCCATGGAAGTATAGTCGATCAACATTAGTTTACATTGATGAACATTAACAAAATGTAGTATGGATATGAACAATTTAGTAATGAACATTTAATTTTAGAATCAAAAGTAGAAAATGTTTTCTTCATTACCTTTCCATATAATCTAAATTGGATTTTTTTTGTAAAAATGTCATCCTGGGGAGTTTGTTTAATTAAACGAGATAAACCCAATACTATTTATTTTTTTTGCACAATAGATTGATCAGCACATTGTAAATAAATGTGAAGAATTTATTCATTGAGTTAGATATTCTATTGAATGAGAAATAGTCAATATGCATGTTTAATGCAAGGTATGATTGTTTTCCCTCTCTTAGGTTTAAAACCTTTTATTAATTACTTAACACATTATGAACTATTTACCTAATTATTTTTTATTTATAGTATATTTATTTGATATATAGTTTATTTTTGTTTAAATACTAATTATTTATATTACTGCAGACATTTCAGGGGAATAGGTACTAGATCCACATCATTCTGCAGAGCTTTCTATGTTAACAGGTTTAGGTATATATTAAAGTAAATGTGTTTTTATTTTATTAATTAAGGATTAAACCTATATATATGCACATAAATTTAATCATGTATGAATTTTTTTCCAATAGATCATACTCTACCACTTCTTCCTCTTATAGTAGAGTCCATAGCCATGGTATTTCATCATGGAATTCTGACATGACACTTCAAAAATCATTTGATGAGACATACCATCTTCTGGGTGGGGGTTCCCCTTTATTTATTGTCCACTTGGTTCATACCATATGTGAACCACATATATTTTCATTTACTATACATTACTAGGCTTCATTCCATCAGGATACATTAAATGGGATAGGGAGGGATGTTCATGTAAGAATGTCATTTTACTATCTAAGCTATGTTTAAAAAATAATTACATTTGTGATACATTTTTTCATTAAATAGAATTATATGAGAGTGTGACCTGAATATTTTTTCCATTTTATTTTCAAAATTCTCTGAAATATCTAATTATTATAATGGTAGAGTTAAGAGGGAGCATTGGGTACCAAATGTGGGTGCCCTAAGCTTTTTGGATAGAGTCTTGAGAGGTGTTATCTCATCTCAATAATGTGAATTGGTTGAAAATTTTTCCACTAAGGCTGAGATAATGTGACTATTTATTTTGGTATACATATTTATAAGAGTTTATAGCATTTTATATGTTTCAAATTTGAATTAATTGAATATAGGTGGTGGTGGTACGTCATTCCACGAATCACATGTTGCAAGGACCACCTCACAGGCTTGGGACTCGTCATATGTCCAAGATTTGACATGATGATTTTATGATTTAATTTTTATATTTATTATTTAACATTGTTTTATGTTATATAGTTATATCTTATTGATACCTAGTTATTTTAACAAGGTTCATTGAATAATAAAACGTCTGTGTGGATGATGACACATGATTGAAATGATCCTGAGGTTTCATGTCTTATAATAAGTTCTTATAATAATTATCAATATTATATACAAATGTAAATGTATATATAAATAAATATATATTTATCTATATTTATATATTAAATAGGCTCAATTTTCGGTTGAGTTAGTATTGCTTCCAGAGGACTAGCGACAACTTACCAAACATAGGGAAGAGATATTACATTTCATTATTTGTCACCATAGACATGGACACAACATCATATATGGAACAGAGATTCCTCATTTTATAGTTTCATGAATTGAGGATTTGGATCCAATTTTTTCTGGTATGACATATGAGGTGAAATATTTGGAGGCACAAATTAATGATTTTGAGGAAGAAAATGCAAAGTAGTTAGCTGAGGTTAGAGAACTTTGGGAGTATATGCACTAGGTTGATGGTGCAGGGGATCCTACGATGTCGGTTAATAGTGATTTTTTTTATTTATTTTTTTAATTCATTATTATTATATTCATAATTTTTATTTTTTGTAGGCCCCTACTGCATCGGATGCAGGTAGCATCCATTTTCCTACATGACACTTGAGATTAAATAGGTGTGTTTTGTTTTATATTCTCGGTTTCTCATTAATATTATCTATCTTATTTTTTTGTTTTTAATATGTTCTAAAATCAAATTTTCATTTTCATTAATGTTAATTTTTACAAATTAGGGATTTAAAACGAACTAAGGAAATTTATATTGATTATAAATCTTAGGAAAAAAATTTGTGAGTGGTTTCTTATCTTTAAATTTCAGTTATGCATCACATGTGAAACATCCAAAATGATTGTAGTTAGAGAACTTCCATTACATAGTTAACCTACCTATGTAATCAATATAAGATTCCTAATTTTCAAGGAACCTATATACACCCATGGAACCGTGTGTCTTGTTTCAGTGAATGCATCCAAAATCACCCCTTCATCATCTATAGCCAGTTGTTGACATTATTTTTAATGGAACCACCAACTCCTGAAAACAATTCGAACCAATGAATAAGTCTTCAACTTCTAGGATATGATCAAGAACACTTCAGGTGAATTTTATATGGTCTTCACTCATTCTCATAGTGATTTAAAATAAAAATGGATCTCAATATTTATGAGACTTGATGCAAATATATTGATACTAGAAATATCATTGGTCTATTATCCATATCATTTTTCATGGTTACCTTTAACACATAAGAATTCTTTAATTCATTGGGATCTCTATTTCTTGAATAGTAATTTTGTTTCAACAAAACTTTTAGTGTCAAAATTTATCAATATTCTCAATACATCTCAAATAAAAATATTTATAACCTATATTAATATATAAACAAGAGATATCATGTAGATTGATTCACACTAATTCTTCTATTAATCATAGAATGTGGAGATCGCTTGAGTATTATACCTTTAATCTAATTTAAACAAGAGATAAAATTTCCACTAAAACCCTTGAATAAAAAATTGAAAAACTCATTTAGTATTTGAATATCGTATACTCAATTACTTAATCAATCTCATTTCTTTAAACTTTATTTAAATCATTATTTTCAATGATATTTATAAATATTATAATAAATATAATTCTATAAATACATACAATAACTCTTTAAAATTTTATGGTTGTGGATTTATATTGGAGGGTTTAAAATACACTTCTTTGTTATTAAATATTATAATTCTTCGTCTACTTCATACTGTATTTTCAACTTCCATTTTCAAGAATTGTGATAACTGTGTATCATGATGTATATAAATTGAATGTATAGTTCACTTTATGTCGACTGGGTTTAATACATGAAAACTTTTGGTATAATACTCATCATTTAATTTAATATATAATTACCTAAATCTCATTTAATGTATCTAAATATTTGGTTATCATGCTATAAATGATATGAACACTGATTATTTAACATAAAATCCCATACTAAATCTATATATAGATAATCATAATTTTCATACATTATTAAAATTTTGTAATTTACTCCTTATGTATAGAAATGAATGAACCATGCATCTATTACATGTAACAATAATTGTGTCTTTCATGGAGAATGTGGGCACTCAGAATAGCCTTGTTCCATTTGATCGATGCGCATGAATGTGAAGATGATTTCATGTGTGAGATTAACACACACTATTATTTTTTCACCCTCTATTTATTGTATCATAGATTAAAATCATGTAAATACGAGCATGAATATAGCATCCCACCTTTTTGTCACATAAACATTCATTACATTATACAAAACTGAGGATCTTTAAGGTTTAGTGTCTTGGAAACCAGGAACTTAATACATGAAAAAAAACATTCTTCTTAAACACTTGAAAGGATTCTCCTTATGTTAATCCTAGGTTCATTACTACATCTCATAACCTGGGTACATACATCAAAAGAAAGGGTGAGCAGAAGGCCCAGTAAGGGAAACAAGGGAAACATTTAACATGTGAACTTGAGATACATCAATAAAGTCATCAAAAGAACTTTAAGGCATGAGAATGAAATCATGAGGAATATCATAATATAAATAACGTATTTCATAACATGAATATGTGGCTAAAACATTTAACAGAGACAATCATTTCTGTTTCACCATGTTCCATCCCCAAGGTGTCAATAAAAATTACCAAGGTTATTCACCAAGGTATCAGTCTAAATGGTCATCTCTAGAGATTAAGTCTTTACCCAATGCATTGGAGCGCTATCAGAGCACACCCTTAAATTTTTCTTTATAATCATGTGATCCACATATATAATCATCAATCATTTCATAAAAAACCCATATATCATAAAAGAAATGGGTTTAATTTCATAATCATAACGTTTTAAAAACTGCTTTAAAGACATGATCTTTTTGTCACTTTAATACCCACAAAAAGGAAGGTGAGTCTCATGTATGTAAATCTCAGAATTAAAAATAGAACAACTTGTTATATATGTTAATAACCCTATTTAAGAGATATCTTTGAGTATTCAATTAATAAAATAAAATATCTTTAGAAAAAGAGAGACATTTTGAGACGGAAATTCTGTAGCATAACGACTATGTTACGAGGTTTTAGAAAACATTGAAAAGAGAGGGGACATGGGTCACCAACTCATAAATGATCCAAATAATAGTATAGGGACATAATATAATGGATATAAGAACATTGTAATTAAATTTTAAAGACATACCATATGAAATGAAAAACATGAAAGGAAGACAAAAATAAGATTTCTCTTATGAAAATTCGGCAGCCTAACGACGTCACTTAAACTTCAAAAAAATGAATTGATGAGATCAAAAAGGGTCTCTCATCATATGAACATAAAATATCAGTATGATAGATATAGATATCATACCCCAACATAATAAAAATAACTTGATGGACTTGACATGAAAGTAGAACTTTGAAAAATGAGAAAGGTGAATGAATCCCTTAAAAATTTGGCAGCCTAACGGCACCACTTAAACTTCAACAAAATATGATTTGAAGAGATAAAATAGGGTCTCTCATCATATGAACATAAAATATCAGTATGATAGATATAGATATCATACCACAACATAATAAAAAGTAACTTGAAAGACTTGACATAAAAGTAGAACTTTGAAAAATGAGAAAGGTGAACAAATCCCTTAAAAATTCGGCAGCCTAACGGCGCCACTTAAAATTTCTTAAAATGAATTGATTAGAGAAAGAGGGGGTATCTCATCATATGAACATGAAAATATCAGTATAATGAATATAAAAGAACCACCTCCAACATAAGAACATAGAGCATAAAAGAAATGACATAAAAGAGAGTACTTGGAAAGAATGAGAGAAGTAGGATCTCTTACCTTAAAACGTAACTCTTAAAACTCAAAGGTTGGGACCTTGAGGGCTTGGGGCACCTTGGGAGGACTCCTTGGGAGGTAATGAAACCAGAGATTTATTGGGGGAGAGTTGTGAGTCGAATGTATGAGAGGATTTCTTGGTATTTATAGGGAAAGTGAGGGGACAAGGCATTAATGGCCAAGGGACACCTCCTTGGTAGTTTTGGAAAAACCATGGGCTTGCCCATGGTATTTTCCCATGGTATTGGCCACATGGATCCCCCCATACAATAATTCATCACCTTTGGTCGTCCAACCCTTAAAATATCTCATGACATCATCATGACACAATTATGATGTCATTAAACATACTAAAACCCTAAAACTGTATTTTAACTATTCATCGAAAAATTCAACTTTCTCAGAAAAATCCCAAAATTTCAACTTAACCAAATATCGATGCTCTGATTTCAAAAATGAACTCTATTTTATAAAACTAATTTTCTAAATATTTTTAATTTAATTTTTAAATAAATACACTATTCACTGAAAATTCATTTTTCTCTGAAAAATCCCCAAAAAATTACCTTAACATAATATCGATGCTCTGAGTTCAAAATTAAAATCCATTTTATAACAATAATTTTCTAAATATTTTTAATTAAAAAACACTATTCACCTGAAAAAACTAATACTTGAATAATAATTTATGAAACCGTTATTTAACCATTTTATTGAATCACATTACTTAATCAAGGTGCCTAGATTATATTAATACTTTATTTAAGTGAGATTACTAATCCATTTGGTCACATTACTAATCCTAATCATAAAATCACTATTCATAATTTACTATTCATCAAAAATTAAGTTTGTCTTATTAGAATCTAAATTTCGTACTGAACATAATTGTAGAAGACCATTTTCTGAAAATCATTACACATTTTTAATTATTTAAGGTTTACATAAACATTTTAAAATATCCTTTCTCTAAAATTCATCAAAATTATGCGTACTATATTTATCCGGATATTTGAAAATTCATAAAATTCATCATAAGAAGAAATCAAAATTTTTATTTAAAAAAAAGAATTACACAAGGCAGTTACGGTCGCCTTACATAGCCCCTTATCACACCTGCATAGGACCTAAGTGTAAGGTGTGCTAAGGTGAGAGAATCCGAGCGAGGCTTGGACAACATCGCACGAGTAGTAATTTCTATTAGTTTAAACTTCTCACGAAGGCGATTATGTTCTAGCTTCACACGATGAAGTTCGGCTTGGGTTTGGTCCAGAGCAAAGCCCAGTGGTGCTACCTCCTTCCCAAGTTTCGTTAGATGGGCTTCGATTGGCCCGAGACTACTGGATGAGGCCATCAAATCTCCTTTATATATTAATTAACCAAGGTCACTTGTATTTAGAGACAAAAGTCGCAACATTCAGTTTTCAACGATCATAATGAATAACGGTCATATAATAGTCAAAACCCAAGAGTCTCATTTTAATTATACTCATGTTATCAAATGAAACAGTTTTTTTGAGTATGAAAAAAATAAAATAACACACAAAATTAGGAAACAATATTTATTCAAAATTTCGGGTCATTACAATCTTCCCCCCTTAAGAAATTGTGTCCTCGCAATTTTTAAAATTGGGTTTTGAAATTTCATTGAAAGTCCCACATCGGAAAAAGAATCAGTAACACTATTACTTTAACAGAAAGAAAAGGAAGTACAAAGGCCACCCAAGTTAACCCATACTTGGATTCCATGTAGGAAAACATGGATATGGAAGAAAAAAAGGGTCAAGTTCTGAGGGAGAGTGATAGAAAACATGATTAGGAGAAAGTTAACCACAAGAAAATCCCAAACTTATGATGTATGTAAAGGGTCTTTTATTACCCAGTGGGAAGCTTAAACCAACAACGTTTTTGTTTTATGTTCATTTTAATAATTTTGAGGAATTCATTTACTACATAGAATAAAAACATAAGGAAATATACCTACCTTCCAGTAGAGTTTCATCCTTTAATAAGTTTCTATCAAAACTAATCTTTTCTCCAAACGATGAGCATTCAAAACTACTTGGTCTCATCAAAGAAAAAGAATCATCTTATAGAGAATCACATAATCCACCAAATATTAACTATCTATTTCTTATATCTTTAAACATTTTCCCAAAAACAGAAAGGGTAAGATAAAACGACTCTTCCAAAAGAAAGAACCCTAGAGGAAGGAAAACTACTTTAAATCTTCAAAGTTCCACGGTACTACCCAAAGTTCATCATAGACCATTCCATAAATAACTGTTCTTAAAATTCCTCAAAATAAACCAAACTAAGATTGAAACCCAAATACAAGAAGGATTTGATAACATAGTCTTCCAAAATAAAAAACATTGTTCATCTACAAACAACATCAACCACTCCTAACATCTTATAAAAAATAGATAACCTAAACATATTTTACCCAAGATAGGTTAATCATTTCCATAAGTAACCTAAATTACTATAAGTCCACCTTAAATTCATCGATTCTTCAAAATATAAGTCAACCTTTACTCCTCAACAAAAATACCGTAGTAATCTTTTTACCTCGATCATATAGGGTCCCCAAAATAGTGAACGTCTTCCCAAATAATAATCATCTTTTAATCCCCTAATCATCTCTGTCATATTAATACGGAAATCATCACATTTCTTATCACATTGGTTGTTAGGACATGTTCTTCCATTTCCCACCATTAACTAAGAAAAGAAAGTATAATTAGGGGATTAAATACTTAGCCAATAATCATGAAAAGGAACTTCAAGAATATAAGTATAACTTGTAGAAGAAAAGTATACCCTAACTTGTGATCCCCTAGGTTCCAAACTAGGTTATCCATGATCATATATTCTTATGTGAATCTTTAATTTATTTTATGTTTGTTCCTTTAATAATGGTTCATACTAAGCTTATGAATTTACCAAAGCATATCCCCCGGGAGTGTCGTAACCAAGAGTGCAGCAAGGCCCATTGTCGCGTACCAGTTCCTGTTCGAGTCTAGCTCAAAGCGGTGTTTTCGGGTTTTACCCCTATGTACATCTGTGCCAGGGCCACCTCTACCTGCTCGTATCCAGACAAGGATGTATTTGTTTGGAAACCCCTTACTCAATACTCACCAAAATACTAGGAAGATTTCCTTTATTTAAACTTTTATATAGGGTTCTTCCTAAAGTTTTCATATCCTAATTTCCACAAATAACTAAACCATCCTTTGATACCAACTATAGAATCCCGCCTTTTTGTCACATAAACATTCATTACATTATACAAAACTGAGGATCTTTAAGGTTTAGTGTCTTGGGAACCAGAAACATAATACATGAAACAAAAAAAATTCTTCCTAAACACTTTATAGGATTCTCCTTATGTTCATCCTAGGTTCATTATTGCATATCATAACCTGGGTACATACATCAAAATAAAGGGTGAGCATAAGGCCCAGTAAGGGAAACAAGGGAAACATTTAACATGTGAACTTGAGATACATCAATAAAGTCATGAAAAGAACTTTAAGGCATGAGAATGAAATCATGAGGCATATCATAATAAAAATAATATATTTTATAACTTGAAGATGTGGATAAAACATTTAACAAAGACAATCATTTCCGTTTCACCAAGGTCCATCCCCAAGGTGACAATAAAAATTACCAAGGTTATTCACCAAGGTATCAGTCTAAATGGTCATCTCTAGAGATTAAGTATTTACCCAATGCATTGGAGCGCTATCAGGGAGCACCCTTAAATTTGTCTTTATCATCATGTGATCCACATATATCATCATCAATCAGTTCATAAACAACCCATATATCATAAAATAAATGGGTTTCATTTCATAATCATTACGTTTTAAAAACTGCTTTAAAGACATGATCTTTGTGTCACTTTAATACCCACAAAAAGGAAGGTGGGTCTCATGTATGTAAATCCAAGAATTTAAAGTATTACAAATTGTTATATATGTGAATAACCCTATTTAATAGAGATATTTGAGTATTCACTTAATAAAGTAAAAGATCTTTAGAAAAAGAGAGACATTTTGAGACGGAAATTCTGCAGCATAACGACTATGTTACGAGGTTTTAGAAAACATTGAAAAGAGAGGGGACATGGGTCACCCACTCATAAATGATCCAAATAACATTATAGGGAAATAATATAATGTATATAAGAACATGTTAATTAAATTTGAAAGACATACCATATGAAATGAAAAACATGAAAGGAAGACAAAAATTAGATTTCTCTTATGAAAATTCGGCAGCCTAACGGCGTCACTTAAACTTCAAAAAAAATGAATTGATGAGATCAAAAAAGGGTATCTCATAATATGAACATAAAAGATCAGTATGATGGATATAGATATCATACCCCAACATAATAAAAATAACTTTAAGGACTTGACATGAAAGTAGAACTTTGAAAAATGAGAAAGGTGAATGAATCCCTTAAAAATTTGGCAGCCTAACGGCACCACTTAAACTTAAACAAAAAATGAATTGATGAGATCAAATAGGGTATCTCATAATATGAACATAAAAGATCAGTATGATAGATATAGAGATCATACCCCAACATAATAAAAAGGAACTTGAAAGACTTGACATGAAAGTAGAACTTTGAAAAATGAGAAAGGTGAACAAATCCCTTAAAAATTCGGCAGCCTAACGGCGCCACTTAAACTTTCTTAAAATCAATTGATTAGAGAAAGAGGGGGAATCTAATCATATGAACATAAAAATATCAGTATAATGAATATAAAATAACATCCTCTAACATAAGAACATGGAGCATAAAAGAAATGACATAAAAGAGAGTACTTGGAAAGAAGGAGAGAAGTAGGATCCCTTACCTTAAAACGTAACTCTTAAAACTCAAAGGTTGGGACCTTGAGGGCTTGGGGCACCTTGGGAGGACTCCTTAGGAGGTAATGAGCCCAAATCTTCGTTGGGGGAGATTTGGGAGTCGAATGGATGAGAGGATGGCTTGGTATTTATAGGGAAAGTGAGGGGACAAGGCATTAATGGCCAAGGGACACCTTATTGGTGGTTTTGGAAAAACCATGGGCTTGCCCATGGTATTTGCCCATTGTATTCGCCACATGGGTCCCCCCATACAATAATTCATCACCATTGGTCGGCCAATCCTTAAAATATCTCATGACATCATCATGACACAGCTATGATGTCATTAAACATACTGAAACCCTAAAACTGTATTTTCACTATTCATCAAAAAAATTCAACTTTCTCAGAAAAATCCCAAAATTTCACCTTAACAAAATATCGATGCTCTGATTTCAAAAATGAACTCTATTTTATAAAAATTATTTTCTAAATATTTTTAATTTTATTTTTAAATAAATACACTATTCACCGAAAGTTCATTTTTCTCAGAAAAATCCCCAAAAATTACCTTAACATAATATCGATGCTCTGAGTTCAAAAATGAAATCCATTTTATAAAAATAATTTTTTAAATATTTTTAATTTAATTTTTAATTAAAAAACACTATTCACCTGAAAAAACTAAAACTTGAATAATAATTTATGAAACCGTTATTTAACCATTTTATTGAATCACATTACTTAATCAAGGTGCCTAGATTATATTAATACTTTCTTTAAGTAAGATTACTAATCCATTTGGTCACATTACTAATCCTAAGCATAAAATCACTATTCATAATTTATTATTCATCAAAAATTAAGTTGGTCTTATTAGACTCGAAATTTCGTACTGAACATAATTGTAGAAGACCATTTTTTGAAAATCATTACACATTTTTAATTATTTATGGTTTACATAAACATTTTTAAAATATCCTTTCTCTAAAATTCATCAAAATTATGCATACTGTATTTATCCGGACATTTGAAAATTCAAAAACTTCATCATAAGAAGAAATCAAAATTTTTATTTAAAACAAAGGATTACACAAGGCAGTTATGGTCTCCTCACATAGCCCCTTATCACACCAGCATAGGACCTAAGTGTAAGGTGTGCTAAGGTGAGAGAATCTGAGGGAGGCTCGGCCAACATCGCACGAGTAGTAATTTCTATTAGTTTGAGCTTCTCATGAAGGCGATTACATTCTAGCTTCACACGATGAAGTTCGTCTTGGGTTTGGTCCAGAGCAAAGCCCAGTGGTGCTACCTCCTTCCCAAGTTCCATTAGATGGGCTTCGATTGGCCCGAGACTACTGGATGAGGCCATCGAATCTCTTTTCTATATTAATTAACCAAGGTCACTTGTATTTAGAGACAAAAGTCGCAACATTTAGTTTTCAGTGGTCATAATTACTAACAGTCATATAATAGTCAAAACCCAAGAGTCTCATTTTAATTATACTCATGTTATCAAATGAAACATTTTTGTTGAGTATGAAAAAAATAAAATAATACACAAAATTAGGAAACAAGATTTATTCCAAATTTCAGGTCTTTACAATGAAAGTACCCATGAATCTTGGTTTTAGTTTCAACATCATGTATTATCAAGACTCGGTTTATTCATAGAAGTATGATTGTAACAATATACCTCAGGCATCAAACTTATTGCACGAGTCATGCTTCAATTTATGTTCCTGAAAGATTATGAATCCCCACTAAAATATTTTCACTCATTGTATGAACTTCAATATAATTGACATACTAATTTTGAAAAAATCAACCATGAAAATTTCAATATACCCAAATATAATGGTAATCCCCATGTTATATCCTAGAAAATTCAACAAGAATCATACCCATTCACTTTCTATAAAAAATTCAAAATAGAATCTATATTACTATAGGTTCGTCACGATAACTTAAATTCCAATTGTATTTATTTTCATTGAACCATGTTTTTAATAGGGATAGCTATTTATATCACTCACAACACTAGAAACATTTATTTATCTAGAATATATGTGTTCCCAATATCTATTAACCAAGCATCTGATCCCTTTTTAACATGAATAATATTATAAAATCTTGTAGACAAAAATAGGTTGGAACTGTAGGGGGTGACAACTTCTTGGTCATATTTATTAACCAATTGATTAAATTAAAATAAAACCTTTTTATCTCCATTAAGTACATTTTTAGTGGATCAAATGTGTTCCTTGGATTCATGGACTATTATACATGGATGCACACACCATGTATAGAATAAAGAACTACCAGACCGATGGCCTTCCTAGAATAAGATATCACCATACCTAATGACCAATCTAATGTGCTCAATGAGTGTGTGAAATATTACTTAAATTATTTTATATAGGGATAAAATAGCATAAACTCTATCACACAACACCATAGATTACATCCATCGTGTGTATATGAGTTAGAACTGACCAAATGACCTCTGATTGAAATGAAATCTTAGGAAAATTATATTTAAGACATTTCAAATTTGTAGGAATCATTATAAGAGTGATCAAATACCCAAATTTCTCAGTACAATTGAAAGTTTTATTTGTCCATTGGAATTTGAGTTAAGTAAAAAATCACGTAAAAGGGGTCAATAAAAAGTAAACACACTTATATTAACATCAAATAATGTTAGAATCATCACTAATCCATTTTTTATCATTAGAAATATAGACCACTTCCATCAGATTCTTTTATTACTCAGTATGATGGAAAATTATGGGTAACATTGTATAGTGTTATTACAATGACATATCTACCATTAGGGGGTCAAAATAAGAATAATAATTATAATTGAAATTAAAATATAGGATAAAATTCTTAAAATCATATGTGGTATATTGGAATAAACCACGCTTCAATTTGATGCTTGGATTGGTCGGTACAATTTAATGTATATTTTTACATTTAATACCATTTTTGTAATAATGGTAAAATCATATGTGTAAGGGTAAAAACTGAACAAACAAGCTCCGATTGAGATGAAATTTTAGGAAAATGATATTTGATTCATTTCACTACACCAAAAATGTTTTTTATCATCACTTTATTAGTAGTGTTTCTAGAAACAACCACTAAAAATGGACTATTTTAGCAGTGGATTTTTAAAAAACACTGGTAATTTTTTTACAGATCATAAAAAATATTATTTTTTCCCTCCCCTAAATTCATCCATCCCCATATAATCATTCTACCTCGAGTAATCTCCCCACCACTTTCCCCCTTACCACTACTCCCAAAACTTTTGTTGTTCCCTTGATGATGCTCCACAATCCCTTACTGTCACCGCTCCCCGAGACCTCACTAATCCCTCTCCACCCATCCCTAATCCATCCTCACTCCTCAATCCCTAACATATACTACCTGAGCCATTATACCCCTCTATGATCCCTCAACACCACTCCCCACTCCCCTTTTCCCATTTCCACCGACCCATTGAACTCTTTACACCGCCTCTCTCACCCTCACACTCAACCTCGCAGTCTACCATATTCACATTTCCCCCTCTAGGCCCAAATCCATTATTGTATATTCATCACCACCCTCAGCCTTCTCTGTCTTTCCCTCAATGTTAAGACGCTAATCCCTCACTGCCACTCTTGACCCCTATCCATTTACCTTGTGTTGTCCCTTACTACCCTTTCCCCATCATCATCCCCTATCCCCTACCGTTGTACCACATTTTCAAGACCCTTTCTCACAGATCAAGGGTGATTTTCATAATCTCACCATTTCAGTTTATTTTTTTGTACTTTAAATAAATTTTTTGTTCCTTTATTCTCTAATTTTAATTCCTTCTTACAAAACTATAATGACGGTTCATTCTGGTCATTGTGTATGTTATATAATAATGTATAAAAATTGAAGTTTAGTTTTATCTAAAACTCACTTAATTTTATAATTATACTTGAATGTGTATTATAAGGTTATTGAATTATTTGATAATTTTTTAATGATATAATATCATGTCCATTTTATATTTTCAACTCATTAAACATACCCATTAACAAGGTGTATTTTTTTTATGGTTTATATAAATTTAAATTTAAATATTAGAAAAATGATATTGTTAAAAAATGTAATCAAATTAATCTGCATAAAGAATTGTTTATATAGTTGATTTTGAATAAATTAGTAATTTTTCATTAAATGATATAAAATTTATTTTGAATTTTATTTTTCTTTACCAAACTAAAGGTATTTTGTGATATATGGATAAAAGATGGATCACATTACAGGGGAACACACCTCAGTACGATATGTTTTTAGATGAGTTTTTATATTTTTTCAGTTTATAATCAATCCATTGATGGGAAAATAAGATGTTAATTCCTTAAATGTAAATTTAGAAGATGGATAAAGGTAAATTAAATTTATGAAATCATTATATTGATGTAATTCTCTAATCAATATTTTTTTGTATTTAGAATGGATAATTGAATGTTGAAAAAAGCTTGGGCACTGATGTTAGTCAACATAATGAGATATAAACATCATTGATAATGGAAAAAAATGTAGAACATTATAAATAATTCTCTCATTATTTAAAGGATATATTTTCAGCATCAAAACATATCAGAACAACCATTTTTGGTTGATAAAAACAGTAAATTGAAAAATGATGTTTTTAGGACTATAGCGCAACCAGATAAAGATCATAACCTTTCATTGGATCCTTCTATTGGTGTTGTAGAGACTAATGTAAGAGAGAAATTCAATGAGCATACAAATTTGTTTTCTGATTTAGGTGATGATAGAAATAAAAAGTTGTATGGTAAATTTAGGAAATATTCATAACCCTCTTTTCTACTAAATTTTTACCATATCAAATGGCTATAAGGAATTTTAAATAAGGCTATGTCCATGATATTGGAATTTTTCATGATAGATTTACTGAATCTAAGATCCCAAAGTCTTTTTATGATATGAAAAATGTTGTTAACAATTTTGGTCTAAATTATAATAAAAATACTTATTTGTCCCAATGATTGTATGCTTTATTGGGTAGAGGATTCAAGTAGATATTATTTCAAAAAAATCATCTTCTGGATGGAATTCAATGGGTGGTGTTGGAAATCCAAATCAATATACCACTATTAGGGAGAAGTAAAAGAAGACACCTATAAATGATTTAAATTACTTCCCTTTAAAATATCGATTGAAAATTTTATTCATCTCATTGAAAACCACTGAGAAAATGAAGTAGAATCCTATGGATAATAAAAATGATGGTTTAATGTGACATCAAAAATATTAAAAATCATTGAAGAAGTTGGATTAATTACATAAATATTTCTTATCTAATCCATGTAATGTGTGATTGGGATTCTTTGCCGATGAGTTCAACCCATATGGGACTTTGAGTTCTAGTTATAGAATTTGTTCAGTTGTTTTTATCCCTTAAAATATACCTCTGTGGAAGTGTATGAAACAAATTTCATTTATTATTTTAATGATTATTATAGGAAAAATATTCTTGGAAACGATATTGATGAATAATTTTATCCTCTAAATGATGAATTTCTATAGTTATGGAGAAATTTTTTTGATACATATGATGCATCTTCTATAACAATGTTCAAAATTCACACTACTCTAATGTGGACCATTAGTTATTTCCATGGAATTGGGAAATTATATGGTTAGAACACTTACACACATTTATCTTATCTTGTTTGTAACATTGATTTTGAGACTAAATGACCACCTTATAGTAAAAAATGGTGCATCTTGTTTCATCGCATATTTTTCAGTGTATCTTATAAATTTTAGTTTAACACAGAAAAATTCAATGTATCAATTGATTATAGGACACATCCAATTATTTTGAAAGGTTTTAAAATATTTAAACAACTAGTAAATGTCAAAACATAATTTTATAAGGTGGGTCATTTGAATGACAGTGGGAAATGAGTTTTAAGTGCATCATCAATTTAAATTGGAATGAAATAATCGATGAAAGTATATTATTTAATATTCCATATTGGGAATTTAATTTATATTATCATAATATTTATTTTATGAATATTAAGAAGAATTCTTGTCATAATTTGATCTTGACATTACTTAATGAGCTTCAAAAATCAGAGGACCCTCTCAATTCTTGGAAAGATGTACAAAAAATGAATATAAAGTTTGGTATGTGGATTGATGATAATGGAAAGTATTCTTTGGAAATTTTTTAAATGAAAAGTGAGGATAAAGATATATTCCCTCATATTTTAATACATGTGAAAGTATATGGTGGCTATTCAAGTAACATCTCAATTCTTGTTGAATTAAATAATCATAGGTTACATATACTGAAAATTGATGAATCACATATTCTATTAATGTAGTTACTACCATTGGAATGTCATATATTGTTACCAAAAATGATACTGTAATTCTAGTCCAATTCTTCCAATTCTATAGATAATTATGTGAGAAAACTCTATAACCAACTAAGTGTGAATATATAATGATATATTTGTACTGACGCCTTGTGGAAAAAATATGATCATTACTCCAAAAAATTTTACTATCATGATTCATTTAACTATTAATTTGGCCTAGGAAACTAAATTTGGAGGTCTCATACATTATCGATGGATGTATAAAATCAAGAGGTAGTTTATTGATATGTTTTTAATCTTAGGTAAAACATTCTTGAAACATAATTAAATACATAACAATGTTTTATTCATTTTATTTCACTAATACCTTGGACACTTGAATTCGTATGTGAAAAAAAAATCTCAACCTAAAGGCTATATTTATGAACTCCATTTAGCATAGGAGTCTCCTACTATTTAATCTGGATACTAGGATGATATTGAGACAATATTCAATTGGTTTTCTATATGTTTAAGAAACATCAAATTAGTCTCAATTTCATGAGAAATCAACAAACATTATTACTAATTCCTGATTAGTCAGGAGGGTCTCAAATACTTCACTCATAGAAATATAATTTTAAAATGACATAGATATATTCTACTAAATAGTGAAATTTTAGATATATTTATTGAAGGACTCAAGATAAAAAGAAAGATACACATGATAGGTTGAACATGAAATGAAACAATTATAACAAAATATGTTAATAAAGATCTTGTATAATGGTTTTCACGTCATTTATCTTCATAAATATTTCAATAAACACTTAATAATGTATATTACTTTTATTAGATCATGAATATTGATACATGGTATGATTTGTCAGATTATTTGATGTTTATGGCTCAAGGTCCTCTAAAAAAGCTAGAAAGACCGATGATTGTAATATGAATGGATTTATATTTCATATTGTTTATCGATAAGAGGGTTTTAAAACATATAATAGTGTCATATTTATAGTTTCCAAAGTGGGATTCTATTTAAAGTTCACTGATATTATCGAATTAAACTACCACTTTCATTTTTTAATTGTTTTATTCAAATGTAAGTGGGTTGATATTACAAGGTGAATTAAAATAGATTCCATGAAATTTACCTTTCTGAACTCATCTCACTTGATGGATATCGGTGACCACAAATTACATGAACTATTTATCTTTTTATCATAACTGAAAATGGCATATTATGTGGGAGATTGCATAGATGAAGGGTGTATTATAGTTGTTCACATAAAATAGACTTGTATGATATAGGTGACGAAGTGGAATATATGACCTCTAACATTGAATCTCATTAACAATTGTAGGGTCCTGAAAAATCCACAAAGAAAATTTTACCCAAATCCCCCAAAGAATTGGGGAAAATAATCAAAGAAGAGACACAAAAAGGACCGGTCCACGAACCAGTCCATGGAAGCGCAACATGGCCAGGCACCGAGAGGCACCCCCTCCGCGAACCATTGTCGTTCGCGAAATGGAGGCAGAGAGCCTCCACGGTCGCGAGGAAGGATGGGCACCAGTCTGGTTCACCGTCACGAACTGCCCTAACCGCGGACCGCGTCGACCAGTTCAAGCCGCACCCACTTTCGTTCACAGAATAGAGGCGGAACCCTCCGCTGCCGTGGAGCACTCCCAGAGTTCACCTCACGGAGGGGGGGAGCGTTCAACACCCACCGTGAATCATGGATTGACCAAGTCAGCTGTGAACCGGGTATTTGGTTATGGGCCTCCGCAAAAGGTGTTGCATGGCCACAGATACATTCCTTTCCCCAGTCTATAAAAGGAGACCAAGGGGGAAAGAGAAAGAGATCGGAGAACTGGAATCGGATTCGGAGGGATTGGAGATTCGGAAGGAGATCGGTTTAAGGAAGGCTTCGGATTTCGCAAAGAGCAAAATTCCCATCCGCGAACCACAGTAGGTATATGAATTAAGAAGGAATTGGAAAATGCATAATAATTTGGTGAACCGCGAACCTAAAATAACAAAAAAAAGGAGAACCGCAAACAATACCCCCTCTGCGGATGACTTCCCCACAGACTAGGGAGTTTATGCCTCTTTTCCCATCCGTCGTACCACGTAGCACCCTCCTATGTGGGCGAATCCCAGACCGATGAGCCTTCGATCGGTGCCGCCCTTGGCCGCCGCTTCCCGCCTGGAACCCTTCGCGAACCACCCTGGTTCGCGGGACGCCAATCAGTTCGCGGACCACCCTATTTCATGGACGGCTTCTCCAGCCGCGTGGAACTTCCCCACGTGAAGGGCGCCACCACCCATACCTCTCGGTGGCTCGCCAAATACTTCGGTGTTCTCATTTCCAAAGCCAGGTAAAATCTTTCTAATCCAGCCCAGTTCTCCGCGACTCCCTCATTGGCCTATTCATCGGCCCAGAGAATAGGCCTCTGCCAGAGCCACCGGATCAGCGGGGTGTAACATTCACGCGCATCAGCGCACCGTTTTGAGTTCACATACCCATGGTAAACAGGGGGAAATGGGTTTCCTCAACCCTTGAGCAGATTCCCAAAGCATTCCTGGGTTCACATTCTCATGGTAATGTGGATTCTGAGCTCGGGAATCCCTTTTCTGCCCCTCCACTTATTGAGGGTTCCTCAGATATGGTAAAATATCCATCAAAAGGAAGCCCTCATGCACTGCAAGAGAGGAGATGGGCATATGATCACCCCTTTCCCTCTCCCGCTGGGCTTTGTCACCCTAGGTGTCCTTCTCGAAGTAAGCCCCGACCTTCTGGGCCTCCTCAGAGTGTAATCCCCAATTCATCACCCTGGGCCGCCCTCATGCGTAAGCCCCACTCTTCTTATCATGAACGCACCTTTCACGACGTGATCCTCTGGACCCTGCTGCCTCTTGTTTCTCACACCGAACATGACTCACGTGGGCTTAGAGTAAGAATCGACCATGACATCCTCCTATGGGCCTCCTCAGAGTGTAATCCCTAATCCATCACTATGGGCCTCCTCAGAGTGTAAGCCCCAATTCATCACTATGGGCCTCCTCAGAGTGTAAGCCCCAACCCATCACTATGGGCTGCCCCAGAGCGTAATCCCCAGGACATAAACGAACTACGGGGACTTTGATCCATGCCAATGCATGGTACGTAGGAAGCCTCCACGAGGTTCAAGCCCACCACTCCGTCGTTTCTTCACGTCGAGTTCCACCCTCGTCTAGCATGACGTTAAAATGTATATACAAACTATGTGGACTTTTATCCTTGCCTCCTAGACAGGGTACGTAGGAAGCCTCCATGAGGTTCAATCCCACCACCCATCGGACCACCTGGTCTCTCTTCACGTCAGTTCCCCGACACCTATCCGAACTATGTGGACTTTGATCCCTGCTTCCTAATAATGGTACATAGGAAGCCTCCCTAAGGTTCAAGCCAAACAAACGGTCAATCCGATCATCTCCACATCGGTTCACCGCGCCACTCCTAGTGCCACCTCAAGTGAGTTCCAACCCTTCGGGGTCATTAATCCAGTGAGGGATGGTAAACCTCGGGCATGAATGATTCTGAACCCCTACGTCCAATTGACTATTGCCCACTAGGGTTGAATTCATGGATACTATGTTTGGGTATAAACCAAAGATTCGCGAAAATATGAATACATATTAAATCTATAATAGAGTCCCGAAATAGGCAATAATCCCCCCCCCAAAGGGTGTGATGAGCCTGACTTCCCATCCTCTTGACCAATGTGAGTTCTTAAGAGTCTCTGGTCAGACCATCCGGCGAACACATGCCTTTGGAAAGCAGGTCCATCAATCATTGGATACGGAGTCATTGGGCATTTCGTGGCCGAAAACCATAACGAAACAAAAAATGGTGAACCCGACATGAATCTTTAACCAAACATGACGGATTTAGCCTAATCTCACCCAGTGCCCCCTTATGCTCTAAATGAGGGCCAAGCAAGGTCATTAATTACGCATGGGATTATGAGATGCTGCTTTGACGGGTTTGCTGCCTGTATTTTCTAAAATGTTTCGCATGAACTACTTTCAGAACTCCCTTCGATCCAATGGAATCGCAAAGGAACTCACAAGTGCGCACTTCCAACGATGCAAGGACGAGACTTCCTCAAAAACGGAGGACCCTATCACCCACCCAACGTCTTCAACGCTGGGTTTCAGACATGTTGATCCAAGAGTACCACGTGAATGGTACTCTCCCAACGATGGAGGCGCCCATGCACGCCCTCCAATCCGTCAAGATTCGTCGGTCGCCTGCCCAGAAACGACTGAAAAGGCGGATCCAGACAGCCCCTGTTGCTGTCTCCAACCGTTTCGGGAGTCTATCCCCGGAACGGGACAATGCGTACCTCCCTTATCATAGGGAGGCAGATGAGGTCGACGTTTAGAACTTCATCCCTGTCGAACGGGGGTTCCTCTCTAAGGCCCCCACCAGAAGGCATCATCACGGTCACACCACGACTCAACATCCTCATGTCGAGGAGGATGTTTCCCCGAGGATTCAGGCCCACGCTCCCCGAGCTTCGGCCCCTCGGACTGCCCGACGAGGGCGACAGACGTACAATCGGGGACTGGTCATCAACCTGGTACCTGAGGAGGAGCTCCGCTGCCCAGCCATGGAGATGTACCACGAATAGTCACCTACACCTGTTTGCTCCTCCCAAGCCCTCCATCCAGACATGGCGTCATCATACGAGCTAGCGCGCATCCCCGCCGAGCTCCATCAAGCTCGTCGCTCATGCAGGAGGGCACTTACCAGGAAGACACCTCTCCCCGCCCAGGGTCATGAAGTCCACCAGATTGACGTGGTGGTGACCCGGCACCTGCATGACCAGCTCCTGGCAGTTGCTTCAGATGCCTTCCATCCTGATATGGTGGCGATCAACAAAGCCCTCCACCTAGATGTGGCGGAAAATCATAGGCGGGCACGTCTTTCCGCCAACAAATGCCACCGACTCGATACGGTGGGAAACCAATATATGTAGGGCCAGCTCATTATGGATGCAAGTAAAGTCCGCCACCCTGATGTGACGACAAATGGAGAGAGAAACTGTCGTATCCCTGTACAGGGGCAAATTCATCCACCTTCCCCGACATAGGAGAATTGTTAGTACCCACTGACCACTGGAGGACCGGAGCAGGATATTCCTACTCCGATACCGGAATGGGAATTCACACCCGTTCCAGCCAAAGATGTCTCTCTACATATCCTGGCAATGATGGAGGAGTAGGTATCGATCCCAGATCATATCTTGCAGACTTTCCAGAATGTAATTGCATCGGTGGAAACAACAAGGACTCGGGCCTGTGATCCCATCTCCCCAATTGAGGCAACTCATCTAAGAGACAAGATGGCCGCCTCATAGCATATCTTCATCCCTACTTCTTCCCAGGAGGGTCTCCGGCTATATTCCTTGACGCAAGGGCAACCGGATAGAGCAGCTTCACTCGTCCCAACTGGGGGACACCCGTCCATCACGGTGGATGCTCCAGAGCAGGCATATATCCCTGATAAAAGTCAATATGTTTGTCGGCATATCCCAACAGCATCACGGGACCCAATTAGATAGGGACCCAAAGGTGAAGGTCGTTGTCAACAGCAGACAGTCACCGCTGCCCGCAAAAAAGAACCCCGAACGCGCCGAAGGCAGTTGGAAAATAAATAGAGGGTTCATGACTCCGCTTTACTAGAAGCTGGGGTTCCCGACGCCTCTAAGAACACATCAAAGGATCAGAACCCTGCCCGCCCATTACCATATTATGGGAGTGGCAGTAGTAGTTTCGAAGGTCCTCCCCGTAATGACGCTACGAACTGCTCTGAAGGTCCTCCCCAGAGCACCCGTGGGGGCCTCCCCCGTGGGCATATAACGATCAGTCACGAGAGCTTCTCTCTTGATGCGAGTCACGGAAACCCTCCACATGACCAGAAGATTAAGCAGCAAGAAGGTCCTCCACTTACTATGGTCCACCCTGAAGGTCCTCCCTGGGGTATACACTGCAATCACTCTCCATGCAGTGGGACCACAGATTATGACGGTAGTCCTCACTATCATAGTCGCAACTACGGAGGTCCTCCCCTTAGTGACGTCTCATCATGACAAGAAGGCCCTCCCCTTGTCGTGGCCCACCCTGAAGGTCATCCCCAGGGGTACACTGCAACAGAAATCCACGCAGCTAGGCATCAGGTCACGGCGGTAGTCCTCGCCACCCTGATAACGGAGGTCCTCCCCATAGAGACGTCGAGCAATGAGAAGGCCCTCCCCTCATTGCGGTACAATCTAGAGGCCCTCCCCAGGATGTATCCCGCAGATATTCTCTCTGCGGAAGTAGTAATGGTAGTCCTCGCCATTGCCGTAGCTGTGATGGTAGTCCTCGCCACCACGACCGCCATTGCGAAGGTCCTCCCCGCAATGGCCCCAAGCAACAAGAAGGTCCTCCCCTTGTCACGGAGTGTCCTGAAGGTCCTCCCCAGGATGCGCATCGAACGTCAAACCATGATGGTCATCCTCACCATGATGGAATTTGTTGCGAAGGTCCTCCCCATAACAACTCTACGTAGCCAGAAGGTCCTCCCCTTACTGCAACACACCTTGGAGGTCCTCCCCAGGGTGTGCACAACAAAAGTCCTCTATGTAGTGAAGCATCAAGCAGTAATGGTAGTCCTCGCCATTACGGTCGTTATTGCGAAGGTCCTCCCCACGATGACATAATATTTCGACAGGAAGGCCATCCCCCTGCTGAATCAAGCACTGAAAGGCCCTCGTATGCCGAGGCACTCAGAAGGACGGGATCGAGCATGTCAGATTCCCAGCTTGTCGCTAACGACTCCCTTCTTCGATTAGGAGTCGTTCCAGGGTTGCGTTCATCTTCTGAACCACCTCATAATCGCCCACAAGAAAATTCGATACCTACCGGTCCCACTTCCTCCGACTACATTGAGAGCCTTAGTTGGGCTAACCAGGTAAGGGAATCACTGGCGGAGGAGTATGTCGATATGATGCACCTGAGGAAATGACTGTCCAGGAATGATATACCAGTTATTTTTTGGCCCACAGCCACCTCTCAGTACAACATACCCAGAGAGTTGTCGGAAGAATGCATGCACGACATCCACCATAAAATATAGACGACCCTCCACCAGCTGAAATCGAGCTTCCTGCCCTATGAATGGTATGTAGACCACATCAAGACAATAGGGGACCTCTTGCGTCACATCAACCTGGAGGCCCTTTCCTCGATGCGACAACAATGACCCGAGAGGCGCAAAGGGAATATGGAGGTGGCCTGCCTCCGTGCACTGCACGAACTGCGCCGCCTCATCGATTACGCCCCAACGGGAGTCCATATCAGGGGATGGGGGGAACACGGAGCTCTTCATTTCACTCCACTCCCCACCCAGAAAAACCCGTTTGGCATGGTATCATGTAACGTCGTCACATCGAGAAAAAAATTGGGTGGACCCCATGTTCAGGAAAGGTAACACACCCAACAGAGTCGGGCCTTGAGTAAGTCCCAGAAGCGTCAAGCCTGGCGGGAATGATCCATTCAAAAACTCCTGAATCAGGCCACCAAGAGCATCCAACAGGCCTCTTTCCTAAGATAGGACAATCAACGATATCTTCTTGCCTCCCCAGAAGGGACTGATCCACAATTGAATTTGGTACCAGATCTGGTTCACCCCCAGATGGCGGCACGCGAGATCAGGCAGGTTGCGATAGCCGCAGCTGCTGCCGAAATCCAGGGTCAACCCCAGCCTGCAGGGCTGGGGGAATTTTTAACAACAAATGCCCCTGTAAGACCAATAAAACCGGGAAGATACTCAATGTACAGGGAATGAAGCCAACCCCATCCCTCAGGGATGGGGGCATTATTACCCCCTCAATAACAACCTCCCCCACGAGAGTCGGTATTCTATCATCTAGGGAGGACAGTCAGAAGAGGAGGTTCCCGTCCTATCCCTTCATTTGAATCATCATCCCCTCTGAGAGGAAGGCGCACCGTAATGTCACATCAAATAAATCTTCGCGTCACCCTTCGTCAAGAAGTCCAAGGGCAATCCCAGGTCATGAAAGGGAAGGCCAGCCGAAGATGCGGGAGATCCTATTCCTATTTGGAAGGTGACGTCCCCTCCACCCCGAAATATGCATTCATCAATGCCATAGAGGATAACCCCGTGGGTGACACCGGAGAAAATGAAAATCCGGACGGATCGGGAGACGACGGTTCCGGTCAGGCTGTGACTCACAATAAACCCCCTGGTGTGAACACCCGAAACTAGAGGGTCACCTTAAATATGGCCACCCCTTTGGCTAACCTCCCTTCGCCTACCCTGTGAGCATCCAAAAAGGATAAGAATAAAGGAACGGTTACCCATAACCCATCTCCCTCTCTCGATAAAAACGAGCCACTCACGCTTGAAGAGAGGTTCGCTTGACAGGAAGAAGAGATGAAAGAATTGAGATGGCTTAACGCCGAGCTGCTCTAGAGGAACCACCTTATGCAAAGTGCATCCCAAGAAGAGACACATCATGCAATCCCAGCAAGTGCACCCCAAAGGCTAAGGCTTTCCCTGGAAAACAAAGCACAATCAGGGCTCCTGCCCAATGAGGTGCCTGGTTCGTCCAACTAGCTAAACGTGGATGATGAATACTAGGATTTCCCTCCACTTAGGAGGCAACCGGAGCAAGTATGCCTGAACCCCTTGAGGGTACCCTGAACAGAATATGCACCCTTGGTGCCAGCCAATCCGGATCCTCAGGCAATGCCTCAGGCTACGCCTGCCCAGGACCGGGCCCAACAGGATGTAAACCAGGGACTCACCAATACCATCGAGGCACTAACAGCTCGATTAGAAGCGATGGAAGGTCGACGCGCTCCGATACAGCCGGAGCGGAAACCCTACTCAGATTGGGTGACCAACACACCACCTCCACCCAATTTTGGGAGCCATGTATTCCCCATCTTCAATGGATCAGGAGATCCAGAGCAGCATTTGATGCACTATGCCTCCTATTGCAACCTTATGATGGGGAATCTGGAACGACAAGAAGCAGCGAAACTCAGATGCTTTGTACAGACCTTGCAAGGATCCGCCTTCATCTGGTATACGAGTCTGTCGGCCCAGTCTATAAAGAGCTTGGAGGACCTCTGGCAGTAGATCATGTTCCACTTCAGCTCAACGCTGCCTAAAACAACGGTCAGCGATCTCATGAACTGCAAGCAGAGGGAGAATGAGAGGGTCTCAGATTTCATCGCCAGATGGAAAGGTTTGACATATTCTCTGAACAGGCCAATGTCTCAAGATGAGATGCTAGCCATATGCATCGATAATATTATAGATGAGCTGTGAACACCACTCATACTGGTGGAGTGCACAACTAGCTTCCGCCATCTCTCGACCATTGCCCAGAGAATTGAGGACTCCCTGCAGTGGACTAATTCAAAGTCACGAATAGCCTCGCAGACTCCTGCGAAAAGATCCCCTTGAGGAGAAGCATTCGCTGTCACACTCATGCCGGCCCCTATGCCCGATCCACTACTCAGGACCCCGCCAAATCGTCAAGGGCCCATGCATATCAGCGGCCCCCTCCGCTTAAACGGGACGATCAGCGAGGACCAAAGCGGAACCAGTTTGAGGAACGAAGACAAAAAGTATACTCCTTCCGAGATGATCAAGTCCGCGGCTACTTCATCGCTTCCATGAACTGCAACTTGCTCCGCCTTCCGGAGCTGAGGAAACCTGAAGAAGTCGGCCGTGATGATAGGCCAGATTATTTCCCCTACCATCGGATGTTGGGGCATAGTATCCGAGAGTGCATTGTCTTCAAAGACCTTCTGCAGAGGACGGTAGATTCCAGAAAAGTCGAGCTGGGACCACCCCCAGTGCATGTGGCATGTATCTCTACCACCGACTCCAACAAAGAGGAGGGGTGGCAGAAAGTCACCAGCAAGAAGGGGCAGAAATTTGAAAACTGGATGACTCGGAAGACTATCAACTGAGCCCAGGGCATACTCTGAGCTCAACTATAGCAGCCAGTGTTGCCACCAGCAGCCCCTGGAGCCGCAGAGCCGACAGCATCGGCCTCACAACCCTCCACAAGCTGGTCATCCGGACGGAGTCAAAGGAGGAAGCAATCAAAAGAGGAGCAGTCCGCGACGGGGCCAAAGTTAGTCCCAACCCTGGCAGATTTCATGCCCTCAAATTTTCCACCACCGGCACCGACCCACCAAACAGCACCATCAGACACAACTGACCAGGTTGACCTGCTAGAGGATGAAGAGCCAATCTTTGGTTCTATCAACGTCATCCATCTCATGGAATCATTCCCTGACGAAGGGTATGATTACGAACCCGAGTTTCCTGCATGAGGAGCTGGGGGGAGGAATTGCAGAGGCAGGGGATACCAGGGGAGGAACAGCCGCAGCCGAAACCACCCCTACAGTTGGACCCCGGCCCAAACCGTTAATACCACGGAAACCCGTGGGAGAGCCCTTCAGCAGACTCAGCAGGAGAGGTAACGCCCCTCCACCCCCACAAGCAGCTGATCTGGCCCTGTTGTTCTGCGATACCCACTAGAGGAGGAGCAAGTGTCTGGTCGCCTAGTGCGCACAAACAGACTGGCCAGGCCAAGTCCTTAAAATGTGGGAATACCATCGACATCCGTCCCCGCGGCCGGTCCCTCCTCGTCAAATGATCCAGCTCCCAAAGCACCCGCTAAGACTCTCCCGCCAACAGAGAAGCGTCGACCGTTGGAGCAAAAATACGACATCCTTAAGCAGTTGGCATCAGTACCATCCAAGTTGTCAATCCTGGATGCCTTGATTTTGTCAGCCGACCATAGGGAGGCGCTTATCAAAGCTTTGATCATCCCCCAGAAATTCCAAGCCGAGGTAGCTACCGCTGAGATTTACCGGACAAATACTGTCTCGGCTGAATGCAATGTGGTGATTTCCTTCACCGATCAGGATGAAGATTCCATCATTCAAGGACACATCAGACCGCAATATGTGTCTGGCATGCTGAATGGCATTGAGATTCAAAAATTCTTTATAGAAAATGGCTTTGGAGTTAACCTCCTTCCCCTACGGACACTCCGTAAGTTGGGCTATAGTGAGGACGATCTAATTCCCTTAGCCACAACTTTGTTAGGTTACGATAAGAGTGAGGAGAAACCAATGGGAAAGATTAAGCTAAAGACCCATTTTGGTGACCTGGTAGCCTATAGAGAATTCCTGGTGGTCCGGCAGAGCACAACATTCAATGCCCTGCTGGGATGTCCATGGCTCCATAAGCACATGGATGTTCTTTCATCCTATAACCAGTGTATCAAGTACTACGTCAATGGACAAAGCAGGATGTTGTATGCCGACAAGGCCCATTTCGATCTCTCTAAGTCACATTACATTGACGTTGGGTTTTATGAGCAAAAGAAGAAGAAGCCTTTGGTAGACAGCATCGACTGGATCCCCGCTCCAAATGGCCTGGAAATGGCCCCCGATGACCCCCTCATGCATCTTGGCAGAGATTATGTCCTGCCCATCAACCGTGTTGAGAGTAGGAGTTCAAGTCCAGACATGCATTCGGATGTCCTCATGACTTCAACTACGATGGTCGAGCACAACAACGCGGGAACGTCTACCAACCCTCGATTTGGGGACGAATACTCAAGCAGGGATGGCCACGATGCCTCTCCCTCAAACCCTCAAAGGATCAGACCGGAAACTCTCTCCTCATCAAATCAAGAAGATGAGGACTTGGGAGAAGAATAGGGGGAAGATCTCAAAGATTCACCTCCCGCATTTGAGGAGGGTATCTCCACCACTGTGGATGAGCTCAGGGAAATAAACTTGGGTACCGAAGAAGACCCGAGGCCCACTCTCATTAGCGCGGCCATGTCTCCTGAGGAACATGAGGTATATACCTCCTTCCTAAGGAAAAATCAGGATGTATTTGCATGGAACTACACAGAAATTCTAGGACTCGATCCTGAGGTAGATACACATCACCTGGGTCTTCCAGAAGACCATCGAGGCTATAAACAGGATGTTAGAAGGACACACCCCTCACATGATGCCAAGATAGAGGCTGAAGTTGATAAGCTCATTAAAGAAGGCTTCATCAGGGAGGTCCAATACCCCATTTGGTTGGCCAACATCATCCCTGTCCAGAAAAAGAACGGGAAAATCCACATCTACATTGACTTCAGAGACCTTAATCGGCATTTTCCGAAAGATGACTTCCCGGTTCCAATCACCGAGTTGTTAATTGATGCGACGACTGGGTATGAGGCTTTATCCTTAATGGATGGCTGTTCCGGATATAATCAAATTAGGATGGCCCGAGAAGATGAAGAATCCACTACCTCCAGGGTCCCCCAAGGGGTATTCTATTACAGGGTCATGCCCTTTGGTCTCAAGAATGATGGAGCCACGTATCAGCGTGCCATGCATCGGATCTTTTATCCATTCCTAGGGAAATTCATTGAATGTTACGTGGATGACCTAGTGTTCAAGTCTAGATAGCGCTCGGATCACCTGTCGGACCTTGATACCTTCTTTAAAAAGCTCCGACAGCATATCTTGAAGATGAACCCCTTGAAATTCGCCTTTGGGGTTACCTCCGGGAAATTCCTTGGCTTCGTCGTACGCCATCATGGCATTGAAGTCGACCCTGAGAAGATGAAGGATATCCTGAGCCTACCACCTCCTCAAAATATCACTAAGCTGAGGGGATTCCAAGGACACCTAGCCTATATTAGGCGGTTCATATCCAACCTGGCAGGAAAATGTTTTCTCTTCACCAGGTTGATGAAGAAGGGGGTCACATACCAATGGACAAATGACTGCCAAGAGGCATTCGACAACTTGAAGAAGTACCTCTTAAGCCCACCGGTGATCATGCCACCGGTTGAAGGTAGACCTCTTCTTCTGTATGTGACGGCCCTAGAACAATCATTGGGAGCCTTCCTCGCACAGAATAATGTCATCGGCAGTGAAAACAGTCTCTATTACCTCAGTCAAACCATGATTGATGTCGAGACTCGATAATCAAATATCGAGAAGAGCTATCTGGACTTGGTCTTCACAGTTCAAAAGCTGCAACATTATCTGCAGCACCATGAGGTCCATTTGATCTCACGGAGTAACCCGCTCAAGTACATCCTCAGTCGCCCGATGCTAACCGGACGCCTATCCCAATGGGCGGTCATCCTGCAACAGTTCGTCATCTGGTTCGTGCCTTAAAAATCCATCAAGGGCCAGGCATTAGCAGACTTTCTGCCAAAGCACCCTTCAATAGGGACCACTACACCAGACGCTGAACTACCTGATGAAGATATCTTCTCGGTTCAAGAATATTTCCCAGCACGGGAAATGTACTTTGAAGGCGCATCCTGAAGCCCCACCGGGAAGAGGATGGAGGATCCCAGATTCAACAAAGTGGGTCTGGGGATAATACTCGTGTCCCCAGAAAAGGCAATTTTTTCATATTCCTTCCTCCTGTCAGAGGGATGTACAAACAATGAAGTGGAATATCAAGCCCTCATTGCAGGCCTGGAGCTTGCACTCCAGGCACAAGTACAACACCTTAAGGTTAAAGGAAACTCAGAGCTGGTCATCAAGCAAGTCAATGGTGAATATGCTATTAAAAAGGAGGAGCTAATCCCCTTATTTGACCACGTCCGAGGGTTAATGGACAAGTTCTCCACGGAACCGAAATTGACTTATATTCCCCAGTCCCAGAATGCTCATGCTGATGCATTAGCCAACGCAGCCATAGCCCTAGCCGACCTAGACCAGGATGAAACGGTCATCAGCATTGCTCACTATCGAATGATATTTCCATTTGTTCAAGATAATACGGAAGAGTTCCACAAATTCAGTTCTGTCCCTGAGCCATATGCTCCTACCACCGGCTGGATGATCCCCATCACGAACTACCTTCAACGGGGAGAGATTCCATCAGACAGGGCTGAATGAGAGCAAATATTGATAAGGGCAATAAATTTTGTCCTATATAGCGGCGCGGATCAGCAAGAGGTCCTCTACATATGGGGCCTCGATGGAGTGATCCTCAGATGCATTGACAGAGAATAAACTGTTGTCGTCATGACTAAAGTACATGAAGGAGCGTGTGGAGCACATCAACCGGGGACCAAGCTTTCCCATCAGGTTCGAAGGCTTGGGTACTACTGGCCCACAGTGGCACGAGACTGCGAGCGTTTTAACGCAAAATGCCACTCATGCCAGATACATGCCAACTTCATACACCATCCCCCAGAGTTACTTCATCAAGCTAAGTACTCCTGGCTGTTTGTCATCTAGGGGATGGACGTCGTGGGACCGTATCCTCCCGCCACGACCAAACAGCTAAAGTATATCCTCATGGTGACCAACTTCTTTTCCAAATGGGCAGAATCCATACCCCTCAATGAAGTCGGGGCAATAAATATTGTCATCTTCATGAAGACCAATATCATCAGCATATTTGGTGTCCCTCATACTATACTAACGGACAACGGCACTAATTTCTGCTCGGTTGAGTTGGAAAAGCTATACCACGAGTATGGTATCAAGGCTAACCACTCATCCTGCTACCATGTAGCATCCAACGGAAAGATAGAATCTTTCAATAAGACCCTGTCCAACATCCTCCAGAAAATGGTGGACAAAGACAAGAAGTCATGGCCGGATAAACTCCTCCATGCATTGTGGGCTTATCGAACCACAATCTGCACCGCTACTCGATCTACCTCATACTCATTGGTGTACGACATAGAGGCAGTCCTTCCCATTGAACTTCGACTTCCCTCACTCCATGTTTCCATATATGATCGATTATCCAATGATGAGCAGTCAGAAAAGAAGCTAGGTGAATTGGAATAGCTAGACGAAAATTGGTTGCATACTCTGCACCACCTGGAAGTGTACCAGAACCGGATCGCATGAGCCTTCAACAAAAAGGTCTGCCTCCGGTCTTTCTTGGAAGGAGAATTAGTGTTAGTACTTCGGATCCCAATGATACCCGGCAAGAAGCCTCCAAAGCTAGAGACCAAGTGGGAAGGACCATATGTTGTACATAAGTTCTACTCCAATGGAGCATATACCCAGATCTCCATGGACGGACAATTTACAACCGCTCCTACGAATGCAAGATTCTTAAAATAGTATTTCGCATAAGAAATTGTATGGCCCTCATCCTGACCACATGAAGTTAAACTGTATGGCCCACGTCCTCACCACATGACATTAAACTGCATGGATCACATCCTCACCACATGAGGTTAAACTACATGGAGTTCGTCCTTACCGCACGATGATAAACTGCACGGATGAAGAAAAAAATGAGATATACTCATTGTCCGAGATGCATGAAGTTAAACTTCCAAGCACCCAACAGTACAAACTCTATGTCCTTAAACTAAGAGTATTCCATCCTCACCACATGACATTAAACTACACGGACAAGGTGATTTAAAAACACCCTTTTCACCTGTGTATGGACCAGACCTGCACAGGTTGTATCGTCTTTCAAAGAACTACGTAAGGCTTGACTCCTGCCCTCGCAAAATACGTAGTGACGCCAGAATTCTACACCCTGGCCCAGCCACCTCAAAAAAAACAAAAACAAAAAAACAAAAAACAAAAAAAAATTCCCATTCCCCCGTGTATGTCCAGACTTGAATGGGGTGTATTCACATCCTCACCACATGACATTAAACTGCATGGATTCCATCCATACCGTACGACGCTAAACTACACGGATAAAAAGAGTTAAGAATTCACCTACCCCATGTATGGACCAGACCTACATGAGGTGTACTTCTCATCCTAACCACATGACGTTAAACAGTATGGACTATGTCCTCACCGCATGACGTTAAACTGCATGGATTTCAGAGAACTACGTAAGGCTTGATTCTTTCCCTCGCAGGATACGTAGAGATCCCAAGACCCCTAGTCATGTCCCATCCCCTTGAAGAAAAAAAATATTCCCTTTCCCCCCGTGTGCGAACCAGACCGATACGGGGTGTACTTCTCATCCTTACCGCACGAAATTAAACTGCATAGACAATGATGTTAAAAATGCCTCCTTCCCCCATATACGGACCAGACCTGTACAGGGTGTATATCTTCATCCTTACCGCATGACGTTAAACTGCACAGAATTTGTCCACACTGCACGATGTTAAACTGCGCAGACCCCCTTTTTTCACGTCGGGTCACCTTCGTCCTTACCGCATGACATTAAACTGCATGGAGGTTTTCCTCACCGCATGATGTTAAACTGCACGAACTTTATCGTCACCCACCCAGGACACATGGCGATACGAGATGGAGGTACTCCTTTTATATTTGGATACATCCTTTCCATACATCAGACTCCACGACCCGAATAATCATGGATCTTCATAACCACTCATGGCCATCGGAAGTGGAAAGTCATCGACCCGTGGATACCTTTGTACGACTATGCATACCATGCCCTCAGCGGCTCTGCATAATGATAGCCCCTGGCCCGTCTACCAAAGGCAAGATTTCCATAGGCGACACTTTTCCTAGCTCCGTACGCTTATCGGCCTTAGAGCCCCCATACCATACCTCTTGATCCAGAAGTTTATGGAGAATTGGTTTAAAAGTTCATTACCCTTTTCACATTCAGGTGTTTCCAGGGTATCCCTATCTGTCTATCCTATGTGTCTATTAGTGGTTCACATAGAGACCTACATCAACAAACATCAAGCCAGGACTAGGCTACTTTGACCCAATGGAAAATTGTAGTGAAGATGTTTCTTGTATACCCGGACACCATTATCCCCACATGCTGAACTCTGCACTGGGAGCAATCACGGATTCTCATAATCATTCATGGCCATCGGAAGTGGAAAGTTATCGACCCAGGGACACCTTTTTACGACTATGCATACCATGCCCTCAGCGGCTCTGCATAATGATATCCCCTGGCTCGTCCATCAAAGGCAAGATTTCCTCGGGCAATACTCCTCCTAGCTCCGTACGCCTACCGGGCTCAGAGACCCCACACCATACCTCCTGATCTAGGAAAGCTCAAAGTTTCAGTTTATGACCTTCATCCCCCACCCTGTTCTAAGTATATCAGAACATGTTAACTCAGTTATCCTTCGAGTGACTGCAGCAATAGTTACCCAATGGTCCGATCTCTATCACTGATAAACTAGAAGTACCTCATCCTTACCGCATGACGTTAAACTTCATGGAATAAAGGCACAACCCCACACACAAAAAAACAGAAAAGATCAGTGTAGGGGGCTCTTTGAAACTCAACAAGAAACCAGGGATAGATATCCCCGACATATCCAGACATTCCCCTGCCAAATGACAGACTTCGTGGCCCGGATAATTGCGGATCCTCATAACCATTCATGGCCATCGGAAGTGGAGAGTCATCGACCTGTGGACACCTTTGTACGACTATGCATACCATTCCCTCAGCGGCTCTGCATAATGATAGCCTCTGGCTCATCCATCAAAGGCAAGATTTCCATAGGCGATGCTCTTCCTAGCTTCGTACGCTTACCGACCTCAGATCCCCCATATCACCTTTCCTGATCCAAGAAGCCCTAGAACCATGATTTACACCAATCAACCCCCCAACCATGTCTGGGGAATGTTGAGGTATTCAAGCCCAGTTACATTTTGATGAAGAGCAGCCTTTGCAAAAATGTCATCATCCTCGCTGCATGACGTTAAACTGCATAGAAACCTTTAAAAATTCCTATGCCCTTTCTTCATGAGGTTAAAATGCATAGGAACCTTTAAAAATGTTGTCTTCCTCCCGGCATGACGTTAAACTGCATAGCAACCCTAAAAATTTCCTCTCATCCTTGCCGCATGACACCAAACTGCACGGATTATGTCCCAACCACATGACGACAAACAACACGGTCATACTTGTCATGGGTTCAATGAGAAAAAGAGGATTTTCTTCGTCTTTCAGTGCACAGGTCAGACCTATACGAACCACCTCCTCACACCAACATGAGGAAGAATTACTTCACCCGTTCTCAGGAAGTTCAGTCTAGATATTTCCCCCATATTCAGGCACCCTCTCATCATAAACCATACTCTGTACTTAGAAAAAAAAATCCGAACTCTCATAAGTCACCCCTGGTGGTCCCAAATCTCAACTTCCCTGAAGTTTCTCGGCTATCGGAAGTGGATAGTCTTTGACTTAAGGACGCCTTTGTATGACTATGCATACCATGACCTCAGCGGATCTGCATATTGATCGCCCCTGGCCCGTCTACCAAAGGAAAGATTTCCTTAGGCAATGCTTCTATTTGTACACCTCTTGGACTCTAAGCCCCCATTTTTATCCCGGGATTAAGAAACCCTCTGAGCTACAGTTTACCAACCTCTTCCACAATCCTACCTGAATGTGGCGGAACGTCTTTGACGAGATTACCGAGAACCAGGAGAAGTCATTCCATTTCAGATGATGTCCCAGCTGCATGACTTTAAACTGCGTCAAGCCTCAACCATCCCTTATGCTAACTAAATGAATAAGGAGGTGGTCTCTGGAACACACTCTTGATTGATACAGATGCTCTCAAAACCCTATCAGACGACACATTCATTTTCCAGGACACCCATGGTGGATCCCATAAGCTGGACTTCCATGAAGTCCCCTGGCCATCAGAAATGGATAAGTATTTGACTTAAGGACACCTTTGTATGACTATGCATGCCATGCTCTCAGCGGATCTGCATATTGATTTCCCCTGGCCCGTCTACCAAAGGCAAGTTTTCCTTAAGCAATGCTCTTCCTACCTCTGTATGCCGACACGACTCCCATTCCTTGAGACATGCCCTGCATGCCACTCAAATTCAAACATGTTTGCCCCACGTGTGTTTGATGGGTATTGAAACATCTTTTAATCAGTTGAACCCAATTGGGGCCCTCACCCCACCATATTTGGTCAAATATGTTCGACCTAAAACATCATTAGTGATAGTCTTGATGGCGGGAATTTAAACCACTCACAAAAGAAAGAGGCACAAAGCCTGTTAGGCTAAAAACCCGAAAAGGGCGACCTAAGAAAAAGTCAGGTTATACCCACTGGGTCCACACTAAATGGGCCCAGGAAAAATTAGGGCATTAAAAGAAAAATAAAAAAATGGTTGTGGGGTTTTTTTACAAAACCCTAGCAATAGTCAGACTACGCTCGCTGGATCCCATGGTCCAGGAAAAAGTTAGAGCTTATTTTCCTGAGTTATGATTAGTTCTGATTCAGTGAATTGTTATTTTCACAACAATTGTTCTAAGTAACAATCAAATTCCACAGCAACGAGTGATTGACAGAGACTGTGTTTCGTTCGAACAAAAAAAAGGGGAGGACGTCCCCAAGCCGGGGTCTCTCCTTAACACAATAAAAAAGAAAAAAAATGGGGACAGAGGGGTAAGTAAAACAGGGGATACAAAAGTAGCTCTGATAGTTATAAAAGAGACTGAATCACTCTCCCCACCAGATCAGTGACCACGTGGTGAAGGTCGTTGAAGGATTGTTCCAACACTTCCTTCTCCCTGGTTTCAACCTCAGCCACCAGACGGATATGCTCCACTACGGTTTGGAGATATTTGATCCCTTTTCTAGTAACTTCAAGACGACCAGTCATAGACGATAACTGATCCCTCAGCATTGCGGGCCATTCTTCGCATTCATGCAACTCGTAGGATAGGATGGCTGCCTGATCTCGAGAGATCGCCTCCCATGCTATCAGTTGATGGAGCTTTGTTGTGGTTTCCTCCAAGGTTCGGGCCCCACAATGAGTGGTCTCGAAGTGAGAAAGCTTGTATTCATTAGTGAAAGCTTACTCGCGGGCCATGACAACTTGGAAAGAAAGAGAATGGAACTGCCAATAGTCAAAGCCACCCTACCCCTAACCCAGGAAGAGTTGACGAAGAGCTTCAGTTTTAGTTTCCATTTCGACTAAGGGGGTTTTAGTGATGATTTCATAGATTCGGGGCCAGGACCACCTGCGCACTGCCTGATGGTCTTCTATGGTACGAGGATCTTTGGTATCCTCATTGGACGACATGAGAACAAAGTCTGGCATGGCAGCCCGCGCAGACATGTGCTCACCAGAAGTTGACTCTGAAGCTGGAAAGTCTGGAGACCATAAACCCGGTTCAGGCTTGGGGACCAAGTTTCTAAGCCCGGTACCGACTGGAGAAACCTCCGGGATGGTCTCACTGGGACCCGACACCACAGGGTCATCCTCATCCACGCACAAGAAGGATGACTTTGTCTGAACTGCGGCCACTGCAGGGTTGGGAGAGGAAAGTTCTCTGAGTCGCTTTGATCGACGAGCCATCAGTCGATCCTCCCTTAAAACTGATGAGGAAGGTGTAGTGGATGCAGCAGCCACCATACCTCCTAATTTGGGAACCTACCGGACAGCCTTCCCTAGGATCCCATTAGGATAGTATTTTACCCATGTTTTTGCATACTCCATGGAAAGGCTGGCAGCCGCCCCCGTATCAGGCAGGGGAATGCTTGCGTCAGATCCCTCCCACGTCAGCATCAGCCACCACTAATGAAGTATGGCTGGATGCAGTCCTTGAGCCCGAGAAGGGGGGAGGGAAACTTGTACTTGCATGCACCCGAACTGGCGAGAAAAGCGATATGGGACATACAACTCGCACAAAGAAACCCTGTCGATCCGTGCGGACAGAAACCCATCCCACAGGGAGATCATGTAAGAGCACTCTTCCAGGATCCCCCGGTGGTTGCCAACTAAGATTCCAGAAGGGGTGGGGGTAGGGAGTGAAGAAGAACTAGGATAAGTCGCTCAGGAGCTCAAGGACTTCACTAGAGTTTAGATACTTCAAGCAAACTCCGTCTATATCCAGTAGGGTAGGCGAAAAGGTAAGAAGAAGGATGTTCGTGTTGTGACGATATTCATAAGAGCGACAGTGATCCGCCACCCATCCATACAAAAATTGAAATGGCCCGCTTAGACGGTAGGGTGACCCGCCCACCTGCATGTGGCTCAGTAGCTCATAGATACAGGACAAAGTGGGCATGACTAAATTCACCAAGAGGCCCTTTGCTAACTCGGCCTTCATCATCAAAGTGCAGGCCTAGACACATAGGTTAACATCCCAGGAAGGAAATGGCCATCTGCTCAAAAATATAGCAAACAGACCGTCCAACCAGAGCATAGGTGACACACCAGGGCACACCTCATAACCCCATGAAAGGTAGTCGCATGCTTCTAGAACCGCCCAGTAAGAACCTTGAATGGTTCATGACTGTTGGGAAGGATGAGTCATGGGACGCTTAATCTTCGGCGTAGGACCAGTGGTGTTCAGAAATAACCCTATCCAAGTTCTATAAGGAATAAGTGAGCGGGCATGCAAGGCCTGACCCAGTGACTGCTCCACCATGGTTAGCAGCTCTTTTTCCAATAAAGACACATGTTCAACGTGGTCCCATGCATCGGGAGTGGGAAAAAATTCGTCATACATATCGCCAGCAATTGGTAGTCCTCCTATCTGGTAGATGTCCCACAGACTAATGCCGCCTTCACCGTGGGCAAGGTGGAAAGTATTAGTACTTGAACACCAGCGGCTGACTAGGTCGAGTAGGATTGAAGATGGTGGGTAAACAAAAAATTGGGAAGCCCACACTGCGGAGTATAGGTTGAACGCTTCCAGTGAATTGGGATACTCCCGACAATGATGATGGACCCAGAAAGCCCAAGCCCAATCATTTGAGAAGAGACCGTCGGACCAAAGATCCCACCTGGGAACCCACCCTGCATCAGGATCCCTTCGAGCAAGGTTGATAATAGAAGGGTAGTCCTTAAGGATATCTTTATAAGAATATTCTTGAGTGCACTGATCGCCTTGGGTCTAGATAGAGCCCCTCATAATAAATGTGTCTTTCAGACCAAAATTAGAGATCATCTCCCCGGATTGGGTAAGGTTTTCCTGAATTCATTTTGAAGGCACTTCTAGTAAAGGAGAAGGGAGACCTAAGAAAGTAGGAGGGATAGGGACGTCATCCTGAAGACCGAAGCCATAGAGTGGGAGCCGATTGGATAATGGATAACACAGAAGCTCCGTAGAGAGAAGGTTCTTCAATACATTATCATCAGGAATGATGGACCGACTAGGATCTTCTTTTATGCCCTCCGCTCTGAGAATCATATCTAAACGTCTCTCTGAGCTGGTTGAGAGGGGCTCTGCAATAGGCCTCGGCGCAGAACGAGGGTGAACCATATTTTATCCCTGCACAATGAGAGAAATCAGTCCGGAATAAAAATCTGGACAAAAATAACCAAATGTATAGTTAAGGATCCTTCATAATAAAATCTGCAAGGAGGCCTTGGAGGATGGTTCGTGATGACATCATCCCACAAACTAGTCCTTCGCAATATCAGTCCACAAAGCCCTAGCCCATGGAGCAATGTCCAGGAAACCGTGAACTAAGTCGCTCCGAAGAATTTCAATCCCGAGTTTATTCGGAAGACTCAGATACTTTTTAAAGTTCAAGATATTTTTTCCGCGGAGCATCAAAACCGCGAAGCAAGTTCCTATGCAACCCGTCATCACTTAATTTTTAATTAATTAAGGGTAATGATTCACGGTCGGGAAGTTGGTTCACGGGTAAGGTGGTCACGAAGAAGGAATGGTTCGCAGAGGTTGTTGTCGATTCGCGGATGAGGCACTTCGTGGAGGTGAAAACACGCGGAGGCGAATGAGCTCTGGTTTTGCAAAGAATTAGGTAAAGGACAAGTGAAGGTCTCCCCGTATTTATAGGCGTGGTCCCCTATAGGGTTCATATTTCTACCGCAAACCATCTCACTTTCAGGACCACTTTGCATCGGAATGGCCTTCTCTTTGTTCCGATCGGACCCCATTCCGATGGGGGGAATTTGTAGGTTTCTGAAAAATCCGCAAAGGAAATTTTACCCAAATCCCCCAACGAATTGGGGAAAATAATCAAAGAAGAGACACAAAAAGGACCGGTCCGTGAACCGGTTCATGGAAGCGCAAAGTGGCCGGCACCGTGAGGCACCCCCTCCGTGAACCATTGTCGTTCACAAAATGGAGGCGGAGAGCCTCCGCGGTCACGAGGTAGGATGGGAGCCAGTCTGGTTCACCATCACAAACTGACCTAACCACGGACCGCGTCGACCGGTTCAAGCCACACCCACTATCGTTCGCGTAATAGAGGCAGAACCCTCTGTAGCCACGGAGCACTCCTTGAGTTCGCCTCGTGGAGGGGGGGAGCGTTCAATACCCACCACGAATCGCGGATTGACCAAGTCAGCTGTGAACCAGGTATTTTGTTATGGGACTCCACAAAAGTTTTCGCGTGGCCACAGATACATTCCTTTCCCCACTCTATAAAAGGATACCAAGGGGGAAAGAGAATGAGATCGGAGAATTGGAATCGGATTCGGAGGGATTGGAGATTCGGAAGGAGATCGGTTAAAGGAAGGCTTCAGATTTCGCAAACAACGAAATTCCCATCTGAGAACCACAACAGGTATATGAATTAAGAAGGAATTGGAAAACGCATAATAATTTGGTGAACCGTGAACCTAAAATAACAAAAAAAGGAGAACCGTGAACCATACCCCCTCTATGGATGACTTCCCCGTGGAACAGGGAGTTTATGCCTCTTTTCCCATCTGTCGTACCGCGTAGCCCTCTCTTATGTGGGTGAAGCCCCGACCGACGAGCCTCCGATCGGCACCACCCTTGGTCGCCGCTGCCCGCCTAGAACACTATGCGAACCACCCTGGTTTTCGGATTGAACCAGAAGACGCGAGCCACCCTGGTTCGCAGATTGAAACTGAAGCCGCGAACCACCCTGGTTCGCAGGAGGCCAATCAGTCCGCGGACCACCCTGGCTCGCGGACGGCTTCTCCAGCCGCATGGCACTTCCCCACGCGAAGGGTGACACCACCCATACCTCTCGGTGGCTCGCTAAATAATTGAGTGTTCTCATTTCCAGAGCCAGGTAAAATCCTTCCGATCCAACCCAGTCCTCCGCGACTCCCTCATTGGCCTATTCATCGGCCTCGAGCCAAGGCCTCCGCCAGAGCCACCAGATACGTGGGGTGTAACTTTCAAGCGCATCAGCGTGTCGTTTTGGGTTCACATACCCACGGTAAATAGGGGCAAAGGGGTTTCCCCGACCCTTGAGCAGATTCCCGAAGCATTCCTGGGTTCACATTTCCATGGTAATGTGGATTCTGAGCTCGATAATCCCTTTTATTCCCCTCCACTTGTTGTGGGTTCCTCAAAGATGGTAAAACAGCCATCAGAAGGAAGCCCTCGTGCACTGAAAGAGAGGAGATGGGCATAGGAGCACCCCTTTCCCTCTCCCGCTAGGCTTTGTCGCCTCGGGCGTCCATCTCGGAGTAAGCCCCGACCTTTTGGGCCTCCTCAGAGTGTAAGACCCAATTCATCACCCTGGGCCACCCTCATGCGTAAGCCCCACTCCGCTTCTCACGGACGCACCTTTCGCGACATGATCCTCTGGTCCCTGCTGCCTCTTGTTTCTCACACCGAACATGAATCATGTGGGCTTAGAGTAAGCATCGACCATGACATCCTCTTATGGGCCTCCTCAGAGTGTAAGCCCCAATCCATCACTATGGGCCTCCTCAGAGTGTAATCCCCAATCCATCACTATGGGCCTCCTCAGTGTGTAATCCCCAACCCATCACTATGGGCTGCCCCAGAGCGTAAGCCCCAAGAGATAAACGAACTATGGGGACTTTGATCCATGCCAAAGCATGGTACGTAGGAAGCCTCCACAAGGTTCAAGCCCACCACTCGATCATTTCTTCACGTCAAGTTCCACCCTTGTCCAGCATGACGTTAAACTGTATAAATGAACTACGTAGAATTTGATCCCTGCCTCCTAGACAGGGTATGTAGGAAGCCTCCATGAGGTTCTAGCCCACCACCCATCGGACCACGTGGTCTCTCTTCACGTCGGTTCCCCGACACCTATCTGAACTACGTGGACTTTGATTCCTGCTTCCTAAGAAGTGTACGTAGGAAGCCTCCTTGAGGTTCAAGCCCAACAACTGGTCGATCCGATCATCTCCACATCGGTTCGCCGCACCACTCCTAGTGCCGCCTCAAGCGAGTTCCAACCCTTCGGGGTCATTAATCCAACGAGGGATGGTAAACCTCGGGCATGAATGATTCCAAACCCCTGCGTCCAGTTGACCGTTGCCCACCAGAGTTGAATCCGTGGATACTATGTTTGGGTATAAACCAAAGATTTGCGAACATATGAATACGTCTTAAATCTATAAGAGAGTCTCAGAATAGGCAATAATTTCCACCAAAAAAGGGTGTGATGAGCTCAAATTCCCATCCTCTAGAACAATGTGATTTCTTAAGAGTCGTTGGTCAGACCATTCGTCGAACGGCTGCCTTTGGAAAGTAGGTCCATCAATCATTGGATACAGAGCCGTTGGGCGTTTTGTGGCCGAAAACCAGAACGAAACAACAGTAGAAAACTAACTTATTTATCAATAGTGATGTTGAAAATATTATCCTTAGAAGGGTGGATGAAGTAGATAAAGTAATGATGGAGCGGGATAATGATGTGATTGATGGAAAAAATGATTATATGTGTAGCCATCAATTAACTTATCAACCACCTCAATTATATGTTATTAATTTCTAGTATTGTGGATCTATTATCATATTTAAATTTATTTTTATGAAATATTTGTTTAATTGTGAAAATGTAAATGTTATTGTTGTTTATATGTATAGCCATTCATTTCCATAACTTTTTATATTATGTTCCTCAGTACTATCCATCTGTTAACAATTCTAAATTTATTTTTTTATATGAATTTTTTGAGATATATGTTCTGAAGTTATTTTTATTTATTTAAATGAATGTAATTTGAAGGAATAAGTGTTTCACTTATCTTAGTCGACTCTTGGTAGATGTTCCCCCGAACATACAGATGTTTCCAGTGTTACCTGATGATCCCTTAGGCTCCCTATATATAGAATTTGTATTCCCTCCATATTACACCTATCATTGACTACCACACCCTCTATCTTTCTCTTGTTATCATCTAGCACACCCTCCTTCTCCCTCCCATCAGTATCTAGCATATTTCCTCCCAATTCAGTAGTTTCATCATGTGATGACTCTATAATGAGGAAACATGTGGTCACTTATATTTCTTCATGAGGATATTAGAGGGTGATGGTTATAGGGACAAATTTTAATGTTAATTTTTTTTTCTATACAGATAACTGTTTTTCATAAAATATGTAATGAGTTTTAATACCGATATAAATATTAATTATTTAGAAGTTTTTAATCTGAAGTGATTGATGATAGTTTTCCTCTTATATTTTTATGGGGTCTCCATACAAGATACTATGATATTATGTGTCTAAATTCTAGTCCAGTTGACAGTTAAGTCGGTTACACTCTGATTACATATTCTGATTACAGGCATATGCCTTAATCTTTGAGGAATAAAGTATTTGATTCCCAGATAAAGGTAATTTTGATACATTATGGCTCAATTGAATGAAATTATTTAATTAAAATACAATATTTTAAAAATGAACCTCTTTGGGCGTATATTACTCCACTTTATGATTGCTGATCATATCATATGAAAGTTGACATTGAAAATTTTGGGTAAGGGATGAAAATATTATAAATATATATTATGGGATGAATTCAATGATAAATCATTGTCCACTCAGTATTAGTATGATAAGGTACCTGAAGGGGTAAATAGATAGTAATGAAAGGTGTTTATTGATAGCCATCTCAATGAGAATCACACGGTATTAGAAATATATTATTATATTAATATAATTTTTCATATATACATGCATATGAAAAGGATATAACGTTTCATACATTATTATTAAATTACATGTTATTTATTTTATGAAGTATCAATAAAAAATATATCACATCGAGCATAACAAATCATACCCTACACTACAATATTAAAGACTTTTTAAGAAATATATCGACTATGGTAATAATTTCATTAGTTTAATTATTTATATAATAACATTATATGTTTCAATTAAAAAAATTATTTGTCTTTTTTTAATATAGAGAAATAATTTTGGGCACCATGTCTCCTATAAAAAACCTTTTTCATATGTTCATATGAAATAATATAGGAGTTATGTGAATGATCCTACCAAAGAAGTTGGGGAATAAATTTCTTTTTCATTTTAATAACTTATTATCATTTTTAACATTGTTAATATTTATTGTTTTAAAAATGAATAGTATTATATATATATGAAAAAATAAGATAACTCTTTGTTTGAAATCTTACACAGTCCTTCTGGGTCTCCCAAGATGATCTTATTGGTTAATTCCTTGGGTAGGATCAAACTAGTCACGTGTGCAAGATGGGTTTGAGACCACTACCATATGAGGTCTTTCATAGGTTACTAGGGATTACAGAAGCATATACTCCTAGTTTTAGTTACTCCCTACCTAGAGATACTCATAGGCATTTTACTATAATTTAAAACATAATCATCAACAAGGGGCACAATCTAGTAATAGGGGGGTCATATACAAATACAAGATGCAAAGTTACTTTCTCTAAAAAAATAATCGGTTGAATTATATTAAAAGATAATTGAATGTTTCCCTGGTAATATTTTATTGATGGATGGTTTGAGTGAGAAGGTAAATCCAACAGTTTTATAATCATTTAGTACACAATATTTTTTTGGATGTAATTTGAAATTTAAATATACACCACTATTTAATTTTGAAGAAAATTTTCATATAGGATCTAGAAGTAGGGAGTGGATACAAAGAAATAGATAGTGTCAATATTAGTTAATCAGGTATTGATGAGACTTGTCATTGTATTCAATGGTGGTGATGTGTAACTAAACTCATGATACAATAACACAATGATATGGGGATTGAGAAACCATGTTGTGGTTTATTGTAGGGGATATCATAATTTCACTTACATTACTTGAAATCTATATGTTTGGTTGGTTTTATATGTTTTCTTAAAATATTTCCCATATAATCATCATTTATAGCCTCTTTTTAGTTATATTTTAAATGGTTCCATGTAAACTATTCCATTATAGTTTGATGATTTTTTTCTTTTTCTTAAATTTTATATTAGAGTGAGGATAGGTATCTTATGATAAATGTGATGAAATAATAGATTTTAGTAGCCTCATTTTCAGAGGTATGTTAATATTGGACCATATAATATGGAGGTTATAGGTAAGTCATATCTATATAATTTTTGGTTTATATCCATTGTTTCTTATGTTATCATTGTTATGATTATTGTCTTGGGGGTGATGTGTGGTTTCTAGAATGAATGTGGGGTTATGGTATCTTTCAGAGATCAATAAATGAAATTTCATTGAGATTATTGGAGATTATTAAATTTTTTTCTTTTATATAGAAGTCATATTTTGGGAAAATTACTACAGTAATTTATTTCAAGTTATTTTTGATTTTTGGTTTTTGGAAGATATTTAGTGATGATATAGTAATGGTTTATGAGGATGTGTGGTACCAATGTAAAAGAGGTGTGAAATGGATATATAGAGGTGGTGATGTTGTGAAATTAAGTATGGGGTTCAATATATATAGTAGGGTTATATGATTATTTGGGGATATTCTGTGATGTGATAATATTGTGGAATGTGGATCCATATAAGAATAGATGAAGTGAAAACATGATGAGGTTTTTTTGTGTTGATTTTATTTTGAGTTCTTTTTAATTGATTTCAATAATATTTTTTTTGTTTTAATAAGGTCTGTAATTCATTATTATTTGATCCTATTTTATAATATTTCTAATCCATTGATTTTATATTTTATTATTATCCCAATAATTTTTTAACATGACTTATATTTCGATGTATTATTATGTGATTTTTGTTTTTATCATTATAAACATGGGTTTTTGTTTACTAATATTACAAACACGGTTAAGCGTATATTAATAATCTTCATGTTTTTATTTTTGATTCTCACACACTATTATAATTATTTGTATACAATAAGTAATTATTTGATCTATAAATGTATATATTTTAATGTAGAATACATTTTTCTCATGTTTTGATTATGTTTTAATTGAATATTTATTTATAGTTGGTTTGTTTTGGTTTTTTGAATATAAAAATGATTCTATTTTTCTTTCATCTATTATCCACTGCCATTGTGATTTTTTATAGCTGTTGAAATCATTTTTAATTCTAGGTTTTGTAATTTTTTATATAAATATTATTTATTAGTTATATTTTTATGTTATTTTCTTATTTTTTTCATCTACTTTTTATATTTTTCTAGTTGTTAGACTGTCTAAAAATTTTATTTTTTTAATATAAATATATAGTGGTGGTTTTAACCGCTTATATACATGGTAAAAAATATTTGATGCTAGTTTAAATCATTTTGAAATACTTGATTGTTTTGAGGGAAAAAACCACTACTAAAAATTGAAATAACTTCCACTAAATATCATTTCATGAAACATCCCAAAAACTGATGATAAATGGGTGAAACAGAAACTAGTTGGATGTTAATTCCAACATTAGAAATGGTTTTAAAGACCATCACCAAACCATTTGGTGGTTATTTGAACTTCCTCCAAAAAAAGTCTACTATTCCTCTATTATGTTTTAGTTTTTAAAATCTATAGGAATTATCGACACAAAAATTGGATACTTTAATTTCTCAATATGATCAAAATTGGTGTTTGTCCCAAAAATTTTGAGGTAAGTGAAAAATCAAATAAAAGGGGTCAATAAAAAGAAAACTCACTTGGATTGAAATGAAATCATGCTAGAATTATCACTAAGACATTTTTTATCTCTAAGAATCAACATCCCTTCAATTGGATTCTCATGTCTCCTAGTATGATGAAAAAAAGGGATAATTTTTTAGTGTTGTTAAAATGACATATCTCCCATCATGGGTCAAAAATAAAAAAATAATGTATTTGAAAATATATGAGAACTTTCCTCAAATCAGTTATAATTTTTTTAGATTCAAACTTGCATCAATATGATGCCTAGATTGGTCGGTACAATTAAAAGTAGATTTTCACATTGATTACTGTTTTTGTAATTATGGGAAAATCATGTGTGTAGGGGAAAGACAAACTGAACAAGAATTTAATGACATGAAATATTAGAAAAATGATCTTTAAGTCACTTAAAATATATAGGAATCATCATCACATGGATAGGATACTTGAATTTCATTGAATAATCAAAATGGGTGTTTGTCCCTCAAATTTGGAGCTAACTGAATATTCACATAAAAGGGGAAAATACAAAGAAATAAAACTTTTATTGACATAAAATCATGGGAGAATGATCACTAAGATATTTTTGATCTGTAGGAATTAACTCTACATCCATTATCTTCTCTATCGCCTAGTGTGATGGAAAACGATGAGTATTGTTGTCTAATGTAATTAAAATGACATATCTCCCGCCATGGGTTAAAAATGAGAAAATTAATTTTAATTTATTACAAAAAATAGGATAAAATTTATCAAATAATATGTGATTGTTGATGCTCCTTTTCATCATAGATTCTAATGAATGAAAAATGGAAATACCTTAAGCAAAAAGATATTCATCCTTTGAAGAACATCAAAAATTGACAAATCCATGAACAAGGATTTCTTTAAGCATGGGTCGCACAAGATTAACTATGGTCACACAGGTGACTTGCGCACCACATATCGGTCGCACAGGTGACTTGTGTGCCCTATTTTATTTTCTTCCATGGTCCTTAATGTCCTATAAATACCCCTTGTGGGCCCCCCATTTCGAGGACGAAAAATAAAAAAGTCATATTTAAGCTCCCAGTGCCCTAGTCTCTGCTTGATGTCTTTCGAACACATATAAGGTAATTTCTTACCTGGAATGGAAGATATAAAGAGGGGGAACAAGGACTAAGTGTTAAAATTCATCAACACTTGTGTGCCTAAGTGTCTAACCCTTATGGGAAATGGCCACACTTGCGCGCCACCTTATCCCTTAAACAGAACTTGTGTGCCACCCTTTTGGAAGCCTTTAGGGATAATACTAAGGTCTTGAGCCAAGCCTCAACCAAGTATTACCCTATTGGTTAACCGTCCCCCAAGTACACCCATGTCGCGGAAGTATACTTGCACAACGAAGACTTGCGCACCCAAACAGGACTTATGCGCCTGCCTTTTTTTGGGTGCCCCTTCTACCTATTCAACTATTTTCTTCAAATCCACATCTCCTCTTCAAGATTTATCCTTCAAAACCCTCTTTAATTCCATTTATGGCATGGTTCGCTTGTTGGCTTCCTTATTTGAAAGGAATTATGTAATATCCCAGGTAAATAAAGAATAAAAAAATTTCATATTTATTAATATTTGCGAATTAAATATTAATTTTACTTTAAAGGGGTTTCTATGTTCGATAGCGTACTCGATACGCAACGATGAGTTTCTTTGAAAACTTACGTTGCACACTAGTAATATAATAATATTATTTTAAATGGTAGTTAACACGTAGCCATTGTATTTGTGGGAATGGATAGAAATAACTAAAATATGATTATATATGTTTTTTAAATGTTTTTACATTTATCCAATAAAAGATAAAGGTTTAAAATACGGAAAGAATTCAATTTTAAGCATTTATACCCTAATTTTCACTAAAGGTTCACTTATCGCCTTTTGATGGTGAACCGTAATTAAATATAGTTTTGATCACTTTTATAAATTCTATTGGACCAAATAAAACTCTTTTTTCGAATCGGGACATAAAAATTTACTTTGTGTAAATTTTTGGTATTTTTCCGATAAAGTTCATTTTTTAATGAATAGTGAAAAATGTTGTATTTTAATTCAAAAACTCTTTTTAATATAATTTATTTATATGATTATATTATCTTTTGAATTGGTTTTAGAGTTTAATTAGAATATATTTTTACCATTTAATCCAATAGTGGTCATTGGAATTAATTTCACTTTGAAATCGGATTTAAACTAGTGTCAATCTTTTGATACTTATTGTTTCATAAAAACACGCTATTTGATCTGACAGCGGGAATTAATTACTAAATTAATTAATGTAACTTATATGTTTTGAATTTTGTAAAATAGACATCATTTTTGAATTCAGAATATCAAATATATCTTAGGGTGAATTTTTTGTATTTTTCTGAAAAACTTCAATTTTGATGAATAGTGAAACCACTAAGTGGTACTTAAAAAACTGATTTTTCGTTTAAATAAAATTTTACCACCTTTGTGTTTTGAATTTCAAAAATCCGACATACATGGTTGTCATTAGGAAGTAAAATTTGGTTCAATGGGATTAAAATACTTTTTTGGTGAATAGTAACTTTTATGTTTATTAATCGCGATTAGAGGTAATTAGTGTAATTTAAGGTAAGAATAATGTTTTAATAATATGAAATGACCTAGACACATGTATTAACATTATTGGATGTGTCATGGACGACCAAGAAAACCCATGGGTCGATTTTGGGGACCCCATGGAGCCACTTGGGTAAGATGATGACATTAATGACTTTTGTTTAAAGTTAAAATTAAAATGTCACAAACATGAGATATTTTACTAAAACAATTATTAAATGGGGTTATACAAGTCATATTTTTGACTATAAATATTAATTGGAAATATAAAAAGATTTCCTACATCATGATATTTTTTTTATAATTTTTAGACATTAAATAAATTAAATTATTTATGACACCATGATGATGCAGTGATTACCTCATTATTTAACGATTTAAATAAAATGAAAAGATAATGTAAAATCTAAGACCTACACTTGTAAAAAACCTATTGTATGGGTATATTTCTAATCCTTATCAACTTATACTCTAATTATATCAATGTGGGATCTTTTAAATCCAAAACTCATTTTAAAATAAAGTAACATTTCTTTACTTTCCAAGAGTGCCCCTCCTCTCCTCTTATAAAAGGCCCCCACCTATACCACCTTACCCACACTTCCAAAGCCTTTGGCTCGGCCAAAACCTGCCCATTTTATCTCTCCACATCCCTCTATAACTCCTAGAATCCTAACTTTGGGCAGAAGTCTTCCCAAGGAAGCCTTTGAGCTCAAATGAAAAAGAGTTACCTGATTTAAAGGTAGTGTTTTCTCTTGTGTTCTTTTGTTTTATTTTGCTTCTCAAAACCCCTAAACTCTTTTTATTCATTTATTTTGTAACAACTCCAGTACCTTCAATATACTAGGATGTTGTTATAATAATAATTCGAGCTACACTTACACACACCTTCATCTAATGGTTAAATAACATACTGTTTCTGTGGATGGCGAATTTCTGCCTCACGAAACGATGATTGTTCAATATTCTTCCAACACCTTTAAAGGTGTCCATTAAGATGTAACTATATTTATATATGATATATAATATGTTTATGTATTCCTTAAGATTCTGTATTGTTCATTTATGGCACACCTTTATGGCTTCCATTATGGGTATACGCGATATCTTCATTTAAGGAAATGCGGACTACCGCCCCCTCAAAGTGATTTGATTCGTTAATGTCATATGTGGGACGTATAAAGGATGGTTTTAAAGTTATTATATATGATTTTATACTGGAATTATAATATACCTTTATATCATTATTATTTCTTTCCATTAGAGTATGAGATAGAAATGAAAATAGCGTTCATGCGTACGTACGACTTACCGTCTCCATGAATGGTGCATTTCATTTCTTATCCCCAAATGTAATGTACTATTATAAGTACATGTATATAATGGATATATATGATGTATGATACATCTAAATGATGAATATAATTCTGGAATTAAAATATAAATACCTCTCATTTAGTTTTAATTCCATTAATATGACATAGAAATGAAAGTAGCGTTCATGCGTACGTACGGATTACCATCTCCATGAATGGTGCGTTTCATTTCTTACCTCTATATGATTATGTAATATTATAAATACATGTATATACAGGATATATATGATATATATGATATCCAAATCATTAATATCAATTTGTATATAAATAACCTTTGACCACACGAACAACATGTAATTGTAAGGATTCCACTTTCGACTTAAGAACCAAATATCGACAAAACAAACATTATTAACTTAAATGATTACATAATGTTTATAACATGGTAATAAGTGATATAAAAGTAATAATGAACTTTAAAAAGGTTCTTAAGAAAGTATAAATTAACACAAGTTTATTATTCAGGACGTTAAAGAACGATCGAGTCAAGTCGGACCCAAGGTAAGGGACTTCGTCTCAATATCCTTTCATTAAGTCATATTTCGTTTTATACACAACTTTCTTTTATACGGTGTATAAACCCCTTTGACTTTTACTTTTATACAAAAGGAATCTTTTTCTAGGAATCATTTTACTAAACGACAAAAAGGAATGTTTCTTTTAACGTACGCGGTGACAATGACCTTTTCCGCCGCCGCGAGTATTATCTGGTCTTCGGATTCCTCAACAACCCGTAATGTTTTTTTTAAAATTAAATAAAGACCATATACTGTTTTACGTATTTTGGTATTGAAATTTTTTTTATAATGGTTTTTTATGTCAATATATTTAAGTTATATATTGTGATCAAAGTGTGGAAATGTTTTCTTTCCATTATATTTGTTTTATGTCTTATGATTTTATAATGGTACTTGGACATTTGACGAGTGGTTACGTGATAAAACATATGACGGGTGGTGCCTTGAATACCAGGATGGGTGGTTATGTTATAACCTCCAATGCATTGGGTATGGAAGTCGTCCGTATGGCTATTCCATTATGTGATATGTGTGGAAGTCGACCATATGGTTATTCCATTTAAGTATGTTTATTTCCCAAGTTACCTTTATATGTTATGTGATCTTTATATGGGTTTTATGGTAATCTTTTGGTTACAAAAGGGTAAGTAATGATCTTTTATTAAGTGAAGAGTTTTTACTACTTCATAATGGTGAAAAGTATTACTTTGATAAAGTATACATGGTTTACTTGTTGTTTTGATAAACTAACAGTTTTCATTCTTTGTGTATCCCTTAATGGGCTTTTTATGCTCACCCCAAGTTTTTTGAAATGTTTTTCACAGGAATTAATGTGGAATAGGGTCAAGGATGCGATCAAGGGAAAGTCATGCTATATAAAACATGGAACTAGACATGCTTCTTTTTAAGAGTTTTTTTTATTCTATGGAAACTTAGTAGAAGTTTCTACTTTGTAATCTTTTGAGATGTAATAGTTGTGTTCTAATTCTCTAAAACTCTAAACCTGAAAATATCCTCAATGTTAATTATTCATTTAATTCAATATTAAGTAGGGTTTAAGGCCGGGGCCTTATAGTTGGTATCAGAGGGAGGTTTAGATAACTTTAGGAGTTAGAATTCTATTAAATGATTCTCCAAAAATATTTTTTTATGGTCAAATTGAAATGATATAGCATTTTAAGATTACCATGTTGCTTCATCTAAGACATGTTTTTTCAGAATGGTTTTCCGCAGAGGAAATAGGGAAGCAGTGCTAGGAAGGCATACATAAGGAAATAACCTTCCGAATCAGCATCCTGATATGGTCGGAATTGGAACTGAATAGTTTGTTGCAGTAATGGTGCAGTTGACTCAGGAGATAAATGATGGCGGTATCCATGCACGAGATCAGCCAGATCAACCGCAGAGGAACGTGTCAGTGGTGGAACATTTCATAAGGCAACATCCCCCATCATTTATAAGATCATCTGACCCCGTGCTGGCTGAAGGGTGGATTAAAGAACTGGAGATAATTTTTGATGTCATGGGGTGTTCAGAACATCAAAAGGTTAGTCTTGCTGTTTACCGTTTTGAAGGTGAAGCTGATCAGTGGTGGTCGATGGTGAAAAATATCAGGGATAGTGATGAGATTGATGATCTTCACTGGGACGAATTCAATGGTATGTTTCTTGAGAAATATTTTCCTAAGGTGGTTCGTCTTAGGATGGAAAAAAAAGTTCCTAGAATTGAGGCAGGAGGATGACTCAGTGGCTTCTTATGAAGCAAAGTTCACTCGATTGGCAAGGTATGCTCCAAACTTCATACGAGATCTTGATAGTAAAATAAACCGTTTTTACTCAAGGTTAAATCCAAAGTATCGAAGGGCTTTAGATTATCATGAGTTCAAAAGTTATGAAAAACTTGTTCGATGTGCGGAGAAGGTGGAAATGGAGTTTGCCGATGATCAGGTGTTCGTTGACAAACAACAGAAAAAGAGGTCCGGTTGGCAGGCAAAGGGGAAGAATTCATCAAAGAAGCAAGGAGGTAAGAAAACCAAATATCCATCCTGTGAGAATTCTGGTAAAATGCATCCTGGAGAATGTTTATCCAAGTCTGGAAAGTGCTTTCGGTGTGGTAAGTCTGGTCATATTGCTCGTAACTGTAATGAAGATGATCAAGCAGGCAATGAAATGCCAGCGGTAAGATGTTTTAAGTGTAATGAAATGGGTCATTATGCAAATGAGTGTCTAACGAAGAACTCAACTGGGGGAAAGTAGCCAGACTACAAGCAAAAAGGGGTGGTGAAATCCTTTGCAACTACTTCAGCAGATGTTGGTCCATCGAATGAAGTAGTATCGAGATTTGAAAAAAATATTGGTGAATGCTCTAGTTTTGGCACTTCCTTCCAGGAATGGTGAGTTTTTTTATCTAAAGTGTTGCTTCGTTGAAGGGACTTGGCTATGTACTTATGAAGAATGATCAGGTAATTGCATATGCTTCACATCAGTTGAAAACTAATGAAGTAAATTACCCTATACATGACTTGGAATTAGCTGCTGTTATTTTTGCTCTAAAAATTTGGAGGCATCATTTGTATGGAGTAAAGTGTGAAATATATACTGATCACAAAAGTTTAAAGTATATATTCAATCAGAAATAATTGAACATGAGACAGAGGAGATGGCTAGAATTAATCAAGGATTATGATTGTACAATTCATTACCATCCGGGAAAAGAAAATAAAGTGGCCGATGATTTGAGTCGAAAGAGTAATGCTTCATTAACCATGCTACGTTTGGAACGAGATCCTTTGGTTTTTGATTTGATGAACTTTGGCATATAAGTTGTTGGTGCAAGAAGTTCTTATGTTTTGTTTCAGGTATAAGTGAGGTCATCCCTATCAGACCAAATTAAGCAAACACAGAGGGAAGACAGTGAGTTGCAGAAAAAGGTAGAGCTGGTTCAGAAGGGTATGTTTCCTGAATTCAACATTGATAATGATTGTGGTTTGAGGTTTGGGAAGAGATTATGTGTCCCTGGTGATTCATAGTTGAAGAATGAGTTGTTATATGAGGCTCATAGTTCCCCGTTTTCAGTTCATCCTGGAAGTACTAAGATGTACAGAGATCTGCGGGAGTATTACTAGTGGGATGGAATGAAAAGAGATATTGCTGATTTTACTGTGAAGTGTTTGACTTGTCAGCAGGTTAAAGCAGAGCAGCAGTTACCGAAAGGGATGCTTCAGCCTTTACCAGTGCCAGAGTGGAAATGGGAAAACATATGCATGGACTTTGTTGTGGGATTACCGAAGACATCTCGAGGTAATAATGCAATTTGGGTTATTGTTGATCACTTGACTAAATCTACTCATTTCCTTCCTATTCGAGATAATTTCTCTCTAGATCAACTTTCTCGATTGTATCTTAAAGATATATTCAGGTTGCATGGAGTTCCCCTCTCCATTGTATCTGATCCTGATCCTAGGTTTACTTCTAACTTTTGGAAAGGCCTTCAGAAGTCATTGGGTACTGAATTAAATTTTAGTACAGATTTTCATCCTCAATCAGATGGGCAATCAGAACGAACAATTTAGACTTTGGAAGATATGCTACGTGATTGTTCGATGGATTATCAGGGAAGTTGGGACCAACATCTTTCTTTGGTTGAATTTTCATATAATAACACTTTTCATTCCAGTATACAGATGTCACCATTTGAGGAATTATATGGGAAGCGGTGTCGAACTCCAGCTTTCTGGGATGAAGTGGGTGAAAGGAAGTTGATGGGACCAGAATTGGTAGAAGAGTTGGCAGAAAAAGTTCAGCTGATACAGAAACACATGAGAACAGCTCAGAGCAGGCGGAAGAGTTATGCAGACAACAGGAGGAAGGATCTATCTTTTGAGGTAGGTGATCATGTTTTTCTCAAAGTCTCACCATGGAAAAGTGTGATGTGATTTGGTAAGAAAGGAAAGATGAGCCCAAGGTTCATTGGACCATATGAAATTCTGGAGAGAGTTGTATCAGTTGCTTATCGAGTGGTTTTACCTCTGAGTTTATCTTAGGTACACAATGTTTTTTATGTTTCGATGTTGAGAAAGTATATGCCAGATCCATATCATGTTTTGAGCCCAGAGATAGTTCAGTTGGAAGAGAATCTCTCTTATGAAGAACAACCAGTCCAGATTCTTGACCAAAGAGAGCAAGTGTTGCGAAATAAGGTAATTCACCAGGTAAAGGTTTTGTGGAAAAACCATATGGTTGAAGAGGCAACGTGGGAATCTGAAAATGCTATGAGGGATAAATACCACCACTTATTTTGATAAGTGAATAAAATTGCGAGGACGCAATTCCCAAAATGGGGGAAGGATGTAACATCCCAGGTAAATAAAGAATAAAAAAATTTCATATTTATTAATATTTGCGAATTAAATATTAATTTTACTTTAAAGGGGTTGCTATGTTTGATAGCGTACTCGATACGCAACGATGTGTTTCTTTTAAAACTTACGTTGCACACTAGTAATATAATAATATTATTTTAAATGGTAGTTAACACGTAGCCGTTGTATTGGCATGAATGGATATAAATAACTAAAATATGATTATATATGTTTTTAAATGTTTTTACATTTATCCAATAAAAGATAAAGGCTTAAAATATGGAAAGAATTCAATTTTAGGCATTTATACCCTAATTTTCACTAAAGGTTCACTTGTCGCATTTTAATGTCGAACCGTCATTAAATATAGTTTTGATCACTCTTATACATTCTATTGGAACAAATAAAACTCTTTTTTAGAATCGGGACATCAAAATTTACTTTGTGTAAATTTTTGGTATTTTTCCGATAAAGTTCATTTTTTAATGAATAGTGAAAAATGTTGTATTTTAATTCAAAACCTCTTTTTAATCTAATTTATTTATATTATTAGATTATCTTTTGAATTGGTTTTAGAGTTGAATTAGAATATATTTTTACCATTTAATCCAATAGTGGTCGTTGGAATTAATTTCACTTTGAAATCGGACTTAAACTAATGTCAATCTTTTGATACTTATTGTTTCATAAAAACACGCTATTTGCTCTGACAGCGAAAATTAGTTATTAAATTAATTAATATAAATTATATGTTTTGAATTTTTTAAAATATAAATCATTTTTGAATTCGGAATATCAAATATAGCTTAGGGTGAGTTTTTGGTATTTTTCTAAAAAACATCAATTTTTTATGAATAGTGAAACCACTAAGTGGTACTTAAAAAACTGATTTTTCGTTTAAATGAAATTTTACCACCTTTGTGTTTTGAATTTCAAAAATCCGACATACATGGTTGTCATTAGAAAGTAAAATGTGGTTCAATGGGATTAAAATAATTTTTTGGTGAATAGTAACTTTTATGTTTATTAATCGCGATTAGAGGTAATTAGTGTAATTTAAGGTAAGAATAATGTTTTAATAATATGAAATGACCTAGAAACATGTCCTACCCTTATTTGATGTGTCATGTCCGACCAAGAAAACCCATGGGTTGATTTTGGGGACCCCATGGAGCCACTTGGGTAAGATAATGACATTAATGACTTTTATTTAAAGTTAAAATTAAAATGTCACAAACATGAGATGTTTTACTAAAACAATTATTAAATGGGGTTACACAAGTCATATTTTTTACTATAAATATTCATTGGAAAGATAAAAATATTTCCTAAATCATGATATATTTTTTTATAATTTTTAAACATGAAATAAATTAAATTATTTATGACACCATGATGATGCAGCGATTACCTCATTATTTAACGATTTAAATAAAATGAAAAGATAATGTAAAATCTAAGACCTAAACTTGTCAGAAACCTATTTTATGGGTATATGTCGAACCCTTATCACATTATACTTGAATTATATCAATGTGGTACCTTTTAAATATGAAATTCATTTTAAAATAAAGTAACATTTTTTTTACTTTCCAAGAGTGCCCCTCCTCTCCTCTTATAAAAGGCCCCCACCTCTACCACCTTACCCACAATTCCAAAGACTTTGGCTCGGCCAACCCCTGCCCATTTTGTCTCTCCACATCCCTATATAACTCCTAGAATACTAACTTTGGGCAGAAGTCTTCCCAAGGAAGACTTTGAGCTCAAATGAAAAGGAGTTACCCGATTTAAAGGTAGTGTTTTTTCTTGTGTTCTTTTGTTTTATTTTGCTTCTCCACCCCACTAAACTCTTTTTATTAATTTATTTTGTAAAAAATCAAGTATATTCAATATACTAGGATGTTGGTATAAGAATAATTCGAGCTACACTTACAAACACCTTCATCTAATGGTTAAAGAACATACTGTTTCTGTGGATGGCGAATTTCTGCCTCACGAAACGATGATTGTTCAATATTCTTCCAACACCTTCAAAGGTGGCCATTAAGATGTCACTATATTGATATATGATATAATATGTTTATTTATTTCTTAATCGTCTGTATTTTTCATTTATGTCACACCTTTATGGCTTCCATTATGGGTATACGCGATATCTTCATTTTAGGAAGTGCGGACTACCGCCCCCTCAAAGTGATTTGATTCGTTAATGCCATATGTGGGACGTATAAAGGATGGTTTTAAAATTATTATATATGATGTTATACAGGAATTATAATATACCTTTATATCATTATTATTTCTTTCCATTAAAGTATGAGATAGAAATGAAAGTAGCGTTCATGCGTACGTACGGCTTACCGTCTCCATGAACGGTGCATTTCATTTCTTATCCCCAAATGTAATGTACTATTATAAGTACATGTATATAATGGATATATATGATGTATGATACATCTAAATGATGAATATAATTCTGGAATTAAAATATAAATACCTCTCATTTAGTTTTGATTCCATTAATATGACATAGAAATGAAAGTAGCGTTCATGCGTACGTACGGCTTACCGTCTCCATGAACGGTGGATTTCATTTCGTAACTATAAATGATTATGTAATATTATAAATTCATGTATATACTGGATATATATGATATATATGATATCCAAATCATGAATATCAATTTGGATATAAAGAATCATTGACCACATGAACAACATGTAATTGTAAGGAGTCCACTTTCGACTTAAGAACCAAATATCGACAAAACAAACATTATTAACTTAAATGATTACATAATGTTTATAACATAATAATAAGTGATATAAAAGTAATAATGAACTTGAAAACGGATCTTAATCAAGTATAAATTAACTCATGTTTTTTATTCAGGACGTTAAAGAACGATCGAGTCAAGTCGGACCCGAGGTAAGGGACTTCGTCTCAATCTCCTTTCATTGAGTCATATTTCGTTTTATACACAACTTTCTTTTATACGGTGTATAAACCCCTTTGACTTTTACTTTTATACAAAAGGAATCTTTTTCTAGGAAGTGTTTTACTAAACGACAAAAAGGAATGTTTCTTTTAATGTACGCGGTGACAATAATCTTTTCCGCCGCCGCGAGTATTATTCGGTCTTTGGCTTCCTCAACAAGCCGTAATGTTTTTTTTTTAAATTAAATAAATACCATATACTGTTTTATGTATTTTGGTATTGAATTTTTTTTATAATGGATTTTTTATGTCAATATATTTAGTTATATATTTTGATCAAAGTGTGGAAATGTTTTCTTTCCATTATATTTGTTTTATGTCTTATGATTTTATAATGGTACTTGGACATTTGACGGGTGGTTACGCGATAAACCATATGACGGGTGGTGCCGTGAATACCAGGATGGGTGATTATGTTATAACCTCCAATGCATTGGGTATGGAAGTCGGCCGTATGGCTATTCCATTACATGATATGTGTGGAAGTCGACTGTATGGTTATCCAATTTAAGTATGTTTATGTCCCAAGTTACCTTTATATGTTATGTGATCTTTATATGGGTTTTATGGTAATATTTTGGTTACAAAAGGGTAAGTAATGATCTTTTATTCAGTGAAGATTTTTTACTACTTCATAAAGGTGAAAAGTATTACTTTGATAAAGTATACATGGTTTACTTGTTGTTTTGATAAAATAACAATTTTCATTCTTTGTGTATCCCTTACTGAGCTTTTTATGCTCACCCCAAGTTTTTTTGAAATGTTTTTCACGGGACTTAATGTGGAATAGGGTCAAGGATGGGATCAAGGAAAAGTCATGCTATATAAAACATAGAAATAGACATGCTTCTTTTTAAGAGTTTTTTTATTCTATGGAAACTTGGTAGAGGTGTCTACTTTGTAATATTTTGAGATGTAATAGTTATGTTCTAATTCTCTAAAACTCTAAACCTGAAAAGATCCTCAATGTTAATTATTCATTTAATTCAATATTATGTAAGGTTTAAGGACGGGGCCTTATAAATTCTGTGGAACATCTCTCAAAACCTCATGATTTACGTAACTTTATGTCACTAAGGTTGGAGATTTCATTCATTTCAACCTCATCGTTTAAGATGAGAAGATCTTTAATCTAGGCATCCTCCTTAGGAATAATCCCCAAGTCTCATTTCTGGGCATCCTTCTTAGAAATAAGCCCCAAGTCTCAATTCTAGGCATCCTCCTTAGTATTAAGCCCCAATCATAAGTCAAAGTCCCCCCTAATTTGGGCCTCCTTCTCAAGAGTAAGCCCCAAGTTAGAATATCCAAATCTCCATAAAGCACAAACACCTTTATGGACCCTGTTCCTAAGCTTCTTTTCTGAAGTATGTCCTATAATTCATCTACTTGGGAAGTTATACATACATAAGCCCCATATCATTCGTTTTGACCACATCTTTCATGGCACAATCATCAGGATTACTATTACCTCTTGTTTCTCACACCGATCATGACTCACATGAGCTTAGAGTGTAAAAGTAACCACAACACATCTTCATGGGCCGTCAATCATACTTAAGCCCAACACTTCTTTAATCAAACTATGTGGTTTATGATTCCTTTTAGACAAAGATATGTAGGTATCCCATCTGTGGGTACGATCCCAACTCTGAAATAATCTCTGTCTTTCTAATTGACAATAATCTTCAAGTGCCCCACTGAGTGGCTTTAAAACCAATATGGTCATCATAATGACCAAGAGATTTCTATATAATGTATTGATGGATAACATTGACTAAAGAATCCCTAACACATACAGATGATTCTATATCAATGGAGAACCTCAAATACATATAAAGGATTCTCTAAATCCCATACATATTAATCAATGATTGCTAAACATAAAGGAAAACTCATTTTCATATTTGGTAAATTAATAATTAGGATTCACGAACATAACTCAAATCTATAAGAGAGTCCCGGAATGGGAAATAATTCCACTAAAAAATGTGTGATGTGCCTGACCTCCCATCCTCTCGACCAATGCAAATTCCTAAGCCTCATCAGTCCACGACTAATGAGCACCTACCTTTCGAAAGTTGGTCCAAATGGATATAGAATCATTGGGTGTTTCCGATTCTACGAATATACCCATTAGAAACCGATTGGAAAGTTTTAACCTTAAACAAACAAGGTTATCCCCATTTCTTGAAGAAACAAAAATGGTGAACCCGAAGTGAATAATTAACCAAGTTACATGATGTTTTACTTATTTGTTAGGCCCCTATTTAACACAATGTGAGGGCCAACAAAACAATCGATCATATATGTGCTCATCCAAAATATGTAGTATAGCCAGGCCTATCTTGATTATTTATGTTATATCTAAGGTACTCTTTTCCAAGATCTCTCTGTGATACAAAAAGGTCTTCTTTAAAATTCACACCTATGAATGCCCTGGCTGCTACTCCTACTGGATCCTCATCCGCTCTAAGGACGACATTACCTAACCAGCATCTTCAATGCTGGGTCTCAAATGCATTGGTAGGGGAATACTATCATCATGGTACCATTCCTACTCTGGAGGCCACTCGACAAGCCCTCCAAATTGATAATTCACTTTGGTTGTCCAGACAGCGACGACCAGTGATCAAGAATCTGGTGGTGCCAACCACCGTTTCCAACCGTTTCGGGTCGTTATCCCCAGAACACAATAACTAGTCCCACACATACTATAGGGAGGTGGATCAAGAGGTCACTCAAGGAATCACTTCAAGAATACATGAGTCCTTCCCAAGGGTTCCCACCAACAATCACCGCCAGACTCGTGCGGTAGTGCGCCCTCAACATGATGAGGGCACCACCTTTAGGGGTTCGGCTTAGGTTCTTCAGACCCGAGCATGCAAGATGAACCGTCAGAGGTGAAATCCTGTCAAAAGAGAGTAGTTTCTTACTTCTTCCCCCTCTGGAGAAGTCCATCAAGCCAACTTGATGGAAAATAATGAGTGGGCATATACACCCGTCCATCCTAATATTTTTGTCCAACATACATGTCTGACAGAAACACCCCAATCCTTCCATGAAATTCTAGCGGAGTACTATAGGAAGGCACAAACACGTGTTTATAGTTCATCATCTAGTCAACAGGATCCTATGACTTCCCCCAAAGAATCTTTCCATTCTAATATGGTGGCAACTGGTAAACAGGAACATACACTTGTATACAATCAAAAATTCTGTCAGCAGTCTCGTCTGCCAGTATTGAAAGAAATTCGTCATCCATACTTTATGAAGAATACACAGAAGGAAAATACACCTACCAATGTTCATCAAGTCTACCAACTGTCTTGTTTTGTGGAACTCATAGAATTCAGTTGGAAAGCTCCGATGACAAATTTGGAGCAGACTCAACTCTCTGCTTCTATACATAAGTACTATCAAAATTCCCTGACAGGAAAAGGAGGACAGTAGAAGGAATACACACCTACTCCAAACTCGGAATGGATGTATATTCCCTTTCCAGTAGTTTAAGTCACCAAGAACTTTCTAACAATGGTGAAAGAGGAGAAGAAAATCCCTGCCCATATTCTGGGTGCATGTCATAATATTATAATAGCTTCAGCAGCATCTCAGGGAAGGATAGATAAATCTATCCTTATCAGTGGAGTTACTCATCAACATGTCACCCCGAAACAGATACACACCTCTGTTCCAGTCCTAGAGGGTCGTGGGGAATACTCCCCCATGTCATATGGACAATCAAGTCAGGAACATACACCCGATTTGAATGGAGATAATCAGACTAACCTGACCATTTCTCCTGAACATGCACTTACACTTGCCCATAATAAGCACTTTCATCAATAAGAGGTCCCCAAAGTGAGTAAGAAGGCGTCTAAGAAAAAGACCCATCCATCACAGTATATAAATCAAGATCCAATCTGTAATAAGGCATTTCTCGATGATGGAGTTCTTTAAGACCTCAGACAATTATCTGTTGGAACTCAAGATTCTACTCTCTCATTTCCCAATAGTTCGAACAATAATTCCGAAGGCGTTTATCAGACACTTCCTCATGAAGGATTTATTCATGACAATTCGGTCGATCTGGAAGTATCATCTTTAGATGAGAGCCACGATATCCCTCTGTGTGGCCAGAAGATCAAGGAGCAAGAGGTTTCATCACTTACTGTAACCCACTATGGTGGTCCTCCCCATGATGATGAATTTCACTGCGAATGTTCTCTCTATAGCAGTAACTTTCATTGCCTGGAAAATTCTCTAGTGGACAATGTAGTGACAAGAAAGCCCTCTTATCTAGAGGCACTTGCAAATGTGAAGTTAGTAATGTCTGATGCTTTACGGCTAGCAGGTGAAATACTTTCTCAATCAGAAGATAGCCCGGAGTGTAGGTCATTCTTCAAACCACCCCTGGGTCGTTCATCTTCTAATTTGATTAATTAATTCTCTAAAAATCTTGTTGAATCTTATGAATAAACAAGGAACCACCATCTTTGGTCTAATTAGGTAGAAGATTCTTCATCGAATGTTAATGAGGAAGTAATGAATGTGAGAAAAGAACTGGCGAAAGGATAAGTACTGGTCATGTTTTGGACTTTGGCTGACTCTCAGTATGATATTCCAAAAAATTTGATGGAAGATTGTATTCATTATATTCGTTTTGAAATGTTGTTTCCTCTGGAAATGGGGATGACCTCGTTTATTTAAGGTTCAAACATTCCAATCGGTTTCTAATGGGTTTGTTTGTAGAACCAGAAACATCAAATGATTCTATATTCATTTGGACCTACTTTCTAAAGGTAGGTGCTCATTAGTTGTGGACTAATGAGGTTTAAGAATTTTCATTGGTCGAGAGGATGGGAGGTCAAACTCATCACACCTTTTTTGGGGGAATTATTATCTACTCTGGGACTCTCTTTATAGATTTGAGTTATGTTCTTGAATCCTTATTAAATTACCCAGTATGAAAATGAGATTTCCTTTAAATATGAAAATCAATGATTAATATGTATAAGATTTAGATAATCTTTTATATGTATTTAAGGTTCTTTATTGATATATAATCATCTGTATTTGTTAGATATTATTAGTCAATGGTATCCTTCAATACATCGTATAGAGATCTCTTGCTCATTATGATAACCATACTGGTTTTAAAGACACTCAGCGAAACACTTGAAGTTTATTGTCGTTCAGAAGGACATGGATTATTTCAGAGTTGGGATCGTACCCGCAGATGGGCTACCTACGTATCCTAGTTTAGAAAAGGAATCAGAACCCACGTAGTTTGAGTAAAGAAGTATGAGGTTTATGCATGATTGATTAACCAAATAAAGATGTCATAATTAATTTTACACTCTAAGCTCGCGTGAGTCATGCTCGGTGTGAGAAACAAGAGGTATTAGTAAAACCTAACGATTTTTCCATGAAATTTTTAATTATAAAAAAAATGTGGGGCTTATGCATGTATGATTTCCCAGGTAGATGAATATTGGGACTTACTTCAGAGAAGAATCCCAAGAACAAGGCCCATAAATCTATATGTGCTTTATGGATATTTGGATACTTAACTTAGGACTTAATACTGAGGAGGATGCCCAAATTAGAGGGGACTTATGATTGGGTTTTATTCCTGAGAAGGGAGCCTAGATCAAGAGAAATTAAGACTGGTAAAGGGAAATTATGAGTGGGGCTTATTCCTGTGAAGGAGCCCCAGGTTAAAGGGACTCAAGAACTGGGGCTTATTCCTGAAAAGGGGGCCCAGGTTAAGGGGAATTATGACTGGGGTTTACTCCTGAAAAGGAGGCCCAGGTTAGGGAACTTGTGACAGGGGCTTACTCCTGAAAAGGAGGCCTACGTTAGGGAACATGGGGCTTACTCCTAAGGAATATGCCTAGATTAAAAATCTTCTCATCATTAAAGGATGAGGTTTAATGAATGAAATATCTAACCTTAGTGACATAAAGATATGTAAATCACTAGGTTTTGAGAGATGTTCCATAGAATTCCTTTCAGATAAGGAATCCAACAAAGGAACCATGCCCAAAATGGCCTTTAAGCGGGGTTTGAAGGCTAAATCTTGAAGAGGAGAGGTGGATTTGAAGAAAATAATTGAATAATCAGGAGGGCCACTCAAAAAAAGGTTGATGTGCAAGTCTTGTTAGGGCATGCAAGTACTAGTTGCGCAAGTATACTTGCGCGACACATGTGTACTTGCGCGACGGTTAACCCATAGGGTAATACTTGGGCGAGACTTGGCTCAAGCCCTTAGTATTATCCCTAAAGGCTTCCAAAAGTGTTGTGCGCAAGTTTAATGAAGGGATAAGGTGGCACACAAGTGTCTTCATTTCCCTTAAAGGGTTAGACACTTAGGTGAACATGTGTTGGGGAATTTCCACACATAGGCCTTATTCCCACTCATTAGATCTTCCATTCTAGGTAAGAAATTACCTTAGAAGTGTTCGGAAGACTTCAAGAAGAGACTAGGGTGCCGAGAGCTCAAATCTGACTTTTGGAATTTTTCATCCCTGAAATGGGGGGCCCACAAGGGCTATTTATAGGCTACTGAAGACCTTGGGAGAAAATCAAATAGGGCGTGCAAGTCACTTGCGCGACCAATATGTGGCACACAAGTATACTTGCGTGACCCTAATAAAACTTGTGCGGCCCTTGCTTAAAGAAATCCTTGTTCATGCCTTTGTCAATTTTTGATGTTTCCTCAAAAGATAAATCTATTTATGCTAAGGTATTCCCCCTTTTCATTCATTAGATTCTGTGACGGAAAGGAGCGTCAACAAAATTCCTCCCTCAGAGTTGGATCTGAAAGGAAGAAGGATTTTACTCTAAGGTAAAGAAGAAAACCAAGGAACTGCGGCGTGCATGTTTTGAGCGCGCATGTTTTGAGCGCGCAAGTAGCGGCATGCAGGTGAGAGCCGCGCAGGTTTCGGCATGCAAGGGTGCAGCCTTGAATATTAATATGTGCCCCATTCTCGTGCAAAGCACCCGGCTTTGAATGCTTCTGAGCTCTCGTCGCGTAGGTTTCTCTCGTCACGAAAGTATACTGATTTTTCGCAGTTTCATTGCTTTTGTTCATGTTGTGCTTCTGCAGAGGTAGTTTGACTTACGCGATGATACCTGGATGCCAAAACCTGCACGACATAGTTAAACTTGCGCGCCAACTTTGGACTTGCGCACCTTAATGACTTATCCATTTTTTCATTTGTCTTCAAAAAATTATTAAAAACCTACTTAAGAGTTAATTATTCAGCCTTTGTGCAGGTTAAATGTCTCCTAGAAGAATTGGAACAACTGATGAATTTTCTAGAAAGAAAATTGATGATATGATGAACATTGTTGGCCGTGATTGGTTAAAATGTGCAGTTCCATCTAAGCAAGCTGTTGAACTTCCAATACCTGATGGGGGTATTGACAACCCTACTATTGCAGAGACACTAGATCAAGTGGAGATGAACCCGGTATAGCTTCCTGAAACTCGTCCTGAAGATTCTTTTGAAGCTAGGAAAGATGGGGGTGAGCCTTTTCATGTTGCTTATCTACCGTTGGGTAAGAGATAACAATATTTGTGGCTACACTTAATTTTCAAGACAACTTAATCAACCTTTTTTATCCTTTGAAACTAACCAAAACAATCAATTAACAATGAAGGGACATCAATTTCAGTGGCTAGATCTAGAGGCGAATCCTTAGCCTCCTCCCCAAAGAAAATAGAAAGTGATGTAACAAGGGTCAAGGGGAAGGAGTAGAAAAGGGCACTTCTCTAAGTGCATTAATCCTGGATTATATTCCCCCTTGTGATAGTGATGTTGAATCAGACCCAGAGGTACAAAAGGTGCTCCAATTTTCACGACGCAAGGCATAGTAGAACATATGGAAAATCATATCTAAAGTGCCCCTTGAAGAGCTATCATCAAAGATCCCCTGACTGTCATCCTTGTTCGTCATTTTGGGAATTAGTGGTTTTGGATATCAAGACATCCATGCCGTGGTGAAACAAGTCATTTTAAGAAGGGAGCAGGAGCAGAGGTACCATCAAGAACTGACCAGAGTAAGGCTGTCAGCCAATATCAGTGAATTTGAGGCTACAATGTCCTGAGTTGAGGCTGATCATGATGCCAAGTTGAAGGAGCTAAAGCATAAGATCAAGGATAAATTTGTCCAGTAGATGCACCTTCAGCAACAGTTGGATGTTGTTACTAGAGAACTTGACCATCTTAATAATTCACTGGAATGAGTTCAGAAAAATGGTATGAAATCCATCGTTGAAGCCAAGAAATAACTCCATCAAGGTGAGATGAGTGAATCTGGTCGAGTGAATGAACTTCAAGTGGCTGCTAATGAAGCTCGAGATGTCGTAAATCAAATAAAGACTTATGTTGAAAGTATCTTGCAATCCCTGAAAAAAGAGAATAGATTTCAGTCTTTGGATGTCCTTCTAACTTTTATGCATCAAATGAAAAACACATTCATTTTCAATCATTTGTGCATGCCTTCTTTTTCTACCTTCTATAAATTTTTACCTAAGCCAATGGGCCTAGAAAGTATAGTTTGATTTTTTCTAGAATTATTATAAATAACCTTGCAAACATTAAATCTTTGTATTGCTCAATATTACCTAAATAATAAAAAATATATGTTTAGTGAGCTGGGAATTTGACTTTTTTTTAGAGTTCCCTTGTCTTTTATGGGCAGTTTTAAGTCATGCACGTCGTATATAAAAAGGATAATGTTTAAGGTTGAAATAGATTTGACTGAATGAATTAAAATTGACTCAATTCCTTGAAAATTTATCTAAAAACACATTACCACACTCAAGTATGGGAGAAAATATGTAAACTATAACTTAAGATATTTCGAATCTAAGGAATGATATGAGAAAAGGACTAAGAGGCATTAGAAGAAGTATTTCCTAAGAGTGAAGTTACCATTATTTAACAAACCCATTAGGGGGTTGAATTATGCTGGGCCACCTAAGGGCATTGGACGCATAGTCAAATAATAGAATCTTTTGGCTGACAGGTCTGTTATGTAGACTATTTATGTAAGGCCGCCTAAGGGCACATGCTGCATAGTCAGGAAAAAGAACTCTCAGAAATTATACTTTTCTATTGCTAAAAATCCAATGAATGTTTATAGAGATTCAAATTTTCCAAAGCATAGAGTCTGCTGTAAGAAGATAGGTACTTGAATATGGAGAGGATATTTCCAATCAATATTGTCAAATAATTGGATGAATGTAACTCCTATGAAGGTATGGCCCAAACGTAGGGAAGGGAAATATAAACCATAGACTTGAATACTTTTAGATCATGAAAAAGAGTATGGGACAAATATGCTAAGGATGGATATTTTTGCGGATCCCTACATATTTTCATTAAGACAAATAAGGACAAAGGAGGTTTTTATTCCCATGAATGAAGTTACAAATATTTGACAAACCCGTTAGGGGGTTGAATTATGCAGGTACACCTAAGGGAATTGTCTGCATAGTCAAATAATAGAATCTTTTGGCTGATAGGTCTATTAGGTAGACTGTTTATGCAAGGCTGCCTAAGGGCACATGCTGCATAGTCAGACAAAAGAATTCATGGGTATCAAACATTTTGTGACCAGAATCCAAGAAAAGGGTTTTGGAGATCTGGAAGTATTTAAGGTTAGGAGTATGACACATCAAAATGGGCATTGTTCAATGCTTGTAGAGATACACAGACCAATGCTAATCATAATCATGTTGTGGCTGGGTCCTGAATAAAGAGGTTGGATGTAACTACATATCTCATTAGAATGAGAATCAAGATGAATGTAGTTCTTGTAATATAGTTTAACGTCATGTGGGATGAGAGTATAGTAAATCTTAGTTTAGGTCCATATAACTCAGACCATAATAATGAATACACAGTGTGTGTTTTATAAACTTGATATGAATGAAAACCAGGGTTTTCATGCCACATTCATGTTTTTACAGGGGGGACTTTTCAGCCAAGGGACTGAAAGTGAAATTTGGGGTTAGGCCCAAAGACTTGGGGCTAGATTCGAGGGATGATAAAACATTCCTATGTATCCCATATGGATGGGAATCAAGCCGCACGTAGTTCTTGAAATACCCTCTATACAGATTTGGTTCGTACATATGAAGGGTGAAAGGGGACTTTAGTGCAATGATGGTTTGACCCAAAATTAAGGTTCAGGCATTGTCATGTATGCACGTAGTCTTTGTAATATAACATGATTGGAGATCAATGTAAATAATGATTCCCTCTCAAGAGAGGATGTCAAAGAATGTTGTAGTTTATTGTCGTACGGGACAAAATTGCGAATAGTTTAACTTCATATAGCAAGGACGATGGTGAACCAATGTGAAGATATTGTTTTTGGGCTTGAACCTTAGGAGGTTGCCTACGTACCCATCCTAGAAGGAAAGGATCAAAGTCCGCATAGTTCAATTAAAGAACAAATTGGTGATCAAGTTGTTCTTGAGGACAACGGCCTAAAAAATGGTGTTGGGACTTACGCATGGTTAGCGGCCCAGAGAGGGTGTTGTGGTTGAAGTTTACTCTAAGCTCACGTGAGTCATACTCGGTGTGAGAAACAAGAGGTAGCAACAACCCTAACGATGCACAATTTAATGTTATGCTGGACGAAAGGGGAACAATATAGTTTAACGTCATGTTGGACGATAGAGTGTTTTACAGTTTAGCGTTATGTAGCTAGGACGTATTAGGGATTTTTTTCATAATTTAAAGTCATGTGGGACAAAGAGGTGCACAGTTTAACATCGTATAACTAAAATGATGGTTATGCAGTTTAACATCTTGCTGGACGTAAGGTACTTCTGTACAGTTTAGCATCATGTATCTTGGACGTCACAGTTTAATGTCATATTAGACGTATAAGGGACTATGCAGTTTAATAACATGTAGTAAGGACAACACAGTTTAACGTCATGTTGGACATAAGGGTATTTTTGTTACACAAAATAATTCTTCAAGAATCTTGCATTGGTAAGAATTGTGATGAGTTCTCCATCCATTGAGATTAAAGAATAAGCTTTATTGGAGAAGACCTTATGTATTGAGTAAGGTCCTTCCTACTTTGTCTCAAGATTGGGAGGTTTCTTTCCTGGTATCATTGGAGTTCTGAGAACCAATAACAATTCTCCTTGAATGAATGAACGAAGATGAAATTTTTTGTTGAAACCTCATTAAATTCGAATCTGATAGACATCCAAGTGATGTAGAGTGTATAATATTTTCTCATCTAATCATTCCAATTCATCCAACTGCTTTTGACATTGTTCATCTATAGATGACTGATCACAAATGGCTTCTCTGAGCAAAGGTAATTGAACTTCAATGGACAAGACTACTTCTATTCCATATACTAATGAATATGGAGTTGACCACGTTGCAGAGCAGGTGGTGGTTCGATAATCCCATAAAGCATGAAAGAGTTTATCAGGCCATGATTTCTTATCTTTATCCACCATCTTTTGCAGTATATTTGAAAGAGTCTTACTGAAGGATTCTATATGGCCATTAGCTACTACATGATACTGTAACACCCTGAGATCTTATGAGAATTTTTTTATGTCTTATGTTATATGCCACACCAAAGGAATCTTTCACAACACACAATACAGACTTGTCTTGCATTACACGCAATCACGACGTTCGTCGATAGTGTGTGTAGTACACAATACCGGGTTTCACTAAACAACGATATATTATTATGGACTAGCCGTTATGAATAGTATTAACTAAATTTTGAATTTTATAACATTATTATTCATCTTACACATTTTATAGAACATGGTAAGAGAACAAAATAATTTTTTCGGGTAAAATAAGTATTTTTCAAAAAATGCAGTTTTTCCGCCTTTTGATGGTGCACCCACATTAAATCTAGTTTTTCACATGTTTATAAGTTAAATTTGACAAAATAAAATTCTTCTTTGGAATCACGATATAAAAATTTACTTTGGATAAATCTTTGATATTTTTCTGATAACTTTCATATTTTGATGAATAGTAAAAATACGCTATTTTTTTATTACAAACAACTTTTTTCATTGGAATGATTTATATGGTTAAATTATAATATTGAATGGCTTTAAAGTATATATAGAATATATTTTTACCATTTAAAATAATATATGTCATTAGAATTAATTTCATATTGAATTCATAGGTAAAAACATTTCAATCTTTGACAATGTTTTAACTTCTAAAACCCGTTTTCTTAAAAACGGGATTAATTTTAAACTAATTACTACAACTTATGTGTTTTGAATTTTGAAAAATGGATTCCATATTTGGAATCAGTGGGTCCAAATTATGTTAATAGGATACTTTTTATTTTTGGGCATTATGAATAGTAATTATGGTAAATTTTATTTACCATAGTTAAAGGTAAATCGGATAATTAATGGTAAATATAAGATTATAAAATTACACTAACACATGAAAAAATCTTATTAGATGACTAAAGGTAGACCCATATCACCTAATGGTCGGATTAGATTCGTGTAATGGACTTTTATCTATGAAAATAATTTAATTATTATTAAAATCAAAGAAAGTGACAACATGTCACTTTCTTAAAACTTATAAGTATAATAATTTTAATTTAGTGATAAACTTAATGAAACTTCAAACATGAATCGTATACAGAAATATAATACAATTATATACATCATATAAATTTATTTATAATTTTTAGGTATTAAATAATTATCATTAATTATGACTCAATAGTGATGTTGAAATTATTTTATTAATTAAAATATCAAATAAATGGTTTTAAAAATATTAAAATAAATATTATATGAACTATTTAATGTTATCCACTAATTTTATAGATATATATGACATTTTATGAATCTATTAAAGATTTTATTTATAACATATCTTCTGTATATATTTTATTTAAAATCAAATAAATGAATAGTGTAAAAATTGACACTATTGTTATTTTATAAAAATAACATATTATAAAATTGTTTAAAAATCACAAAAATATTTAAAAATCATAAATTAAAATTTATATGGTCTAAAATGTAATAAAGTGTCAAATTATGGAAAATTAACAACACATATGTAATTATTTATTATAATATAAAATTTAGAATATTATTACCATAAATAAAATTAAATTGAAAAATAAGGATAAATCAAGTTGATAATGGTTAAAATAAATTCCTAACATGTCTAAATTTTATTGGTTGATGATATTACAACCTTATATCATCTAATATTCTGATATGAGTCATTTTGGAAGTTTTTAAGTGGGGATGAGATTTAATATAAACTAATATTTCTTATATTTCCAAAGGTGCCCCTCTCCTCTCTTATAAAAGGGAACCTCCTCCCTCTCCTCATCACACGAATTTTAGCCTTCAAGCTCGTCCAAACCCTGCCCATTTCACTTCCCCAATTCCATATAAACATCCTATAGGTCCTGGTATTCTTCAAATACCAATTTTTGTGCCCTAAGAGGAGGTCTCAAAGAGGCGCTTCAAAGAAGAGGTAATGTCTGTTACCGATTCTTTCAACTTTATTTCTTCTTCTACTTATTCTTCTTTAGTTGTTTCATTATGAAGTAATAAAATAAGTATCAGTCATATACTTATATGTTATTATAAGTATGAAACAACCCTATTTCACCATCTATCCATCCTACGGAAAACGAAATCACCGCACGTGCGTGCGTACGAAATACTGTCTCCACGCCGTGGTGTAATATATTTTCCACCACCACATTACTTGGATGGGTATAATGGTGTAAATAATGACTATATATGATAATTGTAAAGTGATATTGATTCTGAAATAGTATACATACACTCCAATACAATTCCACAATCATGGGAATGATATCATCGCTCATGCGTACGTACGGAATACCGTCTCCACGATGTGATTCGACTCGTTCTACATGATCTTCATTGAATAATGGTTATATAAATGAATTTATTGAATAAATATGATATATATTACACTAATACCATTCTTGAAATGAGGTGTCTATAACCTAAAAAGAGTAATAAGAATTTATTCGACAAAACACACATACGAACATAAAGCAATAAACACCCGAATAACAAGTAGCAATGAAATATTACTAATAAGAAGCTAATAAAATGACCATATATGATATCATAAAAATAATTATGATTCTGAAATAAGTCAATGACATTATTTAAATCATTATACAGGATGTTCGGACTCTTACGAAGAAAATCGGACCTAAGGTAAGGGAAAATCTCACAATCTCATTTTTATCCGAGATTGTTTATACTTCAGAATTTACTGGGGAATATTTATCATCCACATCCATGTTTCCTTAATAGGTAATATTATTTCCATCCACCTAAAATTTTTCAAATCCAATTTTACCCTTCGGTGAGTTTTTAGTAAAAGAAATGAAAGGAATCTTTTGTCGTTTTTCGTACGAGGTACTTTTTGACTTTTCCGCCAAAGTATGGGAAGAATGTTTTTTTAACTTATACGACATGAATGGATTTTTAGAAAATTATTTCCATGAAACTTCATTTACATGTTTACAAGTTTATTTTTAATCAACTTCTTTTAGTTCAAAATTGTATGACATGTTAAGAAAGGAAAAATGTTTTTGAAGTAGAAAGGATATTTTCTTCAAGAATGGAGTTCAAGTGTTTTATCAAAATTATTTTCCATCTAAGATAATATAGGGTTCTGTTTATATCCAAATTATTACATTGATTTTATTATGTTGTGATGGAATTATTTTTATGAAGTCCTTTATCTTATACGAATTGTTTTATGATTTCACGATGTTTAAGACTCCCATTTTTATTACATGGGTTATGCTATGATGTATGATTTGTGATTTTGTGGAACACATAAGAATGGTTTCATTATGAGATGGGTGGGACCTATATCTCCCTCCAATGCATTGGGTAAATATTTATATCTCATGAGATATACATGACTGGAATGGCAGGTTAAACCGGTTCAGTGAAACAAGACTGAAACGAGGAGTGAACTCGGTTCAGAAATGGACTTTGTCCACTAAGATAGTCTTTGAAATGAGTATTGACTACTAAGAAATGATTTTATATGATTATGTGTGTATTTCACAAAGATTAATGTTTTAAGTTATGATTATTGGAATTACATTTCACTTCTATGATTTATCCCATGTTATGATCTCTTTTGCAGGATAAGATTTTCAAAATGTTATCTTCTTATAAATATGATATGTTTGATATTTATTTTGTTTACCCTTACTGATCATTTGAGCTCACCCTTTTGTATGTTTTATTTTCCCCAGGTCAGGAAGAAGGATATTAAGTAGTATATGCCAAAAAGGGACTCTAGATATGAAGAAATAAATGGGAGACAATGTAGATGATTTATGAACCAGTTGTTTATGTTTCCCAGTTTCTAAAGACACTATACCTATACGGTCCTTTCATGGTTTTGTTATATGTTGTAATAATTATGCTTAAATTTTGAAGTAATAACCATGTATGTAAAGTATGGGTCGTTATAGTTGGTATCAGAGGAAAGGTATAGTCAACCTTTTGAAACTAGGATGTGAAAGCCTTAGTAAGAAACTAATGATATCTCTAAGCATAGAACAAAATCTTAGTGTTTTATAAATGGCCCTGAACAACCTATGATAAGACCTTAAGTGTGAAATTTTATTCTTGATTATGTGGTTTTCCTATTATAATTAGTGTTACTCACACTATTCTTCTTGGTTTTAGTCAATGGCTGGAACCCGAAGGAACCGTGTTAATGCGGAATCCGACGGGAAATGCAATGATTGTCCCCCTAAGCAACCAAACATTATGGGAGCTGGAATGTAGAATCTTGTAGCCATGCTCACACAACTTTCTCAAGCGATGAATCATGCAGGACTTCCAAACAAGAAAAGGAAGGAGCAAAATTCTATTGAATCCTTCACGAGGTAGCGTCCAACTTCATTCAGTGGGTCTTCTAATCCATTTGTGGCTGAACAATGGATCAGTACCACTGAAAAGATATTTTCAGTCGTTCAATGTTCTGAACATGATAATGTCATCTTAGCAGTATATCGTTTGGAAGGTGATGCTGATCAATGGTGGAATCTTATTAAGAATACGAGGCAAAGGGATGAAATTGAGTCCAAGGAATGGGACGATTTCAAGAACTTATTTTTCAATAAGTATTTCCCTCGTATTCTTCAAACAAAGATGGAGAAGGAGTTTCTTGAACTGATGTAAAAGGATGATGAATCTGTTGGTACCTACGAAGCAAATTTTACAAGACTTGCAAGGTACGCTTTCGGAATTATTATCCAACCTAAGAGTAAGACCGATCGATTCTTTAGTAGCTTAAAACCAAGTCTTCGAAGGGCGTTAGCCATAAGGTACTTCAATAGCTACGTGGAAATTGTTCGATGTGCTCTCAAGGTTGAGATGGAGATTGGTGTAACCCATCAGTCACATGGGTTTGATAAGAAGAGGAAAATGGAATTCAAGGGAAAATATAAAGACCACACTGAAAAGAAGATGAGTTTTTACTTATGCTCAAAGTGTGGAAAGAAACATGGAGGAAATTGTCTTAAGGGGACAAGAAAATGTTATAATTGTAGAAAAGAAGTTCATCGGGCAATTGAATATCGAAATAATGGGAAGAAGATGTCTAATGATGCAAATAAAGGAAGGGATACACAGAATTAACCTAATAAACTTCAATGTTTCAAGTGCAAGGAGATGGGGCATTATGCCAATCAATGCCTAAATCCAAGGGTTGATTATGATGATCGACGTCAATAAACTCTTAAGGCCAAAGACAAAAGAAAGTCACATGCAATTACTATCGGCGATGTGGAGTACGACAACGAAGTGGTGAGAGGTACACTTACCATCCAATCTAAAGTATCAAATGTTTTATTTGATTCTGGATCCACCCACTCTTTTATTTCTGAAGAATTTTCTAAGGGTATCGCCATATTACCTCAACAATTAGATGTTGAGTTGGTTGTGACAACTCCTAATGGCACAACAGTCACATCAAAAGTTTGCAATTCTTCTCCGATTGAAGTTTGTGGGAAAGTGCTTCCTACAAATCATGTGATCCTTCCTATAGTGGAAATTGATGTGATTCTTGGCATGTATTGGCTTTCTTTATATGTAGCTCATATCAATTTCCAAAGAAGGGAGGTCACATTTCATATTCCAGATCAATCTATGATCGTCTATCGATGCAAGGATGAACATAACCTTCTAGTGGAAATTTCTTCCATATTATGGGTCTTGATTCCACTAAATGAAGGTTATTTTTCTCAAATGGTTGGAGAGAAACTCATGATTAATAATATGCCCATTGTACGAGAATTTGATGATGTCTTTCCGGAGGAATTTCCAGGTCTTCCACCAAATCGTGAACTTGAGTTTTCAATAGAACTCGTACCGTGTGCTTTACCTATTTCAAAGACACCTTATATAATGGCCCCAATTGAGTTGCAGAAATTGAAGAAGCAACTCCAAGAGAATCTTGATAAAGGATTCATATGCCCTAGTGCGTCACCTTGGGGAGCACCTGTTTTGTTTGTTAAGAAGAAAGATGGATCAATGAGACTCTGCATTGATTATCGAGAACTTAACAAGATCACTATCAAGAACAGATATCCTCTCCCACGCATTGAGGACCTATTTGACTAACTACGCGGAGCTCAATACTTTTCCAAGATTGATCTTTGTTTAGGGTATCATCAATTAAGGGTCAAAAGGGAGGATATACCAAAGACGGATTTTCGTACAAGGTATGGACACTATGAATTTATAGTGATGCCATTTTGTCTTACTAATTCCCCTGATATCTTCATGGATCTTATGAATAGAGCCTTTAGAGACTATCATGATCAGTTTGTGGTAGTCTTTATAGATGATATTCTTTTCTATTCAAAGAGTAATGAAGAACATTAAGATCACTTGATAATTGTATTAAAGACCCTAAGAAAGGAGAAGCTTTATGACAAATTTACCAAGTGTGAATTTTGGATTCAAAAAGTTGCATTTTTGGGTCACATAATCTCAAAAGAGGGGATATCTATGGATCCAGCAAAAATAGAGGTTATCGAAAGATGGTCGAGACCAACAATAGTAACTGAGATCTGAAGTTTTCTTGGTTTGGCTGGATATTACCAACGTTTTGTGAAATATTTTTCAAGGTTATCTAACCCAGTAACCAAGTTGACTCGGAAAGGAGTTAAGTTTGTTTAGACAGAGGAATGTGAAGAGAATTTCAAAGAGCTAAAAAGAAGTTTAGCCAGTGCACATGTGCTCACACTACCTTGCAATGGATAATGGTTTGTGATCTACAGTGATGCATCCAAGAAGGGACTGGGGTGTGTTCTCATGAAAAATGATATGGTGATAGCTTATCCCTCATGACAGTTGAAAATCCATGAGCAAAATTACCCAACTCATGATTTGGAGTTAGCTGCGGTAATCTTTGCATTAAAGATTTGGAGGCATTACCTTTATGGTGAAAGGTGTGATATTTATACTGATCATAAAAGTTTAAAGTATATTTTCACACAAAAGGAGCTGAATATGCGTCAAAGAAGATGGTTGGAGCTGATTAATGATTACGACTGCTCAATTCATTACCACCCTGGGAAAGAAAACAAGGTAGCAAATGCATTAAGTTGACAAGACCATGCTAGATTATCCATGATTAGGGTCACAAAAGATCCAATATTTATGGATTTACAAAGGATGGATCTTGTAATTATAATGGAAAGGGAAAAGTCTTATCTTTCTCAAATGAATTTTCAACCATCTATACACGTGAAGATTAAAGAGGCACAGAAAGGAGATGTAGAGTTACAAAAGAAGGTGAGAAATGTTCCTGAATTCAACCTTGATTGTGATGGGATAATAAGGTTCAGGAATCGGGTTTGTGTTCCTCCCATCCCAGAATTAAAGACAGATCTACTGGAAGAGGCTCATAGTTCTTCATTTTCTATTCATCCTGGAAGTACAAATATGTGTAGGGACCTGAAAGAGTACTTCTGGTGGGATGGCATGAAAACGGATGTTACTGAATATGTCTCTCGATGCTTGGTTTGTCAGAAAGTTAAAGATGAGAGACAAAAGTCTAAGGGGATGTTACAACCATTACCCATACCAAAATGGAAATGGGAAAACATCACTATGGACTTTTTCACTAGACTTCCTAAAACATCCAAAGGCAATAATGCTATCTGGGTTATAGTTGATCATCTTATGAAGTTGGCACACTTCATTGCTATTAGAGAATATTTTTCTCTTGATCAGCTTGCCAGGATATATGTAAAGGAAGTGGTAAGATTTCATGGAGTACCAATTTCCATTATATCTGATTGGGATCCGAGGTTTACCTCTAAATTATGGCGAATTCTTCAGCATGCTCTAGATATAGAGTTGAGTTTCAGCACTGCTTACCATCCTCAGACAGACGGTCAGTCTGAGAGGACAATTCAAACTCTAGAAGACATGTTGAGAGCTTGCTCAATGGATTTCAAAGGTGTTTGGGATCAACACCTATCTTTGGTGGAATTTTCTTATAATAATAGCTTTCACTCTAGTATTCAGATGGATCCTTATGAAGCCCTCTATGGAAAGAAATGAAAAACTCTAACTTGCTGGGATGAAGTTGGGGAAAGAAAGCTATTAGGACCTGATCTTGTTGATGAGATGGCAGAAAAGGTCAGATCTATTCAACAACACATAAGAGCAGCTCAGAGTCAACAAAAAAGTTATGCCAACAACCGAAGAAAATACCTAGAGTTAGAAGTGGGTGATAAAGTGTTCTTACGAATATCTCCCTAGAAGAGGGTCATGATATTTGGAAAGAAGGGAAAGTTGAGCCCTAGATATATCGGTCCTTTTGAAATTCTGGATCGTGTTGGGAAGGTAGCTTACCGATTGTCACTTCCACGGAATCTATCTCAAGTTCACGATGTGTTCCATGTATCTCTCCTGAGAAAGTACATACCCGGTCCTTCACATGTACTCAGCTCAGAAGTTGTACCACTGGAGCAAGATCTTTCTTATGAAGAACAACCGATAGAGATTCTGGATCATAGCGAAAAAGTCCTACGGAACAAGACCACTCGCTTGGTGAATGTTTTATAGAGGAACCACCAATTAGAAGAAGCTACATGGGAACTTGAGGATATGATGAGGGAGAGGTATCCTCATCTGTTTCTAATGAAGTGACGAATTTCAAGGGTGAAATTCATTTTAAGGGGGGTAGAATGTAACACCCGGAGATTTTATGAGAAATTATTTTGATGTCTTATGTTATACGCAACACCAAAGGAATCTTTCACAACACACAATACTGACTTGTCTTGCATTACACGCAATCGCAACATTCCTTGATAGTGTGTGTAGTACGCAATACCGGGTTTCACTAAACAAAGATATATTTTTATGGACTAGCCGTTATGAATAGTATTAACTTCATTTTGAATTTTATAACATTATTATTCATCTTACACATTTTATATAACATGGTAAGTGAACAAAATAATTTTTTTGGGTAAAATAAGTATTTTTTCAAAAAATGCAGTTTTGCCGCCTTTTGATGGCGCACCCACATTAAATCTAGTTTTTGATATGTTTATAAGTTCAATTTGACAAAATAAAATTCTTATTTGGAATCATGATATAAAATTTACTTCGGATAAATCTTTGATATTTTTCTGATAACTTTCATATTTTGATGAATAGTAAAAATACGCTATTTTTTAATTAAAAACAACTTTTTTCATTGAGATGATTTATATGGTTAAAATATAATATTTAGTGGTTTTAAAGTATAAATAGAATATATTTTTACCATTTAATATAATATATGTCATGATCATTAATTTCACATTGAATTCATAGGTAAAAACATTTCAATCTTTGGCAATGTTTTAACTTCTAAAACCCATTTTCTTAACAATGGGATTAATTTTAAATTAATTACTGCAACTTATGTGTTTTGAATTTTGAAAAATGGATTCCATATTTGGAATCAGTGGGTCCAAATTATGTTAATAGGCTACTTTTTATTTTTGGGCATTATGAATAGTAACTACGGTAAATTTTATTTACCATAATTAAAGGTAAATCGGGTAATTAAGGGTAAATATAAGATTATAAAATTACCCTAACACCTTCCAAAATCCTATTGTATGACTAAAATTCGACCCATATCACCTAAGGGTCGGATTAGATTCATTTAATGGATTTATTTACATGAAAATAATTTAATTATTATTAAAACCAAAGAAAGTGACAACATGTCACTTTCTTAAATCTTATAAGTATATTAATTTTAATTTAGTGCTAAACTTAATGAAACTTCAAAAATGAATAGTCTACAGAAATATAATACAATTATCTACATCATATGAATTTATTTATAATTTTTAGGGATTAAATATTTATCATTAATTATGACACAATAGTGATGTTGAAATTATTTTATTAATTAAAATATCAAATAAATGGTTTTAAAAATATTAAAATAAATATTATATGAACTATTTAAAGTGATCCACTAATTTTATAGGTACATATGACATTTTATGAACCTATTAAAGCTTTTAGTTCGAACATATCTTCTGAATATATTTTATTTAAATTCAAATAAATGAATAGTGTCAAAATTGACACTATTGTTATTTTATAAAAATAACATATTATAAATTTGTTTAAAAATCACAAAAATATTTAAAAATTATAAATTAAAATTTATATGGTCTAAAATTTCATAAAGTGTCAAATTATGGAAAATTAACAACACATATGTAATTATTTATAATAATTTAAAATTTAGAATATTATTACCACAAATAAAATTAAATTGATAAATAAGGATAAATCAAGTTGATAATGTTTAAAATAAATTCCTAACATGTCTAAATATTATTGGTCGATGAGATTACAACCCTATCTCATCTAATCTTTGGATATGAGTCATTTTGGAAGTTTTTATGTGGGGTTGGGATTTAATATAAACTAATATTTCTTATATTTCCAAAGGTTCCCCTCTCCTCCCTTATAAAAGGGCACCTCCTCCCTCTCCTCCTCACACCAATTTGAGCTTTCAAGATCGGCCAAACCCTGCCCATTTCACTTCCCCACTTCCCTAGAAACATCCTAGAGGTCCTAGTCTTCTTCAAAGACCAATTTTAGTTCCCTAAGAGGAGGTCTCAAAGAGGCACTTCAAAGAAGAGGTAATGTCTGTTACTGATTCTTTCAACTTTATTTCTTCTTCTACTTATTCTAATTTAGTTGTTTCATTATGAAGTAATAACATCAGTATCAATAATATACTGATATGTTATTGTAAGTATGAAACAACCCTATTTAACCATCTATCCATCCTACGGAAAACGTAATCACCGCGCGTGCGTCCGTATGGAATACCGTCTCCACACCGTGGTGTAATCTATTTTCCACCACCACCTTACTTGGATGGGTATAATGGTGTAAATAATGACTATATATGATTATTATAAAGTGATATTGATTCTGAAATAGTATTCATACACTCCAATACAATTCCACAATCATTGGAACGATATCATCGCTCGTGCGTATGTACGGAATACCGTCTCCACGATGTGATGCGACTCGTTCTACATGATCTTCATTGCATAATGATTATATAAACGAATTGAATGAATAAATATGATATATATTAAAATAATAACATTCTGCAAATTAGGTGTCTATAACCTAAAAAGATTAATAAGAATTTATTCGACAAAACACACATACGAACATAAAGCAATAAACACCCAAATAACAAGTAGCAATGAAATATTACTAATAAGAAGCTAAGAAAATGACCATATATGATATCATAAAAATAATTTTGATTATGTATTAAGTCAATGAAATTATTTAAATCATTATACAGGAGGTTTGGACACTTACGAAGAAAATCGGACCTAAGGTAAGGGAAAATCTCACAATCTCATTTTTATCCGAGATTGTTTATACTTCAGAATTTACTAGGGAATATTTATCATCCACATCCATGTTTCCTCAATATGTAATATTATTTCCATCCACCTACAATTTTTTAAATCCAATTTTACCCTTCGTTGAGTTTTTAGTAAAAGATATGAAAGGAATCTTTTGTCGTTTTTCGTACGAGGTACTTTTTGACTTTTCCGCCAAAGTATGGGAAGAATGTTTTTTTAACTTATATGGAATGAATGGATTTTTAGAAAATTATTTCCATGAAGATTCCTTTACAAGTTTTAAAGTTTATTTTTAATCAACTTCTTTTAGTTTAAAATTGTATGACATGTTATGAAAGGAAAACTGTTTTTGAAGTAGAAAGGATATTTTCCTCAAGAATGGAGTTCAAGTGTTATATCAAAATTATTTTACATCTAAGATAATATAGGGTCCTGTTTATATCCCAATTATTACATTGATTTTATTATGTTGTGATGGAATTATTTTTATGAATTACATTATCTTATATGAATTGTTTTATGATGTCACTTCTTTAAGACTCCCATTTTTATTACATGGGCTATGATATGATGTATGATTTGTGATTTTGTGGCACACATAAGAATGGTTTCATTATGAGATGGGTGGGACCTATATTTTCCTTCAATGCATTGGGTAAAGATTTATATCTCATGAGATAGACATGGCTGGAATAGTAGGTTAAACCGGTTTAGTGAAACAGGACTGAAACGAGGAGTGAACTCGGTTCAAAAATGGACTTTGTCCTCTAAGATAGTCTTGGCAATGAGTCTTGACTACTAAGAAATGATTTTCTATGATTATGTGTGTATTCCATAAAGCTTCATGTTTTAGGTTATGATTATTGGAATTACATTTCACTTCTATGATTTATCCCATGTTATGATCTCTTTTGCAGGATAAGATTTTCAAAATGTTATGTTCTTATAAATATTATATGTTTGATATTTCTTTTTTTCCCCTACTGAGCATTTGAGCTCACCCTTTTGTATGTTTTCTTTTCCCCAGGTCTGGAAGAAGGATATTAAGTAGTATATGCCAAAAAGGGACTCTAGATATGATGAAATAAATGGGAGACAACGTAGATGATTTATGAACCAGTTGTTTATGTTTCCCAGTTTCTAAAGACACTATACCTATACGGTCCATTCATGGTTTTGTTATATGTGGTAATAATTATGATTAAATTTTGAATTAATAACCATGTATGTAAAGTATGGGGCGTTATAGATACTGAGATGAATGGTTGGATTTGATTTTGTATTCTTGATACAACTTCCTTACCTCGGAAGAAAAGAAGTTGGACCCATTCTCCATCAATATGGTAGGAGGGACACCAAATCTGGTAATGATGTTAGACTTGATGAAGATAACAATGATTTTAGAACTAACTTATTTGAGAGGTATGTCCTCTGCCCATTTGGAAACGAAGTTAGTAGTAGTAAGAATATACTTAAACTACTTGGCTATAGCTGAAGGATAAGGTCCCACTACATCCATTCCCCATATGGAAAATGTCCATGAGTATTTAGCTGTATGAAGCAACTTTGGGGGTTGATGAATGAAGTTGGAACATACATGGCATGAATTAAACTTCTTCATTAAATCAACACAATCTTGTATCATTGAAGGAGAAAAGTATCCAAGCCTTCAAATTTGATCAGATAGTCTATGTCCAGACTGGTGGTCACCACAGACTCTTGCATGTACTTCTTTCATGACAGTCATTGTCTCTTCACCATCTATGCATCTAAAGAGAACTCCATAAAAACTCTTTTGTAGAGAATTTTTTATAGGTGATATGGGCTGTCATAAAGAGTAAAATTGACCACACATCACCAGATTTGTTCTTTCCCGGATCTATCTGGTGGAAGTGTTCCATTTTGAAGGTATTCCCTGACAGGTGTCATACATCCTGTAGTATGACCATATGGTTCAGAAATGGGACTAATTTCATTGATTTCCTCTTTTCTGGTTTGAAAATAAGGTGAAATTGTATGACGGTGGGAAATACTGATGATTGTTTCATCCCGATTTGGATCTGCAAGTGCTATGGCTATATTAGCCAGTGCACCAGCTTGGGCATTTTGTGATCACGGGACATAAGAAAATGTCTGTTCCGAAGAATATTCTGCCATTAACTCTTTGATGTAATCGTACAAAGAGATTAACTCTTCTTTTATGATGGAATAATCCCCATTGACTTGTTTTATTACCAGGTCTGAATCACCTTTCACCTTTAAGTGATTCACTTGTGCTTGAAGTTCCAACTCCAATCCTGCGATGAGAGCTTGATATTCTGCTTCATTTTTATACCGCCTTCCCACAATAATAAGGAATAGGGTAGCACTGCCTTTTCTGGGGAAATAAGCATTATTCCTAACCCAACTTTGTTGAATTTAGGATCTTCCATTTTCTTCCTTGTTGGACTTTTGGAAGCACCATCAAAGTACATTTCCCATGTTTGAAGATTATCTTGAATAGTAAAGAATTCCTCATCAAGAAGTTCAATATCTAAAGATGTATCTTCTAATAAAGGGTGTTCAGCAAGGAAATCAGACAGAGCTTGGCCCTTTATTTCCTTTTGAGACACATACTGAATATCAAATTGCTGCAAAATAACTGCCCACCTTTCCAGATGTCAGGTAAGAATTGGACGACTAAGGAGGAATTTTAGTGGGTTATTGCAAGATACCAATTGGACCTCATGATGTTGAAGGTAGTGTCTCAATTTCTGAACTGCAAAGATTAATGCTGGGTATCACTTTTCAATACATGAATATTGGGTTTCTGCTTCAAGCATAGTCTGACTGAGATAGTAATGGTTGTTTTCATTCCCAGCATCATTCTTCTGGGCTAGGAAAGCACCCAATGATCACTCTAAATCTGTCACATAAAGAATAAGTGGTCTTCCTTCAATAGGTAGCATTAATACCGGTGTACTCAAGAGTTATTTCTTGAGAATATTGAATGATTCTTGACATTCTTGACTCCACTGGTAAGTGACTCCCTTATTCATCAATTTGGTGAAGGGTAAACTTTTTCCTGCCAAATTGGCGATGAAACGCCGAATATAGGTTAAGTGTCCTTGAATTCCTCTCAATTCCTTCAAATTTCGAGGAGGTGACATACCAAGGATTGACATTGTCTTCTCAGGATCAAATTTGATCCCACGATGGCATACAACAAATCCGAGAAATTTTCCTAAGGTTACCCCAAAAGCACATTTTAAGGGGTTCATCTTCAAATTGTGCTGTCGAAGTTTGTGGAATATGATTTCCAAATCATCCAAGTGATTAGAACGTTGTCTGGATTAAACCACCAAATCATCCACATAACATTCAACAAACTTCCCTAAAAATGGATTGAAGATACGATACATTGCACGCTGATATGTTGCGCCTGTATTCTTCAGGCCAAAGGGCATTACCTGATATCAAAACACACCCTGAGGGGCTCGTAAGGCTGTATATTCTTCATCTTCTAGAGCAATTCATATTTGATTATACCCAAAATATACATCCATGAAGGAAAGTGATTCATAACCAGTTATTGCATCAATTAAGAGTTTTATAATCAGAACTGGAAAATCATCTTTAGGATTGTGCCGATTAAGATCTCTGAAATCAATGCACACTTTAATTTGTCCATTATTCTTTTTCACAAGGACAATATTAGCCAACCACTTGGGATATTGAACTTCTCTAAAAAATTTAGCTTTGATAATATTATCCACTTCAGCTTCAATTTTGGAAGCATAAGTTGGGTGTGTTCTTATTGCGGCTTGCTTGAATCCTCGATGTTCTTCTGGAAAAACCAAATTATGAGTAGCAACATTGGGATCAAGCCCTGTCATTTCTGTATAGTTCCAAGAAAATATATCTCTATTTTTCTTCAAAAATGAAATATACATCTCCTTCTCTTCAAGATTCATGGCCGCACTAATTAAAGTGGGGTGTGGATCTTCTTTTGTACCAAGATTTATTTCTCTGAGTTCATCCACAGTGGTAGAGATACCCTCTTCAAAAGATGGAGGAGCATCCTTGAGATCTTCCTCTTCTTCTTCAACACATGTTATTTCTTCTGTTTCTACTTTCATTGTAGATTATGAAGCATAATTTTTAGGATCAAGAGAGATTTTAAAATTTTAACATCTTGAAGAAGAGGCTACCATTTCTGAACCTATTGATGATGAAGGGTCTTCCTTGGGTAATAAAGAGGAGATTATGGATTGAGAATCAATATCATCATTCACCTATGATATTGCAATAACTTCTTCTAGCCTAGATGGTGAAGTATAGAATTTATGGATTTTAGGGGATAAAATGAATACATATCCATTTGAGCTTTCATCATTTCTTAGTGAATCACCAATTTCTCCCATGCTGTCTGGCTTGATTGCCATAATTGACATTATGTAAGTTTCTATAAGATTATTTGGATTTGGGTCTATCCTGTCAATTTGATTGATAGGAAAGACATAATCTGTACACACATGTATGAATGGGTTTACTGGAATCTTTTCCAAACCATATGGAGCATTATCTTTGGTAACCTCCCTTGTTGTGGATTTCTCCTTACCCTCCATGTGATAGAATTCCGCCTCAATGTATTGAGATTCACATGTTTTGAATGGGGCTTTATCACCATACAATGTCCAAATTTGACTATTTAAACAATATTTGAGACATTGATGGTATGTTGAATGGATTGTCACATGTTGATGTAGCCAAGGTCTTCCAAGAAAAATATTGAATGTTGTGTCATGACGAAAAACCATGAAATCTAAATTGGATGCAAGATCTCCAAACTGAGTTCTGAGTGTGATCTCTCCCATAGGTTCTTCTTCATTTTTATCATATCCTTAGAACATCAAAGTAGAAGGAGATAAATCAGATTCGGTGAGGCCCAATTGACGAAGTGTACGAATGGGGATGAGGTTGAATCCTAAACCAGTATCAATGAAAGCTCTTCATATGTCAACATCATTGACCTTACTAGATAAATACCAAGGTCTTATATGTCCATGCACAACATCATCTTCATCTTCATCAGTGAAAGATATCACTACATGGAATTCTGCAAGATTATTCTCTACATGGTAGCCGTAACAATTTCAGTTTTGAATTCCTGAGGACTTGACAAAGCCTCGATGAGTGCCTCCCGAAGATCATTTGATAGATTCAAGGCATCATGAATTGATAACTTGGCCGGTACTTGGGCCAAATGGTTCAATACATCATATTTTTGATCCAAAGGTTTGTGTTTTCCAATAGGAACACGTGGTTTCGCAGGTGCCTTAGAGGTTGATGATTTGAAAGTAGATGCTTCTTGTATCGGGATAGGAGTTGGAAATACTCTAGGATTTGGAATATTAGACCGACTAGGTCTATTTATTTTCTAAGAGGAAAAAGGTGTAACCTCTAACCGATCCTCCAGAATAATTTTGCTGGGACTAAATCTGCCATGCATGGAAGAACTTTCTTGTTATTGTTGAGATCGCTGAAGGGATCTACCACAAGTTTCTACTTCATACACAGTTCTAGCAGGGGTAGAATTGGAATAGTGAATTCTGGGATATCCATGTCTTCCTATGTATCCCAGACCTCTACAACTCCCTCTAATTCCTCTGTTTGATACTGGGAACTCAGTTTCATCAAGATCGAAATTGTGACTGGCATAAGGATCTGTTAAGTGAATCATGTTAACAGAACCAAAGATCAACCCTTCATCTAATGAAGACTATTCCTGATTGGCCAATTTAGGATGTTCCGTTTGGTGGGACGGTGCCCGTGACTTTGAAGTAGATGGAATAAAATATTCCAGATTCAAAGACAGCTTAAGCTTTGGCACAATCTCATCTTCTTCTGAATGATCTTCTTTCATTGAATTATGCCATTTCTTTAAATATTTTCCCTCCGATGAAGGGGGTTTTGTTGTGGCATTCATAGCAGAGGACACAATTGGTTTCTTCAATTATGTTTGTAAAATGGAATGAGTTCGGTTGATCATTTTTATGACCATCTAATCATCATATTTCTGCGCATTGTTTCTTTTGACTTCTTGCCACTCGCCTTCTTCCTATGGATCTGTATCCGTAACACATGCTACCTGAGATGAAGAACCTTTCAATTTGACTTGTCCCGAGTCCACCATTTTTTGCAGGAGGTCTTTGAAGACAAAACACTCCTGAATGGTATTCCCCAACATCGGATGATATGGGAAATATTTGGAACGATCTTCATATCCTTCCTTGTTCGTCCTTTTGGGACTTGGCAACTGAACCAAATTATTTTCCAGAGCCGAAATAAAGTAACCAGGAACTTGTTCATTTCAGAAAGAATAAACCATGCTCTTCAAATCTTCAAATTGTTTCCGTATTTGATCTATTTGATTTTATTGATAAAAAGGACTCTGTTTTTTACTCTTAGGAGGTGGAGCCCTTCAATAAGATGAATGTTTTGAAGTGGAAGCAGGTACATGTGCTTGTTTAAGCGTAACAGTAGCAGTCTTTGCTCTTCCCATTCTCCTTCCTGGAGTTGATGGAATTAAACGAGTTTTATCCTTAGTCTTCATAAGAGAGTATTCAATCTGTTGAGCGATTGAAGTAAGGTCTCGAACCCATCCTGTGTATTTCATAGGGATCAATTGTGTGAGTAATTCATCATGAAAATTTTCCACACAGATTGGCAATAATTCTTCTTGAGGGAGTTCTAAGCTTAGGGAATATGTTAATCCCTTCCAGTGAGCAATGAAATCTGAAACCCTTTCATTCTCTCTTTTCTTAAAATTTGTAAGATAAAAACTATTGTATTTGGAAACTTTGATCTGAATTGAAGAAGGAATCTTTGGCGAAGATCTTCCCATCCGGTAATTGACCGGGATTTCAAGCTTGTATACCAGAAAAAAGCTGGCCCTTGTAATGACTGTACGAAACACCTAATATTAACTACTTCTTGTTGCTGAGGGGTTCCCATAATAGGATTGCAATGAGAAACAAAATGTGTTAAGTGTTGCTCTGGGTCTCCCAAAGCATTAAAAATTGGGAATGTGGTACTTTCAAAATTTGATGGGGGAGGAATCACATCAACCCATTCAGGGTAAGTTGTCTTTTCTAGTTGAATTTGTGCACATTTTACCTCCATAGATTCCAACCGAGCTGTTAATGACTCAATGGTATTCATTAACGTTTAATAAACATCTGGTTGAGCTTGGGCCTGAGCAGATGCAATACCTGGAGCTTGGACAGGTATGGTGGATGTTACTGCAACTGATGGTAGCACCACCAATTTTTGTTTCACATGACCCATAGGATTAGACCTGTGAGGGTGTACTAGTAAAGGAGGATACTCTTGATCCATCTCAGTAGCCGCAACAAATCCCCCTGGATGACTGACTCCAGCACGCTTAGGAGGAAGGCTACTTTGAAGTACTTCTGCATACATCCTTCTTAATTCCTTCATTTCTTCCTCCTTTTGTGGAAATATTTGATCTAGTGAGAGTGATTAGTATTATCCATAGGAAGGTTATGTAACCTGATTCTTTCCTTTCCCCTTATTGGACGCATTTTGAAGTGGTGGAAGTTGGTTATTTGAAGGAATACCTAGATTCTGGGTAATCCTTTGATATCGTGTACGCACACCTTCTTAATTTGTGTCTGTGTGTACAACTTCTTGAGAAGTAACCTCTTCATCTGATCCCTATGAATGAGCCTCATGTTCTGGAGGATCAGCAACAATTACATTGATGATGTTTATTGATGCATAACGCATTGCATCCTTTCTATCGGCATTTCTACGATACTGTATTCTTCCATGTCCTTGATGAGACAATGCCTTTTATTGAGTTGACCCCTCAGGAACTTCTTGAAGAACTGTAATTTGGAGGAAATATCTTGATAATTCGGATCTACGTTCCTCTTGTGGCTTTTTTCCCACTCTAGAGAATACTGACTTTCTATGAGGAAGAGATTGAGGATTCGAAAAAGTCCCCAGTCTGGTGGACTGGTGTTGTTCCTGCTTAACTCCTCAAATCCTATTTGTTGATTCTAAGGGTTGGGTTAAAAGAGTCCCCATTCTAGAAATATGGGGTGGCTCTTGAGCGACTATATCTGGGACTTTATGGAAAGCTCTCCTGATCTTGCAGACTTTAGTCTGGAAATTGGCTGGATGCATTAACCTACATCCACTCAAATCACCTGGCTCCGATGAACGTTGGATTATTTCTGACATTTCTATCACCTGATGGTTCCCTCACTCTAAATGAGAAGCATGTTTGATATTCTCATTTTCCTGATGAAAGATTAATTCGACAACTTGTTCTCTGTATGCCTGACTTTGAGAAGAACTAGTTGAGGCATGTTCTTGGGCAAGCCTTTGATTACAAAAAATACAATTGGTTGTGGTCGTCCATGGGGAATAACATTGCATGAGACCATTTTTGGTGGGCATTTTTGACTAGAGAGTATAGTGAAATGCAGTGCTCCATGAACACCCCTTCTCCTGATATGAATAGAAGATGGGGAATTGGCAATTAACTGGCGCAATCTTCTTAGTGCGCCAAGGCATGAACGCTGAAGGGCTCTCTGCTGCTTTTCAGCCTTCGGATGTCGAGAAACTGAGAGAGAGGCCAAATCAATTTGGCATTGTAACCCTTCTATTATCTTGACATGATTTTCATATTCATCATAAGATAATATTTTCTTTTTCAATTGACAAAGAGTTTTCCACATGTTGAGATGAATATCGTGAATACAATCTTCCATCAACATCTCTGGAATGTCATAATGAGAGTCAGCCAAAGGCCAAAACATGACTGGAACTTCAACTTTTGAAATTTGTTTTCTCATATTCATCCCTTCCTCTTTATCATTCAATGAATATTCTTCTACCTGATCAGACCAGAGCTGGTGCTTCCTTGTTGCTTCATCAGATTCAACAATATTGGTAGAGAATTCACTAATCAAACTAGAAGATGAATGACCCAAGGGTGGTTTGGAGAATGACCTACACCCCGGGCTATATTATGATTGGGAAAGTATTTCACATGCTATCAATAAAGCATCATACATGACTGGATTCACATTTGCAAGTGCCTCAAGATAAGAGGGCTTTCTCATCACTACAATGTCCATTGGAGCATTATCCAGGCAATGTGAATTACTACTGCGGAGAGTAATTTCACAGCTAAATTCATCATCATGGGGAGGACCACCATGGTGGGTTACAACAAAAGATGAAACCTTTGGGTCCTTGATCTTATGACCACATAGAGGGTTCTTGTGGCTCTCATCTGAAGATGATGCTTCAAGATCGACCGAACTGTCATGAAGAAAGGCTTCATGAGGAAGTGTTTGATGAAGACCTTCGGAATTAATGTTACCACAATTGGGAAATGAGAGAGTATAATCTTGAGTTCCAACAGATAATTTTATGAGGGCTTCAAGAACTCCAACATCGAGAAATGATTTGTTATAGTATGCTAGGTAGTAACATCATGACGGATGGGTGTATGTGCCCGCTCGTTGCTTGCCATCAAGTTGGATTTGTGGAATTCTCTGGAGGGGGTAGAAGTAAGAACCTTCGTCCTATTGATCATATTTCGCCTCTGGCGGTTCGTCTTGCGTGCTCGGGTCTGCGGGACCTGAGCCGAACCCCTAAAGGTGATACCCTCATCATGCTAAGGGTGCACTACCGCATGATTCTGGCGGCGATTATTGATGGGAGATCTTGGGAAGGACTTCTGTCTCCTTGAATTAAGGCCTTGAGTGAACTTCTCATTCACCTCCCCATAAAATGGGAGGGATTGGTGATTTCGTTCCGGGGATAACGACCTGAAACGGTTGGAGACAGTGGTTGGCACCACCTACTTCTTGATCACTGGCCATCGTTGTCCGGACAACCAAGGTGAATTATTGACTTGGAGGGCTTGTCGAGCAGCCTCCAGAGTCGGAATGGTACCATGTTGATGGTATTCCTTAATTAGTTCATTTGATACCCAGTGTTAAAGATGTTGAGTAGGTGATGTCTCTCTCAGAACGGACAAAGATCCAGCAGAAGTAGTAGAAAATGCATTCATAGGTGTGAACTTTAGATAAGCCATTTTAGTAACGCAGAGAGATCATGGAAACGAGTGCCCGTTTGATATAACAGACATAATCAAGATAAGTTCAGCCACTACATATTTTGGATGAGCACATATGTTATTGATTTTTTTTTTGGCCCTCTCATTGAGTTTTAAATAGGGGCCTAACAAATAAGTAAAACATCATTTTAATTTGGTTAAGGATTTACATCGGGTTCACCATTTTTTGTTTCCTCTGGAAATGGGGATGACCTCGTTTTTTTATGCTTCAAACATTCCAATAGGTTTATAACGGGTTTTTTCGTAGAACTGGAATCATCAAATGATTCTATATCTATTTGGACCTACTTTCCAAAGGTTGGTGCTCATTAGTTGTGGACTGAAGAGGCTTAAGAATTTTCATTGGTTAAGAGGATGGGAGGTTGGACTCATCACACCTTTTGGGGGAAATTATTGTCTACTGTGGGACTCTCTTTATAGATTTGAGTTATGTTCGTGAATCCTTATTAAATTACAAAGTATGAAAATGAGCTTTCCTTTAGATCTGAAAATCAATGATTGATATGTATAAGATTTAGAGAATATTTTATATGTATTTGAGGTTCTTCATCGATAGAGAATCATCTGTATTTATTAGAGATTATTAGTCAATGTTATCCTTCAATACATTGTATAGAGACCTCTTGGTCATTATGATAACCATACTAGTTTTAAAGCCACTCAGCGGGGCACTTGAAGTTTATTATCGTTCAAAAGTACATGGATTATTTTAGAGTTGGGATTGTACCCACAGATGGGATACCTACGTATCCTTGTTTAGAAAAGGAATCAGAACCCATGTAGTTCGAGTAAAGAAGTATGTGGTTTTTGCATGATTTATGGCCCAAAGAAAGATGTCATAATTACTATTACACTCTAAGTTCACATGAGTCATGTTCAGGGTGAGAAATAAGGGGTATTAGTAAAACATGACGATTGTTCCATGATGGATGCAATTATAAGAAATGATGTGGGGCTTATGCATGTATGACTGCCCATATAGATGAATATTGGGACTTACTTCGGAGAAGAATCCCAGGAATAAGGTCCATAATGGTATATGTGATTTATGGATATTTGGATACTTAACTTAGGACTTAATTATGAAGAAGATTCCCAAATTATAGGGGACTTATGATTGGGTTTTATTCCTAAAAAGGAATCCCAGATCAAGAGAAATTAAGACTAGTTAAGAGAAATTATGACTGGGGCTTATTCCTGAGAAGGAGTCCCAGGTTAAAGGGAATTGAGAATTGGGGCTTATTCTTGAAAAGGAGGCCCAGGTTAAGGGGAATTATGACTGTGGTTTACTCCTGAAAAGAAGGCCCAGGTTAGGGAACTTGTCACTGGGGCTTACTCCTGAAAATGAGGCCTAGGTTAGGGAACTTGGGGCTTACTCCTAAGGAAGATGTCCAAATTAAAAATCTTACCATCTTTAAAGGATGAGGTTGAATGAATGAAATATCTAACCTTAGTGACATAAAGATATATAAATCACTAGGTTTTGAGAGATGTTCCACATAATTCCTTTAAGATAAGGAATCCAACAAAGGAAACATGCCAAAAATGGCCTTGAATAGGGTTTTGAAGGAAACATATTGAAGAGGAGAGGTGGATTTGAAGAAAATAATTGAATAAACAGGAGGTCCACTCAAAAAAATGTAGGCGTGCAAGTCCTATTGGGGCGCACAAGTACTGGTTGTGCAAGTATACTTGCGTGGCACAGGTGTACTTGTGTGACGGTTAACCTATAGGGTAATACTTGGGCGAGACTTGGCTCAAGCCCTTATTATTATCCGTAAAGGCTTCCAAAAGTGTGGCGTGCGAGTTTTGATGAAGGGATAAGGCGGAGCACAAGTGTTTTTATTTCCCTTAAAGGGTTAGACACTTAGGCGTGCAAGTATTGGTGAATTTCAACACATAGGCCTTGTTCCCCCTCTTTAGATCTTCCATTCTAGGTAAGAAATTACCTTAGAAGTGTTCGAAAGACTTCAAGAAGAGACTAGGGCACCGAGAGCTCAAATCCGACTTTTGGAATTTTTCATCCCCGAAATGGGGGGCCCACAAGGGGTATTTATAGGCTAATGAAGACCTTGGGCGAAAATCAAATAGGGTGCGCAAGTCACCTGCGCGATCAATATGTTGCGCGCAAGTATACATGCGCGACCATGATGAAACTTATGCGGCCCTTTCATAAAGGAATCCTTGTTCATGACTTTGTAAATTTTTGATATTTCCTCAAAGGATAAATCTCTTTATGCTAAGGTATTCCCCTTTTTTAGTCGTTATATTCTGTGACGGAACGGAGCATCAATACATGTGGAAAACACTTTGTCACTTGAAAAAGAAAGTATTATCTTATGATGAATATGAAAATCATGCTAAGATAATAGAAAGGTTACAACACCAAATTGATTTGGCATATCTCTCAGTTTCCCGATATCCAAAGGTTGAAAATCATCATAGAACCCTTCAACGTTCATGCCTTGGCACACTAAAAAGGTTGCGCCAATTAATTACCAATTCCCCATCTGGTATTCATATCAGAGGATGGGGTGTTCAGGGATCACTTCATTTTACTGTAATCTTTAGTCAACAAAGCCCGCCAAAAGTGGTCTCATGCAATGTTATTGTCCATGGATGGCCACAACCAATTGGTTTTATGTGTAATCAAAGGCTTTCTCAGGAACATGCCTCAACTAGTTCTTCCCAAAGTCAGGCATACAAAAAACATGTTGTCGAATTACTCTTGCATCAGGAAAATGAGAATATCGAACATGCTTCTCATTTAGAGCATGTGCATCGTCAGGTGACAGAAGTGTCAGAAATCATCCAACGATCATTTGAGCCAGGTGATTTGAGTGGATGTAGGTTGATGCATCCAACCAATTTCTGGACTAAAGTTCGCAAAATCAGGAGATATTTTAAGAAAGTCGCAGATGTAGTAGCTCAAGAACCACCCCAGCTTGCCAGACTAGGGACTCTTTTAACCCATCCCTCAGAATCAACAAATAGGATTTCAAGAGGTGAGCAGGAACAGCAGGAACAACCCCAATCCACCAGACTGGGGACTTTTTCAAATCCTCAATCTCTTCCTCAGCGAAAGTCAGTCTTCTCTCGGTTAGGGATGAAGCAACAAGAGGAATGCAGAGCTAACTTATCAGGAGATTCCCTCTAAATTATGGTTCATCAAGAGGTTCCTGAGAGATCAACTCAACAAAAGGAAATGTCTCATCAAGGACATAGAAGAAGACAGTATCGCAGGAACACTAATAGAAACACTGCAGTGCATTATGAATCAATAAATGTCATCGATGTTGTTGTCACTGATCCTCCAGAACATGAGGCTCACTCAGAGGAATCATATGAAGAAGTTCTTATTCAAGAGGCTGTACATGTAGAGACAAGTGAAGGTGTTCATACCCAAAATCAAAGTCTTACCCAAAATTTGGGTTTTCCTTCAAATAATCAACTCCCTCCTCTTTGAAAGACATCCAACAAGGGTAAAGGAAAAAAAGTAAGGTTATACCACCCTACCTATGGATAAGGCCAGTCACTCTCATTAGAGGAAAGGTTTGCATGTCAAGAAGAATAAATGAAGGTGTTAAGGATGTTAAATGCAGAACTACTTCAAGGTAGTATTCCTCCTAGGAAAATTAGAGTTAATCAATCAATGGAATTTGTTGCAGCTACTGGGATGGATCAAGATTATCCCCCTTTAACAGTACACCCTAACAGGTCTAATCCTATGGTTCATATGCAACAGAAACTGGTAATATTACCATCAGGGGCAGTACCGGTCACTACACCCATCCAAACTCCAGTTATGTCATCTGCTCAAGTCCAAGCACAACCAGATGCTTCTAAAAAATTAATGACTACCATTTAGTCATTAATAGATCAGTTAGAGGATATGGAAGGAAAGTGTGCACAGGTTCAACCAGAAAATAAATCTTACCCGGAATGGGTAGATGTCATTCCTCCCCCATCAAATTTTGCGAGTACCACATTCCCAATTTTGAATGGTTCGGGAGATCCAGAACAACACTTAACACATTTCGTTTCTCATTGTGATCCTATGATGGGAACTCTTCAACAACAATAAGTAGTTAAACTCATGTGTTTTTTAAAATCATTACAAGGACCTTCTTTTGTATGGTACACAATTTTTCCATCTCGGTCAATTACCGGGTGGGAGGATCTCCGTAAAATGTTCCTTCTTCAATTTAGCTCCACTTTACCAAAGACGACAGTGTTTGATCTTACTAATTGTAAGAAAAGGGAGAATGAAATTGTTTCGGATTTCATTGCTCGCTGTAAGGGATTAACATATTCCTTAAGATTAGCTCTCCCTCAAGAAGATTTGTTGCCAATTTGTGTGGAAAATCTGCGTGATGAATTACGCACTCCATTGATTCCTGTGAAATATAAAAGAGGGTTTCAAGACCTTACTTCAATCTCTCAGTAGAAGAAATATTATCTTATACAAACTAAGGCTAAAACTCATGTAATTCCATTAGTTCAAGGAAGGAGAATATGGAAAGCAGAGACTGCTACAGTTATACTTAAACAGGCACATGTACCTGCTTCAACTTCAAAACCTTCATCATATCGAAGGCCTCCACCTCCTGAGCGTCAACAACAATGTCTGCCTCGTCAAGATGATCAAAGAGATCAAAGACAGAAACAATTTGAGAAGTTAAAGAACAAAGTTTATTATTTCCAAAATGAAAAAGTTCATAGTTACTTCATTTAAGCTCTGGAAAATAATTTGGTTTAGTTGCCAAGGCCTAAAAGGCCGAATAAGGAAATAGATGGAGACCTTCCCAACTATTTCCCATTTCATCAGATGTTGGGGCATTCCATCTAGGGGTGTTTTGTCTTCAAAGACCTCCTGCAAAAGATGTTGGACTCTGGAAAATTAAAACTGAATGGCTCTTCATCCTAAGTAGCATATGTTACTGCTATAGATCCAGAGAAAGAAGGCGAGTGGCATGATGTCAAAAGAAAAAATTCACAGAAATATGATCATTGGATGGTCAGGAAAATGATCAACCAAACTCATGCCATTTTACGAACACAATTGAAGAAATCAATTGTGTCATCTACTATGAATGCCACAGTAAAACCCCCTTCATCAGAAGAAAAATCATCAAAGAAGCGGCATAATTTTAAGAAATAAGAGCAGTCAGATGAAGATGAGCTCGTGTCAAAGCCTAAGTTGTCTTTGACTCTAGCAGATTTTATTCCATCTACTTTAAAAGCATGGGCACCGCCCCACCAAACGGCACAGCCTAAACTGGCTAATCAGGTAGAATCTTCATTAGATGAAGATTTGATCTTTGGTTTTGTTAACATGATTCACTTAACATATCCTTATGCCAGTCACAGTTTCGATCTTGATGAGCCTGAGTTCCTTGTATCAAATAGAGGAATTAGAGGAATTTCCAGAGGTCTAGGATTCATAGGAAGACGTGGATATTCCAGAAGCCACTATTTCAATCCTACCCCTGCAATAACTGTATATGCAGCAGAAACTCATGGAAGAGCCCTTCAGCGGGCTCAACAAGAACAAGAAAGTTCTTCCACACATGGAAGATTCAGTCCTGGAATAGTAATTTTGGAAGATCGGTTAGAATCTACACCTTCTTCCTCTCATAAAATAAATAGACCTAGTTGGTCTAATATTCCAAAGTCAGGAGTATTTCCAACTTCTACCCTGATATAAGATGCATCTACTTCTAAAGCATCAACTTCTAAGGCACCTGGAAAACTAAATGTTCCTATTGGAAAACGCATACCTTTGGACAAAAAGTATGATGTCTTGAAACATTTTTCCCAAGTACTGGACAATTTATCAATTCTGGATGCCTTGAATCTATCAAAGGATCTTTGGGAGGCACTCATTGAGTCTTTGTCAAGTCCTCAGGAGTTCGATACTAAAATTTGTGCTGCTGAAGTCTTCCATGTAGAGAATGATCCTGCAGAATGCCATACAGTGATATCTTTTATAGATAAAGATGAATATGATGTTGTACATGGACATATCAGACTTTTATATCTATCTGGAAAATTCAATGATATAGACATTAGAAGAGCTTTCATTAATAATGGATTTGGATTCAATCTCATTCCTATTCATACACTTCGTCAATTGGTCCTCACCGAATCTGATTTATCTCCTTCTAATTTGATGTTTCAAGGATATGATAAGAATGAACAAGAACCTCTGGGCGAAATTACGCTAAGAATTCAGTTTGGAGACCTTGTATCTAATTCAGATTTCATGGTTGTTCATCAAGACACATCCTTCAACATTTTGCTTGGAATACCTTGGCTACATCAACATGTAGTCGTACCTTTTTCATACCATCAATGTCTTAAATATTGTTTAAATGGTCAAATTGGGACATTATATGGTGAAAAGGCCCCATTCAAAACATGTGAATCTCAATACATTGAGGCAAATGTTTATCACATGGAGGGAAAGGAGAAATCCACAGCAAATAAGGTCACCAAAATTAATGCTCCATATGTTTTGTAAAAGATTCCAGTAAAGCCATTTATACATATGAGTATAGATTATGTGTTGCCTATCAGTCAAATTGATAAGGTATACCTAAATCCAAATACTCTTATAGAAGCTTCCATAATGTCAATTACGGCAATCGATCCAGACAGCATGGGAGAAATTGGTGATTCACCAAGCAATGATGAAAGCTCAAATGGATATGTCTTCATTTCATCCACTGAAATCCAGCGAGTCCATACTTAATCAACCAAGACAGAAGAAATTATAGAAATACTAGAGGAAAATAATGATGTCAATTCTCAATCCATCATCACCTCTCTATCAACCCAGAAAGACCCTTCATCATAAATAGGGTCAGAAATGGAAACCTCTTCTTTAAGATGTTCAAACTTTCACTTCTATACTGATTATGGGAATTTTGCTTCATCATCTACTATGAAAGTAGAAGTAGAATAAGTAACACATATTGAAGAAGAGGAGAAAGATATTAGGGATTCTCCTCCAGTATTTGAAGAGGGTATCTCTAACACTGTGTATGAACTCAGAGAAATAAATCTGGGTATAAAAAAAGATCCATGTTCCACTTTAATTAGTGCGGCCATGACTCTTGAAGAGCAAGAACTGTATAATTCATTTCTAAAGAAAAATAGAGATATATTTTCTTGGAATTATACATAAATTCTAGGGCTTGACCCCGATGTTACTACTCATCATTTGGGTTTTCCAGAAAAACATCGAGGATTCAAGCAAGCCGCAAGAAGAACACACCCAACTTATGCCTCCAAAATTGAAGTTGAGGTGGATAAGCTTATAAAGGACAACTTTGTCATAGAATTTCAATATCCTAAATGGATGGTTAATATTTTCCCTGCAAAAAATAAGAATGGAAAAATTAGAGTTTGTATTGACTTCAGAGATCTTAATCGGCATAATCCCAAGGATGATTTTCTAGTTCTGATCACAGAACTCTTGATTGATGAAACAGCTGGCTATGAATAAATTTCCTTCATGGATGGTTATTTTGGGCATAACCAAATCCGAATGGCTCTTGAAGATGAATAATCAATATCCTTCAGATCCCCTCAAGGTGTGTTTTTATATCAGGTAATTCCCTTTGTCTTGAAGAATGTCGGTGCAACTTATCAACGTGTCATGCACCGTATCTTCAAACCCTTTTTAGGGAAAATTGTTGATTGTTATGTGGATGATTTGGTGGTGAAATCCAGACAATGTTATAATCACTTGGATGATTTGGAAATCATATTCAACAAACATTGACAACACAATTTGAAAATGAACCCCTTGAAATGTGCTTTCGGGGTAACCTCAGGAAAATTTCTCGGCTTTGTTGTATGCCATCTTGGTATCAAAGTCGATCCTAAGAAGACAAAATCAATCCTTGGTATGTCACCTCCTATAAATTTGAAGGAATTGAGAGGAATTCAAGTACACTTGGCCTATATTCGGAATTTCATCACCAATTTGGAAGGGAAATGTTTACCTTTCACTAGATTAATGAAGAAGTGAGTTACTTACCAGTGGACTGAAGAATGTCAAGAAGCATTCAATATTCTCAAGAAATATCTCTTGATTCCACCGGTATTAATTACACATGTTGAAGTAAGATCACTTATTATTTATGCGACAACTTTAGGGTGATCACTGGGTGCCTTCCTCACCCAAAAGAATGACACTGGGAATGAAAACAGCCTTTACTACCTTAGTCGAACTATGCTTGAGATGGAAACTTGATATTCGAGTATTGAAAAGTGTTGCCTAGCATTAATCTTTACAGTTCAGAAATTGATGCACTACCTACAACATCATGAAGTCCAATTGGTATCTTGCAATAACCCGCTCAAATTCATCCTTAGTCGTCCAATGCTTATAGGACGTCTGGCAAGGTGGGCTGTTATTTTGCAGCAGTTTGTTATCCAGTACGTGTCTCAAATGGAAATAAAAGGCCAATCTCTAGCTAATTTCCTTACTGAACATCCTTCAGTATAAGATACATCTTTAGATATTGAACTTCCTGATGAGGAAGTCTTCTCTATTCAAGATAATCCTCAAACATAGGAAATGTACTTTGAGGGTGCTTTCAGAAGTCCAACAGGGAAGAAAATGGAAGATCCTAAATTCAACAAAGTTGGGTTAGGAATTATGCTTATTTCCCCAGAAAAGGTAGTGATACCCTATTCCTTCTTATTTTGGGAAGGCGGTACAAATAATAAATTAGAATAACAAGCTCTCATCACAGTATTGGAGTTGGCGCTTCAGGTACAGGTGAATCACTTAAAGGTGAAAGGTGATTCAGACCTGGTTATCAAACAAGTCAATGGGGATTATGCCATCAAAAAAGAATATTTAATCCCTTTGTATGATTATGTCAGAAAGTTAATGGAAAAATTTCCTTCGGAATCGACATTTTATTATGTCCCGCGATCACAAAATGCCCAAGCTGATGCACTGGCTAATGTAGCTACAGCTCTGGAAGATCCAAATCGGGACAAGATAATTATCAGTATTTCCCACCGTCATATAATTTTACCTTTTGTTCATATCAGAACAGAGGAAATAAATGAAATTAGTTTCATTTCTAAAACATATGGTCATACTACATGATGGATGACAGCTATCAGGGAATACCCTCAAATAGAACACTCCCACCTGATAGAGCCGGGAAAGAACAATTCCAGCAACGTTTGGTCGATTTCACTCTTTATGATAGTCCAGATCACCAAAAAAATTCTCTACAGGTGAGGTTTTGATGGAATTATCTTCAGATGTATTGATGGTGAAGAGAAAATGGTTGTCATAAAAGAATTAAATGCAGTAGTCTGTGGTGCCCACTAGTCTGGACCTAGACTGTCTGATCAAATTTGAAGGCTTGGATACTTTTGGCCTTCAATGATACAAGATTGTGTTGATTTCACTAAGAAGTGTCATTCTTGCCAAGTATGTGCCAACTTCATTCATCAACCCCCAGAGTTACTTCATACAACTAAATATTCATGGCCATTTGCCACATGGGGAATGTATATAGTCGGACCTTACCCTTCGGCTACATCCAAGCAATTTAAGTACATTCTTACTGCTACTTACTTCTTTTCCAAATGGGCAGAGGAAATACCTCTCAAGGAAGTTAGTTCTAAAAGCATTTTTAGCTTTGTCTAGTCTAACATCATTACCAGATTTGGTGTCCCTCATACCATATTGATGGACAATGGCACCAACTTCTGTTCATCTGAGATGAGAAAGTTGTATCAAGAATACAACATCAAATCCAACCATTCATCTTGGTATCATGAAGCGGCCAATGGCCAAATAGAGGCCTTCAATAAGACCCTTTCAAACATACTGCAAAATATGGTGGATAAAGATAAGAAATAATGGCCTGATAAAATCTTTCATGCTTTATGGGAATATCGGACCACCACCTGCACTGCTACGCGGTCAACTCCATATTCATTGGTTTATGGAATAGAAGTAGTCTTTCCCATTGAAGTTCAATTACCTTCACTCAGAGTACCCATTTTTTATCATTTATCCATAGATGAACAATCTTAAAAGCGATTTGATGAATTGGAACAATTGGATGAAAAAATATTGTTCACCTTGCACCGTTTGGAGGTCTATCAGAATCGAATAGCATAGGAATTCAATAAAAAAGTTCATCTTCGTTCATTCATTCAAGGAGAATTGGTATTGGTCCTCAGAACTCCAATGATACCAGGAAATTAACTTTTCTAATCTTGATCCAAAGTTGGAAGGACCTTACTCAATACATAAGGTCTACTCCAATGGAGCTTATTCTTTAATTTCAATGGATGGAGAACTCATTACGACTCCAACCAATGGAAGATTATTGAAGAAGTATTTTTTGTAACACAAAAACATATTGGTCCAACATGATTTTAAACTATGATGTCCTAGCTACATGACACCAAAATGTGCAGCACTGGTCCATATATATGACCTTAAACCATTTTAGTCCTGCAAAACTTTTAACTACATGATTCCCTTTTGTCCTTTCTACAAGACATTACATTGCATAGTCCCTTTATCGTCCAACATGACATTAAATTGTATCCCATTTGTCCTTGCTACATGACACTAAACCGTACAGCATCCTCATCCTACATGACGTTAAATTGTAAAAGTACTAATCCATCCTACATGACGTTAAACTGTACATCGTTAGGTTTGTTGATACCTCTTGTTTCTTACACCGAGCATGACTCGCATGAGCTTAGAGTGAGCCTAAAAAATAACATCCTCTCTGTGCCGTTAACCATGCGTAAGTCCCAACACCATCTTCGGGTTGTCTTCAAGTATGACTCAATCACCGATTCATTCTTAATTGAACTACACAGACTTTGATCCTTGCCTTCTGGTCTAGGTATTTAGGCAACCTCCCCAGGTTCAAGCCCAAAACCAATCTCTTCACATTGGTTCACCTTCTTCCCACATGAAGTTAAACTGTGCACGCCCCTTATGGTCCCTACTACATGACACTAAACTGTGTAGCACCATCATCCTTGCTATATGACGTTAAACTATACAGTCCCCCATTGTCCCTTGCCTGAGAGGGAATCATTATTGACATTGATCTTCAATCATGTTATATTTCAAAGACTATGTGCATACATGGTAATTCTCGAACCATTAATCTTGGGTCAAACCATCATTTCACTAAAGTCCCATTTCACCCTTCACTTGTACGGACCAAATCTGTACAGAAGTCATATTAAGAACTACGTATGACTTGATTCCCATCCTTATGGGATATGTAGGAATGTTTGAGTGTCCCTCGAACCCAGCCCCAAGTCTTTAGGACTAACCCCAAATTCCACTTTAAGTTCCTTAGCTAAAAGTCCCCCTACGAGCACATGAATGTGATATGAATACCCTGGTCTTTATTCACGTCAGGTTTATAATAAACACATGATGCGTCACCCTTATTATGGTCTGAGTTCTATGACCCAAAACTAAGATCTCCTATGATCTCATCCCACATGATGTTAAACTGTATTTCAAGAACTATGTAAGGATTGATTCTCATCATAATGAGATACGTAGTAAAGTCCAGCACATAGATTCAGGACCCATCCACAACATGATTATGGTCAGTATTAGTCTATGTTTCTCCTTCATGCATTGGACAATACCCATTTTCATGTATTATTATCCTAACCTTAAATACTTCCAGATCTCCATAACCCTTTTTCTTGACTTCTAGTCACAAAATGTCTAATACTCGAGAATTATTTTTTCTGACAATGCAGCACGTTCCCTTAGGCGGCCTTACATAAACAAGTCTACATAACAGACCTGTCAGCCAAAAGATGCTATTATTGACTATGCAGCCAATGCCCTTATGTGGCCCTACATATTTCAAACCCCCTAATGGGTTTCTCAAATAGTGGTAACTTCATTCTTAGAGAGGAAAACCTCTTTTGTCCTTATTAGTCTTAATGAAGATATATAGGGATCCGCAAAAACAACAATCCTTAATATATTTATCCCATACTTTTTTTCATGATCTGGAAGCATTCAAGTCTATGGTTTATATTTCCTTTCCCTACGTTTGGGTAGACCTTCATAGGAGTGAAATTCATCCAATTATTTGATAATATTGATTGAGAATGTCCTCGCCATATTCAAGTACCTCTCTCCATACATCAGACTCTATACTTTGGGAAATTTGAATCTCCATAAACTTTCACTGGCTTTTAGCAATAGAAAAGTAAAATTTTTTAGAGTTCTTTTTCCTGACTATGCAGCACGCGCCCTTAGGCATCCTTGAATAAAAAAGTCTACATAACAGACCTTTCATCCAAAAGATGCTATTATTTGACTATGCAGCCAATGCCCTTAAGTGGCCCTATATAATTTGACCCCCTAATGGGTTTGTCAAATAGTGGTAACTTCACTCTTATGAAATACTTCCTCTCATTCCTTTTAGTCATTTTTCATATCATCCATAAAATTAAAAAGTTTCTTATGTAATAGTTTATATTTTCCCCCATACTTGAATATTGTAATACGTTTTCAAATAAATTATCAAGGAATTGAGTAAATTTTAATCCATTTCGGTCAAATCTATTCGACCTTAAACTTTATCCTTTTCATATCTGACATGCATGAAATTAAACTACCAACAAGAGAATATAAGTACAAATGTTTGAAGTGAAAAATGTTTTTTTCATTGATGCACTAGAGTTAGAAGGACATCCACATATTGACGCCTCTTCTCATTTTTCAAGAATTACAAAAGGCCTTCAACATAAGTTCTCGTCTATTTTATGGCATTCCGAGTTTCATCAGCAGCTACCTAGAATTCATTCATTCAACTGGATATAATAAGAGATGCAGTGATGCCAGCTCTTCTTGAAAAAATTGTAAAAAGAATGTTCTTGAGTGCGGTTTGAGAAAATTTTATGCTGGTCAAACAATGACTATGTATCTCAGTGATTCTGTTTCTGTCCAAGAGACTTGGAATATGGATACATGGATTTGAGAATGGAGCATTGGAAGTAAAGAGCCATTTGGGGAAAATACTCTTCTCAGATATTGTTCTAATGTCATGATAATCTTCTCTCCACCAACTAGAAACAGAAAACATATCAACCCATGGGTTTGAAATTTTCATATCTGCAAGGAAATGGCATGGAGAAAACGTTTGAAAGTTCACACCATTGTTCCTACTCTTAATGCAAAGCATAACCAAAATAGAGAGGTAGCAGTGTGGTTGCATCTCAGGCATATGTTTATCCGGCTCTGGGGTGTTGACTCCTTGCAGATGACCATGACCATATAAAAGGCAAGTAGATGCTCTATGAGAAATGGGCATGATATTTCTTTAAGTACTTAGCCAAATCCGTGAGTGTGCTATCACATATATCATAGTATTCATGGCCAACGATGTTCATCATATCATCAATCCACTTTATAGAAAGTTCATCAGTCATTTTGATTCTTTTGGGAGCCATTTAATTTGCGCAAACATCAGATAATTAAATTTTAAGTAAGTTGATTTTTCATAAAATTTGTGAAGAAATTTGAAAAAATGGCTAAGGCATTAAGGCGCGCAAGTCCTATGTTGGCACGCAAGTCTAATCATGTCGTGCAAGTTTGGGCGCTCAGGTATCACCGCACAAGTCCAAATTCCTCTGAAGAAGTGCGACACAAAGAAGCAATGAACGAGCGGAAGACCAAGACACTTGTGTGACGAGAGATACTTGTGTGCTGAGAGGTCAGAAGCATTCAAGTCAGGTGCTTTGCGTGAGGTAACCTTGTGTGCCGAAGCTTGTGCGGCTTTCACTTGCGCACCGCTACCTGTGCGCTAAAAACTTTCATGCCCAAAATTCCATGGTTTTCTCCTTTACCTCAGAGTAAAATCCTCCTTCCTTTTTCAGACCCAACTCTGAGGGGGGACTTTTGTTGATGCTCCTTTTGGTCACAAATTCTAATAACTGAAAAAGGAGAATACCTTAAGCACAAAGAGATTCATCCTTTGAAGAACATCAAAAATTGATAAAGGCATAAACAAGGATTTCTTTAAGCATGGGTCGCGCAAGTTTCACTATGGCTGCGCAAGTGACTTGCGTGCCACATAGCGGTCGCACTGGTGACCTGTGTGACCTATTTTTTTTTCTCCCAAGGTCCTCAAGGGCCTATAAATACCCCTTGTGGGCCCCCCATTTTGAGGAAGAAAAATCCAAAAGTAAGATTTAAGCTCTCGGTACCCTAGTCTCTGCTTGAAGTCTTCCGAACACTTCTAAGGTAATTTGCTACCTAGAATAAAATATCTAATGAGGGAGAACAAGTCCTAAGTGTTGAAATTCATCAACACTTGCGTGCCTAAGTGTCTAACCCTTAATGGAAATGGAAACACTTGTGCGCAACCTTATCCCTTCAACAGAACTTTCACTCCACCCTTTTGGAAGCCTTTAGGGATAATACTAAGGGATTGGGCCAAGCCTCGCCCAATTATTACCCTATTGGATAACCGTCGCCCAAGTACACCCATGTCACATAGGTATACTTGCATGACCATGACCTTCACGCCCAAACATGACTTGTGCGTCTTCCTCTTTTTGGGTGCCCCTTCTACCTATTCAACTCTTTTCTTCAAATCCACATCTCCTCTTCAATATTTAGCCTTAAAAACCCCATTTAAATCCATTTATGGCATGTTTCCTTTGTTGTATTCCTTGTCTAAAAGGAATTATATGGAACATCTCTCAAAACCTCATGATTTACATAACTTTATGTCACTAAGGTTAGATATTTCATTCATTTCAACCTCATCCTTTAAGATGAGAATATCTTTAATTTAGGAATCCTCCTTAGTAATAAGCCTCAAGTCTCAAGTCTGGGTATCCTCCTTAGGAATAAGTCCCAAGTCTCAATTCTGGGCATCCTCCTTAGGAGTAAGCCCCAAGTTCCCTAATTTGGGCCTCATTCTCAGGAGTAAGCCCCAAATCTTAAACTTTTTTAACCTGGGCCTCCTTCTCAGGAGTATGCCCCAGTATTAATTTCTTTTGATTTGGGATTCCTTATCAGGAATAAAACCCAATCATAAGTCCCCTATTATTTGATCTAGGCATACTCCTTATGAGTAAGCCCCAATCATAAGATAAAGTCCCCCCCTAATTTGGGCCTCCTTCTCAGGAGTAAGCCCCAAGTTAGAGTATCCAAATCACTTTAAAGCACATACACCTTTATGGACTCTTTTCCTAGGCTTCTTTCCTAAAGTAAGTCCCAGAATTCATCTACTTGAGAAGTTATATATACATAAGCCCCATATCATTCCTTGTGACCACATCTTTCATGGAACAATCATCAGGATTACTATTACCTCTTGTTTCTCACACTGAGCATGACTCACGTGAGCTTATAGTGTAAAAGTAACCACAAAACATCTTCATGGGCCATCAATCATACTTAATCCCCACACTTATTTAATCGAACTACGTGGGTTCTGATTCCTTTTAAATAGGGATACGTTGGTAGCCCATCTGTGGGTACGATCCCAACTCTAAAATAATCCATGTCCTTCTGAATGACAATAAACTTCAAGTGCCCCACTGAGTTGCTTTAAAAACTGTATGTCCATCATAATGACCAAGAGATTTCTATATAATGTATTGAAGGATACCATTGAATAAAGAATCCCTAACACATATGGATGATTCTCTATCAATGGAGAACCTCAAATACATGTAAAGGATTCTATAAATCCCATACATATTAATCAATGATTTCTAAACATAATGGAAAACTCATTTTCATACTTGGTGAATTAATAATAAGGATTCACGAACATAACTATAATCTATAAGAGAGTCCCAGAGTAGGAAATAATTCCCCTCAAAAAGGTGTGATGAGCCTGACCTCCCATCCTCTCGACCAATGAAAATTATTAAGCCTCATCGGTCCACAACTAATGAGCACCTACCTTTGGAAAGTAGGTCCAAATGGATATAGAATCATTGGGTGTTTCCGGTTCTATGAGTAAACCCGTTAGAAACCGATTGGAAAGTTCGAACCTTAAACAAACAAGGTCATCCCCATTTCCAGAAGAAATAGTGATCTATTATAATATTCCATGTGTATATCTGAAACTCAGATTGGTCGGTACAATTTAATGTATATTTTCACATTTATTACCATTTTTCATAATAATGGGAAAATCAAGTGTGTGGGGTTCAAAACTAAAGAAAAGATCTCTGATTGACAAGAAATATTTGTAAAATTATTTTTATGACATTTAAAATCTATTGGAATTATCGACATATATATCAGATACCTTAATTTTTCAATATGATCAAAAGTGGCGTTTGTCCCCCAAATTTGGAGTTAAGTGAATGATCATGGGAAAAGGGCTAATAATAATAAAAAAATACATGTAATAACATGAAATCATGGTATAATTATCATTGAACTATTTTTTATCTATATTGATCATTTATTCATCCATCGCATGGTCATGTCGACCGGTATGATAGAAAATGATGGGTATCATTGTCTAGTGTTATAAAAACGACATATCTCTCGTTAGTGGGTCAAAATGAGAAAATGACTTCTAATGGATGTGAATAGATAGTAAAAAATTCCTTAAATCATTTTTAATTTATTAAAATCAATATTTCATCAATATGATTTTATAATTGGTTGGTGCCATTAAAATTAAATTTTCACAATTATTACCACTTTTGTAATAATAGGGAAACCATGTGTGTATGGGTCAAATCTGACCAAAAAATCTATGATTCAATTTAAATCATAGGAAATTGATCTTTATTTCATTTAAAATATATAGGAATGATATTCATGTGGATCAAATACTTGAATTTCTTAGTATAATCGAAAGTGGTGTTTGGCCCTCAGATTTGGAGTTATGTAACAAATCACATAAAAGAGGCCAATACTAAGAAAATTCACTTGGATTGACATTAAATCATGGTAAACAAAATCCTCAAGAAATTTTTTATCTATAGGAATAAATTAAAAATCCATTGAATTCACATGTCACTGATTATAATGGGAAACAACAAGTAACATTGTCTTCTGTTATTAAAATGACATATCTCCCATCATAGGTTTAAAAACATGAAAACAACATCTGATAAACATGGGATGCTAGGAGAATACTACTTGAATCATATATTATCTATTAGAATAAACTATTTTTCAATCTAATTTTTGAATAGATCAGTATGTGGTAAAATTGGTATTCAACTTTAATATTAATTTCAAAACTGATAAATACTGTAATAAGATATATCATATTAGATTTTCTTCATTTCTGTATTTATGATTATTTATATATGTGAGATTGTATAAACTATTATTATTTTTAATATATATAAACTAAATAAATTTTATTTTAAGGTTAAATATATTAATTTTTATATTCATTGTTTAATTGTTAATTTTTTATATCGTATCATTAGGTTAATTGAGACAAAATATTAGATGGATATGTTGATGTTTGGATCATCGATTTTGTCTGGATAGTTAGTTTTTTATGGATAAAAAGTTTTTATTTCATGTTTATTAATTTATCTACTATTGGAATCTTAAATTTTTTTAAGGAATTTCTAAAGAATATCAATCGCTATGGATTTTTATATTCTATGAGTATTAGAAACTTATTATGGTGGTCGTCCTAGTATTAGGCTTTAAAGCTACCAGTGGTAGTCTCGAAATCTCATCCTAGTGACCTGCACCATGTTCATTTTGGGACCCCCTAGAGTGTCCTCCATTTTTGGACACTACATACCATTAGTGATGGGGTAACCGAGATAAAAAAACAGTGAGATGTCGGTTGTTTAAATTCAAATTTGTAGCAACATATAAAATATAATTTGTATTTTCATATTTTTATAAAATAAAAACTTTAGCATACTTCAAGGATTAAAGAAAAGTAAATTATATATATTTTTAATATCTAGAACTTCTTTACCATCTTTATTCATAACTTTTTCCTCTTGGTACTTAAATTTATCGTATTTTGAAATCTAATGTTGGGAATCTTATGTTTTTTGAAATTCGAACTCTTTTATTTCAAATTTCCAACTCTACAAAATCACCATCTTTATCTCTACATCCACTTAGGTGGTGAACTCCATAAAATATCATTTTATCTCTCCCCTAGAAATACATCTCCATTAATTCCATTTTCATTGAGTATATTTAGATCAAGTGGGAATAAGGTGGATCTCCCATTGTCTTTATTTCGAGTAATAGGGATGGAGAATTTTTCTCAACCCAAAAACTCCAATTTCAATGACTTCATCATTATTCATGTTATCACCCTTATTCTTCAAAGAATTCACCCTCTTGGATAGTATGGGTTTCTTCTTCCTTTTAATTACATTATTAACTCTATATAGAGTTTTCTTTTTTTAATTCCATTAGGAAGGAATGATTATTTTTATCATTTTATTTTTCCTCTATGATCCCTATTAAGAAAATGTTTTACTATATGTAATGTTTTATGCATGCTGCCTTTTATTCACCAACTTCTCTTGTTCAGGTAACCATGTCAGGAATTTTCAGGAGTGTGTCTATAAAACTCACACATTCCACAAAAATTCGTAATTTCAATTAAGTTACTCCACAAAGGTAACATTTGGTGAACCTCAACTTCTTCATCGGTTATGTATTCCACAATTTCAATTGACCTATTACTTTCTTATATTGATTCACTTTTTTTAGATTTCTTCCTTTAAATTGAATATCAATGGTTTCCTAGAATTTTTTCTGTGATGTTACATTTCCTTCCACTTAAGAAGAATATTTTCTTTAGTGTGGAATTTTACTTTTATTTTTGGGTGTAGTATTATTTGTAACATCCTTTCATTTAAACTAAAATAAATAATTTCATCTATATTATATTCACTTTTCTTTAAATTTTGTGGCCTTATTTCTTTGGATGCAACTAAATTGGGTTTAATAATTCTAAACCATCACTCACCATCATAATGACCACTTATTCCAAAATTTACATAGAAAATTTCAAGATATCCAAATCTTTTAAATTCTGATATTTTTTCATTTTTATATGTACTCTATTTGAATTTAATTGGATTTCTATATACATTCATTATACCCCCCCTTGATGTAGGACTTTTATATTTTTTATAATTTGACATATTATTACAACAATAAATATCCATGTGTTTGAACTTTCCAAATAAAAAAAGTATCTAATAAACCTTGTCTTCTTCCATTGGATGAAATCTATCAAGTGTATGTATCTTCATTTCTATTAGTAAAATAAGCTTCCTTTAAGGTGAATTTTTTAGAAATTATTCATTTCATTCTTTCTTACACCTTCATAAAAGTGGTGCGATTCTTATTATCTATCTTTGCTCATGTTTTAGAGCTATAACCTTCACTATTTAATGTATCATAATTAGTGCATAGATATTGAATGGAACTTGGGGTTACCTTCCCTTTTAATCAATTGAAATATTCAAATTTCAAGGATTTTATATTCTTTCTAATGATAGATTGAGTCATATCTGTGTGATAATATCCATAAGAATTATTATTATTTCCACTAGGTTAGAAATCCTAAGAGGGGTTGAATATGGGTATGATATATTAAAACTAATGCCCCTTAGGATTTTTTTTCATTAAAAAAACCCTTCTCTCTTTCTCCCATAGTGATATATTAACAGAAATGAAATCATGTACATGACACAGTGATTTTACATATTTCACCCTCATAGGGCTACATCCAAGGATCATACAATAATGACGTTTCGATGTACCAAATACACTAAAGCTCACTGCCAATTATAAGGTTCGGTCTATATCATTTCTATGCCCAGAATCACGGCCTTTTCAGGATTTTGGATCTTCTCACTAAATTTACAAGGGTCACTCCCAATGTCACTTTATCTGGATCAATGCTGGTGGAAAGGATCATCATCTTCCTCTACCTTTTCTCAATTCTCTTTGAAGGGATCCACTCATAGTTTATGGACTGGTAGGTCCCTTAATTTTCATGAAAACACACATCCTTAACTATAGACAGATGCTATGTTTATGTTCCTTTATCACCCAAAGATGAAATCCACTTTTCCGCATACTTTTAGGTTAGTGGAAATTGCATTTGAAAATTGTTATTGTGCTTTTCAAGCTTCCTTGAGTCCTCTATGAACCACCATGAATTATCCACAAACTATTTAGTTTTTATGCTTTGTGGACCACCTATTCCGCAAACTGCCTCTACTTCCACCACCACGTACGACCACTGTGAACCACCTCAGCATACCATGTATGCATACTGCTTCTATGTGCTACTTCAACATACCGCTTCTTCATACCACTTCTTCTTTTACTAAATTCCATCTTGTATGGACTACTTATTCTACTAACCACTTATTCTCCTTTCAAGGAATCCTCCTCTCAAACAACTTCACCCTTTGTGGAATTCTCCCTCGCAAACCACTTTTAGACATTACTAAATTCCGGGAACAAAGATGTTTTTTTATGAAAATCACATTTGTAATAATGGTATTAAAGCTCCTTATGTAGGAAAATAGATCAGAAAAATATTCTAATCTAATATTTACCAAAAATTCAATTTGGTACAGCTTTCATCATGTATTGTGATCCTGCGGAGAACTGTTATTCCCTACACAATTTGCATACCGCCTCTCTTCCTTCATGGTAACCAAAATCACCATCACCTTTTTTGAAACAATGCCCTTCATAGCTTCTCAAATCACTACCCCATTTTCACAAATGAAAAGCCATCCCGTGTCCCTCAAACCTTCCATGTATTGAAAGTCTTCATCATGAACCATTTTCTTTCCACAAACTATTCCTATATGCTGTCTATGTCTCATGATTCCTGGTTCCCTTCCTTTCCAAATTTCCTTCAACATTATGTGTACCACTATTCACAGTCTGTGAACTATCTTTTACGGTTTGCATACTATTAACTCCTACACGAAAATCCTTGCTTTTCCAAAATCAATCTCCTGATTTTGAGGCCCAAATATTTGACGAACATTGGGAAAATGCTCCACCTTAAACAGATGCTTCAAAATACACCACCAATTCTTATTCACGGTCATCTAGATTTTACAACAATCACAAACACACCAAAAACATACCAAGAGAACACCTTGAGGAGTTTTTTCACAACAATACCCCCCTTTGGATTTTATAACAACCCTTTCATAATTTGATACCTCATTAAAGCCTCTTCCATCTTCTTCCATCCTTCTCTTCTTGTGATTAATATAGCGATAAAGGATTTAGTCAAAACATACTATATGCCCACATGAGTTATACTCGGCATTTGGAATAAGAGGATAATGAAAATTTCATCAATGAATCACTTCATTCTATTCTAAAACTACTCTTATGCTTTCATTATGAACCTCATCTTTCGTGAAATATATCCTTTAATCAATCACATCTAGAATCACCAGATTTAATATTCCCCCTATGTCTTTTCTTCCTCTAATAGATTAAACTCCCCCTATCTTGTTGTTACACCCAACAACTTCACTAGGTGTCTTTATTAAGGAATTTTCTCCAATTTAAAATCTACAATTTCTCCCCCTTTTATGTGAACCCAAACGCCATTCCTTTTATGTCTGCAATAGGGTAAAGAAAAAAATTAGCACAATAGAGAAAGACACACCACACCTTAGGGAGAGGGGGTCCCACATCCACACTTTTTCAAGTGTGGTTAGTCGACTGTAATCCCAGATCTAATCATTTCATTTCAAATGCTTATTTGGATAAGGCCTTTGTCAGAATGTATGCAACTTGTTGTTTGGTAGGCACATACTCCAAATTCACAAGTCCTTGGCCTAAATTCTCCTCTATGAAATGATACATTATTTCAATGTGCTTTGTCTTTGAGTTATGAACTATATTTTATCTAAAATTAATATCAATTGAATTATCACAATAAATTTTGATCGTAGACTTCACTTCAATTCTCATATCATCATGTTGCTGCTTCATCCATAATAACATTGTGCAAGACAAAGTGTCCACAATATACTCTGCCTTTGTGGTGATCAATGAAATGAAATATTGTTTCTTTTTAAGCCAATAAATACATAATCAACCAAGATTGAAATCACTTCCTAACATTGATTTCCTATCATCTGCTGAACCAACCCAATCGGCATCTGTATATCCCAATAGCTCTGGTTGAGATTTGTCATTATAAATCAAACCAAAATCCAAAATTCCCTTGATGTACCAAATTATTTTTTTCACTAAAACCATATGTATTTCCTTGGGATTTATTTGATACCTCATTGCATGGAATGTAGAAAAAACAATATCAGGTCACATCACTGTCAATTATAGTAAAATTCCAATGATTTTCCTTTATTATCTGATATTAAATATCTTACCATCATCATCTTTTGATAGTTTCTTCTGGGTAGAAACCATAGTTTTTATCTCCTTAGAATTTACCATTCAAAATATTCTCACAACCTCCTTGGAATATTTTTACTGAGAAATGAAAGCATCATTCCTTCCTTGTGTCACCTATATACTATGGAAAATTTTAAACTCACCAACCATTGTAATTTCGAATTCATTTTTCATAAATTCATAAAAATGTATGTATTTTTCTTAATCTAATCCACTAAATATTTTGTCATCGACATAAAACAAAACCATCATTCTTTTATTACTTTCATTGTTAACATATTGATTAAAATCAACTCCACCATGTTAAAAACCAAGATTTTTTATAAACTGATCTAGCCTTGAATACCATGCACTTGGTGCTTAAATTCCAACCACATAAATCCTTATTTAGACAACAAACTTTGTTCTCATCTTCATGAATGAGAAAACCATCTAGATACTCAATATAAAATTTTTCTTCTAGACCTCATTCAGAAATGATGACTTGACATCAATCTAGAAAACATTGAACATTCTTTGTACTTTTCTACCCAAAAATAATCGAATTTTCTCCAGCCTTGGAATATGTGAAAATGTTTCATCAACATAGATACCCTCTATTTGGGAGTCCCCTTTGCACACTATTCATGCTTTGTTTCTAATAAATATACTATCTTCATTAATTTTGTGTCAAAATACCCATTTTTTCTAATGAAATTCTTATCCATTAGCCTCGATAAAATCTACCATATTTGATTCTTCTCAATTTTTTCAATCTCTTAATTCATAGATTGAACCCAATTCTCATATCCAACTACTTCACTAAAACATTTAGGCTCAAACTATGATAAGTATGATGGTTTTTGTAGAGTCTTCATCCTCCTTGTCTCTACTAGAATTTCCTGATTACAAATTATTTTTATTCAATAAATTTTAGATCTTCTCTTATTTATTTGTGCAGATATTGATTTATACTCATCCTTCTCGTCATATGATTCTTCTTCTAAATCAACCTCTAGAACTAGATCATCCCATAATCTTCTTTTTTCATCATCACTATACTCCTAAGACTGATCATTTATTTTCTGAAGATTTTTCTCATTCTTCACTATGGTTATGTCGTGGCTTTCAATAATCATTCTTAGCCTCTTATTGGAGAATTTATATTCTTTTATTTTCTTTTATTAACCAATAAATATCCCTTCATCTCCAGGGGATTCCAACTTCCTATGTTTATCCTTGTTGATAATGAAATAATAATTTCCAAATATTTGAAATTACTTCAATGGTAGATTCTTTCCATACCACATCTCATTAAGAGTCTTCTATTCTTTCATACATAGAAATGCTCTATCTGATGTGTAGACTTTCATCATCACTTCTTATTTCCGAAATCCCTCTGTAAATTCATTCTCAATGAGCATTTCTCTGGCCATGTTGTAGAAAATAAGATTTCTTCTCTCAACTACTATATGATGCTATGGATTTCTTACCACTAATACTTGATGCCTTATCTCATTTTTCTCAATATAATCATCTACCTTTCAATTTGGGAGCTCTATTCTATTATCTTTTTGGATCTTCTAGATTGTCCAACCCAACATCTTCTCCACTTCCCTTTGATATTTTTTATGCAACTAAATACCCCATATTTTTGGGTGGTGATTGAAACCCATTCCATTATACTATATTCATCAATGAATAGAACATAATATATCCTGCCATCAATTGATCTTGGTGAAATTAGTCTGCACACATCAATATGAACCAACTCAATCAATCATGTTGACCTTTTATCTTTTTCCTTATATGTATTTTTAATGATATTCCCTTATTGAAAGGAATAACATGTATTTTTACAATCATGTTATGATATATGGAGATCTCGAGCAGTATCATATTTCACCTGATCTTCCAAGGATGATTGTCTCATGTGTCCAGGGCGTTTATGCCACAAATTGTTTTCTACTTCTCCGTACAGAAAGAACATATCTCCTTATCCACTCATGAGTTAGAGATTCCCCTTTGTATGTTTTCCCTGTAATACAACAGCGCCATATTTTTCCTTGATGACACATAATTTCTTGGAAAATATTATGGTATGTCCTGAGACACACAATTTACTTACACTTAATTTTTTGTGACTAATACCTTCAACAACCAAGACATATTAACATCTCGTGTCTTTTCCCCCAAACATTTCTTTCCCTAATCCAATGATTTTAAACCCTTCATCATTGAAAAATCATAAGATACCTTATCTATGTCACCTGATTCCTATCACTAGATCCTTGTTTCCAATCATATGGGAGGTACATCCATTGTTAATGATCCATATCCATGAATGATCTGATGTCTTGAACACAATTTTTACAACACATGCCTGCTCAGATTTGTTCTTTTTCATCCATGTTTTTTATTTCATAAACTGTATGGATTGATACTCTTAACATTCCTTAGAATATGATGGACCAACTTTATATTGTAGATATGTAAATTGGTTTTTCATTTTTAGCTAATTTGATGATATATTTTTCTGCTTATTATAACCAACCTTAGTTTTTTTGGAACATTACTCTATTTTGAAAAGAAGTATCTTTACATGTGTTTAATCCTCCATACCTGAAACATTAAACATAAGTGATGAAATGAAAAATTGATCTCTATATGATTGCCTCTATTGGGCTTGTTTCTTTTGGTACCACTTTACTATGGAACAAACATTTTGTGTGTGTCCCATATTTACACAATAATGGCATTTTATGTGAGGTACATTCCAATGTGGAAATATTGCACCACCAATTATCCCTTGGGTTATCTAAATCATCTGATTCTACTTTGTACACAAATAAATCTTTAATATTGGATTAGGTTCTTGTGGTCTGACTTCAATTATTACTGATTTCTATTTTTGATCAATACCCATATGATCTTTATCATTTGAATTTGATTGTTTCTTATGTTCTGTTGGAAAACCATGCTCTGCATTCATATTTTCTATTTCCTATTTTATCTTTTTCCTGATGTTGTTCTTTAAATCAAAAACTTTTCTAGATTCTTAACACTTTTTCATAGACTGGTGACTTTCTCTTCATGTTCTTTGATATGTTCTATTTTATATTTTTCGGTTAATGTCAAACTATTAATATCCCTTCTCTATTATTCAATTTTGAGTTTGTACTCAACCACCTTTTCTGAGGTTTCTGGTGTTGAAGACTTTAGTTTTTTAATTTCTTCATTTAGATCAAATGTCCGTTCTTCCTGCTACTTCATATAGAGTTTGGCATCATAAACCAATTTGTTATCTTTCTTTGTTTTGGTCCTCCAAAAATATTCCACTTCAAGAGAACCTTTTAGTTTAGTCTGAAGTTCAGCTCTTCCTTTTACTTCTCCATTTTCACTATTGTTTTCATCTATTGTTTGGTAATTTCCCACAACTGGCACTATATCATCTTGTATATAATCTCTACAGTCCTCCAACTCTTCTAGCTCATATTTTTCTAAACATTCATCTTCTTTTTAAATAAAATTTTCATCTCACCTCTCCTACCTTTCACATTGGATAAAAACATATTCTATTGAACTTCATCATTTTCTTCATCATCATCGTCAAACATATTAGGAAAGTTTACTACAAAATGTCCAATCTTTTCACATAGGAAGAATGCAAGTGGAATTTTACCTTTGAACTTTCCTCTTCCTCATTATAGGTTTGAAGAGAGAAATGGCATGACATCATCCAAATTATCTTCCTCTTGAATATTTTCAATAGAGATATTCTTCATGGACTTGAATGCCATTTCTTTGGACTTCCCATATTCCACAACATTGTTATCATCATTTATCATTTCATATGCAACAAGGGTACTATGAAAGTTATCTATTGTTAGCTCCTTTGGATCTTTATCTTCCAATAATAAAAATTTCATATTAAACCAAGGTGGTAGTTTCCTCAATATATTTTTAACATTCTTTATATATTCAATGAATTCTCCAAGACCACACATGTCTTCCAATACAACATTCACCCTTTCAAATAATGCATCATCATATTCATTTCATTTCATTCTTTTATCTTCATACTTGTTCCAAAAAACCTGCAACCTTGCCTCTCTGACCTTTGAATCTCCTTCATAGATATTCAATAGCTTTTCCCACATAGCATGTAATGTTTTAAATGACATAACCTTATTATAAATTTCATTTGATAGGGATCCCCCTAACGTGTTGATCCATTTAGCATTGGAACCTAATTATCTTTTTTTAAATTTTGATAAAGCACCACTATTAATAGCTACTGATATTCCATGCATAGATAAAGTAATGGAATCCATTCCTGGTGATCAGAAGTAGTGCTGCATCCAATTATTCCATAGTTTAACATTGGTTTCATCAAATATTTGAATACCTTTGTGATTGACCAAATCTATTTTTCTAATAAGAGATAACCATTGAATTTTAAACTTTCACTCTGATACTAATTATTAGGTCTACTAGGATAAATAACCTAAGAGGGGGGTGAATCAGGGTATGATAGATTAAAACTATTGCCCTTTCGGATCTTGTTTCTTCATTAAAAAATACACACTTATCTCTTTCTCCTATAGTAATATATAAACAGAAATGAAATCATGCACAAGACACATCAATTTTACTTGTTTCACCCTCATTGGGCTACATCCAAGGACCTTAAAAGGGTGATGTTCTGATGTACCAAATCCACTAAATCACACTCCCAATTACAAGGTTCGGTCTAGATAACTTTTATTCCAAGAATCACTACCTTTACAAGATTTAGGGTCTTCTCACTACATTCCCACGAGTTTCTCCTTATGTCTCTTTCTCTAGCTCACTGCTAGTGGAAAGGATCATCGTTTCCTCTTCCTTTTCTCTCTAATCTTGGGAGGTATCCACTCACGGTTTATGGACTCATAGGTCCCTTAATTTTCATGAAATAATGCATCCTAAACTATATATGGACTCTCTATTGAATTTCCTTTTTCACCTATAAATGAAATAAACTTATCTGCATACTATTAGGTTTGTAGAAATTTATTTAATGAACCATTATATTGATTTTGCATGCTTCCTTGAGTCATCTTAGAACCACATTTCATTATCCATAAACTATGTAGCAGGTATGCTTCATTAACCACCTATTCTGTGAACTTCCTCTACTTCCACCACCGCATACTGCCTCCGTTTACTGCCTCTGCGAACCGCCTCCGTGAACCACCTTGGCATACCACATACACGTACCGCTTATGTGTACTTCTTATACATACCAATTCCGCGTACTAATTCTACATATATCAAATTATTTCTTATGTGTACTATTTCTTCTTCTTTTTTGGAATCCTCCTCGTAAACTACTTCACCCTTCATGGAATTCTCCCTCGTAAACCACTTTCAGACTTCACAATATTCCTAAAGCAAAGATGTTTTCTTATGAAAATATATCTCGTTAATAATAGGATTAGTTCTCCTTATATAGGAAAATAGATTTGTAAAATCCACTAATCTGATATTTACCAAATCATCAATGTAGTACAGCTTTCACCATGTATTGTGTTCCTACCACTATCCATTCATCCCTACACAGACTTCATACTGCTTCTCTTCCTTTGAGGTGGAAAAAATCACCATCACCTTATCACAAAATAAATCCTTAATAGATTCTAAAATCACCACCTCATTTCCATGAATTAAAATCCATCCCACGTACCTCTAGCCTTCTATATACCGCAAGCCTTCACCGTGAACTATTTTCTCCCCGTGAACTATTCCCATATGTGGTCTCCATCTCACGCTTCACGATTCCATTCATTTTAAAATTTCCTTCTACATTATAGGTACCACCATTCAAGGTCCATGAACTATCCATCATGGTCTAGATATTATTCATTACTATATGTAAATACTTCCTTTTCAAAAATCAAACTTCTGATTTTGAGGCCCAGAAATTAGGCAAACACTGGGAAATTGTTCCACCTTAAACACCTACTTCGGAAAAAACCAACCATACTTACTCCTAGTCACATGGCTTTGTTAATAAACACAAAGACACCCAAAACATACCAAGAGAACACCTTAAGGAATTTTTTCTCAGAAATTATTATATTATCATCTTTATTGAATTCATTTAAATATTCATATTGAGTAAATTCCATGTTTTTGAACTTTCTTTCCAACTAGAAAAATTAATATTAAAGTGTTTTTCTAATCATAAAATTATTTTAATTTATCTTCCCCTTTATCTTTAATCTTTTTAATATTTTATTAATTCAACTTCCTTTCATCTATCCTAGAGTTTTCAAGATCTTTTATTTTGCTGGATTTTTCTGGCATCTAAGAGTTTTTGACTTTTAAAATATCATTTGATATGTGGAGTAGCAAATTAAAAAAGTTATAAAATATAACTTTTTCACAATCACTCTTTTTAACTCTTATTCTATGAGAAACAATATTTTATTGCAAATTGAAATAGATCGATCATTTTCCTCAATTATTTTTGTGGAAATATCACACATATGTACATTAATTTCCAATTCCATTTCCATCCCATAGAGATCATTTTATATTTGTGTGATTTCTTCATGTTTTTAATTGATAAAATAAATTGTATATATAAAAACCTCAATAGGTACATTCATCATGTAATCCTTAATTTTAGAGTAAAATTATTCAATAGTTTCAACCAACTCATACTCACAAAATCTTGTACACACATTTTCTAGGGGATTAATTATGAAGGAGTTATTAGTACTGCTTTCACTAGGTTTAACTATTGGTAATAGTGGATCCTCCATCTATTGATTTTTATATAATAAGCTTTACTACTTATTCACTTCTTTCTACTTATAGGTTTTTCAAAAAAAAATATAATACATCAATGTTCCCACTAGCATGAGTATCTTCTTTTAACCTAATTTCTGACCCAAATATATTAACATCCAAAGAATGAATCTCAATGATTTCCCTATCTTCATGAAACATTATTTTTGGACTCAACTATTTTGATAATCCAAAATCATGGTTCATTTATGTGATAATCATGTTTTCATTATTATTATAATCGTGTGTCATTAATATTCTTAGTTTCAATCATGTGATAACCATATACCTTTAATCTTATTGCTTTCTTGTTTAAGCTAATAGTGAAAAATTTCTCTAAGTAGAAAAGGTCACTGATGCAAAGGTTACCAATGAAACGGTTACCGATGCAAAGGTTACTGAAGCAAAGGTTACTGATTCAAATGTTACAGATGCAAAGGTTACCGATGGAATGGTTACCGATGGCAAGGTGACCGATGCAAAGGTTACTGATGAAAAGGTGACCGATGCAAAGGTTACTGATGAAAATTTCACCGATGCAAAGGTTACCAATGCAAAGGTCACTGATGCAAAGGATATCGATGTAAAGGTTGCCGATGCAAAGGTCATTGATGAAAGGTCACCGATGAAAGGTTACAACTGAAGGCTACCACTAAAGGTTTCCATTGAGGACACAGATGAAGGCTACCAATGCACACCTACTATTAAAGCCTACCATTGTGAAAGCTACCGTTACCAGTCTATCAATGCCTACCCTTCCATACATTGTCAAATTCTTAATATTATTCTAACGGTCAAATTTGGTAACATTAATGCTTCTAAAATTAATTAATGTTGATTGTAGACATATCAGGAGACCGTATCTTGGGACAATACAAGGTATGAGGAGGACCCCACGTGATTTACTTATTTCTATTGTCCGACCATAATTATAAAAAAGAAGATCAAGAAAGGGAATAAATAGGGGGTGTCCAGAAGAAAATATATATATATATATATATACATGAGAAAGAGCTAATCAATTAGAACATAGAAGAACCATTCTACTCTTACACTATAAACCCAAGACCCTCTAGAAGATCATTTTGGGAGAATAATTTCAAGGATACCTTATTTTCTTTATAAACTCTCAAATAGAACAAGATACAGAACACTCAGTTCCCAAAAGCTTGAACTTGGATTTGTTACACTCTGTTTTGAGGAAAACTTCCAGAGAAAGACTCAAACTGTAATTTCTTCACTATAAAAAGTCAAGAGCTAAACATCAACACATAGAGCCTTATAAACACAGTATTATAATATTTTCTCTACTGGGTTATTTTAATTTACATTTCTGAGAAGTGTGTGTTAGTGTCAGACACACTGTCTCCCCTACTTGAACTGGCGGATACTAAAATCCTCATATCAAACTTCACTTACACCATGTTTTCCCATGTAGAACTATGGAAGAGACCATGTGTGGTCTGTGTTTTTTATTATTCTGACGAAGAACTGTGGTAGAGGGTGAGAACCCTAGACAGTTTGTGAAAACTAATGTAAATCCCGATACATGATGTGTATCAATTTTATTGTTAATAAAAGCTTCTTGGTGGCATGTGATCACCAAGTGAAGAGGATTAAGTCTCAACTTGAGAGTAAACATCTTGCTTAACTTTTCTGTGTGCTATATTTCATTATACTCTATTTTTCTATTTTCTGCTGCTAATTATTTCAAAAATAGAAAATTGTTTTTATACTTACTTTGATATTTAGTTATGGTTAGTTTGTGTAGGTGTTTAATTCAGTAAACTTGTTTCAAAATTTGAAGACTTGTTTTACACTGATTCAACTAAGGACTAATAACCCTTTGAGAATCTTTTTGACCAACTAAACATTTATATCTCTACTTCCTTAATTAACTAGGTTGTTTCAAAATTGGGGGATCTTTATAAAAAAGTTTTTAATATAAATTCTAAGAAGGAACTCAATTCACCCCCCTCTTGAGATTCCATTCCATCCCACATTTGGTATCAAAGGATTTTTAATTTTCTATTACTACGTTTTCAATTTCTTTTCAACTATGATTTTAGTTGTATCTTAATGATCTTAAAATTTCTATCATATCTAAATTTTCAGTTCTTTAAATATTAATTCATAATGGATAACAGATTTTAGGGTTCTTCTAATAATAGGACACCTTTCATTAATGGCAATAACTATGATCAGTGGAAATTGAAAATGAAAATGTATCTAGGAAGCATGGGTCCTGAAATCTGGGACACAATTGAAGAAAAACATGTATTACCTGTTACTGCTAGGGACACATGGTCTCAGTTGACTAAAGATACATATAACAATAACTGTAAAGAAATGAATGCATTTTACTATTCTCTAGGTGATGAATAATTTAATAGAATATTTTCCTATAAAACTGCATATGAAATTTGAGATACTCTAGTTATTTCCCATGAGGGAACAAAAAATTTTAAATAAATGCAATTAAATACTTATAATATTAAATATGATAATTTAAGAATGAATAATGATGAACTTATATTGGAAATTTATCTCAAGTTCAATGAAATAGTAAATACCATGAGTCTTATTGGGAAACCAGGGATAGTAAGGATCAAATAATGAGGTTACTTCGATGCCTACCTGATAAATAGAGAGGAACTTCTGTTTCCATCATAGAATCATGTCACATGGGAAAGTTTCCAGTGAAGTAACTAATTGAAAAACTTATGATGTATGAATAAGATCATAAGGTAAATCAAGAAGAAGATGAAGAACTAGGAAAGAAATCTGTAGCATTAAAGACTGCTACCTCAATGAACAAGGACAAAGAAAAGGTTCAACCACCTATAGACACTTCCACAAGTGAAGACTCATACTCTGATAGTGATGATGAAATGGAACATCTTTTTAGGAGATTTAAGAATTTATATCATAAGAAGAAGTTATTTATAAAGTCCAACTATAAAGTTAGGTATGATAATAAAGGATAGTGGAAAAAGGACAGAAAATGGAATGATAATACAAATGAGATAGTCTTCTAGGAGTGTAAACGAAAAGGTCATGTGAAAGTTGATTTCCAAAAGATAATGTTTAAGAAGAATTATAAGGACAAAAGAAAGGGATATAAAAAGGTTGTGAAAGCTAATTGGGGTGCATCATAAGATAGCTCCAGTGGATATGACTCTTTTGATATTGAGAAGAACAAACATACACATTTGTGTTTCATGATAGAAACATCTGAGGTAACACTCAATTATCATATACCTAATGCTTATTATTCTGGGAATGAATGTGAATCTAATAATGATTATAATATGACTATGGATTAAAATTTTTAATAATGTGGAATGCTTGAGGATACCATTAATGAACTTAATGATAAATATAAATTATTAAAAAGAAAACATGCTTTGAATTCTAATTAGAAGTCTGATCTGGATATTGAGAAAGAAAAATGTGCTCAACTATTAAAAGAAAATACTGAACTTAAATTATCAACTGAGAAATTAAAAAAGGGATCATGAGAAGATTACTGCAGGTATAGATACCTTGTCTTAGATTCTAGGAAAACAGATTGCTCCAAAATAACCAACTAGTCTAGGATATCAGCCAAGACAGAGAAGGATTATTAAAAATAAATTTGTTCAAAAATCAAGATAGTTCACTGCTAGTTCACGTTCTGAACAATCTTTTGAATTTTCTAAAATTCCTAACAAAGTTTTCATGTATCAAAACATATCTGTTGATTATAGGAAACCCGTGAGAAATTTATGGGTTCCCAAAGAATTACTTGCTAACCTCTCTACACCCAAGAAAATCTGGGTACCAAAGTTACCCTACACATGATCTGTTTTTCAGGAAAATTTTCTGAAGAGCTCCTGTAAGACTCTATGATACTTGTAATGTGGATGTGAACGACATATGAGAGGAGATTATTCATGCTTAAAGATTATAATTAATGTTGATGGTGGACATGTCACATTCAGTGATAATTCTAAAGGGAAGATCGTTATCTTAGGCTTGATTGGTAACCCAAATACCGTATTAATGTAAAAATTACTTTTTGTTGATGGGTTAAAATACAATTTACTAAGTATCTCTCAGTTTTGTGATGATGGCTTCAATGTTAAATTTTAAAATGATGAATGCAATGTTTTTAATTCTAAAAATGATCTAATATTCACTGCTCTTAGAAATGAAAATGTATACGCTGTTGATTTAAACTCTTTAGCCAAGCAAAATGTTTCTTATTTAAATGATTTTTATAAGGAATCCTGGTTATGGAATAGAAGATTAGGACACTTTAATGTGCACTCACATAGGAAAATAACTAGGAAATGTTTTGTTAGAGACTTACCTAAATTGTAATTCCCACATAACAAAGTTTGTAATCCTTTTCAAAATGGAAAAAACACCAAGTTTCTTTCAAACCAAAGAATGAAGTTTCTACTTCTCAACCACTTGAGTTGGTTCACATGGATATGTTTGGACCCTCTAGAGTTTCATGTTTAAATGGTAAAAATTATGTTTATGTTCTTGTAGATGATTTTTCTAGATATACATGGGTAAACTTTCTAGATCACTAAAGTGAAGAATGTTCTTACTTCATTAAATATTTTATATCTGTAGAAAATCTTAGTGGACTTAAAATTAAGACCTTGATAAGTTATCATGGTTGTGAGTTTGAAAAAAATGAATTTGAATCTTTATGCTCACGTAATGGCTATAATCACAATTTATCTACTCCTAGAACACCTCAACAAAATGGATTTTTAGAAAGAAGAAATAGGAAACTTCAAGATATTTCTCAGACTATTCTAAACAATCTACCTATAAATTTTTTGGATGAAGCTATTAATAAAACGTGTTACATTATCAATATAGTATTAATTATACCTGTATATAAGAAAACCCTCTTATGAGATTCGAATAATAGGAAGCCTAAAGTTAATTACTTCAGAGTTTTTGGGTGCAACATCTTTATCCCAAACACTAAGGATAATCTTGAAAAGTTTTCTTCTAATAGTGATGAAGGAATTTTCATAGCTTATTTGGACTCTAGTAAATATTATAGAGTATTTAATAGGAGAACCAAATGTGTGGAAGAATCAGTTCATGTTAAATTTTATTAGACTGGTCAACTGAACCTAAAACCTCCATTGAATATCTTGAAGAAGATATGTCAATTATGGATCTTATTGATAAAGATAGTGGACCCTTAGTTAAAACAAATAGTTCTGGGAATTTTCCAGAATCCGATAATGGTGAATCTGAAACTATATACAACCATAAGGAGTCTAGTTCAACTCTTTATATAGGTGTTAAAACTCTCAAAAATCATCCTTTAGATGTTGTAGTATGTGATCTAAATAGAGGGACACAAACTAGAGTTTCTCTGAGAAACCAGGTTGAACATCAGGCCTTTCCTTCATAGATTGAACCTAAAAATATTGATTATACTATCAATGGAGAATTTTGGGTGATATCTATGCAAGAAGAATTAAATCTGTTTGAAAGAAAAAAAGTTTTGGAATTATTAGAAAGACCTAAAGACACTTTTACCATAAGATCTAAATGGGTGTTTAGAAATAATGTTGATGAATCTAGAAGAATAGTTAGAAACAAGGATAGACTATTTACACAAGGATATAGTCAAGAAGAAGGAATAGACTATGAGGAAACCTTTTCACATATAGCTAGACTAGAAGCCATTAGGATATTAATTGTTTATGCAGCTCATCTGAATTTCAAACATTATCAAATGAATGTCAGAAGATCATTTCTAAATGGGTACATAGTTAAAGATGTATTTGTTGAACAACCCCCTAGTTTTACAAATCCCCACTTTTCATATCATGTATTTAAACATTCTAAAGTGTTATATGGTCTAAAACAAGCTCCAAGAGCTTGGTATGACAGACTTAGTTCATTTTATATTTTAAAAGGTTTTAATAAAGGAATAGATGATCCTACCCTTTTTATTAAAAGGATTTACAAAGATGTTTTAATAGTAAAAATCTATGTATATGATATTATTTTTGGATCTTCTAAAACTTCTTTATATATTGATTTTTCAAAAATGATGCCAGATGAATATGAAATGAGTTTAATGGGGGAAATTAAATTTTTCCTTAGATTTTAAATTTTCCAAAATAAGAATGGTATTGTTTTAAGTAAATGTAAGTATACTAAGGATGTTTTGAATCATTTTGGTTTGGAGATAAATAAAGGTACTGATACACCTATGAGTGCCACATGTAAGTTGGATGGTAATGAAACTGGTAAACTAGTGGATCAAACCAATTAGAGATGTATGATTGAAAGTCTTCTCAATCTTACTACTAGTAGACCTGATATTTTGTTCAGTGTATGCATGTGTGCTCATTTTCAAGACAATTTAGAAGAATATCATTTAACTGCTATTAAAATGTTTTTTAAAAATATTAAATATACTAAAAACTTAGGACTACTTTATCCCAGAGGACAATCACTTTATTTAATATGTTATTCCGATGCTGACTTTACTGGTTTCATGTTAGATAGAAAGAGGACCTTTGGAACATGTCACATTTTGGGCAAGTCACTAGTATCATGGTATATTATGAAACATAATTTTATTGTATTATTTACTATCGAAGATGAATATATATCTACTGGTAGTTTTTGTGCTCAAATTCTATGGATGAAACACACTTTTATAGTCTATGGATATCAATTCAAACATGTCTCTATAAACTATGACAATACAATTGCTATTAACATTTCTAAAATTTAGTATCACATGCTAAGACAAAGCACATTGATGTGAGACATCACTTCTTGAGAGATCATTATCAAATAGGTGATATCACTCTTGTATTCATTTTCACTAAACACCAATTGGCTGATATATTCACAAATACTTTGAATTATGAGAGGTAAAATTACATCAAACATGAGTTAGGTATGATAAACTTCTAACTTAGAAACCTCAGTGTTAGGAACCTCACTGTTATAAACCTCACTGATAGACCTCACCTTTAGAAACCTCACCGATAGACATCACTATTATAAACCTCACTGATAAACCTCATATTTAGAAGCCTCACTGATATACCTCACTGATAAACCTCACCATTAGAAACCTCACCGATAGACCTCACTGTTAGAAACCTCACCGATGGACCTCACCATTTGAAACCTCACTGATAGACCTCACCATTAGGAACCTCACCGTGAGAAACCTCACTAATAAACCTCACCATTAGAAACCTCACCGATAGAACTCACTGTTAGAAACCTCACCGATATACCTCACCATTAGAAACCTCACAGATAGTCCTCACCATTAGAAACCTCACCGATAGACCTCACCATTAGAAACCTCACCGATAGAACTCACCATTACAAACCTCACCGATAGACCTCGCCGTTATAAACCTCACAAATAGACCTCACCATTAGGAACCTCATTGATATACCTCACCGTTGGACCTTTCTGTTATGCCCTCACCATTGTCACCTTACTGATATTAAGACTTTTCTAGGACTTCACATTTTCTTTCTTTCGGAATCAGAAACGTCTTTTGTATTACTTATTTATTTTGATCAATAAATGATAAAATTAATAGAAAATACCACATTTCGATCCACTTCTACTCTCTCTCTCTCTCTCGAACCTCTTACTCCCAAACCTAAGAACATCAATTTCTACCGAAACCCTTGAAGCGCTCCAGATTGAAATGGAAATATTGGAGAGAACATTAGTCAATGATAAAGGAGATGTTCCAAATCATAAAAGACCTCGAGCTGGGTCGAGTAGTGGATTCCATGTAGTAGAAAAGCTAATCAACCCTCATCTTTCAAAGAGGGAAATCATGTTTGAGAAGGAACTAAGCTCGGAATGGCTGATGTCGAGCAGGTATTTAGTGTTGAAGGCACTTGAAGCTCAAGGTTGGTCGAATGCTTGGCAAATAACAATGGACCCTATTACCCAAAGCAAGTGAAGGAGTTCTATGAGTCTCTAAAGTTTGAGGATTCTGATGATGAGAATAGAATGTCTTCAAAGATAAATGGGGTAAGTGTGAGATTTTCATCCATTGAATGGGCTAACTATTTAAGAGTGCCACATGAAGGGATTTATGATTAATACTGGGGAGTTATGCCTCCCACTAGTGAGTTATTCTATTATGAAGAAGCCTTAGCTGAATTGATAGGTAATGGGATCCCTATTAAAGTGATTTCTACTGATATTGAATGAGAAGAAAGTTTACTATTTAAGTTTATTCAGCATGTCTTGAGTCTGAGGAGAGGGGAATTTTGTACCTTGAAATATCAAGATGTATTTATCTTGTATCTATTGAAGCATGGAGTGAAGTTAAATTTGTGCAGGTTTCTCAAGAATCAATTAGAGGATATGAAAAGGCCAAGTTCCAAGTCCAATTCATTATTTCATTCCAGATTGATATCCTTAGTGTTGAAAGTGAAAGGATTTTCTGGAAGTAAGGAGGAAACAATTGTTGTAAGGGATAATTATTTCATCACCAAAATTATTTTCATGTTTATGAAAATCAGTTGGAACCCTTGGCAGTGAAGATGGGTAAATGATGAGGCAAAGTTGTATGAGGAATTCAACCCAGTTACTCATCCTACTAGGCCTAAGGATAAGAGAGACCCCAGTCCAAGGTCTAATGAAGTGGATCCTGCAAACTCAAATGAATAAGAAGAGGATATTGTTATGAAAGTCAAATAGTACTCTCCTATAGATGATAGGAGATATCATGACCATCCTCATGCCAATATTGTATCTTTTGTTGAGCCTAGCCCACCAATGACATTTTATATAAGGGATACTATCCTAAGGGATAGTGATGAGGAAACTAGTGAATAATAATGGGTGGAAAATGTCTTAAGAGACATTAGAGAGACCACAGATGAGGATGAGGACACTGAATATAGTCATGATGACTTTAAGACAACCGCTAATGAGGTTGAAGAGGAATGTCTAAGTCTCAATCCTCTGATAGAGAATACAAAAATGGTCTAACATTTAGATGAAGATGTTGAGGATTCGGTTGAAGATGGAATTTCATTTGAAGTTGTTGATGATTCTATAGAGAAAGTGGCAGTGGACCCATCTATTGATGCAGTTGGTCAAAGAGATATGTCAGAGATGAATGTGGTTGATTAGTAGGATGCTCCAAGTGAGGGGCAGGAACCTTTTCCACAGGGTTAGTTGTTGTTGCTCATGGAATAAGAGATTGGTCAGAAGACCTTGGATTTTGGTATTTTGGCTTAGACTATAGAGATTATGATGATGACCATCCTATTAGAAGTCCTCCAATCCCTTCAGTTATAGAGACTAATATTCTGCACCCAGAAGTAATTTTGCCTCAAGAAAATGTAAAGAAGGATGATTCATAATCATTGAAGTCAGATATGAATAGATACTTTAATGAGAAAACTAATGAGATAGTGAGAACAGTATCTCAAAATCAAGGAATCATGACATCTGCAGTGGGAAGGCTACTTTCAACTTCTCACTCATCCATGCTACATGAAGTCAAGGAATTTCAAAATCAGGTTAGAGCATTGGCAGAGTCTATGGAATCTGTGAAGTATTCTATTTCTAGTTTAGAATCCTATATGTCTTCAAAGGATTAGGTATAAAAGACATTATATATGTTAAAAGTGTGGTTCAGAAAATGGTCACTTTGATTGAGGACTTCAGGAAGTCTATGGAGACACATGTGAGTGGCGAGGACAATGATGTGAATAGTCTGATCAATGGGCTGACCAAATCTTTCAAGGAGACATTGACTTTCAGAATGGAACCTATGTGTGCATCTTCTTCCTCTTTAGATGCTCCTCCTTTTGATCTAGAAGCTTTCAGATTAGTTGTCCGAGAAGAAGTGGATAAGTTCTCTAGTGCTAGTACCTCATACCCTCAGTATATGACTCAGGTTATTTCCACTACCAAAGAAATACATAACCTTGTGGGAAATTATCTAAGGGAAGATGGTCAATATTAGAAGGCCATCAAAGGGAAAGTTGATTTCTACTACAAAAGGGTGTACACTAAGCATCATATGGATGGCCAATTTAAGCTCTTATTGGAGAGCATAAGGATCCCACCTGTCACTCAGGCCTTTAAGGATCAGGTTAGAAGGCCTAGAGAGTTGACTCCTACCTTAGAGAGATTTATGGAGAATAAGGATGATTTTATTTCAGCTATGGAAAGAGGAGGTACCATTATTATGGATTTTAGACATCTTCTTTTTCCCTTTCTCCATGTGGAATACACTCCCATAATTGTTCCTCCAGCCTTACCTTCTACCTCGGCTGCCTCAGGATCTACCAGTGCTTCTCTAGTGATGACTCCAGCACATGCCATCGGAAGCTTGACCCCCACAATTCTTTAGAGTTCTACTCACTACAGTTCTACTGATGCTTCTGTTGCAGCTCCTCCAACCCTACTAACTATCATCCATTGGCCATTCCCTCCATATTCTAGACCTAACTCCTTAGCTTCCAAACACAAATCTCCCTTGGACGTATCTAATGTGGATTGAATGTGGGATTTCTTAGTTGATAGGGATCATTCCAACACTTTTTGTATATTGTACTCTTTCTTCCAGGTTAATAAAATCCTCTTTTTTAATCTCTTATCTCTTTCTGTCTTTTTGTTAATCACAAAGGGGGAGAAGTTTTAAGTTGCCTACAAGGGGGAGAAGTTTTTAAGTTACCTATTTTATATTCATATATATACTATCTATAATAAACATGGTTCAATTTTACTTATACACACCTCTGAATATATTTAGAAAATGTTCTTATCCCTGATTCCAAAATAATGACATAATTTGTTATTATCAAAATGGGGGAGATTGTTGGACTCACCTATTTTGATAATCCAAAATCATGGTTCATTTATGTGATCATCATGTTTTCATTATTAAGATAATTGTGTTTCATTAATATTCTTAGTTTCTATCAAGTGATAAAACTATACCATTAATCTTACTATTTTCTTGTTTATGATAATAGTGAAAAAATTTCTCTAAGTAGCAATGGTCACCGATGAAAAGGTTATGGATACAAAGGATGCCGATGAAAAGGTTACAGATGCAATGGTTACTTATGCAAAGGTTAATGATGAAACAGTTACCAATGCAAAGGTTACTAATGTTAAGGTTACTGATGCAAAGGTTACCCATGAAAAGGTCACCGATGCAAAGGTTACCATTATAAAGGTTACTAATGCAAAGGTCACTGATGAAAGGTCACCGATGAATGGTTACCACTAAAGGCCACCACTGAAGGTGAATGATGAAGGTTACTGTTGAGAATGTCACCGATGAAGGCTACCGATACACACCTACTATTAAATCCTACCATTTTGAAAGCTAACGTTACCAGTCTACTGATTCCTACCCTTCCATACATTTTAAAATTCATAAGGTTATTCTAACGGTCATATTTGGAAACATTAATGCTTCTAACATTAATTAATGCTAACTATAGACATATCGGGAGACTGTATCTAGGGACAACATGAGGTGCAAGGAAGACCGCATGTGATTAACTTATTCCTATTGTCTGACATCAATTATAAAAGTGAATATTGAGAAGGGGAATAAATTGGGGGTTTCCAGAGGAAATATATATATATATATATACATGAGAAAGATCTGATCAAAGAGAACACAGAAGAACCATTCGACGCTTACGATGCGAACCCAAGACCTTTTAGAATATCATTTCAGGAGAACAATTTCAAGGGAGGCTTCTTTGCTTCATCAAATCTCAAAAAACACAAGAAGCAGAAAACTCAGTTCCCAAAAGCTTGAACCTGGTGTTATGACACACTATTTTGGAGGACAACTTCTAGAGAAAGACTCAAACTTTAATTTCTTTACTCTAAGGAGTCATGAGATGAACTACAAACACATAGAGCCTTCTAAACTCAATCTTATAAAATTTTCTCTACTGTGTTCTTTTATTTTACATTTCTGAGAAGTGTGTGTTTGTGTCACACACACTATCTCATGTTCTTGAACTAGAGGATACTGAAATCCTCACATCAAACATCACTTACACATTGTTTTCCCATGTATAACTATGGAAGAGACCATGTGTGGTCAGCGTTGTTTATTAATCCCAGGAAGAACTTTGGTAGTGGGTGTGAACCCTAGATAGTTTTTGAAAACTTCTATAAAGCCTGATATATGTTGTGTATCAAGTTTATTGTTAATACAAACTGCTTGGTGGTAGGTGATCACCAAGTGGAAAGGATTAAGTCTCGGCTAGAGACTGAACCTCTTGCTTAAATTTTCTGAGTATTATATTTTGTTATACTCTTTTTTTCTATTTTCCCCTTATCCTTATTTCAAAAATAGAAAACTATTTTTATACATACATTGATAGTTAATTCTTGTTAGTGTGTGTAGGTGTTTAATTCAGTAAACTTGTTTCAAAATTTGAAGAAGTTTTTTACACTGATTCAACTGAGGACATATCACCCTTTGAGAAAGTTTTTGACCAACTAAACATTTATATCTCTACTACATTAATTAATTTGGATGTTTTAAAATTACGGGATCTTTATAAAAGAAATCCAAAATTTTAAGAAGGAATTCAGTTGACCCCCCCTTTGAGATTCCACTTCGACCAACAATTATTTCCCCAAATTTTGAAATCTTTAATTCACGTAAATCATTTAAAATTTACTAGGAATAAACTTATAGATCTAGTCCGAGGGAACCTACACATTCATACTATTTAAGAGTCATAGTGGACCATGTATCCACCTTGAGAGTGTGGAGGGGGGGGGGGTGAATTCAGGGTAACCAATTTCTATCGATTATGTTTTGTATAAATTTTTCTTCCATTATATTGATTGAAGCTATGGAATCATGTACGAACCCTGTTCTTTCTTGAGGTACACAATCTTTTACCTTTTGTTATTTTTTAGTTTAAATTCTTATGGCCTAATGTGAATACACATTGTATTCATGGAAGTATCAGGGTTGTAATGGGATTTTGTGGAGCATGGAACCTAAATTTTGGGATGTGTTAGTCTTACCTCATTGTTAACAGAAACCATGCGGTGAAGGCCTCATGGTTACTACTAATTATGAAAGGTTGAGCAGAGATCTGGGGAAGCCTTCATGGTTTGAAAACCCATATGATTTGAGGAGCATACCCATATGTAACCCTCTGTAGTCTTTGAAAGTGGTCTAAGGCGTAGTTTTCACATGGTTAGTCAAATATTATGTGAAAATTGTGTTAATTCACCCTCTTTATAGTAATTGGTTCATGGTTGGTGAATGATTTGGCCAACTGTGCAAGAAAACCATGAGACCCATGGTTTTTAAAGAAATTACCAAATTTTCCTTATTTAATCTAATAACCTAAACCTATTTATCATTTCCTTCTACAAATATTAGCTCAAACAATAGGATCCATCCTTTAATCCAATTTGTATCTTTTGATCCTATTCCTCCATCGAATCTCAAATTCGAGAGTTGAATGTATCGTTGGGTCTTCATCGGTGAGTACTTAGTTCCATTTTTTATATTCATTGTTCTTCTTTATATCTACTGTGAAATTTAGGTACAGGACAATATGCCCTAATTTTAGATTCTTCATCTATTCTTCATTTTTCTCCCGATCTGAGTCGAATCTGGAGCTGATACTACACAATCACTCTACTACGAACCTACGATAGGTGGTCTCATGTTTTTTTCTAAAATTTTAGGTGTATATATATATATATATTTAATTGTGTCTCACTCATGATTATCAGAGTAAATACCTTGAAATGGAAATAAATCCTCGATTGAAATGGATAGGTATGAACTATGTTTTTAATGAGACCATTGATAAATGATTAAAGTTCATGAACCTTGAATTAGAACCACCGCTTGGGTTTCTTGTTTATTGAATTAAACCAACATGGGTGGTGTATGAATTTGGTTACCTTTAGGTGTGTCATTTTCCCCTTTCCAAGGGATGTTAAATTCTAAATTGTTATAATAGATGAATTGTAAATTGAACTGATTAATTAAAGATAATGGATGGCCATGTCCCTAGGCTTGGCCATGTAATTGTTTTAAAAAGAAAGAGTTACCCCTTATAATGAAATGGAAATGTGGGTTAATTAAAAGGATAATCCTTATAAGAATATCCATTTCTTGGAGCCACCTTATAAGGTGAGGATTAAATGAAATGAATGTGTTTATGACCATGAAATAATTATATAATAATGAATGCATCTTTTTTATATGCCTTGGGTAATACATGGGTTCTTATATGAACTCCATTAACAAACTCATTTGACTACTACATTGCTTACGCATAAGTGGAACATGGACTCCCCAGTGGAATGAGATGGACTCATGGGGCCTAACTATTTTTCACCCATGTGATACTTGGAATCCTTATGGATTTCCAAGGATGAACTCAGGGGGATGATTTTCTATGCGCCCAAGATATACATGGACTCATTAGAGTTTTCTAAAGATGGAATCAAAGGTAAGTTTATCATATATGCCATGGGTGATAATTGGGCTCCCATAGCTAATCGATAAGGATAGACTCAGTGAGCGATGTTGTTATACCACACCTAGATCGATACCTAGGTTCTAATGAGGATCTACATGGATAGGCCTGTAAGGTGTTTGATTTATTTCACGCCAAGAGGGATACCTAGATTCTAATTAAGGAATTCCATTGATGGTCTCAATTTCATAATTTAATTATTAATGAAATGATCTATATGATGCATCTCCCTAACCAAAGCATAAGATTAGATTCAGTCTGATACATCCACTTTATAGATTTCCTAATTAGCAATCTGTTGATCACATATCATACGGGGGATGTTGGGCTACGTTATGGGCCATAAGAATTATTCATTGAAAGGGGAATAATAAATTAATTGAAACCTCATTATAATTTGATACATGATTGACTATTTATTCAGAGACTTGCCGGCTAAGGTCGAAGATGGTTGTAGAGGACGTGAGTGCATGGGAACCTGGACAATTATTGGTTGTTTACATTTAGTAATTCCTTTACATATTATATTACTACCTAAACAATGTTATTATAACATATTCACTAACTATATAGAATTATACCTTTGGGTGGTTACCTACTATGATTGTATCCAGCACCATGTTCGGGCCCCCATTGGGTGCCTGGATAGATTATATGACACTGGGAATGGAAAAAAGAAAGCACCTTGTTATAGGTTATCGATTACTGCTTAAGATAAGGGAATAACAGGATCGAGATGAGGCTTGAGATGCATGTTTAGACTCTTTTTGGTCTTTTGGTATTTTGAAACATATATTTTACACCTTCCATGTATACATATTTTGGTTATTTTTTAGACACATGACATGACATGTATGATCATCATTTTGTATACGTGATTACTTATAGTATTGTTTATTTATAACTATCTTGTAATTTGTCTATTATCTTATCATTTTACTACTTTTGGTACATATCTGTTATTTTATATCTATTTTTATACACTCTGGTGATGAGGCCATAGTCTCCCTACAGACACACCCTAGGCCCTTGCTTCTAGTAGCTTGCCTCTCATGTTTGGGGAGATGTTCTTGACGCCATGTGGTCAACTGGGATTGGGGTATTGTTTGGTGGAATCTAGTTTTGGGAAATTACGAAGTAGTATCAAAGCATCTTATTTTCTGGTCTACTATTTAGAGACAACATAATGGGATGGGAAGGAATCATAATTTGGAAATGAGTTGTGTCTGGGAATAGCTAACCCATGTATAAGAAAAATCCAAAATGCCTCGAATGAAATTATTATTTTCTATATTTTTACTATTACATTTTTCTTGATTCCAGCATTGGTTGATGCACTTGAATTGTGAATTTATTGTTGATACCATTGTAGGTTCTATTTTTTACAACCTAATGAGATGAGGGTATTATATCTCAGGAATCATTTTAGGAACTTTATTAGAATCAAATTTCATGAATTATTCCATTCCATTTAGAATGTATTGCTTTTTTCATGATTTTTTATAGGTTTAGTGATAGTTATACCTACTATTGTGAAGATATTCTATGTAGATAATTGTGAAATATGGTTGGTACTTAGATTGCCTACTATAACCTAAGGAGGTTTTTCCTGGTTGGGCTACAAATGACACCCTATATAGACAATTTTTTCATGGTGAGTCATGGATCATGAGTTGCATGGACTGGAATGTGTGAGGGTTTGAATTATATAGAAACCATATTATAGATCATGAGGAGTATAGGCTATTATGGATAAAAATTTGGTGAAACCATTTTAATAAATAATTTAAAATTAATTTTGATATAATGGGAATTAAATTATAATAAAATGGAAATTGAAGTTGTTTATATTAGAGAAATAGGCCCATAACCTACCTTAGTAATGGGAAATAGGCAGTATCTCTTGATTTCCTTTGGTATGTTTGTCTCCTATACCCGACTCAAGGAGTAGGTAGACTGGTGTGATTCTTATGTAGGAAGGCTTGTACCTATCCTATTTAAATTTCTATTCTTTTAGTGATTCTTTTATATTTATCTAAGGCATGTAATTGGTATTTGTAGAGGTATTCCACTGTAATTTCCTCAACACATGTGCCATGAGGTTAGTGGCAACCACACTCTAGAGTTGGCGGGCCATTGGCTACCAATAGATCATCTAGAAGAACTAGATGTGGCACTAGGGATTATACAGGAAAAAATATTTTTTGGAATATTTTGGTGAATACTCTATGTGTTTCATGTAGACCGTTCTGTCAGCACTGTGACCTACCCCAACTATGGAAAAGGTGATGTGTGAGTTCCAACAACAGCATATACCTATGTTTTTAGGGGATGACATACCATCAGTTATTGAGTCACATATAGAGTTTAATGCCCCGACTCCAGAATCTCAGAGACATTGCGTTATTTTAATAAATTGGAATGATTACAGGGAATCAAATCCTGAAGAACTGATCAGTTTATTAGCCTAGAAAAAACTAGATACATACATGGAACCCATTTTACATTTTTAAAGGAAACAAAATATGACACATAAAAAAATATAATAAACTACATCCTTGAAAACTCAATAAATGATCACTTCTTCATAACATGGGGAAGGAAAAATAAATGAAAGGGGTGAACTCAAATTCTTAGTAAGGTTTAAGAAATATAGCCGAAGATATAAAAACATAAACATTAGACATGGTTAATGACTAAAACACATTCCTTTAAAAATAAACTTGAACACATTATGGAATCAATAAGAGCTCAATAAATAATGCCATAATAAAACATAATCATGGGTATTCTAATAGTCGAATAACCAAATGAACTATCCATACCAATTTAAAAATTATGTAAATGCATAATGTGGGACAACAACTATACCATCAAGGCATCATGCCAGGACCATAAATAATCATTTTGTCAAGGCATTGTGCCAAGGCCATAGTTTGTATCATGAGACCTACCAACGCACTGAGGGGCTATAGCGGGCCCCACCCAACACTTACTAAGTCCAATGAAATCATAATATGAATATAGTGAACATAAACAACATACAAGTTCATATTAAAACTAACATATGAAAAGTAAATAACATTCCTCGATCATTAATCATAAACACAACCATTCAGAGTAATATGGTGAATGGTTTCAAGATAGAACATCCACAATAAAACTAATCATAAACTATTCAATAAAACATGGTGGATGATAAAATAGAAGATTAACCTAAATTAAGAACAAGATTCAACAAATGACGTTGACGTAGATGAAGATACTTTTAAATGACACCATTGAAAAATACTTGAGGAAATAATCCTTAAACATTCCAATGTGTCCCATACCACCTTGAAAAATTCAAATAATAATCCCTCAGAATATCATGAGAATAAGGAGACTCTTGATATAATATAACAATGGTAATTAGATACACCACAAATAATAAGTAAGTGGTTAAAAAGGAATATATCTTACAAAATATAAACGGAGATGACAAAAATCCTTTTTACTTTGGGAAGAAGATTTCTTTTGGAAAATCCATTGTATTTTCCATTAAATCAGTTTGTATAAATGAATATACCAGAAAATAAAATTCTAGGACATTGAAATTATATTTTAGGAATAAATTAGGTCCTGCTGATGTGAAATCATATAAAATGATTTCATAAGATTCTTTAGAAATAAATCATTTTAGATTATTTTAAGGAATATATTAAAGAAAATTTTAATGTAGAAAGACATGTATATTATATTAAATCCAGAAATGATCCAAGATCATTCGTCATGATAAAATTATTGTTTTTATACAAATAATGGTTGTTTAAAATAGATTATGGTGTACACTTGAAAACTGGTAAGAATTCACAAAGATCCCTTGAATTGGGTTTGTATTTTAGAAATAATTTTGAAAGTTCCTTTTAAATTGTGTAACTCCCCATAAAATAAGGAATTATTATGGTTGGTAAAAATATATAGAACATTCCCATATAATGTATGAGGATTAAATTACAATATACAACAATTTCCTTGAGATTAATATAGAAAAAGAGCAACCCGAATGAACATGGAGGTTCTGGTGGAAAACCTTTATCACTTTGTAATCAAACGATTCGTATGGCCCAAAATTAATAATATTAAAATGATACATTGAATACCATGAAAATAAATATATTCATGATATGTTACATCAATGAGAATTATACATACTCTATACAAAAGTAATAGTACTGAATACTGAAAATCTCATAAAAATGGTTGTGAGATGAAGATACCCTTGCCATATGTCTAAATGTGATCCACTCTTGAACTGAAGGTCATAGAATATGAAATTAGACTTATTAATAACTTGTTTCAAAACCTATTAGACATGTATTTAGTTTATCATAATTATTTTTAGTTCATTTATGTATTCATTTATAAGTTATTATATTGAATTTTGTCGTTCCAAAGTGTTCATTTTCATTAATTTCATAATAAGTTCACTTGTTCTTAAGTAATGGATTTCATGTGGAATGGATGTGAATATTCAGAATTGAAATTACATATTATTTATGAAAATACATACATGTTAATGGTCATTTATATCATTTTTTTACATGGAAAGAGGATGAATCATTAAATGAAATATTTATGACATTCACTTAGATTATTTTAGCAGTATTTTGATTATTAAGAACTAGTTTGCTCATGAAATTTAATAATATGTACTTATACCAATTCATGAATATTAATTATGTAATAATACCTATATTATAGTCTATTTCAACTATAAATATGGTTTAATGACCAGAAATGAAGGATAAATTTAATAATGAAACATCGTCGTCCATGAAGGTTATAAATTGGAACCTCATGGATGTTGATTTCGTTTATAAAATAAGAGAGAGAGAGAGAGTAGGTATATTGGTGAAGTTTCTTCCATTCACATGATATAATTCTAGTATATAGATGATATTGAATATATCATGGTCATTTGGACATAGGAGGTGAAGAGAGGATAACAAAATAAGATAAATTTAAATGAAACTAAATGAAAACGAATGGTGCTTTACCTCTTGAAATAACCTCCTTAAGAGAAGGGATTTTGGTATTTTGGAAAGAGAAAGTCCTTCTTGGACGTGGGGAGTGACTAAGGAACGGTATTTGGGAAAAACATTGAGAGGCTTCAAGGCTTAGATGAGTGAAGAGAAGAGGGAGTGAAGGGGAAGGTGTTATAGTGGAGGAGAGGAGGGTTTTCATAATTTTTTAATCATTAGTTTATTAATTTCTCTCAAGACCAGAAATAGTGATGATTAAATGACCAAGAATAGTAATAAATTCATTTTATTTCTAACCAAGTGGGATTAAATCACTTATGATGTCATAAATAGTGTATTTAACTTATAATTTTTATATACGGTATTTTACCGTATTTCACTATTCATAAAAATTCAACTATTTCAGAAAAATACCAAAAATTCACCCTAAACATTTTTCAACGTGTAGAATTAAAAAATGAAGTCCATTTTTTAAAAATAATTTTCTAAATATGATTAATTTAATATTTAAATAAAATTAAAATTTATTCTAATAAAATAGTTTTAAAACATTTATTTACTTATTCCAAAACATAGGTATATCGTTCTTCCATGTGAATATTATTTATATACTATCATAGGTAAGGTTAACATTCATTAGGGTAAATCACTATTCATAAGGGTATATTACTATTCATAAGGGTATGATACTATTCACCAAAAATTTAGCTTTTTTATCGGACACAAAATAAGTTACAGATCGTAACCATGTATGTTAGATTTTCAAAATTTACATCACAGAAGTGTAAAACTTATGGTTAAAGGTCACATGCCACTTAATAGTTCATTAGGTTGTGATTTATTGTGATTATGAAATAATTATAAGAAAGGAATTTCCATTGAAAAAATAAAGGGTTGTTACATTCTCCCCTCCTTAAATATATTTGTAAATTATTGGGGTGTTACATTATTCACTCCTTACAAAAATTTCATCATCGAAATTTGAAATTGAACATTCAATGTTAATGGTTGATACTTAAAAATTCCCTTGGGGGAAACCCACATCAAAAATATGGTTAAAATATCCTCTTAATAAGAGGAATGGGAAATTTATCGATTACTCAAAAATGAAATCTAATTAGAAAACATGGTCATAGAAGAATAATCAAACCATCATGTAGTGACATTAAACTCTAAAAACCACATACAATGATCAATCTTAAACCATTTCATAAATATTTAAAAAATTGAAAAATATAATGATTCAACAAATTATAATGAAGGTCTCTAAATTTCAATGATGAACATATCATTATCCCTTATTAAATAAGAAGCTGCTCTAAAATTCACATTCTAAACTTGTGAATAACATTATCTTATATCCTCTAGAAATATGGTAATAAATTGAATTACCTTAAAAACCATATTGGAAACATCCATTCTTTCGTAGTCATTAAGTTAGATACATGTTATTCGATATATTCCTTAAATCCAAAAGTTTTGTAAAATCCATCGATGATGGTATAAACCACTTCTCGAAAATTCAATAATCATTTTAGAGGTAGTCAATACTTATCTGAATCAATCATTTCTTCATCATTATCTCAACATCAGATATATATTAATGGTTTTCTTTCCCTCAATCATTTTTTTTCTAAATAGTTTATCTTTCTACTGAATCACTTTTCCCTTTTACCATTCATCACATGATCTCAAATCCTTAATGAAATTATACTATAGTACAATCCTTATATATATCATAATTCTTAAAACTATTAAATCATTGAAACAATATTCAAATGACATGATTCTTGATGAGGCATATTAATAATTTTACTTCAACATCGGTAGCATCATAACTCAATCATTATCCAAAATCATCATTTGGGGTATATTCCTTTGATTCTTTGGGAATTGATTCCCATAGTGTCCCATCTATTTGCAGTTGAATCATTGTACATTGGAAACCATTTTCTACCCTTTCAATCAAGAACTTGATGTCCTTTTTCTCCACACTTATAGGAAACTCCCATTCCCTTCAAGAATTTTCTATGGTGATTCTTTCCACATTTATCACATGTGGGAAAGCTATTCTTTCCCTTCTTCCCTTTATCCCCATATTTCTTACCATCCTCGTCCTCTTTTTCTTCCCTTAAAATCCATAGGACTAAGAGAAGTCTTTACATACCCTGTTAACACATGATATTATTTCCTCATATGATTAGGACACTTAGGAGACAATCATCCTTTGAAAATATGGCTTAAGACCATTATAGATATGATTATTCTTACTCTTCACATCATGTTCATTGGTGAGGTTATATTCCTTCTTCTATACTCCATTTATAAACAATTCCATATTATATATTGGCTCATAAAATTATGAACTCTCTATAACACTAAACATGGAATAACACATAGAATGAATTTAAGAATCGTAAATCCTAGAATCATATTCTTCAATTACATTGGGGGAATAAATCGTTCATAATGGAGGGTAAATAAAATGTGAATTATCTTAAGAATATCATCTGGCAGTGTTAATCCAATAGCGCAGCAAGGATCGTTGTCGTGTACTAGGATACACCAGGTTAAGCCTGAAACTCCTCGTCGAAGTTTTCACTCCTAGGTACATCTATAACAGAGCCTTCTCTACTTGTTTGTATCTATACAGGGATTTATTTGATATAAATAACCACATAATCTATTCCTCACAAAAGTTCTAGGATGTTCTTGTTTTTTTATCCTAAAATACCATATTTTTGCTTTGTTTCCTAACTTACGTTTTCTAAATCTAGATCTCATGGTTTCTACTAAACCTCCTTTGATACCAACTGTAATTCCATGACCCCATATGATCGGAGTTAGTGTATTATTTTAATACATAGGCATGATTACAAGGAATCAAATCCTGAAGTACATATCAGTTTAGTAGTCTTGAAGAAACTAGATACATACATAGAACACATTTTAAATTTTTAAGGGAAACAAAATATGAGACATAACAAAATCCAACAAACTTCAACCTTGAAAACTCAATAAATGATTTCTTCTTCTTAACCTGGGGATGGAAAATAATGAATGGGGTGATCTCAAATGCTCAGTAAGGGTTAATAAATATTATGGAAGATATAAAAACATGAACATTTGGCATGGTGAATGACTAAAACACATGCATTTAAAAATAAACTCGAACACATTATGGTAGGAATAAGACCTGAATAAATAATTCCATAGTAAAACATAATCACGAGTATTATACTAGTCGAATAACCACATGAACTATCTATACTAATTTCATAATTAATTAAATGTATAATTTGGGACAATCACCATACTCTCAAGGCCTCATTCCAAGACCATAAATAACCATTTTGTCAAGGCCTTGGGCAAAGACTGTATTTTGTCTCATGAGACCTACGAATGCACTGAGGGGCTCTAGAAGGACCCACCCAACACTTAATAAGTCCATTTCATTCCTCATATGAATGGTGTGAACATAAAAAAGTACACATTCATATTGAAACTAACATATGAAATGTAAATAACTTTCCACAATCATTAATCATAAACACAACCATTTTGAGTAATATGGTGAATGGTTTCAATATAGAACATCCAAAATCAAAACAATCATAATCCATTCAATAAAACATGGTGGATGATAACATAGGATATAAATATCAATTAATAACAAGATTCAACAATGTATGATGACATAGATGAAGATACTTTTAAATGACACCATTGAAAAATCCTTGAGGAAATAATCCTTAAATATTTCAAAGTGTCCCATACCACCTTGAAACATTCAAATTATAATCCCATATAATATCCTGAGAATAAGTAGACTATTGATATTATATAACAATGGGAATTACATACACAAAAATTAATAAGTAAGTGGTGAACAAGGAATATATCTTATAAAATATAAAATGAGATGAAAAAAACCTTTTTACTTTGGAAAAAAGAGTTCTTTTGGAAAATCATTTTATTTTCCATGAAATCAGTTTTTAAAAATGAATAACCCAGAAAATAAAATACTAGGACATTTAAATTATATTTTAGGCATAAATTATATCCCATGGATGTGAAATCATGTAAAATGATTTCTTAAGATTCTTTGGAAATAAATCATTTTAGATCATTTTAAGGAAAGTATTAATGATAATTTTAAAGTGGAAATACATTTTTGTTATATTAAATCCATAAATGATCCAAGATAATTATTCATTATAAAATTAGTTTTTTTATAAATATTATGTAGGTTTAAAAAAAATTCTGGTGTAAACATGATAAGAGGTAAAAATTCAAAAAGACCCCTTGAATCGGGTTTGTATTTCAGAAATAATTTTGAAAGTTCCTTTTAAAACGTGTAACTCCCCATAAAACAAGGAAGAATTATGGTCGGTAAAAATATATATAACATTCACAAAAAATTTATGAGGATTAAATAACAATAAATAACAATTTCATTGAGGTGAATATAGAATAAGAGCAACCCAAAAGAAAATGGAGGTTTGGGTGGAAAACCATTATCACTTTGTAATCAAACAATTCGTATGACCCAAAATTAATAATATTAAAATGAAAAATTGAATAACATGAAAATAATGATATTCAGGATATTTTACAATAATGGGTAGTTTATATACACCATACACAAGTAATAGTAGTGAATACAAAAATCTCACAAAAATTGAAGTGAGACGAAGAACCCCTTACCTTAAGTCAGAATATGTTCTGATATTGAACTTAAGGTCCCGAAATATGAAAATATACTTATTTGTAACATGTTTAATAACCTATAAGACATTTATTTAGTTTATAATAAATCTGTATAGTTCATTTATGCCTTCATTTATAAGTTATTATATTGAATTTTGTCATTCTGGAGTGTTCTTTTTCTTTATTTTAATAATCGGTTCACTTGTTCTTAAGTAATGTAGTTCATGTGGAATGGATTTAAATCTCCATAATTGAAATTAAATATTATTTATGAATGTATATAAGTGTTAATGGTCATTTATATCATGGTTTTACATGGAAAGATGATGAATCATTAGATGAGATATTTATGAAATTCACTTAGATTATTTTAGCGGAATTTTGATTATTTGTAAATTTTTTGGTCATACGATTTAAAAATATGTACGTATAATTTTTCTTGAATATTAATTAGATTATAATACCTATATTATATTCTAGTTCAAACATAAAAATGGTTTCATGACCCGTAATGGAGGATTAATTGAATAACGAAACTCCGTCGTCCACGAAGGTAATAAATTGGAACCCCATGGACATTGATTTCATTTATAAAATAAAAGAGAGAGAGAGAGAGAGTAAGGATATAGATTATGGTTATTCCATTCACATGGTACAATTATAGTACATAGATGATACTGGATCGATCATGGTCATTTGGACAGAGGAGGTGAGGAGAGGATAACAAAAGACGATAAATTAAAATAAAACTAAATGAAAACAAAAGGTGCTTTACCTCTTGAAATAAACTCCTTGAGAACCTCCTTAAGGGAAGGGATTTTGGTATTTTGGAAATTCCAAGTGCTTCTTGGATGTGGGGAGTGACTAAGGAAGGGTATTTGGGTATAACATTGAGGTGCTTCGAGGCTTAAAGGTGTGAATAGAAGAGGGAGTGAGGAGGGGTTTTATATTGGAGGAGAGGAGGGTTTTCATAATTTTTTAATCATTTGATTATTAATTACCCTCAAGGCCAGAAATAGTGATGATTACATGACTATGAATAGCAATAAATGCATGTAAATTTGAACCAAGTGGCCTTACATCACTTATGATGTCATAAATAGTGTATTTAAATGATAATTTGTATATATTGTATTTTACCGTATTTCACTATTCATAAAAAATTGGAGTATTTCATAAAAATAACCAAAATTCACCCTAAACATTTTTCTATGTTTTTAATTCAAAAATGAAATCCATTTTTTTAAAAAAATCTAAATATTATTAATTTAATATTTAATTAAAAAATAATTTATTCTAAAAAATAGTTTTAAAACATATATTTACTTATTCCAAAAGATAGGTATATCATTTGTTAACTTGAATATTATTTATATACTATCATAGGTAAGGTTATTATTCATTAGGGTATATCAATATTCATAAGGGTAGGTAACTATTCACAAAAAATTAATTTTTTCTTATCAGACTCCAAGTAATTTACTGATTTTAACCGTGTATGTTAGATTTTCAAAATTCACATAACAGAAGTGAAAAACTTTTGTTTAAAGGTCAAATGGCACTTAATAGTTCATTAGGTTGTTATTTCATGTGATTATGACATATTTATAAGAATGTAATTTCCATTGAAAAAAATATTGGGTCATTACATTCTCCTCTCCTTAAATATATCTGTAAATTCTTAGGGTGTTACATAGAGGTTGTGATATCTATCTTCAAGCATCTAGAGATGCCTCCTTAGAATAGGTTAAATATTGCTACTTATATGTTTCATGATTCCTTGAGAGATGGTGGGATGTTATTACTCTGACGGATCATCATCAGGAGATGGCATGGGGGAATTTTTATATGGACTTCATTGATTACATCTATCCCGAGACATTGAGGTCTGATGAAGATTAAGTGTTTGTCAACATGGAGCAGAGTATGTTTTCAGCCATGGATTATTCAACAAATTTTATAGAGCTCCAACTCTTCACACCTATTCTAATGGGTGACCAGTTGTCTAAAGCAATTCAATTCAAGGATGATCTCAAGTATGGTATTCGATCATAAGTAAATGTATTTTGATGGAATAATATTTCTATAATAGTGAATCAAGCACTTATCATAGAGCATAACCTGAGAGAGGTTGGGGGTTTGAACCAAGGTGGTTTGTTGCCTAGATCTGGTGTTATATCGACCGGTAGTAGGAAGAGTTTTTTGGAGATTCCACATAGTGATACTTCTAGCCTAAGCATATATTCAGGTATCCAAGTGTGGTCCATCAATGCAGTAGACTAGGGAATACGAGGCCTCAGTGTACAAGATACCTAGTTAAGTGTTGATCTTGTGGAAAGATGGGTTATCTACAGTTCTTTTAAATAATTTTTCCTTCAACAGCCAATGAGAGAGTATTCTAACTTAGTCCATGTGTAGGATAGTGGTTAGTAGTTTCTCATCAAGAATAGATATGGAGTTTAGTTAGTTGATCAGGCCAAGGTGATGGTCGTGATCGTGGTAGTAAGATCCCAGTTTTGTAGCGACAATAGAGCAAATCGTCTCAGGGTATCCAGGATGTATCACAATGCCATGGATCAGGCCATATATATGAAGTTAAACCGACCCCTCATGAGGATATTTTAGGACCTTCTACTGTGATATGTACTATTCTAGTGTAATCTACTTTAGCATATGATATTTTCGATACACGCACTTCTCATAGTTTTATATTTATACCTATAGTGTGGAGATCCTTGGGATCATCTTTTAGTGTTTTGATTGAGTTATGATTCTTGATTCTCTATTGGGAATCAATATAGAGGGTATATGTCCATACAATGTGTTCCCCATTAATATCGATGTGTTTCAATTTGTATGGGACCTATTTGCCTTGAGATGATGGGTTTTTACATCATTCTTGGGATGGACTAGTTGGTTCCCTTTCATTCATTAATTTATTACTATCTTTGAATGGTGAATTTCACATCACCAAAGGGAATATATTTTATTCACAAAGGTGAATCAGATTTCAAGGAGATATGAGTTGAACCTGAGAATCGTGGGCTGGGCAGGATGACAGCCTAGATTGAGATTTTATATCTGGATGATGAAGGAATACATCGGCATATTTTCATCCAGTAGTTGAGTGTTTTATGAATGTGTTCTAGGATTCCTTTTCAGTATTGCATCCAGTGAGAGAGGTAGAGTTCTCTATCGATCTCGTGTCAAGAGTTGCAATGGTATCCATTTCTTCTTACAGGATGGCTACTACTAAGATGAATGAGCTCAAGTGGTAACAAAAGGATTTATTGGCAAAGGGTTTTATCTGACCCTTGACTTTTATGTGTAGTTCACTAGTCCATTTTGTGAAAAATATTAATGGACCCCTCATGTGATGTTTGGATTACCTAATGTTGATCTAATTGGCCGTTAAGAATAGGTATCCTTTACCGCGGATAGATGATCTCTTTGACTAGATCTAATGAGATTTTGTTTTCTCAAATATTTATTGGATATTAAGTTATCATCAGGTGCATGTTAGACCATCATAAATACATCATACAACCTTACGTATCAAGTATAGTCTATTTGAGTATTTCGTTTTTTTTGTCTCAAAAACGTGCTAGTAGTCTTCATGGTACTGATACACCGAGTCTTCCATCCTTATCTGGATTCAATTGTGGTGGTTATCATGGATGATATCTTCGAGTATTCCCAAACATGACATGATTATGCCAAAAATCTTGAGATTGTATTGGATACACTTAGAGAGCATCAATTATATGCTATTCTTAGAAAATGACACTTCTGGATGGATTATATACACTTCCTATGTGACATTATCTTAGATAAATAAGTATCAGTTGACTCATAGAATGTGAGTTTTTTAGTTCCTTGGTAGAATCCCAATAATTTCATTGAGATACAGAGTTTCTTGGGGCTATCTAGATATAAAATTTGTTTCATGAAGGACTTCTCATGCCAAGAAGTACTAATTACTAGCTTAACTAAGATGGGTTTGATTTTTTTATGAATGGATACATATGATATAGCCTTACAAAAGATGAAATGGATATTTAATTTAACACAAATAATGATTTTTCCATAACTAGGAATGAGTTACGCTATTTATTGTAATGCATCAGGTATCAGGCTTGAAGAAGTTATTATATAGAGTGATAGAGTTGTGGCGTACGGGTCTCGAGAGCTAAGGCCACATGAGAGGAATTACACTACACATGATCTTTAGATAGCATCAGTTGCTCGTGTATTGTGTTGTTGGACACATGACTTACTTAGAGAGTGTTTTTTTGGTGTTTACACACCAAAAATACCTCGGGTACATATTTACACAATGTGATTTTAATATGATGCAGTGAAGGTGGGTTGAATACCTATAGTCCTTTGTCATCAAGATTGACTATATGCTTGGTAAATGAAATGTTTTTTCTGATTCACAGAGAAGGAGGGCTCAGATATTAAAAGTTCAAGAGGACAGAAGAGAATGGTATCTTATTGATTTATTCTTTGAGATCCACATTGAGGTTCAGGACAGTCAGATATAGACTTTTATTTTATCCTTATATGTTTCCTCTACCCTTCTAGATAGAGTGAGGATTAGGCAGTTTTGTAATTCTAAAGTCCTAGTCCTACATGAGAGTGTGGAAGGTGAGAACACTCCTCCTTGTTAGACCATAGTTTAGGATCAGATTCTACATTTACATGGTCATGTATAGGTTTTAGTATATGGGCATGAAAATATGATGTGAGACTTTAATACTTTATCTTGGGTAGTGCACCCTGGCATCGCCAAGATGTATCAGGATTTACATTGCTAATACAAGTGGCTGAGTATCAAAAGGGATACAGCTAAGTTTTTCCATTAGGTGTTCCACCTTTCAGCAGGTGAAGGAGGAACATTAATGACCAGTTGGACATTTATATTACTCACCCATTCCATAGTGGAAGTGGTATGATGTTGTGATGGAATTATTGACTGGGTTACTGAGGTCACCTTAAGGAAATCTTGTCATTTGGGTTTTTTTATAGTTTCATGAAAATTTATCCTTACCTACTGAAAAAGGATACCATCAGTGTAGATGATCTTGTTATGTTGTATATACATGAGATAGTATAACTTCACAGGGTCCCACACATAATCGTTTCAGATAGTGATGCCCGATTTACTTCACAATTATGTAAAGGGTTGCACAGAGCATTGGGTACATAGGTGCTTCTGAGCATATTATAGCACCCTCAGACCAATGGATAGTTAAATCACACGATACAGGTACTTGAGGACATGATTTAGGCATGCATCCTAGATTTTGGGGGCTCTTGGGAGAGGCACATACCCCTGGATTAATTCGCCTACAACAATATCTTTAAGGATGCTATTCAGATGGTTCCTTATAAGGATTTTTATAGTAGTCCATGTCGATCACACATAATATGGGTAAATATAGGAAGGGAAACTATGTTTGGACCTCATCTCATGTAGGAGACTATATATCGGTTTTAGTTGACTTGGAAGAGGATAGCTACAATACAGTCTCGACCGAAATCTTATGACAATCACCGCAGATGACCTCTAGATTTCTATGTTAGGGATCATATATTTTTATGGGTTTCACCAAGTTTGGGACATGACAGGATCAGAATATGGGGTAAGCATTCACCATGATATATGGGGTCATTAGAGATTCTTGAGAGAGTTGGTCTGATGGCCTATCGGTTTTAGTTACCTCAGAGGTTTCAAGCCATGCATGTCATCTTCCATTTATCTTAGTTCTGTCATTATCATTCATACATGTATCATGATTCTTATCCCAATTAGGATAAGTTATAGGTGAATGCATCCTTTTTGGATCATCTAATTTGTATTTATAATTTTAACATGACTATTCTTTGAGGTCATTCAGTTTCTCTAGTATGAGTGCTATGGTAGCACAACTATGTACATGATGAGAACTAGGAGCGAAAGGCTGATGTATGAGCACAATGGCTAGATTTTTTCATTTATTATGCATCACCACCCTTGTATGGCATATTTGGGGATGAATTTATTTAAGGGGTAATTCTGTAAGAACCATATTCTTTATAAAGGTACAAAATCTTTTATTTTTAGTCAATTTTCAGTTCAAATTCTTAGTAATGGCCTAATATGAATGTTTGTTGAGGTCATAGAGTTATTAGGGGTTTTTAGGTCATGTTTAGATCCCATAACCTGACTTTTGGGATGATTTGGGCTTGTCACATGGTTAATAGAAACTCTGTGGGGTAGTCCACATAGTTACTAATAATTGTTCAAGTCTAGTCAAAGATCAGGGGAACCCGCATGGTTAGAAAAACCTTGCAATTTGAGGTGCATGCATGTATGTAACCATCAATAGTTTTTAACAATTGGATGAGGAATGGTTTGCAAATGGTTAATGAAACCATGTGAAGTTCCCCTCTATAAAGAAGTGCGTGAATGGTTGGTGCATGGTTTGGCTAATCGTGTGGCCAAACCATGTGACCCTGGGTTTTTTTGAAATTATTATTTTAATAGTGGATTCCCAAGACCCAACATGATTAGTAATTTTTATTACCATATAATGTATATAGTTATATATAAACATGATTTATTCTTACCATTTTAGTAAAGGAAACATTCATGCATTGGAATCCCCAAATAGGTGTGATTTTAAAAAAATTCACTGATGATCGATGTAATCTTGTTGAGATCATCGAATAGTAGTCAAGTTTAAGCCGAGCATCAAGTGTGAAGAGTTTTAAGACCAAAAATAAAAACATAGAATACCTGGTTTAGATCCAAATCCATGTGCGATGTCTTCTTCTCATTGGAAATCACTTCATGAAGAATTTGAAGTCGAATTCCTCTAGATCATCCACACGCATTTCAATAAATCAGTTGGAGCACTAATCGTCAAATTCTGGGTTCTATCACAGAGATCTAACGACGCCTTCAATGCTCTAATGATCACTACATCACTTCGCTTGTGATAATCAAGATAGAGCTCCATCTGATATCCTTATATGGAATGGAAAACTCCTATCCTCTTCTATTTATAGTGTGATATGAAATTACCTGGAAATACTATCCCAGACCCTGAACAATTAATCACACTATATAAAATATATTTTGACTACTAAACTGAGTCATAAATATAAATCATTTTTATTATCACCTAACTATAACAAATATATTACATGATAATACTCGATCCATTAACTCATCTCATACTCCTACAAATATTAATTTCCCCTTGAATAGATTAATGTTCATTCGAATAATATTTTTCATGTATATACTTGAAACTTGTAAATACAGTTAATAACTAAATTCCATACTCATTATTCATAACAGGAATGAATTTATTTATTACATTGGTGATCATTTAACCTTGTAAAAATCCAAAACCCCAGGGTTGGGGCCCACCCTATCCAAATCTCCAATTAACTGAATAGGGAATATTTTATAATATGCTATTGTGTGTGACCCTGTAGGCTCTTATCTCGACAGTAATGAATAGTATTCACCGACTAAGAGCAGGATCTAAAATCCCATCATTACCCTTGAAGAGATAAGGATTTTCAAAATAGTGACAACCAACCTACAAACACGTACTGTGTAATATAATCTCTTTGTCATTAATATCACATAAATCAAGACATACTCACATGTCATCAAACTTTTCCTTACTTTATTATTTGTTGATTTTAACTGTATGGATTTACCCTCGACTTCCACGAAGATGGTCTTATAAAGGTACATCCATCCTTATCAACATGGTTTGAGATATATTACTTCCATAACCTGGAAGCGAAAATACTTTCTTGACCATTCAACCAATGTCATTCCATCAATGAGGCACCCAAAAAAACTGCCTCTCCATGATTTCAACATCATAGTTTTCATCTTACATCAATGTATGAAATCAAATGACAAACACTGGAAATGATCTCAAGTCATGAGACTATTACACATGATCATAGATAGGAACATCCTATGACACTCGAAACATGTGGTGTTCCTATTGGAGGTTATATCCTCATGATATCACAAATAGTGATCAACAAGTGTGAACTTCATGGGAAGAAGTCTCAATACTTATAAGCCCCAAGCACCTGATAGTCAATAATCTACTGTGTCTGATCAGTAAGATGTATCTAGACCATAGAACATATATTTATGATTAATTTCATAGTATCTATAGGTTATAATTATAGATAAGGATATATTATAAATTTTCTACACAATAATTAATATTTTGATATTACTGTTTCAATAGTTGACGAAGAAACTTATACATTATAATTGTAAGATGACATCTTGTAGAGCTAACTGTATACATGATATGGTAAAAAAAGCAATAATATTTGGGTCTAGGGAACCCACTATTTAAACACTCTCACTTTCAATAGAGCCAACTTGCTAACCAAACTTGTTATCTACTCACGTGATGAACATCATGTTTCTTCTGAGTAATGGATTTAGCTACTAGGTCTGCCACGGTTCCACCATGTGACTATTCTACTATTTTGGCCTTATCTCATTGAGTCAAAAATCTCAAGAGATGGTATCTCGAGTATATCCCACTTTTCGGTTGTCATAACTTTACATCCTTTCTAGAAATAATATCATAATTGACATTATGAAAATCTTTTCTTTAGTAGGTGTGATTCCAAGAACTAGAAGAAATCGTTGCGTTTAACTGCTTCTTAACTGCCTGAGAAGCTACAACATACTCAGTCATTGTAGGTATGACTACCATGGGATTATTTAAGCTTTAATCAATCATATTATTTAGAATAACAATGATTTAAGATAACATTGATCTATTGAAGACTATTTTGTATCCCAAAAAACTAGTATCCTTTCTTCTACACTTACCAAGTACATAACATTTTGTACTTTTCAAAGTACAAATGAATCGTTGTGACTGCATTAGTTATAGTGCTCTTGGGTATAACTGCTATTTTCATACTATAACATATAACTTGTAAATATCATTTCTTGTTCATATCATGGAATACACGATTGATCCATCACTTCAATGTATGGGTTTAAATCATCATATTTATCTCCTCCTATGTCTCAGACACATCAACCTCAATAGATTATGCATTGTGACATAGGAAAAAAGTAATCTCTTGAATTATTCTAAATTGTATATTTCAATAATATGTCACTATATGTATGATTAACTACATCCAAGAAACCTATAGATCCACCTCAGTGAATCCAGTTCCCTCAAACTTAGGTTACTACTTTAAGTCAATCACTAGAGAAAAGATTTCATCCATATCTTAACTAACTGTAAGACCAATGTCTGTTTTCCATATCTTTCGGAACATATTTTACATGGAAAACATTGGTTCTCACACTAACCATTGTAGACAAATGACATTCATTCGTTTCAAATGAATTTTCTCGGATCATGATGCTTACTTCAATCCTCAACCGGGTTTTAGTAATTTCTATCACAACCCACCTTCACCAAAAAGGAGAGAAGGGACAGAAGATTGCCAGACCCTTCCTTATTTAAGTTGAAGGAGAGATAATGACCCCCGATACCCACTTTCAATAGTTCTTGGAGTGGCGACCAACACCAATGTTATAGAATCACACACAAGATGGAAGTTGTTACCCTTTTTATTTTTATAGGATCAGGAGATAAGATAGCATCCCCAACAACACCAAAGATGAAAGTAAAGTTAAATCCAAAAGTAAACCATTCCCATATGCATGTTCAAAGGTAAATGATACAAGCCATAAGAACTCCAAAGGTAAGGTACCAAAAAAAGGAAAACGACAACAACAACTGCCCCAAGGTCCGAGATAGTACGGTCCCGCACGATCCCTGAAGTCCTCCTAGAAACCTAAAAGTTGTTTTATATACGTAGAGTTAGCATACAAGTATACTCAGTATGGAAAACCAAAGAAACTCGTGCACAAGTGGAGAGTCATTCTAATTCCATGTGAGAAAAGAGACAATCAAAACACCTAGCAAGGAAAACTATCCACCCAAGCCTCACCAAGGTACACTCCCCAAATAACGCATATCTAGTAAAGTATAGAAATAGCACATCGGTGTTTGGGTACCCTGTTCCACTTTCCCACTGGTTATTGAAGATATACTATGCATCGAACCAATCCTACCATTCTCATCGTAGTCCCACTTCCACACCCCGCCCGCACACACCGGGGCCACTACCACACATCCCGCCAACAAACACTTGGGCCACTACCACAGATCCCACCTGCAAACACCTGGGCCACTAACACACATCCCGCCCACAAACACCTGGGCCACAACCACCATGTGTAACCACACCCGCAAACACCTGGGCTAGAACAACCACTGTCATGCCCGAAGACATCTCGGCCTCATCCCGAAGATTCTTGGGAAACGAACTGCCCGCACACACCTGGGCCAACTACCATAGCTATCATGCCCGAAGAATCATGGGCTATAATGGACCTTCGGCTGTCACAGCCTACCTGAAGAGTCTTGGGATATTTGGGAAAGGGAGTAGAAAAGGAGCTAATAACCATCCACTTAGAAGAGTGTTGGAAAAAACACCCTCCCCCATGAAATGGGTGTGTTTGGCACTAAGTGCTCAACTTGGGTGGGGTGAGAATAAGAAAAACATAAAAAATACAGGTATATTTATAGTTAACAAGAACTCATCCCAACCTAGGGTTCCCAAATCCAACCTAAGAAAAAACACCCTTGTCACTATTCATTCATAAAAGAAGCCCATCACTCATGGCCAAGTCACAACTCATTCCCAAAACCAATTCCCCGTTTAACCGATTCTTAGTTTCATGTTCAAGTGACCTCATTTAAGTAAATTCTACACTACTGGGCAACTAATAGGCATAACCACAGTCTAGGAAAAGAGAAACAGCCAAATATCAATTTAAGCATTCACACATAGTTCTCTTGTGAAGTCACAACAACAAAGGGATAAGTGAGATTCCTCGAAGTACTGGAACCAAACCAAGCCTCGAGATACAGCCCCACACCATTTCAGATCCACAACCAAAAATTGTGCCATAGCAGAGGATCCCATCCTCACCCACATCATCCCTCAAGCATCAAACAGAACAACACACCTACTACCAAAACAGAGTGCGAAACTTCCAGGTTCAAGAATATTATTCATTAGGTTATTCTTTCTATTTGTTAACCGAGGTGGTCACATAGGGATTCTTGTTTTACTGAACATCCATTTAAACCAAACTGAGTTTAGGTGACTAAACAATTCCATGTTACAGATATATAGTCATCACAAAGGACAAGGGTTCATTAGGATGCAAGGAAATAAGAACAACAACCATTCTTTTCAGTGAGCACAAGCCCATACAGTTCACAACAAATATCAACATAAAAGAGTACAATAGAACATTGATCACACCCCCTTCATTCTTTAAAGGTCCGTTCATTATCTTCATTAAGTTTGGTTTCATGAATCCCCAATGAAGCAAAAGCATACACACCCCGCATGATACACAGTAAAGAGAGATGAAGGAAAAAACCTACTTGGATGATCAATGATCAAAGTTCTTCTCCATGTGCCAAGAGTAGGGAATGTGTGACTTTTAGGGGAGGAACTTCGGGGACTCCATGGGTGATCAAAAAGTTCCGGCACTGGCAGACCTCTTGTCTTGGGAGAGGAGTCTTCAAATGCACAGGGAAAAGGAGGTCGGGAAAAAGGAAGAAGAATAAATTCTCGTGAAATATATAGATAAGATATATTTTTTATGAGATAAGGGGATTTGAATGGATTTAAAGTCAGATTTTGGTTTCACCACACAGTTGGGTGGTTACACACGATTGAATTAATTGTTATTTAATGATTCCATCGGAAAATGTGGTAACAACTGTGACTTTAAAGAATTTTATATAAACAAAGGGGCATGTTACACGAACACCAGCTAGGTCCGTTGAGGGTCTCCCCACTCATAGGAATTTGAATCATTGACTATGGGATAAAAAAATTCCCTTGAACCACTTCAAAAGGTTAAAAGGGCTAAAAGTGGTGTTATGGGAGAAACCACAGAAGAAAAACCTGACAAGGCCGGGTGGCACCGATCGTGCCACACACCGATTGGTCACACTGATCGCTGAGGCACCGATCGGCCGCACCGATCGATGAAGCACTGATCGGTCGCACCGATCGCGTCCCACCGGTCGGTGGGTCACCGATCGATCACATGCCGATCAGTCGCTCACTGATCGGTCGCACGCCGATCGGTCGCACACTGATCGGTCGCACGCCGATCGATCTCACATCGATCGGTCACACGCTAATCGGTCACACTCCGATCGGTCACACGCCGATCGGTTGCATGCCAATATGTGGCACGCCGATCGGTCGCACGTCGATCGGTCGCACGTCGATCGGTCGCACGCCGATCGTTCACATGCCGATCGGTCGCATGCCGATCGGTCGCACCCACCGAGACGCCACCCTTGGGATCTGGATTTTGGCAAAGGGATGGACTTTGAGGGTCTGGGCCATCACATCAGATACCTCTCAAACTATTCTCTCCCTCAAAGATTAAAACCAAGCCAGAAGAAAAAGAGAGGGTCCAAACAACCACCTCGAAAGATACCTCTCAGGATTGAAACTCTCCGACATTTAAAAACACCTCTCCCCCCAAGAAACCCTGCAACATTAAAGGTTCAAGTTGTCCTGTCATATGGGTTAGGGAGTTTCTTCCTCCATGTCAAGATATTATCCACTTTGGGCGGCACTGACTCGCCCGCACGGGTTTAATCGCATCCACCTTAATGCATCTTGATTAAGGATCGAGTCCTCCCCTCCCCGCAGTCAAGACATTTCTCATGAATCTAGAGAATAAGGAAAACCATAAATTACATAGTTAAGAAGGTAAAGTGTTCCATCATAAACAAGTACAAACAAAGTGGTAAAAAACTCAAAACAGCTATGGGTATTGGGCACTCATCTGCGTCTCCCGTTACCAGGTACTTTCCTCGAGCCCGCCATGCCTCCACAACACACGAACCAAAGGAATAGTCCATCCACGGAGCACCTTCTCCCCAAATTCCTCAATCCTCACTGGCCTTTCCAAAAAAGTTATGTCGGCCTCGATGTCCAGATTTCCCCAATCGAGGACGTGTGAATCATCATGAAGATACCGTCGGAGCTGTGACACATTGAAAATGTCATGTATCCTTAGTAGCGGATGTGGTAATGCTAGCTGATAAGCCACTTCTCCGACCCACCGCAACACTTTGAAGGGATCAATGAACCTTGGAGAAGGCTTACTCTCCCTATCGAACCTCTGTTGTCCATGCCGAGGGGAGACCTTCAAGAACACATGGTCCCCGACCTCGAACTCCAAGGGTCTCCTCCTATTATCGGCATATGACTTCTACCGGTACTGATCCACCTTCATCCTCTCCTGTATAAGCTGAATCTTCTCTGTCGTGCTCTGCACCACCTCTAGGACAAGAACACTTATTTCTCCAACCTCGGTCCAGCACACGGGTGAGCGACATGGACTCTCGTATAAGGCTTCGAACAGAGCCATACCAATGGTAGAGTGATAGCTATTATTGTAAGAAAACTCTACAAGAGGAAAGTGTCACACCCATGATCCCCCAAAATCTAGTATACATGCCCGCAGCATATCCTCTAAGGTCTAGATGGTGCACTATGTCTGTCCATCTGTCTGAGGATGGAAAGTAGTGCTAAGATGTATATGGGTGTCAAAATCATGTTGCAATCCTCTCCGGGATCACGAGGTAAACCGTGCATCCCTATCTGAGACTATGGATCTCAGAACTCCATGCAACTAAACCACCTCATCCACATACCTTTGTGCTAAGGCATACACTGTTCCTAATTCCTTTACCACCAGAAAGTGAGTCGATTTCATCAACTGGTCTACCACTACCCAGATAGCATCGCAGCCTCCTTGAACCTTGGGTAGCCCTGTGACAAAATCCATCAAGATGTCTTCCCACTTCCATTTGGGGACATCCAAAGGTTGCAACAAGCCACCTGGAACATGGTGTTCAGCCTTCACCTACTAACACCCTAGGAACCTGGCCACAAACTCTACCACCTAACACTTTACCCCGGGCCACCAAAATTTACCCCTCAAGCCCCGGTACATCTTGGAAACTCCTCGGTGCACTTCTAGGGGTGAGTTGTGGAACTCAACAAGAACCCTTCCGTGCATCACCTTTGGGAAAAACAACTTCCCTCGGAAAAGCATATGGTTCTAACCATCCTCTATCCACCCTTAAGGAGCATCACCTTGGTTAACCCGATCACACATCACTTCAGTCTCCCCACTAGGACTCCTCCACCTGTCGTAGTAGAGAAGACTGCACTATCATCTGATAAAGGCAACCTCTACCACCATCCATCCTTACATCTAGGTGCAGGTCAGACAACTCCTCAATCGCCTTCCAAGCATCTGCCGACTCTCAAACCACATCCTTCGGTGACTTCCTGCTCAAGGCATCAGGCACCACATTTCCCTTTACTGAGGTGTATGAAATCTATAAGTCGTATTCCTGAAGTAACTCCACCCACCTACGCTGCTGCGAGTTCAGGTCCCGCTGGGAGAATATATAATTCAAGATTTTGTGATCAGTGAAGACCATGAAGCGCTCCCCGATGAGGTAATGTCGCCACAACTTTTGTGAAAAAACGACCACCGCAAACTCCAAGTCATGGGTGGCATAATTACGCTCATGGGGACATAACTACCTAGAACAATAAGAGATCACCCCATTGTCGCTGCATCAACACAAATCCGAGCCCTTGACCTGAAGCATCACAGAACACCTCATATGCTGCTCCTTCTTCTGGAAACCTCAGCACTAGGGAACTCACCAACTTCTCCTTCAGATAGTTGAAGGCTGCTTCGCACTATCCATTCCACACGGAAGCCTGGTCCTTCTTGGTCAAGGCTATCAAAGGTGCCACAACTCAGGAGAAGTTGGGCACGAACCTCCGATAGTAACCTGCCAGTCCAAGAAAACTACGAACCTCTGCCATGTTCTTGGGCACTACCCAAGAAACAACAGACTCGACCTTCGATGGGTCCACCGCTATCCCCTTCTCGGACACCACGTTCCCAAGGAAGTGTACTTCTTGCATATAGAACATGCACTTGGACAACGTCCCATAGATTTGGTGCTACCGGAGGACCTCTAAAACTGTTCTCAGGTTCTCAGTGTGATCCTCCTCTGATCTTGAGTAGATCAGGATGTCGTCAATAAACACGACTATGAACCGGTCCAGATATTCTCGAAATATGGAGTTCAAGAGACCCATGAATATGGTTGGAGCGTTCGTAACGCCGAACGGAATGACCACAAACTCAAAGTGACCATATATGTATTTGAAGGTAGTCTTTGAGATTTCACCCACCTTCACCCTCAGCTGGTGATATCACGGACACAGGGGAATCTTCGAGAACCAACCTTCTCCCCTTATCTGGTCAAAGATATCGTCTATCCTCGAGAGAGGGTAGAAATTCTTGACCGTCACCTGATTCAGCCTCTGATAGTCTATGCACAGCCTGAGACCACCATCTTCCTTCTTTGTGAACAAGATAGGAGCACCCCATGGTGACGTACTTGGCCGAACAAAACCCTTCTTTATCAGATCGTCAATCTGGATCCACAACTCCCACAACTCAAAAGCTATCATCTAGTAGGGATCCATAGAAATCGGACGTGCACCAGGTTGCAAGTCTATCCCAAACTGAACAGCACGTCAAGGGGGTAGAGTCACCACCTCTTCAGGGAAGACATCCATAAATTCACTGACTATCCTTGGGACTTCCACCATCTCTGCATCCACTGACTCTAATGATAACTCAACCAACAGGGAATGGAGGGGCTCCTCTCTCCTGCTACTTTTCTGGAAACCCCGCTCACCGATGAAAGCTACACGCTGACCGCCCAAATCTGAATGCACGACCCTTCCTTGGAAGAATTCAATGACGGAACATACAGAGAACAGTCAGTCAATGCCTAGGATGACATCGTATGGATGTATCTACAATAGTAGAAGATCCCTGATAGACTGATGGGGCCATATCATCAGTCTACACCCTCGGCAAACATAAGACAAGTCAGTCTGACCTCCAACTGGTGTGCTCAGCACCAGGGGCATTGAAAGTCTCTCGACGTATAAACCCAGGGCACATGCTAGACTAGGTGTAAAAAAGTAGTGAGAGTCTCCTGTATTGAACAAGGCATAAGAAAGGGTACTAAAGAAGCTAATCATACCTCGAACGACTTCTGGCCCTGCTGGAACTGCTACCTCCGCGGCGTGCAACTGCCCACGCCTAGCTCCTCTTCCTCTCAATTATCAGCTGCCTCCCCGACCATGCCCTGGTCGAGGTCCCTGAGGGGCACCCTGAGGTCGGCCTCCTCCCGCCATGCCTAGTCTCGGAGGGGCGCGAGCCTGCTGTCCCTACTACTGCTGCTGCTGAAGGGGCCTAGCTGGAAACTGTTGCAGCTGAAGTGGGTGCTGAACCTTCCCAACCCCGTTGTACTATACTCTATCTGGGCACTGATTCCGAAGGTGTCCATGGCTCCCACATATGAAGCACCTCGGTCCTGGGCCCGAATGAAAAGGGCGACGACTGGGGGATCAGAACTGGAACTGATGAGGCCTGCTTCCTGCTGGTCGAAACCTAGAGGGTCCTAATGCTGGAGGCCTGCTGCTGTCTGCCTTTCCCTTCAACGTGCCCAACTATATTCCCTCTCGTGATACACCTCCTAGAGTGTGCATCCTTTCAACCACTTCATCTTTCTTCTGGACCTCTAAGTTGGTCGGTAATGTAACACCCTAAGATTTTATGAGAAATATTTTATTTTTAGGTTATATGCATCACCAAAGGAATCTTTCACTACACACAACACTGTCTTGTCTTGCGTTACACGTAGGAGCAACCTTCCTCGATAGCTTGCGTTGTACGCAATACCGAGTTTCACTAAACAATGATATGCTATTAAAATATTATATAAACTAGCCGTTATGAATAGTAATACCCACTTTTTGAAATTTTATGAATTTTATCTTTCAAAATGGACTTCATTTTTGGATTTGGAATATCGAAATTAGCCTAGGATGAAATTTTGGTATATTTATGAAAACTTTCAATTTTTGATGAATAGTGAAAACACTGGGTTACTATTTAAAAACTGGCTATTTATTTAAATAATTATTTATTTTATTTAAATTTATTTTAGGTCTAAATTGATACATAATAACTATATAAGTTCAATGTAATTCATTGGAGTCATTTTATAAAAAATTTATTGAAATTTTCACTGTCTTTTACCCACCTCCTAGGAGAATTTGAAAATTTACATAAAACATAATTTTACCGCTTCTATGAGTGGAATTTCAAACATCCGAGAGAAATGATTAATATCAAAGATTAAAATTTTGTTCAATAAGATAAAAATAATTTTTTTGTGAATAGTAACTTTTTACTTTTTTTTACCACGGTTAAAAGTAAATAGAGTAATTAAGGGTAAAAATGATATTATCACTACTATAACACATGTCTGAATTCTATTGGATAAGTGTTATTCTACCAAAAACAACCTTAGGAATAAAATATTACCCTTTAGGTCTACTTGGATTAGATTAGGACACTTATTATTATTTTATTTAAAGAAGAGTTAAAAGAGTTAAAATCAAAGTTTAATAACTAAAACATTTTTAATATAAGGTTATACATAAGATAAATTCAACTAAAAATATTAATTAGAAAGATAAATATATTTCCTACATAATGGTATTTTATTTATAATTTTTAGACATGAAATAATTTAATTTATTTATGACACGATGATAATGAAGTAATTACCTTATTAATGAAATATTAACATAATTGATGTTATAAATACCCAAATAAATATAATTTTATACTTTTTAAAAATTCCACTAATTTTATAGGTTAATATGAAATTTTAGTATTGATTTTATTAAATTTTTTTGAACTAATCATGTCTTTATGATTTTCAAAAAAAATCAATTACCAAATAGTGTCATAATTGACATAAAATAGTTTTTAAAACAAATATTATATTCTTAATTGTAATTTTATTCCTAAAAATCTAAAATTATGAAAAATGACTTAGATAATGTTATATGTATTAATAATGAACCACTTGGGGTTCGTTTGACTTGTTATAGTGTGTTTATTAACCATATAGTGTAAGAAAACAAGAAGACACGGTAAAAGTTAAATTATTTAACTTAGAGTTAAATCTAAATGATAAAGTTAAAATAATAACCTAAACTTGTGTAAAACCTAGTGGTTGAGAGGATGTCAACCCATACCCACCTTAGCTTCTAAATAAATCAATTTTGAGCTATTAAAAACCAAATATTACTTTATTATGAAATAATATTTTAAGTTTTTCCAAAGGTGCCCCTCTCCTCCCTTATAAAAGGGCACTGCCTCCCTCTCCTCCTCACACAATTTTGTGCCTTAAAGCTCGGCCAAACCCTGCCCATTCTCCTTATCAAATTCTATAGAAACATACTAGAGACCCTGGTCTTCTTCAAAGACCAATTTTAGTACCCTAAGAGGAGGTTTCAAAGAGGCGTGTCGAAGAAGAGGTAATATCTGTTACCGATTCTTTCAAATTTATTTCTTATTCTAATTACACTTCTTTAGTTGTTTGATTATGAAGTAATAACATCAGTATCACTCATATACTGATTTTTTATTATAAATATGAAACAACCCTATTTCACCTTCTATCCATCCTATGGAAAATGAAATCACCGCGCGTGCGTACGTACGGAATACCGTCTTCACGCCGTGGTGTAATCTATTTTCCACCACCACCTTACTTGGATGGGTATAATGGTGTAAAAAATAACTATATATGATTATTGTAAAGTGATATTGATTATTAAATAGTATAAATAGACTTAAATACAATTCAACGATCATGGGAACGATATTATCGCTCATGCGTACGTACGGCCTACCATCTCCACGATGTGATGCGACTCGTTTTACATGATCTTCATTGAATAGTGATTATATAAATGAATTGAATGAATAAATATGAAATATATTAAACTAATAAAATTCTATAAATGAGGTATCTATAACCTAAAAAGAAGAATAAGAATTTATTCAACAAAACATGCATAATAACATAAAGCAATAAACACCCGAATAACAAGTAACAATGAAATATTACTAATAAGAAGCTAATAATATGACCATATATGATATCATAACAATGATTATGATTCTAGAATAAGTCAATAACATTATTGAAATCATTATACAGGAGTTTCAGGCACATACAAATCATATCGGACCTAAGGTAAGGGAAAATCTCCCAATCTCATTTTTATCTGAGATTGTTTATACTTCAGAATTTACTGGGGAATATTTATCATCCACATCAATGATTCATAAAAATTTAATATTATTTATATCCTTATAAAATTGTTTAAATCCAATTTTACCCATTGGTGAGTTTTTAGTAAAATACATGAAAGGAATCTTTTGTCGTTTTTAGTACGAGTTACTTTTTGACTTTTTTGGCCAATGTATGAGAAGAATGTTTTTTTAACTTATACGGAATGAATGGATTTTTATGATTTCATAGAACATTATTTCTATGAATCTTCCATTACAAGTTTTCAAGTTTATTTTTAATTAACTTTTTTTAGTTTAAAATTGTATTACATATTAAGAAAGTAAAAAAATGTTTTTGAAGTAGAAAGGATATTTTCTTCAAGAATAGAGTTCAATCATTTTACCAAAATTATTTTCCATCTAAGATAATATAGGTTTCAGTTTCTATCCATATTTTTACATTGATTTGATTATGTTATGATGGATTATTTTTATGATGTCCTTTTATCTTATGGATTATGTTATGATGGAATGATGCTTAAGAATCCCATTTTTATTACATGGGTTATGCTATGATGTATGATTTATGATCTTGTGGAACACATAAGAATGGTATCATTATGACATGGGTGGGACCTATATCTTCCTCCAATGCATTGGGTAAAGATTTATATCTCATGAGATAGACATGGATAGAATGGAAGGTTAATCTGGTTCAGTGATACAGGACTGAAACAAGGAGTGAACTCGGTTCAGAAATTGACTTTTCCTCTAGGATAGTCTCGGAAATGAGTATTGAATACTAAGAAATGATTATTTATGATTATGTGGGTATGACACAAAGTTTCATGTTTTATGTTATGATTATTGGTATTACATTTCACTACCATGATTTATCCCACGTTATGATATAATGATCTCTTTTGCAGGTTAATATTTTCAAAATGTTATGTTCTTATGAATATGATATGATTTATATTTCCTTTGTTTACCCTTACTAAGAATTTGAGATCACCCTTTTGTATTTTTTTTCCAAGGTCAGGAAGAAGGGTATTAAGTAGCTTATGCCAAAAGGGACTCTAAATATGATGAAATAAATGAGAGACAATGTAGATGCTTTATGAACCAGTTTTTTATGTTTTCAAGTTTCTAAAGACACTATACCTATATGGTCCTTTCATGGTTTTGTTATATGTTGTAATAAGTATGCTTCAATTCTGAAGTAATAATAATGTATGTAAATTATGGGTCGTTCTAGTTGGTATCAGAGGAAAGGTATAGTCAACCTTTGGAAACTAGGATGTGAAAGCCTTAGTAAGAACCCTAAGGATATGTCTAAGAATATAACACAATCTTAGTGTTTTATAAATGGCCATGAACAACCTATGATAAGACCTAAAGTGTGAAATTTTATTCTTGATTATGTGGTTTTTCAATTATGATTAGTGTTTCTCACACTATGCTTATTGGTTTTAGTCAATGGCTGGAACCCGAAGGAACCGTTTTAATGATGAATGCGATGGGCAATGCAATGATTGTCCCCATGAGAAACCAAACGTTATGGGAGATAGAATGTAAAATATTGTAGTCATGCTCACACAACTTTCTTAAGCTATAAACCATAAAGGACTTACAAATGAGAAAAGGAAGGATCAACATTCTCTTGAATCCTTCATGAGGCAGCGTCCACCCTCATTCAACGGGTCTACTGATCCATTAGTGGCTTAATAATGGATCAGTACCACTGAAAATATATTTTCAGTTCTTCAATGTTCTGAACATGATAAATTCATCTTAGCAGTATATCGTTTGGAAGGTGAAGCTGATCAATGGTGTAATCTTATCAAGAATACGAGGCAAAGAGACAAAATTGATTCCATGGAATGGGACATATAGCATCCCGCCTTTTTGTCAGAAAAACTTTCATTACATTATACAAAACTGAGGATCTTTAAGGTTTAGTGTCTTGGAAACCAGGAACATAAAACATGAAAACATAAAACATTCTTCTTAAACACTTGAAAGGATTATCCTCATGTTCATCCTAGGTTCATTACTGCATCTCATAACCTGGGGACATACATCAAAAGAAAGGGTGAGTAGAAGGCCCAATAAGGGAAACAAAAGAAACATTTTACATGTGAACTTGAGATACTTCAATAAAGTCATGAAAAGAACTTTAAGGCATGAGAAAGAAATCATGAGGCATATCATAATAAAAATAACGTTTTTCATAACTTGAAGATGTGGTTAAATCATTTAATATTGACAATCATTCCGTTTCACCAAGTTCTATCCCCAAGGTGTCATTAAAAATTACCAAGGTTATTCACCAAGGTATCAGTCTAAAAGTTCATCTCTAGAGATTAAGTCTTTACCCAATGCATTGGAGCGCTATCAGGGTGAACCCTTGAAATGTATTTATTATCATGTGACCCAAATATATCATCATCAATAATTTCATAAACAACCCATATAGAATAAAAGGAATGGGTTTCATTTCATAATCATAACGTTTTAAAAATATCTTTAAAGACATGATCTTTGTGTCACTTTAAAACCCATAGAAAAGGATGGTGGGTATCATGTATGTAAATCCCAGAATTTAAAATAGAAAATTTTGGTATATATGTGAATACCCATATATAAGAGATATATTTGAGTATTCACTTAATAAAATAAAAGAACTTTAGAAAAAGAGAGAGACATTTTGAGATGGAAATTCTGCCGCATAACGGCTATGTTTCGGGGTTTTAGAAAACATTGAAAAGAGACGGGACATGGGTCAAACATTCATAAATGACCCATAAAACATTATAGGGATAGAATATAATGGATTTAAGAACATGTTAATGAAATTTGAAAGATATACCATATGAAATGAAGAATATTAAAGGAAGACAAAAATAATATTTCTTTTATGAAAATTCGGCATCCTAACGACGTCACTTAAACTTCAACAAAAATGAATTGATGAGATAAAATAGGGTATCTCATAATATGAACATAAAATATCAGTATGATAGATATAGATATCATACCCTAACATAATAAAAAGGACTTTTAAAGACTTGACATGAAAGTACAACTTTGAAAAAGGAGAAAGGTGAAATAATCCCTTAAAAATTCGGGAGCCTAACGGTGTCACTTAAACTTCAACAAAAATGAATTGACGAGATTAAATAAGGTCTCTCATCATATGAACATAAAAGATAAGTATGATAGATATATATATCATACCCAAAAATAATAAAAAATAACTTTAAATACTTGACATGAAAGTAGAACTTTGAAAAAGGAGAAATGTGAAAGAATCCCTTAAAAATTCGGGAGCCTAACGGCATCACTTAAACTTCAAAAAAATGAATTGACGAGATCAAATTGGGTCTCTCATCATATGAACATAAAATATAAGTATGATAGATATAGAGATAATACCCCAACATAATAAAAAGGAACTTGAAAGACACGACATGAAAGTAGAAGTTGAAAATGAGATGGGTGAAAGAACCACTTAAAAATTCGGCAGCCTAACGGCGCCAGTTAAAACTTCAAAATACTGAATTGAAGAGATAAAATGGGGTCTATCATCATATGATAATAAAATATAAGTATGATAGATATAGAGATCATAACCCAACATAATAAAAATGAACTTGAAAGACTTGACATGAAAGTAGAACTTGAAAACGAGAAGGGTGAAAGAACCACTTAAAAATTCGGCAGCCTAACGGTGCCACTTAAAACATCAAAATACTGAATTTAAGAGATCAAATAGGTTATCTCATCATATGATCATAAAATAGATGTATGATAGATATAGAGATCATACCCCTACATAATCAAAAGGAACATGAAAGACTTTACATGAAAATAGATCTTGAAAAATGAGAAGGGAGAAAGAATCCGTTACAAAAAATTCAGCAGCCTAACAGCGCCACTTAAACATTCATAAAACGAAATAATGAGAGTAAGAGAGGATATCTCATTATATGAACATAAAAAGAGCAGTAAGAGGAATATAAAATAACATCCTCCATCATGAGAACATGGAGCATAAAAGAAATGACTTATAAGAGAGTATTTGAAAAGAACGAGAGAGTTTGGATCCCTTACCTTAAAACGTAACTCTTAAAACACAAAGGTTGGGACCTTGGGGGCTTGGTGACACCTTGGGAGGACTCCGTGATAGATAATGAGACCAGAGTTTCGTTGGGGGAGAGTTGGGAGTCGAATGGATGAGAGGATGGCTTGGTATTTATAGGGAAAGTGAGGGGACAAGGCATTAATGGCCAAGGGACACCTCATTAGTGGTTTTGGAAAAACCATGGGATTTCCCATGGGATTTGTAACAGCCCGAGATTTTATGAAAAATATTCTTTTTTATTTCACTAATGTCTTGTGTTGTACGCTACACCAAAAGGAGCTTGCACAACACGCATCCTTGACTTGCCTTGCATTACACGCAATCACGACCTTCCTCGATAGCTTGCGTCGTACGCAATACCGAGTTTCACTAAACAACAATATGCTATTAAAACTAGCCGTTATGAATAGTAATAACCACTTTTTGAAATTTTATAAATTTTATTTTTTTTCAAAATGGACTTCATTTTTGGACTCAGAATATCGAAATTAGCCTAGGGTGAAATTTTGGTATTTTTCTGAAAACTTTCAATTTTTGATGAATAGTGAAACCACTAAGTGGTAGGTTAAAAAACTGAATTTTGCATAAAACTTAATTTTACCGCTTCTGTGAATGGAATTTCGAAAATCCGAGAGACACGGTTAATATCAAGGACTAAAATGTGGTTCAATGAGATGAAAATAATTTTTTGGTGAATAGTAACTTTTTACTTGTTTTTACCGCGGTTAATAGTAAATAGGGTAACTAAGGGTAAATATGATATTAATATTACCCTAACACATGTCCTAATTCTATTGGACAAGTTTAATTCGACCAAAAACAAACTTAGGAATAAAATATGACCATTTAGGCCCACTTGGATTAGATTAGGACTTTTATTATTAATTTATTTAAAGAAGGGTTAAAATAGTTAAAATCAAAGTTTAATAAGTAAATCATTTTTAATATGGGGTTATACATAAGATAAATTCGACTATAAATATTCATTAGAAATATAAAAAGATTTCCTACATTATGGTATTTTATTTGTAATTTTTAGACATCAAATAATTTAATTTATTTATGACACAACGATGATGCAGTAATTATCTTATTAATGAAATATTGACATAATTGATGTTATAAACACCAAAATAAATGTAATTTGAGACTTTTTATGAATTCCACTAATTTTCTAGGTTACTATGATATATTAATGTTGATTTAATCAACTTGGTTCGAACATTTAATTCTATGACTTTCACAAAAATCATATATCAAATAGTGTCAAAATTGACACAAAATAGTTTTTAAATAAAATATTATATTATTAATTGTTATTGTATTCCTAAAAATCTAAGGTTCGGCCAAATGACTTAGATAAGGATATATATATTAATAATAAACAATTTGGGGTTCGTTTGGCATGTTATAGTAAGTGTATTAACCATATAGTGTAAGAAAACAAAAAGACACGGTAAAAGTTAAATTATTTAACTTATAGTTAAATCTAATTGATAAGGTTAAAATAATACCCTAAACTTGTCTAAATCCTATTGGTTGATAGGATTTCGACCCATCCCCACTTTAGCTTCGAAATAAGACCCTTTGGAACCATTATAAACCGATTTTGACTTTAATATAAAATAATATTTTGAGATATTCCTAAGGTGCCCCTCTCCTCCCCTATAAAAGGACACCTCCTCCCCCTCCTCCTCACACCAATTTGAGCACTCAAGCTCGGCCAACCCCTGCCAAAATCTCTTCTCCACTTCCCTAGCAACATCCTAGAGGTTCTGGTCTTCCTCAAAGACCAATTCTAGTGCCCTAAGAGGAGGTCTCAAAGAGGCACTTCAAAGAAGAGGTAATTACCGTTACCAATTCTTTCATCTTTATTTCGTCTTCCACTTCTTCTTCTTAGGTTGTTTCATTATGAAGTAATAACATCAGTATCAATCATATACAGATATGTTATTATAAGTATGAAACAACCCTATTTCACCATCTATCCATCCTACGGAAAAAGAAATCACCGCGCGTGCGTACGTACGGAATACCGTCTCCACGTCGTGGTGTAATCTATTTTCCACCACCACCTTACATGGATGGGTATAATGGTGTAAAGAATAACTATACATAGTTATTACAACATCATATTGATTCTGATATATTGTATAATACACTCCAATTCAATTCAATATTTATAGAAATGATATCATCGCTCGTGCGTACGTACGGTATACCGTCTCCACGACGCGATGAGATTCATTCTCCATGTTAACCATTTAAGAATGATTATAATGTATATATAAGAAATAATAATGAAATATATGACATTATAAAGCTACTGGATTTATGTATATATATACATATGTATGTCATCTACTTACTTCCATTTCAAGACAATAAGGAAAGAAAAACAGTGTTCATGCGTACGTACGGACTACCGTCTCCATGAACGGTGTTTTTCATTTTATTTATCTATCTATTATATATATATATATACTGAATATATATATGATATATAAATCATATTTTATATTCTGGAAGTAAGTAAATCATGATATAAGTAATAATGATGTCAAGAACAACAAGTCAAAACACCTACGATAAATGAAACGATTTTACCCAAAACGCTTCTTTAACATGGAATTTACAAAAGAACGGGTAATATAATGTCATAAGTGAACCATATATGATATCATAACAATGAATATGATTCTGTAATAAGTCAATGACATTATTTAAATCATTATACAGGAGGTTTGGACACATACGAAGCAAATTGGACCTAAGGTAAGGGAAATATCACAATCTCATTTTTATCCGAGATTGTTTATTCGTAAGTATTTACTGAGGTGTATTTTATCATCCACATCCATGTTCCCTCAATATGTAATATTGTTTCCATCCACTTGCAATAGTTTAAATCCAATTTTACCCTTAGGTGAGTTTTTAGTAAAGAATATGAAAGGAATCTTTTGTCGTTTTTCCGTACGAGGTACTTTTTGACTTTTCCGATAAAAGTACGAAGAATGTTTTTTTTAACTTATACGGCACGAACGGATTTTTACGGTTTTATAAAGCCTTATTTTCATGAACCTTATTCCAAAATATTTCATGACTATTTTTAATAAAATCTCTTTCTTTTAAAATTGTATGATGTTTTGTGAAAAGAAATTGATTTTGAAGAAGAAAGGATATTTTCCTCAAGAATTCATTTCAAGTGTTTTATCAAAATTATTTTCCATCTAAGATAATAAAGGGTTCTGTTTATATCCATATTTTTACATTGATTTGACTATGTTGTGATGGAATTATGTTTATGAATTCCTTTATCTTATATGAATGGTTTTATGATGTCATGTTGTTTAAGAATCCCATTTTTATTACATGGGTTATGCAATGATGTACGATTTATGATTTTGTGGCACACATAAGAATGGTATAATTATGAGATGGGTGGGACCTATATCTCTCTCCAATGCATTGGGTAAAGATTTTATATCTCATGAGATAGACATGGCTGGAATGGTAGGTTATACCGGTTCAGTGAAACAGGACTGAAACGAGGATTACTCGATTCAGAAAGGGACTTTGTCCACTAAGATAGTCTTGGCAATGAGTCTTGAATAACAAGAAATGATTCTCTATGATTATGTGTGTATGCCACAATGAGTAATGTTTTAAGTAAGGGTTTCATTTTCACTACTATGATTTATCCCATGTTATGAAATTATGCTCTCTTTTGCAGGTTAAGATTTCCAAAAATGTTATGTTCTTATGAAAATTATGTGATTGATATTTCTTTTGTTTACCCTTACTGAGCATTTGATCTCACCCTTTTATGTTTTCTTTTCCCCAGGATATAAAGAAAGGTTTTAGGTAAAAAAAAAGAAGATCTTTGTGGGAGATTTTGAAGATCTTTCACCAGGATTAGAAGATTACGTTCCGAGTTTCCAAAGACACTAAACTATTACGATCCTTGTGTGTGTATTTTTGTTATGTACTAAGTATTCCGCAAATGTAATGTAATGTCCATGTACGTCAAGCTTCGGGTCTCTACAGTTGGTATCAGAGGAAAGGTTTGGTCAACCTTTGGAAACTAGGATGCGAAAACGTTAGTGAGATCCCTAGAGATATTTCTAAGGTATGTCTAGGGATGTCCCTAGGGATAAGTATACGTATAGGTTATAGTAATAGAATTACGCTAACGATCATAGAATTAAACCTAAGATGTTGGATATTGAAGGTACTCCCCCTTTATTATGTTGTTTTCCCTAGCATGATTTTTGCCTCTCACACTATTCTTTTTGGGTTTTAGACAATGGCTGGAACCCGAAGGAACCGTGTTGATCAATGCAATGGACAATGCAATGATTGCCCTCCTGAACAAACAAATGTTATGGGAGATGGAGTGCAAAATCTTATTGCTATACTTACACAAGCTATGAATCATTCTGGACTTCCAAATGAGCAGAGAAGGGAACAATATTGTATTGAGTCCTTCATGAGGCAACGTCCACCTTCTTTCAGTGGGTCTTCTGATCCACTTGTGGCTGAACAATGGATCAGTACAACTGAAAAGATATTTTCAGTTCTTCAATGTTCTGAACATGATAAAGTCATCTTAGCAGTATATCGTTTGGAAGGTGAAGATGATCAATGGTGGAATCTTATCAAGAATACGAGGCCAAGAGATGAAATTGAGTCCATGGAATGGGACGAGTTCAAGAACTTGTTTTTCAGTAAGTACTTCCCTCGTATTCTTCGAACAAAGATGGAGAAAGAGTTTCTTGAACTGAAGAAAAGGGACGATGAATCTGTTGGTACCTATGAAGCAAATTTTACAAGACTTGCAAGGTATGCTTCTGGAATTATCATCCAACCTGAAAGTAAAGTTGATCGATTTTTCAGTGGCTTAAAACCAAGTCTTCGAAGGGCATTAGCTATAAGAGACTTCAGTAGCTATGAAGAAATTGTGTGTTGTGCTATCAAGGTAGAAATGGAAGTTGGTGTTACATATCCATCTCATGGTTTTGACAAGAAACGAAAGATGGAGTTCAAGGAGAGATCTCAGAATAATGGTGAAAAGAAGATGAATGTTTCCTTATGCACAAAGTGTGGAAAGAAGCATGGTGGAGATTGTCTTAAAGGGACTAGAAAATGTTTTAAGTGTGGAAAAGAAGGTCATCGAGCAGCTGAGTGTCGAAGTAATGGAAAAAGGGTTTCTAATGATGTGAATAAAGCAAACACTGCAGAGAACGCACCACCAACACTTCAATGATTCAAGTGCAAGGAAATGGGGCATTATGCTAATAATTGCCTTAATCCAAGGGTTAGTGATGATCAACATGAGCAACCACTGAAGGCAAAGGACAAAGGGAAATCACATGCGATCACTATTGGCAATGTTGAATATAACAACGATGTGGTGGAATGATTAAGTGTTTATGTAATGGGATTCCAAAATAATGTTGTATCATTGAGTATGGCAATATTTATTGATGTGGTGTTCAAAGTGATTGAGATATTTTTTGGAAATAAGATGATATGCGCATAATGAAGACGAGAAAATGAAATGTTTAATAGTATTCATGAGCTCATGATTGATATAAGGACTAAGTGATATCATGGTTTAAGTATATAGAATTTTGAGGATTTTGGTATGTAGAAAGTGTTAACTTTTAACTGCACTCATGTTTTCACTAAGGTATTCAAGAGAATACACAATTAAGGACTTTGAATGTTTGGAATGTGACCAACAAGACATATCTTATGATATGTGGGGATCAACGACAGTATTAAATCTCTGGTAATCGTTGTCACTATATTATGAGAGTGGACTGCAGTATTATGTATAAGCCTAAAGATTAGATTGGATTATGTTGGACATAAATTAGTATTGTTTAAGGATAGAAGATTTTCGATATTATTGATGGGATGTTATAGTAACGTAGTTTTAGAAAAAGGACAACCTGCAGGACGGGTGACAACCCATCGCTTCGGACAAGGCTGTAGGAATCGAACCCACAACCGAAGTGCGACTGGCCTTTATCGCCTACCACTGACCTACAGGAAGTCCCTGTTTAGTAGAAACTAGTGTTATTATATTAAGCAGTATGATATATGAAGTATAAGCCCATTTTAGGAACCATATGTGATTAATCTCACTATAGATCGACTTATGTATATAATTTTTCCTAACCTTTTGTTTGAGACAGATGGAATGACCCGTCATTCTATCACATGATCTGCTAACACTTCACGAATAACAAATTCAACTTCATTTATTTAAGAGATGAAGTGGAAATTGTTAAAGGCACGAACAACAGTGAGATTGTACCAAAATAAAGTAAGTATTTATTCTAATTCAAATTCTTTAACTTTAGGGAAATGATCTTGAAAACCAAAAATGTTGTCCTAGTTCTCTTATACCTGATGAATCAGATGGTACCTTAGATCGTCACAAATTTATGGATTTGTGATTACTGGCTTTTCCATAGCCATGTTCTCTACCACTCTCCATCAGAACATGATGGTTAGATTTCTCTTCCATATCCATATTTTCACCTATGTGGAAACCCAGTGATTAGTTTATTTGGGTAATCGTTACATTTCATACTTTAGTTTTTAAAGCCAAGTTTTGGTATTCCCTTTTACGATGTGGGTTTCTATTAAAGAAACTTTCGAATAGTAAACCATTTATAACCCCGACGAATTTCGAGGGCGAAATTCATTTTAAGGGGGGTAGAATGTAACAGCCCGAGATTTTATGAAAAATATTCTTTTTTATTTCACTAATGTCTTGTGTTGTACGCTACACCAAAAGGAGCTTGCACAACACGCATCCTTGACTTGCCTTGCATTACACGCAATCGCGACCTTCCTCGATAGCTTGCGTCGTACGCAATACCGAGTTTCACTAAACAACAATATGCTATTAAAACTAGCCGTTATGAATAGTAATAACCACTTTTTGAAATTTTATAAATTTTATTTTTTTTCAAAATGGACTTCATTTTTGGACTCAGAATATCGAAATTAGCCTAGGGTGAAATTTTGGTATTTTTCTGAAAACTTTCAATTTTTGATGAATAGTGAAACCACTAAGTGGTAGGTTAAAAAACTGAATTTTGCATAAAACTTAATTTTACCGCTTCTGTGAATGGAATTTCGAAAATCCGAGAGACACGGTTAATATCAAGGACCAAAATGTGGTTCAATGAGATGAAAATAATTTTTTGGTGAATAGTAACTTTTTACTTTTTTTTACCGCGGTTAATAGTAAATAGGGTAACTAAGGGTAAATATGATATTACTATTACCCTAACACATGTCCTAATTCTATTGGACAAGTGTAATTCGACCAAAAACAAACTTAGGAATAAAATATGACCATTTAGGCCCACTTGGATTAGATTAGGACTTTTATTATTAATTTATTTAAAGAAGGGTTAAAATAGTTAAAATCAAAGTTTAATAAGTAAATCATTTTTAATATGGGGTTATACATAAGATAAATTCGACTATAAATATTCATTAGAAAGATAAAAAGATTTCCTACATTATGGTATTTTATTTGTAATTTTTAGACATCAAATAATTTAATTTATTTATGACACAATGATGATGCAGTAATTATCTTATTAATGAAATATTGACATAATTGATGTTATAAACACAAAAATAAATGTAATTTGAGACTTTTTATGAATTACACTAATTTTCTAGGTTAATATGATATATTAATGTTGATTTAATCAACTTGGTTCGAACATTTAATTCTATGACTTTCACAAAAATCATATATCAAATAGTGTCAAAATTGACACAAAATAGTTTTTAAATCAAATATTATATTATTAATTGTTATTGTATTCCTAAAAATCTAAGGTTCGGCCAAATGACTTAGATAAGGATATATATATTAATAATAAACAATTTGGGGTTCGTTTGGCATGTTATAGTAAGTGTATTAACCATATAGTGTAAGAAAACAAAAAGACACGGTAAAAGTTAAATTATTTAACTTATAGTTAAATCTAATTGATAAGGTTAAAATAATACCCTAAACTTGTCTAAATCCTATTGGTTGATAGGATTTCGACCCATCCCCACTTTAGCTTCGAAATAAGACCCTTTGGAACCATTATAAACCGATTTTGACTTTAATATAAAATAATATTTTGAGATATTCCTAAGGTGCCCCTCTCCTCCCCTATAAAAGGACACCTCCTCCCCCTCATCCTCACACCAATTTGAGCACTCAATCTCGGCCAACCCCTGCCAAAATCTCTTCTCCACTTCCATAGCAACATCCTAGAGGTTCTGGTCTTCCTCAAAGACCAATTCTAGTGCCCTAAGAGGAGGTCTCAAAGAGGCACTTCAAAGAAGAGGTAATTACCGTTACCAATTCTTTCATCTTTATTTCTTCTTCCACTTCTTCTTCTTAGGTTGTTTCATTATGAAGTAATAACATCAGTATCACTCATATACTGATATGTTATTATAAGTATGAAACAACCCTATTTCACCATCTATCCATCCTACGGAAAAAGAAATCACCGCACGTGCGTACGTACGGAATACCGTCTCCACGCCGTGGTGTAATCTATTTTCCACCACCACCTTACATGGATGGGTATAATGGTGTAAAGAATAACTATACATAGTTATTACAACATCATATTGATTCTGATATATTGTATAATACACTCCAATTCAATTCAATATTTATAGAAATGATATCATCGCTCGTGCGTACGTACGGAATACCGTCTCCACGACGCGATGAGATTCATTCTCCATGTTAACCATTTAAGAATGATTATAATGTATATATAAGAAATAATAATGAAATATATGACATTATAAAGCTACTGGATTTATGTATATATATACATATGTATGTCATCTACTTACTTCCATTTCAAGACAATAAGGAAAGAAAAACAGCGTTCATGCGTACGTACGGACTACCGTCTCCATGAACGGTGTTTTTCATTTTATTTATCTATCTATTATATATATATATATACTGAATATATATGATATATAAATCATATTTTATATTCTGGAAGTAATTAAATCATGATATAAGTAATAATGATGTCAAGAACAACAAGTCAAAACACCTACGATAAATGAAACGATTTTACCCAAAACGCTTCTTTAACATGGAATTTACAAAAGAACGGGTAATATAATGTCATAAGTGAACCATATATGATATCATAACAATGAATATGATTCTGTAATAAGTCAATGACATTAGTTAAATCATAATACAGGAGGTTCGGACACATACGAAGCAAATTGGACCTAAGGTAAGGGAAATATCACAATCTCATTTTTATCCGAGATTGTTTATTCGTAAGTATTTACTGGGGTGTATTTTATCATCCACATCCATGTTCCCTCAATATGTAATATTGTTTCCATCCACTTGCAATAGTTTAAATCCAATTTTACCCTTAGGTGAGTTTTTAGTAAAGAATATGAAAGGAATCTTTTGTCGTTTTTCCGTACGAGGTACTTTTTGACTTTTCCGACAAAAGTACGAAGAATGTTTTTTTTAACTTATACGGCACGAACGGATTTTTACGGTTTTATAAAGCCTTATTTTCATGAACCTTCTTCCAAAATATTTCATGACTATTTTTAATAAAATCTATTTCTTTTAAAATTGTATGATGTTTTGTGAAAAGAAATTGATTTTGAAGAAGAAAGGATATTTTCCTCAAGAATTCATTTCAAGTGTTTTATCAAAATTATTTTCCATCTAAGATAATAAAGGGTTCTATTTCTATCCATATTTTTACATTGATTTGACTATGTTGTGATGGAATTATGTTTATGAATTCCTTTATCTTATATGAATGGTTTTATGATGTCATGTTGTTTAAGAATCCCATTTTTATTACATGGGTTATGCAATGATGTACGATTTATGATTTTGTGGCACACATAAGAATGGTATCATTATGAGATGGGTGGGACCTATATCTCCATCCAATGCATTGGGTAAAGATTTTATATCTCATGAGATAGACATGGCTGGAATGGTAGGTTATACCGGTTCAGTGAAACAGGACTGAAACGAGGATTACTCGATTCAGAAAGGGACTTTGTCCACTAAGATAGTCTTGGCAATGAGTCTTGACTAACAAGAAATGATTCTCTATGATTATGTGTGTATGCCACAATGAGTAATGTTTTAAGTAAGGGTTTCATTTTCACTACTATGATTTATCCCATGTTATGAAATTATGCTCTCTTTTGCAGGTTAAGATTTCCAAAAATGTTATGTTCTTATGAAAATTATGTGATTGATATTTCTTTTGTTTACCCTTACTGAGCATTTGAGCTCACCCTTTTATGTTTTCTTTTCCCCAGGATATAAAGAAAGGTTTTAGGTAAAAAAAAAAGAAGATCTTTGTGGGAGATTTTGAAGATCTTTCACCAGGATTAGAAGATTACGTTCCGAGTTTCCAAAGACACTAAACTATTACGATCCTTGTGTGTGTATTTTTGTTATGTACTAAGTATTCCGCAAATGTAATGTAATGTCCATGTACGTCAAGCTTCGGGTCTCTACAGGATTTGCCCATGGTATTGGCCACTTGGGACACCTCATACCTTATATTACTATTCATAAGTCGACCATATTGATTACATACTTAATACATCATTTAATGATGTCATTAAACACCGGTAACTTAAAAACTGTATTTTCATTATTCATCGAAAATTCAACTTTCTCAGAAAAATCCCAAAATTTCACCTTAACCAAATATCAATCCTCTGATTTCAAAAATGAAATCCATTTTATAAAATATTTTTCTAAATATTTTTAATTTTGATTTTTAAATAAATACACTATTCACCGAAAATTCATTTTTTTCAGAAAAATCCCCAAAAATTACCTTAACATAATATCGATGCTCTGAGTTCAAAAATGAAATCCATTTTATAAAAATAATTTTCTAAATATATTTAATTAAATTTTTAATTAAAAAACACTATTCACCCGAAAAGAACTAATACTTGACTAATAATTTATGAAACCGTTATTTAACCATTTTATTGAATCACATTACTTAATCAAGGTGCCTAGATTATATTAATGCTTTATTTAAGTGAGATTACTAATACATTTGGTCACATTACTAATCCTAAACATAAAATCACTATTCATAATTTATTATTCAACAAAAATTAAGTTGATCTTATTAGACTCTAAATTTCATGCTGAACATAATGGTAGAAGACCATTTTTTGAAAATAATTACACATTTGTAATTATTTAAGGTTTACATAAACATTTTTTAGAATATCCTTTCTCTAAAATTAACCAAAAATATGCATACTATATTTATCCGGACATTTAAAAATTAATAAACTTCATCATAAGAAGAAATCAAAAAAATTTATTTAAAACAAAGGATTACACAAGGCAGTTACCGTCTCCTTACATAGCCCCTTATCACACCAGCATAAGACCTAAGTGTAAGGTGTGCTAAGGTGAGAGAATCTGAGGGAGGCTAGGCCAACATTGCACGAGTAGTAATTTCTATCAGTTTGAACTTCTCACAAAAGAGATTCCGTTCTAGCTTCATACGGTGAAGTTCGGCTTGGGTTTGGTCCAGAGAAAAGCCCATTGGTGCTACCTCCTTCCCAAGTTCTGTTAGATGGGCTTCGATCGGTCCAAGACTACCGGGTGAGGCCATCAAATCTTCTTTCTATATTAATTAACCAAGATCACTTGTATTGAGAGACAAATATCAAAATGTTTAGTTTCCAGCGGTCATATTGACCAATGTTCATATAACAGTCAAAACCCAACAGTCTCATTTTAATTATACTCATGTTATCCAATGAAACAGTTTTGTTGAGTATAAAAAAATAAATAAAATAACACAAAAAATTAGGAAACAAGATTTATTCAAAATTTCGGGTCGTTTCAATCTTCCCCCCTTAAGGAATTGTGTCCTTGCAATTTTTAAAACTGGGTTTTCAAATTTCATTGAAAGTCTCACACTGGAAAATGAGTCAGTAAAACTATTACTTTAAAAGAAAGAAAGGGAAGTAAAAAAGGTCACCTGAGTTAACCCATACTAGGATCCCATGTAGGAAAACATGGACGTAGAGGAAAAAACAATGGGTCACGTTCTAAGGGAGAGTGATAGAAAACATGATTAGGAGAAAGTTAACAACAAGAAAATCACAAACTTATGATGGGTCAAATGGTATTTGATTTCCTAGTGGGAAATGTTAACAGAAAACATTTTTTGTTTTATGTTCCTTTTCATAGTTTTGAGGAATTCATTTACTACATAGAATAAAAACATAAGTAAATATACCTACCTTCAAGTAGAGTTTAATCCTTTAATAGTTTCTACCAAAACTAATCTTTTCTCCAAACGATGAGCATTCAAAAACACTTGGTCTCATCAAAAGCACAAGAATAATCTTCTAGAGAATCACTTATTCCACAAAATAAAAACTATATATCTTTAAACATTTATCCCAAAAACAGAAAGGGTAAGATAAAACAACTATTCAAAAAGAAAGAATCCCATAGGAAGGGAAACTACTTTTAAATCTTCAAAGTTCCACGGTACTACCCAGAGTTCATCATAGACCATTCTGTAAATAACTGTCCATAAAATTACTCAAAATAACCCAAACTAATATTGAAACCCAAATACAAGAAGGACTTGATAACATAGTCTTCCAAGACAAACTTTATCATTCATCTCCAAAACAACATCAACCACTCCTAACATCTTATAACAAAAGTAACTAACCTAAACATATTTTACCCGAGATAGGTAAATCATTTATATATGTAACCTATAATACCATAAGTTCACCTTAAATTCATCGATTCTTCAAAACATAATTCAACCTTTACTCCTCAAAGAAAAATACCGTAGTAATCTATTTACCTTGATCAAATAGGGTTCCCAAAATAGTGAACGTCTTCCAAAATAATAATCATTTTTTAATCCCCCAATCATCTCTGTCATATTAATACGACAATCATCACATTTCCTATCACATTGGTTGTTAGGACATGTTCTTCCATTTCCCACCATTAACTAAGGAAAGAAAGTACAATTAGGGGCTTAAATACTAATCCAATAATCATTAAAAGAAAACTTAAAGCATAGAAGGATAAACTTGTAGAAGAAAAGTATACCCTAACTTGTGATCCCCTAGGTCGCAATCTAGGTTATCCATGATAATATATTCTTATGTGAATCTTTATTTTATTTTATCTTTGTTCCTTTAATAATGGTTCATACTAAGCTTATGAATTTACCAAAGCATACCCCCCGGGAGTGTCGTAACCAAGAGTGTAGCAAGGCCCGTTGTCGTGTACCAGTTCTCATTAGAGTCTAGCTCAAAGCGGTGTTTTCGGGTTTTACCCCTATGTACATCTGTGTCAGAGCCACCTCTACCTGCTCGTATCTAGACAAAGATGTATTTTCTTGGCAACCCCTTACTCAATACTCACCAAAATACCAGGAAGGTTTCCTATATTTAAAATTTTATATAGGGTTATTTCTAAAGTTTTCATATCCTAATTTCCACAAAATAACTAAACCATCCTTTGATACCAACTATAGCATCCCGCCTTTTTGTCACAAAAACTTTCATTACATTATACAAAACTGAGGATCTTTAAGGTTTAGTGTCTTGGAAACCAGGAACTTAAAACATAAAAACATAAAAAATTCTTCTTAAATACTTGAAAGGCTTCTCCTCATGTTCATCCTAGGTTCATTACTACATCTCATAACCTGGGGACATACATCAAAAGAAAGGGTGAGCAGAAGGCCCTGTAAGGGAAACAAGAGAAACATTTTACATGTGAACTTGAGATACTTCAATAAGGTTATGAAAAGAACATTAAGGCATGAGAAAAAAATCATGAGGCATATCATAATAAAAATAACGTTTTTCATAACTTGAAGATGTGGCTATAACATTTAATATTTACAATCATTCCGTTTCACCAAGGCCCATCCCCAAGGTGTCATTAAATATTACCAAGGTTATTCACCAAGGTATCAGTCTAAAAGGTCATCTCTAGAGATTAAGTATTTACCCAATGCATTAGAGCGCTCTCAGGGTGAACCCTTGACATGTCTTTATTATCATGTGAGCCACATATATCATCATCAATAATTTCATAAAAAACCCATATAGCATAAAAGGAATGGGTTTCATTTCATAATCATAACGTTTTAAAAACTTCTTTAAAGACATGATCTTTGTGTCACTTTAAAACCCACAGAAAAGGAAGGTGGGTCTCATGTATGTAAATCCAAGAATTTAAAATAGATCATTTTGGTATATATGTGAATACCAATATAAAAGAGAGAGCTTTGAGTATTCACTTAATAAAATAAAAGAACTTTAGAAAAAAAGAGAGACATTTTGAGACGGAAATTCTGCCGCATAACGGCTATGTTTCGGGGTTTTAGAAAACATTGAAAAGAGATGGGACATGGGTAAAACATTCATAAATGACCCATAAAACATTAGAGGTACATAATATAATGGATTTAAGAACATGGTAATTAAATTTAAAAGATATACCATATGAAATTAAGAATATGAAAGGAAGACAAAAAAAGATTTCTTTTATGAAAATTCGGCAGCCTAACGACGTCACTTAAACTTCAAAAAAAAATGAATTGATGAGATAAAATAGGGTCTCTCATCATATGAACATAAAATATCAGTATTATAGATATAGAGAACATACCCTAACATAAAAAAAGGACTTTTAAAGACATGACATGAAAGTAGAACTTTGAAAAAGGAGAAAGGTGAAAGAATCCCTTAAAAATTCGGAAGCCTAACGACGTCACTTAAACTTAAACAAAAATGAATTGACGAGATCGAATAGGGTCTCTCATCATATGAAAATAAAAGATAATTATGATATATATAGAGATAATACCCCAAAATAATAAAAAGGAACTTGAAAGACTTGACATGAAAGTAGAACTTTGAAAAAGGAGAAAGGTGAAAGAATCCCTTAAAAATTCGGAAGCCTAACGGCGTCACTTAAACTTCAACAAAAATGAATTGACGAGATCAAATAGGGTATCTCATCATATGAACATAAAAGATAAGTATGATAGATGTAGAGATCATACCCCAACACAATAAAAATTAACTTGAAAGACTTGACATGAAAGTAGAACTTGAAAACAAGAAGGGTGAAAGAACCACTTAAAAATTCGGCAGCCTAACAGTGCCACTTAAAAATTCAAAATAATGAATTGAAGAGATAAAATGGGTTCTCTAATCATATGATCATAAAATATCAGTATGATAGATATAGAGATCATACCCCAACATACTAAAAAGGATCTTGAAATACTTGGCATGAAAGTAGAACTTGAAAACGAGAAGGGTGAAAGAACCACTTAAAAATTCGGCAGCCTAACGGCGCCAATTAAAACATCAAAATACGGAATCGAAGCGATCAAATGGGGTCTCTCATCATGTGATAGTAAAAGATATGTATGATAGATATAGAGATCATATCCCAACATAATAAAAATGTAACGCCCCGACCCCAGCTACCCAGAGTCGGTGCATTAATTACATAACATTGGCATGATCACAAGAAAGATCAAAATCTCGAAAGACCGATTGGTTTAGTAGCCTTGGAAACACTAGATATAATCATAAAGTTTTACATTACATTTCAAAGTGAAAAACTACTACAACAACAAAGTCTTCATATCCACACTATTAACCCCTCATAATATCCCTGCAAGTCATTCATAATTTACTTCTTCACTACCTGGGAAAAATAAAACATAGAAAAGGGGTGAGCTCAAATGCCCAGTAAGGATAACAATATAGAGGAAACTTTCATAAATAAAAATAAACATTTAAGGCAATTTATAACTAAAACAAAAGCCTTTTAAACTTGAACATTTAACATAGTATGGCATAAATAAAATGAAATAATGCCATTTACTTATTCACATGGATATTCTACTAATCGAATAATCACATGCAAAAATCAATAACCACTTTCATAATGTTGGAATGCATAATGCCAGACTATCATAACCACATAGCCAAGGCCTCGTGCCAAGACTACAAATAAGATTTTGTCAAGGCCTTGTGCCAAGACACTAGTTCGTCTCATGAGACCTACCGATGCATCGAGGAGCTATAGCGGGCTCCACCCGTCACTTATTAAGTCCAATGCATTCCCATATGAAAAGGTTTAAACATAACATAAACATTCGTATTAAAACTAGCATACGAAATGTCAATAATTTCACCATAAACTATGAATGGTATAAAAATAGCACATCCACAGTCAAACATATCACAAAACCTTCAATACAATATAGAAGTTTTGTATCATAATAAATCAACTTCAAATAATCTTAAAATCCATCAAAGGATGTTGACATAGATGAAATCAAAATTCTTTTTAAAGAAGTATCTCCTTTTATTTTGAAATCATTTAAGATGCATATAAAATAAAACATTTTCTTTGAAAATATTCTTATAAGCTTCTATGGAAATCTTCGACGACTTTATAACGGCGGAAAATAACCGCACTCGCCGTATAAGTTAAAAAAAAACATTCTTACCTCAATTCCGTCGAAAAGGTTAAAAAGGACCTTGTTTTGAAAACGACGGAAAGATTCCTTTATAAACCTCTTATAAAAAGTCAAACAAGGGTATAAATGACTTTAACCCATATTCTTGTAAATAGTAAAAATGTTTTGAAATACATTTCGAAGAAACATGGATATGGATGATAAAGAGATCCCAGTAGATTATTACGTATAAACAACCTCGAATAATGAAGAGATTGTGAAATAACACTTACCTTGTACTTTTCCTTGGTTGGGGTAGGTTAACCTCCTGTATAATGGTGAAATAATTGTTATTAAATTATACAAGAATCATATATATTAATATGATATCATATATGATCTTTTAACATTGATTTATTAATAATATCTTAGAATTATCATCGTTTCGGGTGTTAACTTACTCATTTTCTTTTATATGTTTTGTTACATAAGCCATGTTTTTTGTATCTTATTCATATACAGAATGATATCAAGTCCTTAAACATCATTTTTAAATCATAAAATGATAATTACACTTGAATGGATACGATGGAGAATGAATCTCATCGCGTTCGTGGAGACGGTAGTCCGTACGTACGCACGAACGCTACTTCCATTTGATTTTCATTTTAAAAGAATCAAATCCAAATGATACATAGGTATATTACTATTCCAGTATAATATAATATTTTATATATGTTACTTAAGTTCATTAACACCATCCTTTATATGTTCCATGTGTGGTATGAACGAGTCATATCATTTTAAGGGGGCGGTAGTCCGCACTTCCTCAAATGAAATTATCGTATGTATATACAACATGAAACGAATAATGGAATGAAATAAAATGGAATTACAGAAGCTTATATATAAAATATATATCATTAATATCATATTTAATTACAGTGCCATCATAATGGCCACCATGAGAGGTGGTAAGATGTATTTGAACAATCATCGTTTCGTGAGGCGTTAGTTTGCCATCCACAGAAACATTATGTTCATCATCCATTAGATGGAGTTGTGTGTATGTGTAGTTTGAATCCTTATTATAACAACATCCTAGTATATTGTGGATACTGGTGTTGTTACAAAAGAAAGGAAATAAAAAGAGTTTGGGGGTTGGAGAAGCAAAATAAATGAAAATAATTTAAGAGAAATCGTTACCTTTAATCTAGGTAACTCACTTTGGTTGGAACCAAAGGACTTCTTGAAATGCTTTCTACCTAAGGGGAAGCTTCAAGGAGGAGGAGAGGGATGTGGGGAGCTTAGTTGGGCAGAGTTTGGACGAGCCAAGTGGCTTGAGAGGTGTGAGGAAAAGAGAAGGAGGAGTGCCCTTTTATAAGAGGGGTGAGGGGCACCTTTGGAAAAGCTAGAAATATTAATTTATAATAAATTCATATTCGGTTTCTAAAGGCTCCAAAGTTGACTATTCAAAGGATGAGGTGGGGATAGGTCTAAAACAACTCATCCAATAGAATTTAGACAGGTTTGGGTACTTATATTAACCTTATCTTTAAGTATTAACTCTAAGTTAATTAGTTTCACTTTTACAATGTCTCTTTGTATTTTATATATTATGGTTAATAAACTTACTATATACATCCAAGCGACCCCCAAGTGGTCCATTAATGATTAACCTATCATAATATAAGTCTCTTGTCCGAACCTTAGATTTTTAGGAATTTAATATCAATTAATAATATAATATTTGTTTTAAGAACTCTTTTATGTCAATTTTGACACTATTCAATAGTTGATTTTTGTGAAACTCATAACAGATTGATTAATTCGAACAAAGTCCATTAAATCAATCCTAATATATCATATTAGCCTAGAAAATTAGTTTAATTCATTAAAAGTTTCATATTATATTTATTTGGGTATTTATAATATCAATTATTTTAATTTTTCACTATTATAGTAATTACTGCATCATCATTGTGTCATAAATAAAATACCTTATTTAATGTCTAAAAATTATAAATAAAATATCATTATGTAGGAAATCTTTTTATCTTTCTAATGAATATTTATAATAGAAAATCCAACATGTATAACCCTATGTAAAAATTGTTGTTCTAAAAGATATATGCTTGTGTCATTTTTGTATTCATTTTGACTTAATTAAAATAAAGTGTCATTATCACTTACAAGTGGATCCATGGGGTCCCAAAATAGACCCAAAGATTCCCATGGTCGACTATGTATCAACCAATAGGGTTAAGACACGTTTTAGGGTAATTTAGTATTATTATAATATTATTTTTTTAACCCTTATTTACCGGATTTACCCTTAACCATGGTAAATAAAATATTTACCGCAGTAATTATTCAAAATGTCTAAAAATAAAAGTTACCTATTTACACAATTTGAACATCCTGATTCCAAATATGGAATCCATTTTTCTAAATTCAAAACACAGAAGTGGCAGAAATTAATTTAAAATTAATTCCCGCAGTCAAAACAAAAAGCGTGTTTTTAAGAGATAATAACTACCAAAAGATTGACACTTGTTTATGTTCGGTTTAATTGTAAAATTATGTCCAATGACCAACATTATATTAAATGGTAAAAATATATTCTAAATATACTTTAAAACCACTAAAATTCATAATTTATCACTATTAATTATTTTGATTAAAAAAGTTGTTTTTAATTAAAATTTAGTAATTTTCACTATTCATCAAAATATAAAAGTTATCCGAAAAGTACCAAAATTTCACCCTAGGATAATTTCGATATTCCGAATCCAAAAATGAAGTCCATTTTGAAATATAAAATATATATGATTTCAAAAAGTAGGTATTACTATTTACAACGTCTAGTTTAATTAGTTGTGGTGTGTGTTAGAACTCGAGGTTGCGTACAACACACGCTATCACATTATTCGAAGGGAAACGTACCGTAGAAGCTTGGGGTGTTACATTCTCCCCTCCTTCAAATAATTGCGTCCTCGCAATTTCTAGGGTATTACTGCATAAAAAGACTCGGGTGGTTCTTCATCATAAGTTCCTCGGGTTCCCACGTTGCCTCTTCCATCTTATGATTTCTCCACAAAACTTTTACCAGACGCGTCGTCCGGTTTCTCAGTACTTGTTCTCTTGTGTCAAGAATCCTGACGGGCTTTTCACAATAGGAAAGATCGGGTTCCAGTTCTAATTCCTCATAGGTGAGTACAAGCGTTGGGTCAGGCATGTATTTCCTCAACAGAGATACGTGGAACACATCGTGAACTTTGGAGAGACTTGGCGGCATTGCCAATCGGTAAGCTACAGCCCCAATTCGTTCTAGAATTTCGAAAGGTCCGATGTACCTGGGACTCAATTTACCTTTCTTACCAAAACGTATGACTCCCTTCCACGGAGATACCTTCAGGAAAACATGATCACCGACTTGAAATTCCAAATCCTTCCTTCGATTATCAGCATATCTCTTCTGCCTACTTTGAGCTGCTTTAATGTGATTTTGGATTACCTTCACCTTTTCCACCGTTTCCTCCACCAGTTCTGGGCCTACAAGTTTTCTTTCACCAACGTCATCCCAACAGGTTGGTGTACGACATCTCTTTCCGTATAACGCTTCATATGGTGCCATCTGAATACTCGAATGGAAGCTATTGTTATAGGAAAATTCTACTAGTGGTAAATATTGATCCCACATACCCTGAAAATCAAGTGAGCAAGATCTCAACATGTCTTCTAAGGTCTGAATAGTCCGTTCTGATTGTCCGTCTGTCTGAGGGTGGTAAGCAGTGCTCAAATGAAGTTCAGTATCCAGGGATTTCTGAAGACTTTTCCAAAATCTTGAAGTAAAACGGGGATCACGATCAGAAACAATCGATAGGGGTACTCCATGAAGTCTCACAACTTCATTAATGTATAGTCTTGCTAGACGTTCCAGGGGTAGATCTTCTCTTATAGCAAGAAAATGTGCTGACTTGGTAAGACGATCAACAATAACCCATATTGCATCGTTCCTTCTAGGAGTCTTTGGTAGCCCCATGACAAAGTCCATCGTAATATTGTCCCATTTCCACTCCGGTATGGGAAGAGGTTGCATGACTCCTCCAGGCTGTTGCCTTCCAGCTTTCACTTGTTGACAAACCATACATCTTGACACAAAATCATCAATCTCCCTCTTCATGTTGTCCCACCAAAAATGTTCCTTCAAATCTCTATACATTTTGGTGCTCCCAGGGTGTATAGAGAAATTGGAACTATGAGCATCATCCAGCAATTCCCTTTTTAGATCAGGTATATTGGGAACACAAAGTCTCTTCCCGAATTTCAAAATTCCACCTTCATACGCAAAGTCTCTCAATCTCCCATCATTCACAGCTTTAATCTTCTTTTGGAATTCTTCATCATCAGTCTGAGAACTCTTAATCCTTTCTAGTAAAGATGGTTTGGCAACCATTTGAAAAAGCATTGATGTTTCACCTTCCCTGGTTATTCCCATGTCCATCTTCACTAGCTCCATGAAAATTGGATCCCTTTCAATTCTCATATTGTTCAAAACTCCATGGTCTTTTCTACTCAAAGCATCTGCCACCTTGTTTGCCTACCCTGGGTGGTAGTGTATCGTACAATCATAATCCTTGAGTAATTCAAGCCATCTCCTTTGCCTCATGTTGAGTTCTTTTTGTGAGAAAATATACTTCAAACTCTTGTGATCAGTATAAATCTCACATTTTTCACCATAGAGGTAGTGCCTCCATATCTTCAAAGCAAAGATCACTGCTGCTAACTCGAGATCATGAGTAGGATAGTTTTGTTCATGAATTTTCAACTGTCATGATGCATAGGCAATAACTCTATCATTCTGCATAAGGACACAACCAAGTCCTTTCTTTGATGCATCACTATAAATAACGAATCCATCATTCCCCGATGGTAAAGTCAATATAGGAGCACTGACTAATCTTCTCTTCAGTTCTTCGAAACATTCTTCACACTCTTTTGTCCAAACAAATTTAACCCCTTTACGTGTGAGCTTCGTTAATGGGTTAGCCAATCGGGCAAAATTCTGGACGAAACGTCGATAATAACCTGCCAAACCAATAAAACTGCGTACCTCAGTTATACTCGTAGGTGCTGGCCATTCTTGGATTGCCTTGGTCTTAGAAGGATCAACAGAGATTCCATCTTTAGAGACAATATGTCCAAGAAAAGAAATCTCCTGAAGCCAGAATTCACACTTGCTAAAATTCCCATATAATTCATGCCTCCTCAGAGTCTTCAAGATAATGCGCAAGTGATTTTCATGATCTTCGTAGGTTTTGGAGTATACCAATATATCATCAATAAATACCACCACAAATTCATCGAGATACTCCTTGAAAACTCTATTCATCAGATCCATGAATACAGAGGGTGCATTAGTCAATCCAAACGGCATTACAGTAAACTCGTAATGCCCGTACCTGGTTCGAAATGCTGTCTTCGGAATGTCTTCCTTCTTCACACACAACTGATGGTATCCAGATCGAAGGTCAATCTTTGAAAAGTATTGAGCTCCATGCAGTTGGTCAAATAAATCATCAATACGAGGTAGGGGATACTTGTTCTTTATCGTTATAGCATTGATCTCCCTGTAGTCGATACATAACCTCATAGATCCATCTTTCTTTTTAACAAAAAGAACAGGGGCTCCCCATGGAGAAACACTAGGGCGAATAAATCCCTTATTACTCAATTCCTCTAGTTGTTTCTTTAGTTCGACTAATTCTACAGTAGCCATTTTATAAGGGGTCTTCGATATAGGCCTTGATCCAGGAATCAAATCAATGGAAAACTCTACTTCTCGTTCTGGAGGATGTCTAGGTAAATCTTCCGGAAATACATCTACAAACTCTTTCACAACAGGTACATCTTCTATTTGAACATTCCTTTCCTCACCGACAGTTATTTCATTCTCTTCCTCCCCAATAATTGAATTAAGTTGAGCTACTGGGGGTGGATCTAAATAAGAATTAGGTGGTGATGATTCTGCTCTAAAAATAAGGTGCTCCTTATCATTATCATCAAGAATCGTAACCTCTTTCTTCTTACAATAAATCTTCGCATCATAGTCCGAAAGCCAGTCCATACCGAGGATTATATCAAACTCAATCATAGGTATGACGATGAAATCAGCAGATAAAGAAAATTTATGTGCTCTAATGGGGACTGATTCACAAAACTTTGTTGCAACGATACTTCCCTTAGGAGTTTTAACTGACAACTCCCTTATTAAATCAAATTGGAAATATCTAATTTTCTTAGCAAACTGAGAAGATATGAAACAATGCGATGATCTAGAATCAAATAATGCATTTTCTAAACTTGAGGAAACCATTAAATTACCTGCCACCACGTCTTTCGGAGCTTCTACCTCAGCAGTAGTGATAGCATAAGCCTGGCCTTGATCCCTTGGCCTTTTCTGAGGTAAGTTCTCCTGACGCTTAGGACATGCATTTGCATAATGCCCCATCTCCCTGCAATTGTAGCACCGAACGTTGGTAGCTTCCTTCTTCCCCTTGCAATCATGAGCTTGGTGGCCTTTTTCACCACACTTGTAACAGACTCCCATTCCCTTCAAGCAAGTACCAGGATGTTTCTTCCCGCATTTACCACAAGATGGATATTCAACCTTTCCCTTCTTCCCCTTATTTCCATTCCCAGATTGATCAGAAGGTCTCTTCTTCTCTTGCTTCGCTTTAAAGTCATAAGACTTAGAGAATTCCTTTTCGGTCTTGATAGCACATGAGGCAATGTCTTCGTACGATGAAAAGGATTGTGAGACTAACGCTCGACGGAGAAATGGTTTTAAACCATCAAAGAAACGATCAATCTTACTTCTTGGGTTACGAATATAATCACCAGCGTACCTCGCTAACCTTGTAAAGTTAGCCTCATACTTTGTGACATTCTCATCCTCCTTTTGTCTCAGACTCAGAAATTGTCTTTCCATATCTGCTCGATGGTCGCGAGGAAAGTATTTTTCTAAAAACAGATCTTTGAACTCCCTCCATTCCATGTTTGATACTTCATCATCTTCCTTCATGTTTTGAATCAATGACCACCATTGATCAGCATCTCCAGTGAGGCGGTAAACTGCCATGGTAACTTTTTCCCTTTCACTACTCTCCAAAGCCTGAAATATTTTCTCTAGGGAAAATATCCATTGCTCAGCTACTAAGGGATTTGTACTCCCATTGAACGTTGGTGGTTGTTGTCTCATGAATCGATCTAACATTGATCATCCACGCTGCGGATCAGGGTGCTCCATACGGGTAAGGTTATTATTCATAACCTGAGTAAGTTGTCCCAGTACGGTGATTAGCTGATCAGCACCAGTTGCATCACCAGCCCCACTATAATTATCTTGAGCAGGAGGGCAATCCCTACATGGAGTGCGTGCATTGATACGGTTTCCATTTCTTCCACTAGGCGCCATTTCTATACAATGGCATAAACTAGATCAGTTTATGAATCAAAATACATAATCCCATACTTATAAAACACTTAACATAAATTGAACTATTTATGGATATAATCCATAATCATAAAAATGTTTTCTTTGAGGAAGTATATACTCATAAACCCTTCATAATGATTTTTAAGGAAAATGAGAGTTATCCTAAGCATATCCCCCGGGAGTGTCGTAACCAAGAGTGCAGCAATGCCCGTTGTCGTGCACCAGTTCCCGTTCGAGTCTAGCTCAAAGCGGTGTTTTCGGGTTTTACCCCTAGGTACATCTGTGCCAGAGCCACCTCTACCTGCTCGTATCCAGACAGGGATGTATTGCTCGGAAAACTCACAAAATCTCTACAATACCAAAATTCTAGGAAGTTCTTCTATACTAATCCTCAAAGTTCATCTTAGGTCTACGTGCTCTAATCAGAGTTTATCTAAATCTAGCTTCCAAGGTTAGTACTAAACTTCCTCTGATACCAACTGTAACGCCCCGACCCCAGCTACCCAGATTCGGTGCATTAATTACATAACATTGGCATGATCACAAGAAAGATCAAAATCTCGAAAGACCGATTGGTTTAGTAGCCTTGGAAACACTAGATATAATCATAAAGTTTTACATTACATTTAAAAGTGAAAAACTACTACAACAACAAAGTCTTCATATCCACACTATTAACCCCTCATAATATCCCTGCAATTCATTCATAATTTACTTCTTCACTACCTGGGAAAAATAAAACATAGAAAAGGGGTGAGCTCAAATGCCCAGTAAGGATAACAATATAGAGGAAACTTTCATAAATAAAAATAAACATTTAAGGCAATGTATAACTAAAACAAAAGCCTTTTAAACTTGAACATTTAACATAGTATGGCATAAATAAAATGAAATAATGCCATTTACTTATTCACATGGATATTCTACTAATCGAATAATCACATGCAAAAATCAATAACCACTTTCATAATGTTGGAATGCATAATGCCAGACTATCATAAAGACATAGCCAAGGCCTCGTGCCAAGACTACAAATAAGATTTTTTCAAGGCCTTGTGCCAAGACACTAGTTTGTCTCATGAGACCTACCGATGCATCGAGGAGCTATAGCGGGCTCCACCCGTCACTTATTAAGTCCAATGCATTCCCATATGAAAAGGTTTAAACAAAACATAAACATTCGTATTAAAACTAGCATACGAAATGTCAATAATTTCACCATAAACTATGAATGGTATAAAAATAGCACATCCACAGTCAAACATATCACAAAACCTTCAATACAATATAGAAGTTTTGTATCATAATAAATCAACTTCAAATAATCTTAAAATCCATAAAAGGATGTTGACATAGATGAAATCAAAATTCTTTTTAAAGAAGTATCTCCTTTTATTTTGAAATCATTTAAGATGCATATAAAATAAAACATTTTCTTTGAAAATATTCTTATAAGCTTCTATGGAAAGCTTCGACGACTTTATAACGGCGGAAAATAACCGCACCCGCCGTATAAGTTAAAAAAAACATTCTTACCTCAATTCCGTCGAAAAGGTTAAAAAGGACCTTGTTTTGAAAACGACGGAAAGATTCCTTTATAAACCTCTTATAAAAAGTCAAACAAGGGTATAAATGACTTTAACCCATATTCTTGTAAATAGTAAAAATGTTTTCAAATACATTTCGAAGAAACATGGATGTGGATGATAAAGAGATCCCAGTAGATTATTACGTATAAACAACCTCGAATAATGAAGAGATTGTGAAATAACCCTTACCTTGTACTTTTCCTTGGTTGGGGTAGGTTAACCTCCTGTATAATGGTGAAATAATTGTTATTAAATTATACAAGAATCATATATATTAATATGATATCATATATGATCTTTTAACATTGATTTATTAATAATATCTTAGAATTATCATCGTTTCGGGTGTTAACTTACTCATTTTCTTTTATATGTTTTGTTACATAAGCCATGTTTGTTGTATCTTATTCATATCCAGAATGATATCAAGTCCTTAAACATCATTTTTAAATCATAAAATGATAATTATACTTGAATGGATATGATGGAGAATGAATCTCATCGCGTTCGTGGAGACGGTAGTCCGTACGTACGCACGAACGCTACTTCCATTTGATTTTCATTTTAAAAGAATCAAATCCAAATGATACATAGGTATATTACTATTCCAGTATAATATAATATTTTATATATGTTACTTAAGTTCATTAACACCATCCTTTATACGTTCCATGTGTGGTATGAACGAGTCATATCATTTTAAGGGGGCGGTAGTCCGCACTTCCTCAAATGAAATTATCGTATGTATATACAACATGAAACGAATAATGGAATGAAATAAAATGGAATTACAGAATCTTATATATAAAATATATATCATTAATATCATATTTAATTACAGTGCCATCATAATGGCCACCATGAGAGGTGGTAAGATGTATTTGAACAATCATCGTTTCGTGAGGCGTTAGTTTGCCATCCACAGAAAAATTATGTTCATCATCCATTAGATGGAGTTGTGTGTATGTGTAGTTTGAATCCTTCTTATAAAAACATCCTAGTATATTGTGGATACTGGTGTTGTTACAAAAGAAAGTAAATAAAAAGAGTTTGGGGGTTGGAGAAGCAAAATAAATGAAAATAATTTAAGAGAAATCGTTACCTTTAATCTAGGTAACTCACTTTGGTTGGAACCAAAGGACTTCTTGAAATGCTTTCTACCTAAGGGGAAGCTTCAAGGAGTAGGAGAGGGATGTGGGGAGCTTATTTGGGCAGAGTTTGGACGAGCCAAGTGGCTTGAGAGGTGTGAGGAAAAGAGAAGGAGGAGTGCCCTTTTATAAGAGGGGTGAGGGGCACCTTTGGAAAAGCTAGAAATATTAATTTATAATAAATTCATATTCGGTTTCTAAAGGCTCCAAAGTTGACTATTAAAAGGATGAGGTGGGGATAGGTCTAAAACAACTCATCCAATAGAATTTAGATAGGTTTGCGTACTTATATTAACCTTATCTTTAAGTATTAACTCTAAGTTAATTAGTTTCACTTTTACAATGTCTCTTTGTATTTTATATATTATGGTTAATAAACATACTATATACATACAAGAGACCCCCAAGTGGTCCATTAATGATTAAACTATCATAATATAAGTCTCTTGGCCGAACCTTAGATTTTTAGGAATTTAATATCAATTAATAATATAATATTTGTTTTAAGAACTCTTTTATGTCAATTTTGACACTATTCAATAGTTGATTTTTGTGAAACTCATAACAGATTTATTACTTCGAACAAAGTCCATTAAATCAATCCTAATATATCATATTAGCCTAGAAAATTAGTTTAATTCATTAAAAGTTTCATATTATATTTATTTGGGTATTTATAATATCAATTATTTTAATTTTTCACTATTATAGTAATTACTGCATCATCATTGTGTCATAAATAAAATAACTTATTTAATGTCTAAAAATTATAAATAAAATATCATTATGTAGGAAATCTTTTTATCTTTCTAATGAATATTTATAATCGAAAATCCAACATGTATAACCCTATGTAAAAATTGTTGTTCTAAAAGATATATGCTTGTGTCATTTTTGTATTCATTTTGACTTAATTAAAATAAAGTGTCATTATCACTTACAAGTGGATCCATGGGGTCCCAAAATAGACCCAAAGATGCCCATGGTCGACTATGTATCAACCAATAGGGTTAAGACACGTTTTAGGGTAATTTAGTATTATTATAATATTATTTTTTTAACCCTTATTTACCGGATTTACCCTTAACCATGGTAAATAAAATATTTACCGCAGTAATTATTCAAAATGTCTAAAAATAAAAGTTACCTATTTACACAATTTGGACATCCTGATTCCAAATATGGAATCCATTTTTCTAAATTCAAAACACAGAAGTGGCAGAAATTAATTTAAAATTAATTCCCGCTGTCAAAACAAAAAGCGTGTTTTTAAGAGATAATAACTACCAAAAGATTGACACTTGTTTATGTTCGGTTTAATTGTAAAATTATGTCCAATGACCAACATTATATTAAATGGTAAAAATATATTCTAAATATACTTTAAAACCACTCAAATTCATAATTTATCACTATTAATTATTTTGATTAAAAAAGTTGTTTTTAATTAAAATTTAGTAATTTTCACTATTCATCAAAATATAAAAGTTATCCGAAAAGTACCAAAATTTCACCCTAGGATAATTTCGATATTCCGAATCCAAAAATGAAGTCCATTTTGAAATATAAAATATATATGATTTCAAAAAGTAGGTATTACTATTTACAACGGCTAGTTTAATTAGTTGTGGTGTGTGTTAGAACTCGAGGTTGCGTACAACACACGCTATCGCATTATTCGAAGGGAAATGTACCGTAGAAGCTTGGGGTGTTACAAAAAAGGAACTTGAAAGACTTTACATGAAAATAGATCTTGAAAAATGAGAAGGGAGAAAGAATCCGTTACAAAAATTTCAGCAGCCTAACGGCACCTATTAACATTCATAAAACAAAATAATGAGAGTAAGAGGGGATCTATCATTATATTAACATGAAAAGGTCAGTAATAGGAATATAAAATAGCATCCTCCATCATAAGAACATGGAGCATAAAAGAAATGACTTAAAAGAGAGTATTTGAAAAGAACGAGAGAGTTTGGATCCCTTACCTTAAAACGTAACTCTTAAAACTCAAAGGTTGGGACCTTCAGGGCTTGGGGCACCTTGGGAGGACTCCTTGGTAGGTAATGAGACCATATCTTCTTTGGGGGGGAGTTGGGAGTCGAATGGATGAGAGGATGACTTGGTATTTATAGGGAAAGTGAGGGGACAAGGCATTAATGGCCAAGGGACACCTCATTAGTGGTTTTGGAAAAACCATGGGCTTGCCCATGGTATTTGTCCATGTTATTGGACACTTGGGACACCTCATGCCTTATCTTACTATTCATAAGTCGACCATATTTATTACATACTTAATACATCATTTAATGATGTCATTAAACACCGATAACTTAAAAACTGTATTTTCACTATTCATTGAAAATTCAACTTTCTCAGAAAAATCCCAAAATTTCACCTTAACCAAATATCGATGCTCTGATTTCAAAAATGAAATCCATTTTATAAAAATAATTTTCTAAATATTGTTAATTTAATTTTTAAATAAATACACTATTCACCGAAAATTCATTTTTTTCAAAAAAATCCCCAAAAATTACCTCAACATAATATCGATGTTATGAGTTCAAAAATGAAATCCATTTTATAAAAATAATTTTCTAAATATTTTTAATTAAATTTTTAAATAAAAAAACACTATTCACCTGAAAAAACTAATACTTGACTAATAATTTATGAAACCGTTATTTAACCATTTTATTGAATCACATTACTTAATCAAGGTGCCTAGATTATATTAATGCTTTATTTAAGGGAGATTACTAATCCATTTGGTCACATTACTAATCCTAAGCATAAAATCACTATTCATAATTTACTATTCATCAAAAATTAAGTTGATCTTATTAGACTCTAAATTTCGTACTGAAAATAATTGTAGAAGACCATTTTTTGAAAATCATTACACATTTTTAATTATTTAAGGTTTACATAAACCATTTTTAAAATATCATTTCTCTAAAATTCACCAAAAATATGCATACTATATTTATCCAGACATTTGAAAATTCATAAACTTCATCATAAGAATAAATCAAAAAAATTTATTTAAAAAAAAGATTACACAAGGCAGTTAAGGTCTCCTTACATATCCCCTTATCACACCAGCATAGGACCTAAGTGTAAGGTGTGCTAAGTTGAGAGAATCTGAGGGAGGCTCGGCCAACATCGCACGAGTAGTAATTTCTATCAGTTTGAACTTCTCGTGAAGGAGATTATGTTCTAGATTCATATGATGAAGTTCGGCTTGGGTTTGGTCCAAAGCAAATCCCATTGGTGCTACCTCCTTCCCAAGTTTTGTTAGATGGGCTTCGATCGGTCCAAGACTACTGGGTGAGGCCATCAAATCTTCTTTCTATATTAATTAACCAAGATCACTTGTATTTAGAGACAAATATCGAAATGTTTAGTTTCCAGCGGTTATATTGACCAATGGTCATATAACAGTCAAAACCCAACAGTCTCATTTTAATTATACTCATTTTATCCAATGAAACTGTTTTGTTGAGTATAAAAAAAATAAAAAAAATAACACACAAAATTAGGAAACAAGATTTATTCAAAATTTCGGGTCGTTACAGGATGAGTTCAAGAACTTATTTTTCAATAAGTACTTCCCTCATATTCTTTGAACAAAGTTGGAGAAGTAGTTTATTGAACTAAATCAAAAGGATGATGAATTTGTTGGCATCTATGAAGAAAATTTTACAAGGCTTGCAAGGTACGCTTCTGGGATTATTATCCAACCTGATAGTAAGATTGATCGATTCTTTAGTGGCTTAAAACCAAGTCTCCAAAGGGAATTATCCATAAGGGACTTCAATAGCTACAAGGAAATTGTTCGATGTTCTCTCAAGGTTGATATGAAGATTAGAGTAACCCATCATTCATATGGGTTTGATAAGAAGATGAAAATGGAATTCAAAGGGAAATCTAAAGACCACACTGAAAAGAGGATGAGTTTTCCATTATGCTCAAAGTGTGGAAAGAAACATGGAGGTAATTGTCTAAAAGGGACAAGTAAATGTTTCAAATGTGGAAAAGAGGGTCATCAGGCATTTTAATGCCGTAGTGATGGGAAAAAGATATCTAGCAATTCGAACAAAGAAAAGTCTACACAGAATGCACCTCCTTCACTTCAATGTTACAAGTGCAAGGAAATAGGGCATTATGCTAATCAATTCCCTAATTCAACGATTGTTTATGATGATAGAAGTCAAAAAACTCTTAAGGCCAAAGACAAAGGAAAGTCACATGCAATTTCTATCGGCGATGTGGAGTACGATAATGAAGTGGTGAAAGGTACACTTACAATCCACTCTAAAGTAGCAAATGTTTGATTTGATTCTGCATCTACCCACTCTTTTATTTCTCAAGATTTTTATAAGGGTATCACCATATTACCTCAACAATTAGATGTTGAGTTAGTTGTGACAACCCCTAATGGAACAACATTCGCATCAAAAGTTTACAATTCTTCTCTGATTGAAGTTTTTGGGAAAGTGCTTCCTGCAATTCTTGTGATCCTTCCTATAGTGGAATTTGATGTTATTCTTGGCATGGAATAGTTTTCTTTATATGGACCTCATATCAATTTCCAAATAAGGGAAGTCACATTTCATATTCCAGATCAATCTATGATCGTCTATCGATGCAAGGATGAACATAACCTTCCAATGGAAATTTCTTCCATATTATGGGTCTTGATTCCACTAAATGAATGTTATTTATCTCAAATGGTTGGAGAGAAACTCATGATTTAGAATATTCCCATTGTACGGGAGTTTGATGATGTCTTTCTGGAGGAATTTCCAGGTATTCCACGAAATCGTGAAGTTGAGTTTTCAATAGAACTCGTACCGGGTGCTTTACCTATTTCAAAGACACCTTATAGAATGGACCCAATTGAGTTGCAAGAATTGAAGAAGCAACTCCAAGAAAATCTTGATAAGGGATTCATATGCCCTAGTGCATCACCTTGGGGATCACCTGTTCTGTTCATTAAGAAGAAAGATGGATCAATGAGACTCTGTATTGATTATTGAGAACTTAACAAGATCACTATCAAGAACAAATATCCTCTCCCACACATTGATGACTTATTTGACCAACTACGTGGAGCTCAATACTTTTCCAAGATTGATCTTCGTTCAGGGTATCATCAATTAAGGGTCAAAAGGGAGGATATACCAAAGAGGGATTTCCGTACAAGGTATGGACACTATGAATTTATAGTGATGCCATTTTGTCTTACTAATTCCCCTTATATCTTCATGGATCTAATTAATAGAGTCTTTAGAGACTATCTTGATCAGTTTGTTGTAGTCTTTATAGAATATATTCTTGTCTATTCAAAGTGCAAGGAAGAACATGAATATCACTTGAGAATTGTATTAAAGACCCTAAGAAAGGAGAATCATTATGCAAAATTTACCAAGTGTGAATTTTGTCTTCAAAAAGTCTCATTTTTGGGTCACATAATCTCAAAAGAGGGGATATCTGTGGATCCAGCAAAAATAGAGGTTATCAAAAGATGGTCGAGACCAACAACAGTAACCAAGATCTGAAGTTTTCTTGGTTTGGCTGGATATTATCGACGTTTTGTGAAAGATTTTTCATGATTATATAATCCACTCACCAGGTTGACTCAAAAAGGATTTATGTTCGTGTGAATGTAGGACTGTGAAGACAATTTCAAGGAGTTGAAAAGAAGGTTATCCAGTGCACCTATGATCACACTTTCTTGTAGTGGAGAAAGGTTTGTGATCTACAGTGATGAATCCAATAAGGTATTGGTGTATGTTCTCATGCAAAATGATATGGTGATATCTTATGCCTCACGACAGTTGAAAATCCATGAGAAAAATTACCCAACTCATGATTTGGAGTTAGCTGCGGTAATCTTTGCATTAAAGATTTCGATTCATTATCTTTATGGTGAAAGGTGTGATATTTATACTGATAATAAAAGTTTAAAGTATATTTTCACACAAAGGACCTTAAAATGAGCCAAAGAATATGGTTGGAGTTGATTAAGGACTACGAGCGCTCAATTCATTATCACCCTGGGAAAGCAAAAAAGGTGGAAGACACATTAAGTCGACAAGACCATGCCAGCTTATCCATGATGAGGATCACAAAAGATCCAATATTTATGGATTTACAAAGGATGGATCTTGGAATTATAATGGAAGGGGAAAAATATTATCATTCTCAAATGAATGTTCAAACATCTATACATGTGAAGATTAAAGAGGCACAAAAAGAAGATGTGGAGTTACAAAAGAAGGTGAGAAATGTTCCTGAATTCAACCTTGATTGGGATGGGATAATAAGGTTCAGGAATCAGGTTTGTGTTCCTCGCATCCCAGAATTAAAGAAGGAGCTACTGGATGAGGCTGATAGTTCTTCATTCTCTATTCATCCTGGAATCACGAAGATGTATAGGGACCTAAAAGAGTACTTATGGTGGGATGTCATGAAAAGAGATGTTGCTAAATATTTCTCTCGATTCTTGGTTTTTAAGAAAGTTAAAGTTGAGAGACAAAAGTCTAAGGGGATGTTACAACCTTTACCCATACCCGAATGGAAATGGGAAAACATCACTATGGACTTTGTCACTGGACTTCCTAAAACATCCAAAGGCAATAATTCTATCTAGGTTATAGTTGATCGTCTTACGAAGTCGGCACACTTCATTGCTATTAGAGAAGATTTCTCTCTAGATCAGCTTGCCAGGATATATGTGAAGGAAGTAGTAAGATTTCATGGAGTACCACTTTCTATTATATCTGATCGGGATCCGAGGTTTACCTCGAAGTTTTGGCGAAGTATTTAGCATACTCTGGATACATAGTTGAGTTTCAGCACTGCTTATCATCCTCAGACAGACAGTCAGTCTGAGAGGACAATTCAAACTCTAGAAGACATGTTGAGAGGTTGCTCTATGGAATTCAAAGGTGGTTGGGATAAACACCTACCTTTGGTTGAATTTTCTTTTAATAATAGCTTTCACTCCAGTATTCAGATGTCTCCTTATGAATCTCTCTATGGAAAGAAATGTAGAAATCCAACTTACTGGGATGAAGTTGGGGAAAGAAAGCTATTAGGACCTGATCTTGTTGATGAGATGGCAGAAAAGGTCATATCTATTCAACAAAACATAAGAGCATCTCAAAGTCGACAAAAAAGTTATGCCGACAACCGAAGAAAAGACATAGAGTTTGAAGTGGGTGATAAAGTGTTCTTACGAATATCTCCTTGGAAGAGAGTAATGAGATTTGTAAAGAAGGGAATGTTGAGCCCTAGGTATATTGGTCCTTTTGAAATACTGGATCATGTTGGGAAGGTAGATTACCGATTGACGCTTTCACCGAATATCTCTCAAGTTCATGATGTATTCAATGTATCACTCTTGAGAAAGTACATACCTGATCCTTCACATGTACTAAGCTCAGAAGTTATACCGTTAGAGCAAGATCTTTCTTATAATGAACAACCGATAGTGATTCTGGATCATAGCAAAAAAGTTCTATGAAACAAGACCACTCTCCTGGTTAAAGTTTTATAGAGGAACCACCAATTAGAAGAAGCTACATGGGATCTTGAGGATATGATGAGGGAGATGTATCCTCATCTGTTTGTTACGAAACGACAAATTTCGAGGGAGAAATTCATTTTAAGGGGGGTAGAATGTAACCCCCTGAGTTTTTATGAGAAATATTTTGTTTTTATGTTATATGCATCACCAAAAGAATCTTTCACTACACACAACATTGTCTTGGCTTGCGTTACACGTAGGAGAAACCTTCATCTATAGCTTGCGTTTTACGCAATACAGAGTTTCACTAAACAACAATATGCTATTAAAATATTATATAAACTAGCCGTTATGAATAGTAATACCCACTTTTTGAAATTTTATAAATTTTATATTTCAAATTGGACTTCATTTTTGGATTTGGAATATCAAAATTATCCTAGGGTAAAATTTTGGTATTTTTCTAAAAACTTTCAATTTTTGATGAATAGTGAAAACACTGCGTTACTATTTAAAAACCGAAATTTTATTTAAATAATTATTTATTTTATTTAAATTTAGTTTAGGTCAAAATTGATACATAATAAATATATAAGTTCAATTTAATTCATTGGATTCATTTTATTATAGTTTTAGATATATAAAAATTTTATTGAACGTTTCACCGCCTTTTACCCACCTCCGAGAATTTGAAAATTACATAAAACAAAATATTACCACTTCTGTAAGTGGAATTTCGAAAATCCGAGAGACACGATTAATATCAAGGAGTAAAATGTGGTTCAATAAGATAAAAATAATTTTTGGTGAATAGTAACTTTTTACTTTTTTTCCCACGGTTAAAAGTAAATAGGGTAATTAAGGGTAAAAATGATATTATCATTACCCTAACACATGTCCTAATTCTATTGGATAAGTTTAATTTGACCAAAAAACATCCTTAGAAATAAAATATTACCCTTTGGGTCCACATGGATTAGATTAGGACACTTATTATTATTTTATTTAAAAAAGAGTTAAAAGAGTTAAAATCAAAGTTTAATAACTAAAACATTTTTAATATAAGGTTATACATAAGATATATTCGACTAAAAATATTCATTAGAAATATTATTCGATTTCCTACATAATGGTATTTTATTTATAATTTTTATACATGAAATGATTTAATTTATTTCTGACACAATGATGATGCAATAATTACCTTATTAATGAAATATTAACATAATTGATGTTATAAATATCCAAATAAATGTAATTTTAGAATTTTTAAAAATTCATATAATTTTGTAGGTTAATATGACATGTTAGTATTGATTTAATTAACATTGTTTTTTCTAATCATGCTGTTATGATTTTCACAAAAAATCAAATACCAAATAGTATCATAATTGACATAAAATAGTTTTTAAAACAAATATTATATTATTTATTGTTATTTTATTCCTAAAAATCTAAGGTTTGGCCAAATGACTCATATAAGGTTATATATATTAATAATGAACCACTTGAGGTTCGTTTTACTTTTTATAGTATGTTTATTAACCATATAGTGTAAGAAAACAAGAAGACACGGTAAAAGTTAAATTATTTAACTTAGAGTTAAATCTAAATGATAAGGTTAAAATAATAACCTAAACTTGTCTAAAACCTATTGGTTGAGAGTATTTCGACCCTTCCCCACCTTATCTTCGAAATAAATCTTTTTGGAGCTATTAAAAACAGAATATGACTTTATTATAAAATAATATTTTATGTTTTTCCAAAGGTGCCCCTCTCCTTCCTTATAAAAGGGAACCTCCTCCCTCTCCTCACACAATTTTGAGCCTTAAAGCTCATCCAACCCCTGCACATTCCCCTTCTCAACTTCCCTAGAAACATACTAGAGGTCCTAGTCTTCTTCAAAGACAAATTTTAGTGCCCTACGAGGAGGTTTCAAAGAGGCGTGTCGAAGAAGAGGTAATATCCGTTACTGATTCTTTCAAATTTATTTCTTCTTCTACTTCCTCTTATTTAGTTGTTTCATTATGAAGTAATAACATCAGTATCACTCATATACTAATATGTTATTATAAATATGAAACAACCCTATTTCACCTTCTATCCATCCTACGAAAAACGAAATCACCGCGTGTGCGTACATACGGAATACCGTCTCCACGCCGTGGTGTAATCTGTTTTCCACCACCACCTTACTTGGATGGGTATAATGGTGTAAAGAATTACTATATATGATTATTGTAAATTGATATTGATTCTGAAATATTATACATACACTTCAATATAATTCCACAATCATGGGAACGATATCATCGCCCGTGCGTACGTATGGTCTACCGTCTCCACGATGTGATGCGACTCGTTTTACATGACCTTCATTGAATAATTATTATATAAATGAATTTAATGAATAAATATGATATATATTACACTAATACCATTCTATAAATTATGTATCTATAATATAAAAAAATAATAAGAATTTATTCAACAAAACATGCATAAGAACATAAAGCAATGACCACCCGAATAACAAGTAACAATGAAATATTACTAATAAGAAGTTAAGAATATGACAATCTATGATATCATAAAAATTATTATGTTTCTTGAATAAGTCAATAACATTATTTAAATCATTATACAGGATGTTCGGACACATACAAAGCATATCGGACCTAAGGTAAGGGAAGATATCACAATCTCATTTTTATCCGAGATTGTTTATACTTATGAATTTACTGGGGAATATTTATCATCCACATCCATGTCTCATCAATATGTAATATTATTTCTATCCTCCTACAATTTTATAAATCCAATTTTACCCATTGGTGAGTTTTTTGTAAAAGATATGAAAGGAATCTTTTGTCTTTTTTAGTACGAGGTACTTTTTTACTATTCCGGCCAAAGTACGAGAAGAATATTTTTTTAACTTATACGGCATGAATGGATTTTTATGATTTCATAGAACATTATTTACATGAATCTTCCTTTACAAGTTTTCAAGTTTATTTTTAATTAACTTCTTTTAGTTTAAAATTGTATGACATATTAAGAAAGGAAAAAAAATTGAAGTAGAAAGGATATTTTCCTCAAGAATGGAGTTCAAGAATTTTACCAAAATTATTTTCCATCTAAGATAATATGTGGTTATGTTTCTATACCTATTTTTACATTTATTTGATTATGTTATGATGGATTAATTTTATGATGTCCTTTAATCTTATGGATTATGTTATGATGACATGATGCTTAAGAATCCCATTTTTATTACATGGGTCATGATATGATGTATGATTTATGATCTTGTGGCACACATAATAATGGTATCATTATGAGATGGGTGGGACCTATATCTCCCTCCAATGCATTGGGTAAAGATTTATATCTCAGGATATAGACATGGCTAAAACGGCAGGTTAATCTGGTTCAGTGATACAAGACTGAAACGATGAGTGAACTCGGTTCAGAAATGGACTTTGTCCGTTAGGATAGTATTGGCAATGAGTCTTGACTACTAAGAAATGATTCTTTATGATTATGTGTGTATGCCACAAAGTTTCATGTTTTATGTTATGATTATTGGGATTACATTTCACTACCATGATTTATCCCATGTTATGATATTATGATCTCTTTTGCAAGTTAGGATTTTCAAAATGTTATGTTCTTATGAATATGATACGATTGATATTTCCTTTTTTTTACCATTAATGAGCATTTGAGATCACCCTTTTGTATGTTTTTTTCCCAGGTCAGGAAGAAGGGTATTAAGTAGGTTATGCCAAATTAAAGGGACTCTAAATATGATGAAATGATCTAGAGACAATGTAGATGCTTTATGAATCAGTTGTTCATGTTTCCCAGTTTCTATATACACTATACCTATACGGTCCTTTCATGGTTTTGTTATATGTTGCAATAAGTATGATTCAATTCTGAAGTAATAACAATGTGTGTAAAGTATGGGTCATTATAGGTAAGGTGAATGGAGTAACATCATACTGAAGAGAAGGTCCAAGTGCCTCCTCCAAACATCTCGCCCGAGACTCCTCATCTGAAAAGAGGTCCGAAGCAAAGCAAATGAGATCCTTGAACTTGATCCCCAACTCTCTTACTGACATGCTCCCCTGCTGGAGGGAGAGTAGCTCCTGCCTCTTTTCAGCCTTCATCATGGAAGAGAGGAATTCTGCCTAGAACTCCCTCTCCAAGTCAGTCCACGCAACCTGAGCCTCATTCTTTACCCCGAGATAAATCGTCCACCACTGACGCCCTGCTCCCTGCATTTGGCTAACAGCCAGAGGAACCTAGTACTCAGTCAGAGCTCGAATCTAGCCGAAAGCTATCACTAGCTCCTCAAGCCATCTCTCTATCTCCACATCTGAGACACTACCCTCGTATTTCCCAAGGGTCTGCCGCAAAAAGGCACAAAGCGTCCTCTACCACCGATCTTCATCCTCTCGGTCAGCCCTCTGTCGATCAGCCAAACAACCTCTAGGGCCTCGATCGTCCACATGACTCGTGGTCATCTCCCTGGTGCCATAGCTGCAAGGTAAACAATGAATTCCTATGCTCGAGTAGTGTAGAATATTGTCCTTAAATTTTCTTCTTAGACTTCTTGTTCATTTTAAATCCCCAAATACCCATAAAACACATGAACACAAGTCATTTTGATGCATGTACCTTTCCTAGGGTCTCTACCCTACAATCAGTGTAGCCTCACTGGGTCGTTCGGTAGGTCCAGAGTCCTTGCATCGGATCATGGGGGGCCCTAAAATCCCATGCCCTAGCCGGTCTTACCTGGCCTATTTCACACTCCAAGATCACCCAACATTGTTTCCCTACCATCCCATGAAATCCTCATTGTGCCTAACTCCGGACTCCATCCTATCTCTCAACCTCCCTCTGATACCATTTTGTCACGACCCGCCTTCACCAAAAAGGAGAGAAGGGACAACAGACTACCAGAACTTTCCTTTTTTAAGTTGAAGGATAGATAATGACCCCAAGACCCACCTTCGATATGTCCCAGAGTGGCGACCAGTACCAAGGGTATAGAATCACACACAATATTGAAGGATTTACCCTTTTTATTTTTATAGGATCAAGAGATAAGATAGTATCCCCAACAACACCAAATCTAAAAGTAAAGGTAAATCCGAAAGTAAACCATTCCAATATGCATGTTCAAAAGTAAAAGATACAAGCCACAAGAACTCCAAAGGTAAAGTACCAAGAAAAAAGGAAAATGACAACAACAACTGCCCCAAGGTCCAAGCTAGTACGGTCACGCACGATCCCTGAAGTCCTCCTGGAAACCTGAAAGCAGTTGTATATGCGTAGGGTGAGCATACAAGTATACTCAGTAAGGAAAACCAAAAACTCTCGTGCAAAAGTGAGGAGGAATTCTAATTCCCTGTTAGAAAAGAGACAACCAAAACACCTAGCAAGGAAAACTATCCACCCAATCCTCACTAAGGAACACTCACCAAATAACGCAAGTCAAGTAAAGTATAGCAATAGAACATCAGTGTTTGGGTACCCCGCGCCACTTTTCCACTGGTTATTGAAGACATACTATGCATCAAACCAATCCCGCCATTCTCATCGTAGTCCCACAGCCACACTCCTCCCGCACACAACTGGGCCACTACCACACATCTCGCCCGCAAACACCTGGGCCACTACCACATATCCCGCCCTAAAACACCTGGCCACTACCACACATCCCGCCCAAAAAAACCTAGGCCACTACCACCACGCGTAACCATGACCGCAAACACTTGGGCTAGAACAACCACTTCTATGCCTGAAGACACCTGTGCCTTATCCCGAAGATTCTTGGGAAACAAATTGCCCACACACACCTGGGACAACAACTACAGCTATCCTACCCAAAGAATCTTGGGATATAATCGACCTCAGGCCATCATAGCCTTCCCGAAGAGTCTTGGGATATTTGGGAAATGGAGAAGAAAAGAAGATAATAACCATCCACTCAGAGGAGTGTTGGTAAAAACACCCTCCCCAATGAAATGGGGGTGTTCAACACTAAGTTCTCAACTTGGGTGGGGCGTGAATAAGAAAAACATAAAAACTAAAGGTATATGTATAGTTAACACACACTCATCCCAACCTAGGGTTCCCAAAGCCAACCTAAGAATAACACCCTTGTCACTATTCATTCATAAAAGAAGCCACATCACTCACGACCAAGTCACAACTCATTCCCAAAACCAATTCCCCGTTTAACCCATTCTTAGTTTCATGTTCAAGTGACCTCACTTAAGAAAATTCTGCACTAATGAGCAACTAACAGGCATAACCATAGGCTAGGAAAAGAGAAACAGCCAAACAGTAATTTAAGCATTCACACTCGGTTCTCTTGTGAAGTTAGAACAACAAAGGGATAAGTGAGATCCCTCAAAGTACTGGAACCAAACCAAGCCTCGATATATAGACCCACACCATTTCAGATTCCCAACCAACAATCGTTCCACAGTAGAGGATCCCATCCTCACCCACATCATCCCTCAAGCATCAAATATAACAACACACCTACTACAAAAACAGAGTGTGAAACTTCCAGGTTCAAGCACATTATTCATTAGGTTCTTCTTTCTATTTGTTAACTGAGGTGGTCTCACAGGGATTCTTGTTTTACTGAACATCCATTTAAACCAAACTGAGTTTAGGTGACTAACCAATTCCATGTTATAGTTATATAGTAATCACAAAGGACAAGGGTTCATTAGGATGCAAGGAAAGACCACCAATGACCATGATTTTTAGTGAGCACAAGCCCATACAATTCACAACACATATCAACATAAAAGAGTACAGCAGAACATCGATCACACCCCCTTCATTATTTAAAGGTCCGTTCATTATCTTCATTAAGTTTGGTTTCATCAATCCCCATAGAAGAAAAAGCATACACACCCCGCATGATACACAGTAAAGAGAGAAGAAGGAAAACCCCTACTAGGATGATCAACGATCAAAGTTCTTCTCCACGTGCCAAGAATGGGGAATGTGCGACTTGTAGGGGAGGAACATCAGGGACTCCACGGGTGAGAAAAAACTATCAGCAATGGCGCACCTCTTGTCTCGGGAAAGGAGACTCCAAACACACTAGGAAAAGGAGGCCGGGCAAAAGGAAGAAGAATAAGAAGAAGAAATTCTTGTGCGATATATAGATAAGATCCCATTGTTATGGGATTTGGGGATTTGAACGGCTTTAAAGTTGGATCGCGGTTTCACCATGCGATTGGGTGGTTACACACGATTGAATTAATTGTTATTTAATGATTCCCATCGGAAAAGGTGTTAATAGTTGTTACTTTAAGGATTTTACATAAACAGAGGGGCGCATTATGCGAACACCGGCTGGGTCCGTTGAGGGTCACCCCACCCTTAAGAATTTAAATCATTGACTATGGGATAAAAGAAAACTCCCTTGAACCACTTCAAAAGGTTAAAATGTCTAAAAGTGGTGTTATGGGAGAAACCGCAGAAGAAAAACCCAACAAGGCCGAGTGGCACCGATCATGACACACACCGATCAGTCGCACTGATCGATGAGGCACTGATCGGTTGCACGCCGATCGGTCCCACCCCGATCGGTCCCCCACCGATCAGTCGCACACCGATCGGTCGCACACCGATCATTCGCACAACGATCGGTCGCACGCCGATCGGTCTTACCCACCGTGATGGTCTAGGCCATCACAATTTCTAACCTATATTAGCATTTTGTGAAGTGAACATCCCTTTCTGGTTGCATTTTATAGACACCATCCAAAATTAGTGGTCATGACATTAAATGATCTATAATATGATCATAAAAATTATCTATGACAAGTAAAATTCAAACATATTTAGACATAACGACTTGGTGAAACCAATTAAGCCTTACTGGTACAATGCTTATAACACCCATGTATCAATTCACTTGAATACCCACCGTAGTCTTCAAAATAATAATCCCCCTTAACATTGATATATAGTATCCATTATTTAATTTTAATTAGTCTTGCTAATTTACAAATATTACTTACTTGTAGGAAATATTATTCAGAGTGAATATTGTATCACCATCCACGGTGAACTCAAAACCATCACAATGGTTTTTCCTTCCTATGTAGTATATGTCTCTGGAATAATCTTGTTCCACATGTACTTGTGGTACTTGTTCATATGCCAACTATTTGTGCATCTTGATCATTGACTAAGATCAAGTCAATCTTCTTCCAGCTATCTCAAGTAGAGATACACACCCTTTTATAGAAATAAAGTCTATAACTTCACTATATCTTTTCTATCTTAGGGATTTGTGTAACATCCTATGAAACTGTTAGGATAATCAAAATAGATGCACATTGTGTTTGTTCTTAATGCACATTTGTTTATGTCCTAACAAAATCATTGCATCCAAACACATATCCATATGAAATAATGGGTTTATCATCAGACTATGACTCGTATGATATCTATTTGTCATTTTAGTTGGAATATGATTATGGGATTACAATATTATTTTTGAAGCACGTCATGAAATATAATGGAAGTCTCTATTGATTTTCAAAATTGATACTACTTACATCAATACTTTGATGTGTAAAATGTGTGTTTAAGAATTCCTCCATGCCACATTTTTGTTGATCAATGATAACATATAAGACTTCATAATTGATCCTCCTTATTAACATCAATGTTATGATGTAGATAATGTAATGTGTGTTTAGGAATTACTCCATGCTACATTTGGGTGATCAATGATTGCATAGTCAAGATATTCTTCAGCATGCTGACTCGAAGCCCCTAATATCTTCAGAACATGCATATACTTCACTTTATTATTCCTTAATAACCTAAAATAATCTTATGAAGTATATCTATACCTCTATTTTACCCTTGGAATAGTTCATGTTCACTTGTTGGACTATTTCCAAATGCTTTTTGACAGTCCTTTATTTCTAAAGGTTCCTTTTTCAAAACTAAAGATGTCGATAATACCAAAATAATTTAGTTGTACTGAGCCAAAATAACTTATTGGGTATATTATTGACATGAACATTAGTGTTTCTTGACAAAGAAATATCTTTCCATAACTAGGTATAATTCTTACATTTATCATCATCACTTATTTCCTATGATTCAGGTATTACTAAACTAGTGGTTGAGTTTTAAATACCAAAAATAATATTCATTTTGAAACCTAGAAGATTGTCTCCTTGTGTGTAAGGACACGTGAGATTAATGTTTGTGGTTATACTTAATAATAGTTCTACCTAAATCATTCACTGGGAAATAAAGTAGTCGTGTACTTCTCACCATTGTCCTAGGTATCACCCTTTCTCAGCCACTTGGAGAATACACCTAACTTCTAGTAAGGTTTCTATACTTAATTGGTTACTATATTATAATACATATGTCACCATAATATTGTATTTAATACCCAAGTAGTAAAACTTAAACATTACATTTGAGGAATACTTTGAAGAAGAAGTTATAACTTGCTTCTTTAATTCAGTTAATTGCATTTAAACTTCCATTTTTTTATTTTATAATATTCATTGCAAATAACCTTTGTTAATATCTCATTCATTGATGGAATTTGTTAATGTTCCAGTTTTATTACTTTCCTTTTGGCCTTTTCGCATTTTCCTTCAATTTATTCTCTATAAGAATTAAAGATAAAACATTCTTTGAAATCTTATTCACTCGGCGAACCTTACCTGAATAGTTAATGAAACGGTTACTCAATACCTGTTCATTTTATAACTTCAAACAAAACTTGCGTAAAGGGGTGAAAATGGTATGAGAAAGGGATCCATTTAAAGATCACAATCCATCTTTCAGTTTACTCATGTCGGTGTAACCATTGCCTTATTCATATCATTGCTTCTCTTCCTCCTTGCAAACATCTCAGAGATGAGACTTCATGTTTTATCAACTATGTACTGATGTAGAGAAAACAAATAACATCAGATGTTGATCAAAGCATAATGACATAGCCATTATACACCTTGTACATCAATATCTTATAAGTAATTTCACCCTCACTTCTTGAGGTAGTTTAACAGGTGTTGGGGAAACTGGCGCCCTGAGTTTCCTATATCACAGTACTATGCGCACACGCTTGTACTATTCTTGGATACTCGTGTCAGTGAGGACATTGAATTTGTACAATATTTATTGCAGTTTAAACTTGTGGTATAATTTTACATTTTACTAAATTTTTTTTTCAAATTAATACCTTTTATCATGATTACTAGTTAAGACATTTCGATTAATTTCTTAAATCATTTCATGTCACCCACTATTTTTATCAAATTCTAGGAACTTTCTATGCTAGATTCAGAATACTATGTTGCTAAAGTATTCTAGTGGAAATTCTCCCAAAACCACCCCTCATGGTCTACAAATCATGGCTACTCCACTACTTGGAGGGTTCAAGGTAGGATTTTGGTTGGTTGACCGCATGAACGTGTGGTTCCTTCTGTTGAGTGAAGTCACAACTTCTAAAATATAACTTGATCTACTCAACACTTTCCTCTAAAATGATAAAAAGTTAGCTATTGCTAATCATTAATAGAACTCTAGTTAAGTCGACTCATCACTCTTATAAAGACTCCCTAATAGTAAGAGGCACCCTCAATTATAACATGACTGGCACCCCAAACACGTGGTTTTTTCCAAATTAAAATGATAGAAGGTGGTTATGACTTAATATTTCTTTGAGTGTTTTATTATTTTTAATGTGAGGAATGAAAACATTTTTCTGTCTTATTCGAATGTTCTATGTGATCGCACTCACAAATGACCATGCATGAAATAGAAAAATTCATCACATCACATGTGCATTTTATCTTGCATTCTTGTTTATTATTATACTATGTGATCACGCATTAACTACACATTCACAAAAATAATAAACCATGAAAAACAAAATTATGACCTGATCATGAGCCAGTACAAAAGGTTGATATGTTGAGTGAATAATGGATCAACCGAGATCCTAGGGGTAATACCTTAAGTCGTATGGCTTGTAACTCAAATATCAATTTCTGCCCATTCAATGCATTTAACTCCGGTCTGGTGCGTTTCCTTCACTCGAAATGAATTACGTCACTTGTTTTCTCACCATTATACAAAATTACTCTCATATAGGTAACGTGGTCTTGGGGTATGAAAATACAACTATGATAATAGGCACGCTGGCCCTTATACATATAACGACTCTGAGACAACATGCATATTGTCATTAAATAAATTAAATTAATTATTACAATACCATGTAATAATTAAATAAATTAAATAAATAGGTATACAAGCACTAGACATGCATTGGTTAGTCTCCAGCTCATGATCAGCATACACATTAACTTGCATATATGAACTAAATGCAGAATAAAAATTAAACTTGCATTAAATAAATTTGAGGGCATTTAATTGAATTAAAAATTTCACTCTAATTGTTAATTCAATAATTATGTCACTCAGTCCTGATTGATTATTTTAATTTTAAAACTAAAAATTAAATTAATCAATTAATTTAATTAAACACAAATTAAATTAACTTATGCCAGAGTTATTATTAAACCAAAAATTAATATTTAATTAATTTAATTGTAAACTCTAATTAAATTATTTATTTTAATTATCTTTTGATTAAATAATTTTTCCCAGAGCCTGAAAAACCTAAGTAGGGCCTGTACAGGTCGATTCCGACCCACGCAGGTCCATAAGGGGCAGCTGAGGGCGGAAAAGCAAACCGTGACTGATGCGGAGTGTTGGAGCGTGACAACGAAGGGGATCCAGGTGAGACGGTAGCTGCCAGGAGTTCCGGCGGTCGACCTGAGGGAGGAGGCGGCCAAGTCCGGCGGGAGGGGGGGTGGCTTTGGGGTGGCGTCGAGGGAGGAGGCTGGTCGGACTGGGTGGCTGGGTGCGGTGTCGAGGTCATCGGACGGGGCAGCGGCGGTGGTGGCGGTGCCTGCTGTTAGAGGTGGCGCGGGACGCCGCTGCGGGAGGGAGGCGGCCCTGCAGGGCTACCACGTGACCCCCAAAAAATGTCCCTCCTTTTAAAAAAATAGAAGTCCTCCATGATTAAATTTTTTCCAAAGCATATATATTAGGCTTAGAAAATAATAATATTATTATAATATTAAATTATTATTATAATAAAAAATATTATAATAATTACATTATTATTATAATAAAACTATTACTAATATAATAATATTATCATAATAATAATAATTCTTTACCTCATCAGAAATAAAATAAAGAACGGACTTAGTTATGAAATTGAAACACATATATGTTCTTCATTTTACTACATGTAAAACGAATTTAATCCAATTTCAAAATTTCATATGGTTGTAGACTGATCATCTGATGTATAATTTTGATTTTTTCAGTAGCGTTGGATCTATACTGATGCCCTCTTCAATATTTTATGCAGATTTAATTTTTATTGACTTAAAATCAACACACATCCCACTGATACCACTTCAAGGAACCGAGCATGAAGCGAAAGCCCCAAACAGGTGGGATTTTAAAAAAATTCACCGATGATCGACATAATCATGTCAACGTCAATGAATAGAAGACCGGTTTAAGATGAGGATCACACATGAAGACTTTTAAGCACAAAAATAAAATCATAAAATAACTGTTTTATACCCAAGTTGCACACGACGTTTGATCATTATTTGTGATTATTTCTCGAAGAATTTTAAACTTAATTCCTCCTGATCGTCCAAACATGTTTCAAGAAATCTATAGGAGCACTGATCGTTGAATTACGAGTGCTAGCTTGGAGATATGACGATGTCTTTGATGCTCCAACGATCACTGCATCACTTCGCTTGTGATGCTTGAGAGAGAGCTCCATATGAGCTCCTTGGATCCAGAGCCTCTCTGTCTAAGATGTTGGAGAGGGAGGAGGAGAGAGAGAGGTGGTGAATAGTGTAGGTAAAACTCCTCTCCTCCTCAATATATAGAGGGAAATGAAATTACCTGGAAATGCCAACCCGTCCCCAAAACAATTAATCACACTATATAAATAATATTTTGACTACTAAAAAAAGTTATAAATATTATTCATTTTTATTATCACTTAACTGTAACAAATATATTATGTGATAATACCATATCCATTAACTTGGCCTGTACTCCCAAAAAAATTAATTGACTCTTGAATATATTAATATTTGATCAAATATTGTTTTTCATGTATTTAATTAAAACTTATATATAAAGTTAATTAGTAAATTAAATACTCATTATTCAAAACTTGAATGAATTTATTTATTATTGTAAGAACATGAAACTTATTTTCAAGTATGAGTTTTCTTTTCTTGTGTTTTTGAGAAAAAAAGGAGAATCTGGAAATTTAAGGAGTACATGTCGTGTACTTTGGAGTACATGCCGTGTGCCCCGATTGTTGTGGGTGACCGTGTATTGGTTGTGTAATAGCTGAGTACATGGTCATATGGGGTGACCTAGAGACCACCTAAAGCAGGGGTCGGTTAAGGAAAAAACATGTCGTGTACCATTAAAGTACCCGTTGTGTACTTTTCGTTTTATTTGAATAAATGTACTAGGGTCTCATCTAATCGAAAGAAACCTCTTCTTCTCGGCTCGTCCCATCTAGGAGTGACCAAAGCCGACATTTCTTCTCTGACACCCCAATTGTTAATCCATTCTCTAAATCAACTGCCATCGATTGCATTGGAATTGACACGGCGTGTTCTTCATTCTCCTAGAGCCTCTTCTCTTGATTTCTCCCCTTTCCTGAGATATCCATGTTTGAGAATTTTTTTTGACATTTTTATAGATCTATATAATTCTATGTCGAATCAAAGGTGGGGATTCAACTATATCGATCGTACAATGCTGATGTGGGTGGTTTGTTCCTTTCTGTAGTAAGTCTTTGAATATTATGTGCAAAAGTGCCCAATACCCTAGAATGATTTATTGCGTGATTAGTGATTCTAGACCTGTTAATTCCCGTTATGACTTGTGTGCCTAAGTATAGGTTGATTGATTGTGAATAGGGTTATTTTCTATGCCATGGATGTGTTTCCCATGTTTTTTTTCATATTGACCGTTTGGTCTAGCTTTGCCGATCCTACATGCTTGTTTTCCATGCCAAGTGTTGTTAGGATGGAGTGATATTATCTGATGTTATATTATTCTTGTATTTGTTTAGCCAAGTAGTTCGTGAAAGATATTTTCCAAGTAGTTATTAAGGTTTAATTTGGCTGTTGAACATTTTTGTGCATGATTGAATTACACAAGTCTGTTGGAACCTAGGGTAGTAGACCATAGGGAGAATGGATGATGAGGGATTCTCTAGAGTGTCTGTTTACTTTTACGTTGTGAGACTATAAGGGGGATGGACTTTGTGCTCCCTCGAAGTGTCTGTAGTTCCATGTTGAGAGACCAAAGGAGGAATTGGATGTTGAGTGCTTCCCCAGAGTGTCTGTAGTTTACTAATAAAAGACCACATGGTGAATTGATGGTGAGTGCTTCCTGAGAGAGTCTTTGTTAAAGCCGAACTAGAGGGGTTAGACTGTGAGTACATCCCATAGGTTTTCTTGTGTTTTATTGGTTGAACCAGAGGGGTTAGGCTGTGAGTACTTCCTAGAGGGTTACTTGTTTTGATTATATGCACAATTGATATATGAAAACGAATGCAATTGAAACTTTTAGATTGTTTACGTTTGAGTACTTCATTTTTTACTTCTTCTTTTTGCTTATTTCCTTCCATATATATTCACTGACTGTTAGACATAGATCCTTGGGTGGTTGCCTACTAGGATTTATCTCTCACGATGTTTGGGTCATTATTTTTGGCCCAAACAGATTATATTTTTATAGGTATAGAAAAGGGAAATCACCCTTCAACTTCATGTACTTTATTGTTGTGGATATGGAGAGCATGAGACCAAGCTGAGGCTTGCGATGCTGTTGGAGTTGTTTACTTGTTTTATCTTGGTACGTTGTATTAGTTCTGTATAATAACATTGTGACTTGTTTGGATACTTTCCTAGATATTTTGACATGAATCATTATATATATATATATATGATTTAGTTGTTTATTTACTATTAGTCTTCCGCTATTTACTTATTCATGTTATTAATATTTCCTCTATTGTTATTAGTTTATTTCTTCTGCATTACTCTTCCAATGATGGCATAGTTTCCCCACTATCACACCCAGGCCCCTCATTTCTAATCAGCAGCCTCTAGATTTGGGGAAATGAACTTGAGGCCATGTGACCAACTAGGTACGGGACACCTCTGGGTGGCACCAGGAACCAAGACATTACAAAGTGGTATAAGTGGAATTCTCTTCTCCTTGAATGACTTTTTGGAGCCGATAGTCAGAGATAGGATAGAATAGGTACTTGGTAATAAGATGTGACCGGGAGTAGCTAACCCTTCTACAGGTAAAAGCCAATTTACCTTGTATATTACAATTTTTCTGTTTTTTCAATTATTACAGTTGATTTTATTTCACCATTGGGTGATTCACTTGTTTTCCATTGTTATCGTTGATATTTTTGAGGTTCTATTTCTATTGAAACCCGATGAGATGATGTTATGCCATCTCATTCATCATATAGGAGCTTTCTAGAGATCACATGTCATTTATTCTTTCTATTCCACTTAGGGTGAATTACTTATTGCATGTTGGTGTGATAGATGTTGTGCTAGATATGAATGTTGTTTTGATAGATACCTTGATAAGATACTTACTATTTTATAGGGTATTTGATTGTGTAAGGATTCATTTGAATTAACGCCAAATATTGGTCCTTAAGGTGTTATGAGCCCCCATGGATCGGAATTTGGTGGATCACTGCTCTGTTATGCTTGTATATGACATTTATAAGATGAAAAACTTTTATTATAGGGGAGTATGGGCCCTCACGAATTGGAATTTGGAACTTTAATGTTTTTAGTGTTTTTTTGGGATCTATAGTAGTTTATAAAGCTTACTGTCTGGAAAAACCCCGAATACATAGTGTGTATTGATGAATACATGCTATGTATCCTTCTGTTTGGGATGGAACAACTTTTCTTAACTACACGCCGTGTAAGTTATGTATACATAGTGTAATCATTAACAGTGTGATTGGTTGTGTGGGTAGAGACATGGGGTTGGGAAATCATTGGTGGCACACACTATGTACTAGACGTACATGCCATGTTGTAGGGATAGTGTGTCCACCCATGTGCCTAATGACACAGATGGATGAAAATTAGATTAAACATGCTGTGTCAAGACTAAACACACCATTTAGTGTAACCCATGTGTCCAACCATGTGATCAATGACACAGGTCGGTGGTTTTTCTTCAATTACACATCATTTATGGTACTAACATGTTGTGTAGCCTTGTACTTGGAGAACTGTGTGTCTAAGTCATGTAGAAGAACTTGAGTAGGTGAAGAAGATTCAAGTACAAACCATGTGTTAGGATAACACACAATGTGTATGTGGTGTTACATGACCTAGGTTGGAAAATGTACAAGTCCATATGAAAGGTTAAGGGAACACACCGTGTAGGTTTTGTACATGCCTTGTATCCACCTTTTAGAAATTTTGAATGATTTCTCTCTCCCATTCCCTTCATGAACTTCTATTCTTTAGTTCCTGATAATCATGAAATAAAGGTGTGCTTGGCCTTGCATATTCATGCCACTGATATGTCCTACGATTGTTATCTAGTTACATGGAAGTGATCAGACACTAGACATGGCTAGTCAGGTACTACTAGTAGATCCTCTCGTTATGCCAATCTTGGAACCAGCCGTTATTCTGGATACATGTTCCGATACATAGTTTTAAGAAGGATTCATGAGGTTTATGTAGAACTTCATGGGAGTACAACATCATACCCTATCTATGGAAGAGTTGATATGGGTTTTTAGCAGAAACATCCTCCTACTCTCTCAGGGGATTGAGGACCTCAGGTTGTTGAGTCGTCGTTAGGAGCCATGCTATCTTTCATTGAGGTTCTAGAGATGCCTCCAGAGAGGAGGGTGAATCTTTCTTTGTATATTCTTTGGCGATTTCGCCAAGAGATGGTGGGATGTGATCTCACATGCAGTAAATCTACAGGTTATGGAATGGGATGAGTTCCAACATACCTTCTATGATTAATTTAACCCAGAGACTTTGGAGGCCAATCGAGCCCAAGAGTTCATGAGTCTGGAATAGGGTACTCTCTCTGTCATGAAGTATTCTTCTTGCTTCATAGATCTACAACGCTTCACACCCATTCTAGTGGCAATGTGTTATTTTTGGTGAGGAACTTCAAGGATAGTCTCAGACATGACCTCTAATCTCTGGTGAACATATTCTTGTTGACTTTAATCACTTCTATTGTCAACCAGACACTAATAATAGAGCGCAACCTGAGGGATTCTAGAGCTATGGTCCAGGGAAATTCATCATCCATATTTGGTACCCCTCTGATTGATAGTAGGAAGCGCTGAAGGGAGTCTATGCATGGATATTTGAGGAGGTGATATACTTCTTCTGGTAGCTAGGTGGTATGCTACCAGTGCGGGAAGAGAAGGAATATGAGGCCACATTGCCCAAGAGACCCAGTGGAGTGTCGATATTGTGGAAAGATGGATCATATTCAGTGCTTTTGTTAGTTTTTCTCACCATTTTATGGTGACAGATGTTATTCTATGAATCCTCATTCAAGAGAATCACCACCAGTTTCTTATCAATCTGGAAACTATAGTTCTTCTGGATATTCAGGCTGAGGTGGAGGTTGTGGTCATGGTAGTCAGTTTCCAGGATTTCAGCGACAACAGGGTGGATCAGTTCAAGGTGGTGAGGTAGGGTCACATGGCTGTGGTATAGGCCATACATTTGCAGTGGAGTAGACCCATCAAGAGTAAGATCCTAGAAACTCTACAGTTCAAGGTGGGATCCCAGTTGCCTCAGTTTTAGCTTCTGTAATTTTTGATACAGGGGCTTCGCATTGTTTTATATCTATTGCTGTCGTGGAGAGCCTGGGGCTCCATATCTTTATATCTGCTAATAACTTGATGCTAGACACTTAGTTGGGTACTAGAATGGCTAGTGTACATCAGTGCAAGGAGTTCCCTCTTAAATTTGTTGGATTTCACTTCTTATGAGATATTTATGTCTTAGAGATGAAAGAGCATGACATCATTCTCAGAATGGACTAGTTAGTTCCCTTCAAAGATATTGTGGATTTTTATTGCTGTAGGGTGAGTTTCACGTCACCATAGGGTGGATCCTTTGTACATAAGGGAGAATGGGTTCTCCAGGAGAGCAGAGTAGGACCCAAGAAACATGGGTTGGGAGGAGTTTCAGCTCAGATTTCTAGTCAATATCTGTATGACTAGGGGACTTCACAGTTCGACTTTCCTCTAGTGGTGGATCATTTTAGGGATATATTTCCAAAGGACTTTTTAAGTTTGTCTCTAGAGAGAGAGGTATAATTTTCTATTGAGCTTGTGGCAGGAGTGGAACCGATGTCCATTCCTCCTTATATGATGGATACACCAGAGTTACAGGAGCTCAAGAAGTAGTTGGAGGAGTTGCAGGCAAATAGTTTCATCTGACCTAGTACTTCTCCTTGGGGTTCGCCTCTCCTATTTATGAAGAAGGTGGATCGTACCCTCAAACTTTGTGTAGATTATCGGAAGCTAAACCAGTTGATGGTCAAGAACTGATATCCCTAGCTGAGTATTGATGATCTCTTTGATCATCTTTGAGAAGCCCAGTTGTTGTCGAATATTGACTTGAGAACCAGTTATCATCAGTTGCGCATTATACCACCAAATATACCTCTTACAACATTTCAAATTAGGTATGGTCTTTACGAGTATGTGGTTATTCCGTTCGACCTCACGAATGCGCCTGAAGTATTTATGGCACTGATGAACTGAATTTTCCATCCATAAATGGATTCTTTCATGGTAGTCTTTATGGAAGATATCTTGGTGTACTCTCACACTTGACATGACTATTCCACAGATCTTGATATAATTTTATGTACACTGAGAGAGCATCAATTATATGATAAGCTCTAAAAATTACACTTGTTGATGGACCATATTCACTTCTTGGGTCATGTTATCTTAGAGAAAGGAATATTAGTAGACCCAAAGAAAGTGGGGTCAGTAGTATCTTGAGAGTATCCAAAGAATCTCATTGAGGTACGATGTTTTATAGGGTTGGCTGGATACTACAGACGTTTCATACATAACTTTTCACATGTAGCTGCGCCACTTATGGACCTGAATAAGAAGGGTGAGAAGTACATATATATTGATCCTTGTGAGTCAGCCTTTCAGGAGCTGAAAGGGAGGTCAACTTGAGCACTGATACTATTTTTTCCAGAGCTAGGCAAGATTTATACAGTTTACTGTGATGCATCAGGTATCAGGATGGGATCAGTGCTTATGCAGGGGGGAGGATTTGTTGTGTATGGGTCTCAGCAGTTAAGGTCGCATGAGAGGAATTACTCAACGCACAATATGTAGTTGGATGCAGTTGTTCATGATTTTTGCTATTGGAGACATTGTCTTTTGGAAGATAATTTTGTGGTTTTCACTGACCAAAAAAATCTCATTTATATCTTCACTCAGCGTGATCTAAATCTGATACCGTAAAGGTAGGATGAATACCTTCAGTCCTTTGACATTGATCTTGACTTTACACTTGGAAAAGGAAATGCAGTAGCGGATGTGTTTAGTCGGGGACCCAGATTTAGGTAGTTTGGGAGGCCATCGGTGAGTGAAATTTTATGGATCTGTTCTCTGATATGCATTTGGAGGTGCACACCAGATAGGGGTAGTAGATTAATTATTTTGTGGTTGTTACCTCTACTCTACTTGATCAAGTGAGAATGAGGCAGCTGTCATATTCTGAAGTCCTAGACCTATGGGAGAGTGTGTCAGGGGATGACCCTATTTATGGATGGACGGTAGGTGAGGATGATATCTTTTATTTTCATTGGTGTATATGGGTTCTAGTAGACATACGTGAGGAGATTGTATGGAACTTTCATTCCTCCGTTTGTACTGTCCATCCTGTCATCACCATGATGTATCGAGATCTACACCGTTAGTATTGTTGGCCAGTTATGAGGAGAGATGTTGCTGGTTTTTTGATGAGGTGTTCCACTTATCAGCTGGTTAAGGTAGAGCATCAGTGAATAGCAGGGCTTTTCCAGTAGTTACCCATTCCCGAGTGGAAGTGTAATGATGTCACGATGGACTTTGTGATAGGTTTACCAAGGTATCCTTGAGGGAATGATGCAGTTTGGTTTGTCATTGATAGACTAATGATGTTTTCTCACTTATTTTCGATCAAGGAGACCTTCAGTTTTTATAAACTGGGAAGTTTGTATATTCAAGTGATTGTACGTCAAGATGGGTTTCCATACTCCATTATTTCAGAAAGGGATGCATGTTTTACTTCTCGGGTCTGTAATGGACTACAGAGGGATTTGGGTACATAGTTACTTCTATGTACAACTTAGCATCCCCATACAGATGGCCAGTCTGAGTGTATGATACAGGTTCTAGAGGAAATGATTTGATCATGTGTCCTAGATGTTGGAGGTTCTTGGGAGAAGCACATACCTCTTGTGGAGTTTTCCTACAATAATAGTTTTCAAGAAACAATTTAGATGGAACCTTATGAGGATTTGTATGGTAGGCCATGCCAATCACCCTTATTTTGGTTGGAGGCATGAGAGGTAGTTATGCTGGGACCTCATCTTGTCCAGGACTCCATAGAGAATATGGAGTTGATTTGGAAGAGAATGACTACTACACAGTCCCGAAAGAAGTCTTATGCTAATCGAAGAAGATTAAATCTAGAGTTCGAGGTCAGAGATCAGGTTTTTCTACTTGTCACTCCAAGGATGGGACATAGGAGGATTAGAAGATAGGGAAAGATTTTGACGAGATATGATGGACCGTTTGAGGTTTTGGAGAGAGTTGGGATAGTTTCCTATTGGGTGATGTTACCTCAGAGGTATCGGACTATGCACGACGTCTTCCACATTTCTCATCTACGGTGTTACTTCTCAGACCTGTCTCATGTTTTTCAACCCGAGGAGTTCGAGATGGTGGTGGACACATCGTTTGAGGATCATCATATTCGGATTGTTGATTGCAGTAAAAAGGTTCTCTATGGCTGGTTTTTTCCTCTGGTATGAGTACTATGACATCATGGGTGAGTAAAGGACGAGACATGGGAGAGGGAGGCCAGTGTACTATGGTAGTGGCCGAAGCTATTCCAGGATTCTTATTCTACGCCGCCCTGCTAGGGAAATTTGGGGATGAATTTATTTAAGGGGGGATGTTTTTAACAACCCAGACCTTCCTTTCATGTATGTGTTTTATTTTCTAGTGTTTTTGAGAAAAATAAGAGAATCTATAAATTTAAGGAGTACACACTGTGTACTTTGGAGTACATGTTGTGTCCTCGGTTTCCGCAGGTGACCGTGTAATGACCGTGTAACGTCCGAGAACATGGCCACGAGGGGTGACCTAGAGACTGCCTAAAGTGGGGGCCGGTTAAGGAATGTACACGTTTTGTAACTTTAAAGTACACTCTTTGTACTTTTCTTTTTATTTGATTAAATAGACCGGGGTCACATCTAATCGACAGAAACCTCTTCTTCTCAGCTCGTCCCATCCAGGAGTAACTGATGCCGATGTTTCTTCTCTGAGCCCCGATTATTCATCTATTCTCTAAATCGACCACTATCGATTGCATTGGAAATCACCATGGCGAGTTCTTTGTTATTCTAGATCCTCTTCTCTTGATTTCTTCTATTTCATGAGATATCCATGGTTGAGTGTCTTTTGATGTCTTTGTAGATCTATGACATTCTAGGTTGAATAAAAGGCTCAGATTCAACTATATCAATCGTACAATGCTGACGTAGGTGGTTTGTGCCTTTTCGTAGTTAGTCTTTGAATATTATGTGAAAAAGTTCCCAATACCCTTGAAAGGGGTATTGCATTCATAGGGATTTTAGAATTATTAATTCCTGTTATGCCTTGTGTGCCTTAATAGAGGTTGTTTGATTTTGAATAGGGTTATTTTCCATTCTATGGATGTGTTTCCCATGTTTGTATTGATATTGACCATTTGGTCTAGATTTTTCGGTCTAACATGCTTGTTTTACATGACTAGTGTTGTTAGGATGGAGTGATATTATCTGATGTTGTCTTATGCTTGTAGTTGTTTAGCCGAGTAGTTCTTAAAAGCTATTATCCAAGTAGTTATTAATGTTTACATTGGTCGCTGAACATCATTGTGAATTATTAACTTATACAGGTTTGTGGGAACCTAGTGTAGTAGACCATAGGGATAATGGACGCTGAGGGCTTCTCCAGAGTATCTATTTACATTTAGGTTGTGAGACCATGGGAGGGATGGACTTTGTACTCCCTCAGATTGTCTGTAGTTCCACATTGTGAGACAATAGGGAGAATTGGACATTGAGTGCTTCCCTAGAGTGTCTGTAGTTTACTGATAAAATACCATAGGGGTAATTGACAGTGAGTTCTTCCTCAGAGAGTATTTGTTAAAGCTGAACCAAAGGGGTTATACTGCGAGTACTTCCCAGAGGGTTTATTTTTTTTTTGATTGGTTGAACCAGAGGGGTTAGGCTATGAATACTTCCCATATGGTTACTTGTTTTGATTGACTGCTTACTTTATATATATAAATGAATGCAATTGAAACTGTAGGATTGTTTACTTTTGATTTCTCCCTTGTTTACTACTTATTTTTTCTTATTTCCTACCATATATATTCACTGACTTTTAGGAAAATATCTTTGGGCGATTTTCTATTGGGATTCGTCTGAAACCCTGTTTGGGTCATGCTTTTGGGACCAAACAGATTGTATTGATGCAGGTATGGATAAGGGAAAGATCCCTTCTACTTGAGATACTTGATCGATGTGGAGCTGGAGAGCATGGGACCAAGCTGAGGTTTTCAATGTTGTTACAGTTGTTCACTTGTTTTTTATTTTTAATTTGGTTTAGTACTGTATTTGTAACCACCCAAAGTTTCATTAATGGAAAATCCCTCTTGATCTTGTTAAATGTATCTTTATGAAAAATATTTTTATAAGATGTCAACTTTTTTGGTTTTATGTTAAGAATTTTGACTATTGTTAATATAGTCGTTGAACAGTGATCAAATGATTAGTATAAATATAGGACTTTAACAAATCCAATTTACTCAGACAAAAGAAGAGATGGACACATCTAGTAGAATTGCCCCATACGAAGCCCATTTGTTAGATCTCGGAAAAGAGGTGGTGTCTTTGGGCTTTTCCCTTGACCAAGCCCAATCTGAGCTTCATCATGTCAAGCTCGAACGTGACTGTCTATGGGAAAAGTGGAAGTTGATAGAAATTACCACTCGAGTGATGTTATCCGAGCCACCCCAAAAGTTTTTCACCATCGCACACCTTACCCTTAGGTCTTATGCGGTTGTTTTAAGGGGTTATGTAACAAATAAGTAGTACAATGTTCATGTACATTATTTTATTATATAATAATTAATATAATTTCTAGTCATTTTTGATAAATTGCAAATAGTTTTTAAAGTACAAATGTTGTTTTTAGTTATTATTTAATTAAGAAATCTATTTTATTAAATTAATGGATTTTTGAATTAAATAATATTTTAATAATATATTCTTATTATTACTAAATTAATTTTTATTAAATATAAATGATCTTATAATTTTATGAATAAAATTAAAAATTTTATTAAGGTTTGAAATCTATTTCTCTCAAAACTCGTGAATTTTCGATAAATGTCAGTTTTTATTTTAAAAGTGAAAATTAACATATTTAGAAAATTATTTAGATAAAATAAATGTTATTTCTAGAATCAGGACGTCGAAATTATCCAACGGTGAATTTTTCATAATTTTCTGAGACAGTCAAATTTTTGGGTAAAAATTAAATACCGTTTAAATATATAATGTGTTTTATGACATCATAATGACCCAATAGTGATGTAATAAAATACTATAATCTTTATTTTCGGCAAATATATGTTTTACCATTAAAATAGTGTGATTTTGGGTTTGTTTTACTTACTTTTCAAAGCATTAATGGACCCCTCAAGACTTATTCAACACCTTGCCTTTTTAAATTAATTTCTATGGGAGTGTGACTCACCTCCACATAAGCAAACCTAATATTTTAAGAAGTTCGGACTTTGTCCTTATAAAATATTATTTTCCTCTCCACTTTTCCAAAAACCATGGGCAAAAACCATGGGATGGTTTGTGATTTGGATTAATTTAATGTAAGGGGACCCAAACCTAAATAATAAAGAATTCCCTCACCTTTCCTATATAAACCCACCCAAGCTCCCACTTACTCCTCACTAAAATCCTTTTTAGTCCATCAAACATCTGCCCTAATCTCTCTAGAATCCTCCCAAGGTGCCCCAATCTCCCAAGAAGCCTCTCACAAGCCTCTCTCTAGCCTTTGGAAGTACACTTCCAAGTAAGGGTTTTTTCTTCCTTTCTCATTTTTGTCCAATTTTCTTTAAGTTGTTTTGCCTTTTAATTTCAATTATGAATGTTGGGGTATGGTTTTGAACCTCCATTATACTTCCCTCTTTATGTTTGAATGATGGGATACCCCTTTCTCTCTCATTAAATGCCTCCCATGTACACCCGTTACTATGCCGAAATTCCGAAAGGAACTTCTCTCTCCTCATTTACATTCAAGCAATACTTTTGTATCATGAATCTAGATTCCATTAAAATTGTTGGTACATGTATCTATATGACCTACTTACTTTACATTACATTTAAATATTATTCGGAACCCCTTTCTCTCTCATCAACCATTTTTATGAATTCTTATGTCACGCCGTTATGCTGCCGAAATCGCACCGATTTTCTAAGCCAATGCCATTGTGTAGTGAATACCATGCCCATTTCTCCATTAAGGGTATTCAACTTTATGCACATTTACTTAATGATTATAAAGTTTCATGTATGAATTCCACATTTCTTCATCGTGGAATAAGTGATTATGTTTTATGAATCCATGTTTTATGATCCATGTGGCACACTTATGCATGAAATGAAATGTTTAAGAAGGGTGCGCCCTTATAGCGCTCCAATGCATTGGGTAAAGTATAGTATCATGATACATCATGTGAAATGAGTGTTGACTAATGATAATTCAAGTGAAACGAGGGTTTACTCGTGCTTTATGTGCAATGAGGATTTACTCATGCTCTATGTGCAATGAGACTTGGATCATGCTAATTCCATGTTAAGTGTTGTTGTCACATTTCCATGTTATGATTATCATGCTTTATCATGCCTTTATGATCATGTTTCTTTTATGCTCTATTGATATGCCTATTTTCTAACATGTGTTGTACTCCTCATATTATTCCATGTGTACTCCCTTACTGGGATTTATAGCTCACCCTTTTCTTATGCATGTCCTCAGGTTATCCCATGCAATGCTAAGTACGAGGGAATCTAGTGGTCATGTAAAAGAAGTTTTCAATAAAGATGTTGTATGTCATGTTTTAAGTTTTTATGTAATGATCCTAAGCCCCAAAGACACTAAAACTCTTGATCTTCTTGTTGTATCAAGTGAAGTTTTATGTAATAAATCATGTTTAAGTTTGTAATAAAATCAGGGTTGTCATAGTTTGTATTAGAGGATAGGTTTAGTTATTTTTGGGATTAGGAAACCCTAGTAAATCCTTAGATACAAGACTAAGTATAATAAAAACATCCCTACGTTTTGGTAAGTACTGAGTAAGTGGTTTATCAAAAAAATACATCCCTGTTTGGATACGACCAGGTAGAGGCGGCTCTGGCATAGATGTATCCTAGGGGTAAAACCCGAAAACACTGCTTTGAGTTAGAATCGAATGGGAACTGGTGCACGACAATGGGCCTTACTGCACCATTGGTTAAGATACTCCCAGGGGATATGTTTTGATAAATTCACAAGCTTAGTATGAACCATTATTAAGGGAACTAAAAAAAAGCCCCTAAGAATATATGTTAGAAAGAAGATCATGAAAATCCTAGATTGAAGCCTATAGACTCATGAATTAAAGAAATAAATGTTTATTTATGAGTCATAAACTTTTGTCTTTAGATTACACTTTATGTGTTACCCCTAACTTTCCTTTTATTCCAGCCAATGGCTGGTAATAGGAGGACTCGGGCTAACAACCGTTGTGAAGATCAGTGTGATGATTGTACTAATGAGATGCCAAATCCAATGGGAGCGGGAATCGCGAACTTTGTCACACTTCTCTCTTAGATAACTCAAGTTTTGAATAGAAACACGGGTGAAGAGGAACATTCAACCCCCCCTAAGAAATAACAAGTCGCTATCGAGAGCTTCATGAGAGAAAGGCTTCCAACTTTTAGTGGATCATATGATCCCACGATCGCTAAACAATGGATCAACTCCATTGAAAAGATCTTCTCCATCCTTCAATGTTCTGAACAAGAGAAGGTTCTCCTGGAGGCTTATCGTATGGAGGGTGAAGCTGATCAATGGTGTACATTGATAAAAAATACGAAGCCTGAGGAGGAGATCGAGGCGTTGGAATGGAAGGATTTCTGGAAGATGTTTTTCGATAAATATTTTCTGTGCACCCTCAGGCTTAAGATGGAAAGGGACTTCCTTTCCCTCAAGAAAAAAGATGAAGAATCTGTTGGAGAGTACAAGGAAAACTTCACAAGGCTTGCACGATACGCTTCCATCTTTGTAGTTACCCTCGAATGGAAGGTTGACCGCTTCTTTGGCAGGCTGAAGCCTAGTTTGTGGAAAGCATTAGCGATCCATGACTTCGATAGCTATGAGTAAATTGTCCAATGTGCCCTCAAGGTCGAAATGGAGATCGGGGAATCACAGGGGTATCATGGGGACAAGAAGCGTAAGGTGGACTTCAATGCTGGTGGTCCGATGGATAAATACAACGGTGTTAAGAAGATCCAGCACCCCACTTGCCAAAAGTGTGGAAAGAAGCACCCTGGAAATTGCCTTAAGGGGACGAGAAAATGCTTCAGGTGTGGAAGAGAAGGGAACCTAGCTGTTAATTGTCGGAAAGAAAGACCTGTGGCTGCGACAGAGGAGAGGAACGCTCCGTTCGAACCTCAACGCGTTGTTCAATGCTACAAATGCAAAGAACCGGGTCATTTTGCAAATCACTTCCCTAATCCAAGGGTTTTCGGAGACAACCAACAACCTCCAAGACCGCAAGGAAGAGCTTTTTCCATCACTTCTGCCAAAGTGAACCCTGACAACGAAGTGGTGACAGGTACGCTAGTTATTCATTCAAGAATAGAGAACTTACTTTTTGATTCAGGTTCAACGCATTCTTTTATATCTCGAAAGTTTAGTAGAACAATCCCAGCACCACCACAAATCATGGAAGTAAAGATGTCGGTGAGTACAGAAAATGGGGCAATCATTGCATCCCATGAATATAAGTCCTCCCCTGTTATATTCCGTCGATTTAATTTCCCAGCGAACCTCGTCATACTCCCTCTGGTGGAATTTGATGCAATTCTTGGCATGGATTGGCTTTCCGTATATAGAGCCAACATAAATTGTCGGGAGAGGGAAATCACACTCCATATGGAGAATCGACCCCCGATTCTTTAAAAGTGTCAGGAGGAAGATGAATCTCCTTTAGCTCCATAATCTCAAGCATGTATATTACTGCCTTATGAGCACGCGTATCTGGCTCAGATGATTGAGTCCAAGGAAGAAACCATCCTTGAAGAAATTCTTATTGTGAGGGAATTCGCTGAAGTGTTTCCCAAGGAACTGCCTGGTCTTCCTCCTAGAAGAGATGTTGAGTTCTCAATTGAACTTATACCTAGGGCGCTACCAATATCCAAGACTCCATATAGAATGGCTGTTGTAGAGCTTGAAGAGCTGAAGAAACAACTACAAGAGAGTCTTTATAAAGGGTTTATACGCCCAAGTGCTTCACCATAGGGTGCACTGGTCCTCTTCATCAAGAACAAGGATGGGTCAATGCAGCTTTGCATCGATTATCGTGAACTTAACAAAATCACGATAAAGAATAAGTATCCTCTCCCACGAATTGATGACCTATTCGATCAGCTGCATGGAGCACAATACTTCTACAAGGTGGACTTGCGGTCGAGATATTATCAAGTAAGGGTGAAGAAGGAAGATATCCCCAAGACTGCTTTTCGCACAAGATACAGGCACTATGAATTAATAGTAATGCCTTTCGGACTCACCAATGCTCCACCAATCTTCATTGAATTGATTAATAGAGTCTTTAGAGATTACCTTGACAAATTTGTGGTAGTCTTTATAGATGATATTCTAATATACTCTAAAACCAAGGAGGATCATGAGGAGCATTTAAAAACTGTACTAGAGACTTTGTGTAAGTAGAAGCTCTATGAAAAGTATAGCAAGTGTGAGTTCTGGTTGAAGGAGGTCTCATTCTTGGGCCATATCATCACAAGCAATGGGATATCTGTGGACCCCTGCAAAACAGATGCAATTGAGGGATGACCGTGGACAAAATCAGTAACGGATATCTGTAGATTCTTGGGGTTAGCTGGATATTATCGACGATTTGTGAGGAATTTCTCACGATTTTCCAACCCTATTACCAAGATAACTCAGAAGGGAATAAAGTTTTCTTGGAGTGATGAATGCGAAGAAAGATTCAAGGAGTTGAAAAAAAGGCTTATCACTGCGCCCGTGCTCACTTTACCCACAAGTGGGGAACTTTTTGTTGTTTTCAGTGATGCTTCAAAGAAGGTCTTAGGCTGTGTGCTGATGAAAAATGATAAATTTATATCCTATGCCTCAAGGCAGTTGAAAATTCATGAGCAAAACTATCTAACGCATGATCTGGAGTTGGCGGCGGTGATCTTTGCCTTGAAAATCTGGAGGCATTACCTCTATGGAGAGAAATGTGAGATATATACTGACCAAAGGAGTCTTAAATATATATTCACACAGAAAGATATTAATATGCGCCAGAGAAGATGGATAGAGCTCATCAAGTATTATGACTGTTCAATACATTACCACCCTGGGAAAGCGAACAAGGTGGAAGATGCCCTAAGTAGAAAGGACCCAGCAATTCTATCAATGATTAGAATTGAGAAGGATCCAATCTTCTTAGACTTGATGAAGATGGACGTGGGAATCATAAAGAAGGGAACATAATTAATCCTTTCACAAATTATTGCTCAACCATCTCTTTTGGAAAGGTTAAAGGATGCTAAAAAGGATGATGTGGGAATTCAGGAAAAAGTGGAAGCTATCGAAAAAGGGAAATCCTTGGAGTTTAATGTTAATGATTAAGGAATCGTGCGGTTTGGGAAAAGAATATGTGTTCCATAGAGTCCAGAGCTGAAGAAGGAACTTTTGGATGATGCACACAGTTCAAATTTCTCTATTCACCCAGGGATCACAAAGATGTATCGAGATCTCTGAGAAAACTTTTGGTGGGATAATATGAAGAAGGAGATCGCTGAATAGACATCAAAGTGCCTGGTGTGTCAGCAAGTGAAGGCAGAGAGGAAGAAGTCTAAGGGGATGATGCAACCATTGCCCATAACAGAATGGAAATTGGAGGACATCACCATGGACTTTGTCACCGAACTTCCAAGGACATCCAAATGAAACAATGCAATCTGGGTTGTTGTGGATCATCTTACAAAGATTGCACACTTCATTGATATTCGGGAGGATTTCTCATTGGATCAACTGGCACAGATATATATCAGGGAAGTGCTAAGGTTGCATGGAGTACCACTATCTATTGTGTCTGACTGAGATCCAAGATTCACCTCTAAGTTTTGGAAGAGTATTCAACATTCTCTGAATACTAAACTGAAATTCAGTATGACCTATCATCCTCAAACTGATGGCCAATCTGAGCGGACTATCCAAAAACTTGAGGACATTTTGATAGTATGCTCAATGGACTTTAAAGGAGGATGGGATCAAAATTTTCCTCTGGTTGAGTTTTCTTATAAAAATAGTTTCCACTCAAGAATCCAAATGGCACCATATGAAGCCCTATATGGGAAAAGTTGCAGAACACCGGCATGTTGGGATGAGGTCAGTGAACGTAAGCTTCTTGGAACAGAAATGGTCGAAGAAATGGTGGAGAAGGTGAAAACCATTCAGCAGCATATCAAGGCATCCTAGAGTCGACAGAAGAGTTATGCAGATAATTGTTGACGAGAACTTGAGTTTAAAGTTGGAGACATGGTGTTTCTACGCATATCTCCGTGGAAGAAAGTCATGAGGTTTGGAAGGAAAGGGAAGTTAAGTCCAAGGTATATCAGACCCTTTGATATTCTTGATCGTTTCGGGGCTGTGGCCTATCGACTAGAACTTCCACCTTCCATGGCCAAAGTACATTATGTCTTTCATGTATCCCTTTTAAGGAAGTACATACTAGACCCTTCACATGTACTCTCTTCTGAGGTGGTACAATTGGAAGATGATCATTCTTATGAGGAGAAACCAGTGAAGATCTTAGATTGTAGAGAAAAAGTTCTATGAAATAAGGCAATGCCCCTCATCAAGGTATTGTGGAGAAACCACAAGTCTGAAGAAGCGACTTGGGAATCAGAGGAAATGATGAAGATAAGTTACCCACATTTGTTTTAGTATGGGAAAAGGAAAATTTCGAGGGAGAAATTTCTTAAGGGGGGAATATTGTAACAACCCAAAATTTCATTAATGGAAAATCCCTCTTGATCTAGTTAAATGTCTCTTTATGCAAAATATTTTCATAAGATGTCAACTTATTTGGTTTTATGTTAAGAATTTTGACCGTTGTTAATATAGACGTTGAACAGTGATCACATGATTAGTATAAATATAGGACTTTAACAAATCCAATTTACTCAGACAAAAGAAGCAATGGCCTCATCTAGTAGAATTTCCCCATACAAAGCCCATTTGTTGGAGCTCGGAAAAGAGGTGGAGTCTTTGGGCTTTTCCCTTGACCAAGCCCAATCTGAGTTTCATCATGTCAAGCTCGAACGTGACCGTCTACTGGAAAAGTGGAAGTTTATAGAAATTACCACTCGAGCGATGTTATCCGAGCCACCCCAAGAGTCTGTCACCATCGCACACCTTACCCTTAGGTCTTATGCGGCTATTTTATGGGGTTATGTAACAAATAAGTATTACTATGTTCATGTACATTATTTTTTATATAATAATGAATATAATTTCTAGTCATTTTTGATACATTGTAAATAGTTTTTAAAGTAAAAATGGTGTTTTTAGTTATTATTTAATTAAGAAATATATTTTATTAAATTAAGGGATTTTTGAATTAAATAATATTTTAATAAAATAATAATAATAATAATAAATTAATTTTTATTAAATATAAATGATCTTATAATTTTATGAATGCAATTAAAATTTTTATTAAGGTTTGAAAGCCATTTCTGTCAAAACCCGTGAATTTTCGACAAATATCAGTTTTTATTTTAAAAGTGAAAATTAACATATTTATAAAATTATTTAGATAAAATAAATGTTATTTGTGGAATCAGGACGTCGAAATTATCCAACGGTGAATTTTTCATAATTTTCTGAGACAGTCAAATTTTTGGGTAAAAATTAAATACCGTTTAAATATATAATCTGTTTTATGACATTATAATGACCCAATAGTGATGTAATAAAATACTATAATCTTTATGTTATGCCAATATATGTTTTACCATTAAAATAGTGTGATTTTGTGTTTTTTTACTTACTTTTCAAAGCATTAATGGACCCCTCAAGACTTATTCAACACCTTGCCTTTTTAAATTAATTTCCATGGGAGTGTGGCTCACCTCCACATAAGCAACCCTAATATTTTAAGAAGTTCGGAATTTGGACTTATAAAATATTGTTTTCCTCTTCCCTTTTACAAAAACCATGGGCAAAAACCATGGGATGGTTTGTGATTTGGATTAATTTAATGTAAGGGGACCCAAACCTAAATAATAAAGAATTCCCTCACCTTTCCTATATAAACCCACCCAAGATCTCACTTCCTCCCCACTAAAATCCCTTTTAGTTCATCCAACATCTTCCCTACTCTCTCTAGAATCTTCCCAAGGTTCCCCAATCTCCCAATAATCCTCTCACAATCCTCTCTCTATCATTTGGAAGCACACTTCCAAGTAAGGGTTTTTTCTTCCTTTCTTATTTTTGTCCAATTTTCTTTAAGTTGTTTTGCCTTTTAATTTCAATTATGAATGTTGGGGTATGGTTTCGAACCTCACTTATACTGCCCTATTTATGTTTTAATGATGGGAGACCCCTTTCTCTCTCATTAAATGCCTCCCATGTACACCCGTTACTATGCCGAAATTCTGAAAGGAATAATTTTGTATCATGAATCTAAATTCCATTACAATTGTTGGGACATGTATCTATATGACCTCCATAATTTCCATTACATGTAAATATTATGAGGAACCCCTTTCTCTCTCATCAACCATTTTTATTAATTCTTATGTCATGCCGTTACGCTGCCAAAATTGCACTGATTTTTAAGCCAATTCCATTGTGTAGTGAATACCATGCCGATTTCTCCATCAAGGGTATTCACCTTTATGCACATTTACTTGTTGATTATAAAGTTTCAAGTATGAATTCCACATTTCTTCATCTTGGAATAAATGATTATGTTTTATGATCCATGTGGCACACTTATGCATGAAATTAAATGTTTAAGAAGGGTGCACCCTTATAGCGCTCCAATGCATTGGGTAAGTTATAGTATCATGATACGTCATGTGCAATGAGTGTTGACTCATGCTAATTCAAGTGCAACGAGGGTTTACTCATGATTTATGTGAAATGAGTATTTACTCATGCTCTATATGCATTGAGCCTCGGCTCATGCTAATTCCATGTTAAGTGTTGTTGCCACATTTCCATGTTATGATTATCATGCTTTATCATGCCTTTATGCTCATGTTTCTTTTATGCTCTATTGATATGCCTACTGCCTAACATGTGTTGTACTCTTCATGTTATTCCATGTGTACTCCCTTATTGGGATTCATATCTCACCCTTTTCTTATGCACATCCTCAGGTTATCCCATGCAATGCTAAGTACGAGGGAATGTAGTGGTCATGTAAAGGAAGTTTTCAATAAAGATGTTGTATTTAATGTTTTAAGTTTTTATGTAATGATCCTAAGCCCCAAAGACACTAAACCTCTCGATCTTCTTGTTGTATCAAGTGAAGTTTTATGTAATAAATCATGTTTAAGTTTGTAATAAAAGCAGGGTTGTCATAGTATTCCAGCATTTTGAGTTGTTTGGATTCTTTCCTAGATATTGTGACATGCATCATTATTTATATATATGATGCAGTTTTTTATTTACTATCAGTATTACATTGTATACTAATTGAATGTTATTACTTCTTCTGCTATTATTATCTATTTCATTCCACTGCATTAATCTTCCAATGAAGCCGTAGTTTCCAAAATATCACACCCAAGGACCTTGCTGCAAGTCGGTAGCCTCTGGCGTTTGGGGAAATGTGCTTGTGTCCATGTGACCAAATATGTACGGGGAGCCTCTGTGTGGCACCCAAAACCGGGATGTTACAATTTAATTGGTGAACATTTAACCTTGGACAATTCTCAGACCCCCATGGTGGGTCCCTCTATGTCTCATATTCAACTAAATAGGGCAGATTCTAGAATATGCTATTGTGTGGCACCATCTAGGCCCTTATTTCGACAGTAGTGACTAGTATTCACAGACTAAGAGAGGGATCTATCAACTCATCATGTCCCCAGAAGAGATAAGGATTGTCACAAAAAAAACAACCAACCTATGAACACATACTATGTTATATATTATCTTTGTCATTAATATATCATCAAGAAGGATGCACTCACCTATCATCTTCGTTTTCCTTGCTTTATTATTTATTGATATAACTTGATGTATTTACCCTCGACTACCATGGACATGATCTTATAAAGATATTTCCATCCTTATCAACATGTCTTGAGATATACTTCCATAAATTAGAATTGAAAAATCATTTCTTTACCATTCAACCAATTTCATGCCATCAATGACGTACCCAATAGAAATAACATCGCTGTGATTTCAACATCATGGTTTTCATCTTACATCAAAGTATGCGATCAAATGACATACACTTGCAATAATATCAAGTCAGGAAACAATTACACATGATCTTAGATAAGAACATCTAATGAAACCCAAAACATGTGGTGTTCCTATTGGTGGGTCTTTCCTCATAATCTCACTACTAGAGATCACCAAGTGCGAACTTCATGAGAAGAATTATCAATTCATATGACCCCAAGCACCTGATATTAAAACATCTACTATGTTCATTAAGTAAGATGTATCTTATCCATAGAACGTATATTTAATATCAATGTCACAGTATCTAGAGGTTCTCATTATTTCATGGGATCTGCTATAACCTTTCGATAGAATAATTAATCTTTGAACATTACCATTTCAATAGTTGATGTAAAAAATTCTACAATATAATGGTAAGATGACATCATTTATAGCTAACTTTATATACAATATGGTAATCCAAATCACTGAATAGTTGGATCTATGACACCCACTATTTCAATATATAGTGTATCATTTTCTACATCCACTATTGAAATGGTAATGTCCATAGATTAATTTTTATATACATAGGTTATAGAATCTTTCAGGCTATAGTATGAACCTTGAAATAATATAAAATTAATTTTAAAAAAGTTCTTATAGTATAGATACATCATACTGATTAGACAAAGTTGATGTTTGACTATAAGGTGTTGGGGGATCATAATCATTGAGACTTAATCTCATGAGGTTTTCACTTGGTGATATCTAATAGTGGGATCATGAGGACATACCCGCCAATATGAACACCACATGTTTAAGGTTTCATAGTTTTTTCTTATCTACAGACATGTTTATTGGTCTTCAGACTTGATATCATTACTAATGTGTGTCATTTGATCACACACATTGATGGAAGGAAAAAACCATGATAATAAAATCATGGTGTGGTAGCTTGTGTTGGGTGATTCATTGGTGGTATAACATTGGTTGAATGATCAAAAATAGATTTGATGATTCTATATTGGAAAAGTAATATATATCAGGTTTGGTTGATCAGGATTGTATTACATTCACAAGTCATTGGCCAATGTTATTGAGGGTAAATCCATCCAGTTAGATCAATAAGCAATAAAGCAAGAAAATGACAATGACACAAGTGTGCATCCTGCTTTATGAGACATGTAAAGACAAAGAGATGATAGTATATAGTTTATGTTTGTATGATGGTTGTCATTACTATGACTATCCTTATATCTTTAGGGGAATTGATGAGTTTCTAGACTCTTCCCTTTGTTCGTGAATATTATTCACTGCTATTGAGATAATGGCCTAGAGGGCCACACAAAATAGTGTATTCAAGAATCTAACCTATTCAGTTGAATAGGTATATTGGATATGGTGGGACCCACCCCATGTTCTGAATATTTTAAAAGTCATCGATCATCGAAGAATAAAGAAATTAATTATTATTAAACTAAAGAATAATTTGGATGAATTTTTTTATGAAAAGTGTTATCAAGTTTGAGTAAATATGAAGAATAATAATAATTGAACAGTTTTTATTTTCATATTCCAGGTTTGTTTATTATTAAGAGAGAATTACAAGTCGAGTTAATAAATCTGTTTTATCACATAATATATTTAATATATATTATGGGTATATGAAAAAAATAAATAAAATTTACGATAAAATTTAATTCATTATAATTATTTATTTATTGCTAATATAGTGGATGTTAAATATATGGGGATGGGGAACCCATTCCCAGTATTTAAAGAATCCACTATAAATAGTCGGTGAGAGGGTCATTAAATGAAATATTCATGCATTTGGAATGAGAGACACTTTATCATTCTACTGTCTATCGAAAGAGTATCTCTCTTCGGGCGATCAATCCAAGGTTTCTTCATTGGATCGAAGGTAAGGGTTCAAGGTGATTGTTGCGTCTCCAAATTATTCATTGGATATTTGAGCTAGCATCTATATTTTAACGAAAAACAAGCGCGTGGATTCTTGGAGTGTGTGTGGATGATCTAGAGGGGTTTGGTATTGGATCCTTCAAGAAATAGTCACTGACTATGAGATGCTGCCGAGCGTGCTCCAATTCAGAACAAGGTACACTTTTCAATTTAATTTTGTTCTTTGAATAATTTCATGTGAGATTTTCAGACTTTATTGGGGCTCGAATTGTCGGTGATGCAAGTCTCAATATCCCAATGATGAAATTTTTTATAGAATATCTAGCTCACCAGCTTCTGCTATGGCCCTGTAACCCTTCAATTGGTATTAGACCAATCCTTTAATTATTATGATCCAAGATATAATTATTTTTCATTACTTTAAGTAGAGGGTTCAGTTTTGGTCCTAATGGATCTTATAGAGATTCGAGAAGAGGTCATATTTCCAAGTTATGGTCATCCAGAAAAATTTAATGGAACAAAATTAGTTGTTTTCTGGGTATTATAATTTTAAAAAAATATTATATGTTCTTTTTTTTTGAATTTGTAGCGAAACCAAAAAATCTATCAATGATAAGATCGGTTTCTGATCATTAGAAATAATATCAGTTGAAAGAATTATAAAATGAAATAATAATTATGATTTTAATTATTATAATTAGTTTTATGTCATTGTATTTTTAAAGTCTAATTTAATGGAATTTGGAATTTGTTTATAAAAATAAATTGAGGGTGGAATTCCACACATGTAATCAAACTAATTTTTTTCAAAAGGGGGCTGCATGTGAATTTTTTTACACTAAAACAAATGGATTCACTTCTGAATTTTATAAAATTTAATAAAAAAACATGAAAGGTGGACCCATGTTCCCTGTGCTTCCTAGAGAATACAACAAGCCACAAAACCTCCCTGCTCCAGATCAGCACCTCCATCCTACTCGAACCATCAGATTTTGCCTTCACATGTGGCTCGATCACTATTTCCTACTAGTACCATACCAGAAGAGCGAAAACCTGGATTTACAAGGTGACACTTTCCTTGGTTAGACTAGCACAGGAAACCATCCTCCTTGTACTGAGGTACTCTAATATGGTTCTGGTGGACCGTATTTTCCCCTTATTGGACCTAGGTGGGTCTTCCCAACCTGGAAGAGGTCCGGGCCAAACTTCCTAGCCCATAATATCCCAGCATGGGCTTCTCTCAGCCCAAAATGGGTATGCACATATTCGAAATAACTTGATTTGGGACTATGGGGGTATTCATGGTCCAAGTTATTCAAATTAATAAAATTTATTTATTTATTTTTAAAAGTAAATTAAAATATTAAGTTATGGTTTAGAAAATAATAATTTTAATACCATTATAAAGTTAATTTAATTTAGATATAAACTAAATTAATTAATTCATTTAATTTTTGGAATTAAGATTAAATTTATTAGGGGAAAGAATATAATTAATTTATTTGAATTTAGTTAAATTACCCTCATACAATAATTTATTGCAATTTATTTTTATCACGCATTAATTTTTTCTGTTGATCGGTCTTGAGAATTGACCTATGTGTGGCTTCTTTATAAAATAAATTATTTATCTATGTGCGATGATTGTAAATAATTAAGATGGCATGTGCATCATCATTGTTTTCATCAATATATATAAGGGGTTGCACATCCAATTTATCTGATGTACATTGAAATCCCGAGTTCCCCTTGCATGCGTATGGGTACACTTTTACTTTGATGAAGACAATGAAATATGTGGACCCCATCGATATGAGGTGGTACTCTAGATGGGATTTAGACCCTTCCAAGATGAGGTAATATCCAAATGATAAGTTGACACACTGGACGAGGGCAAACTTCATCACGTGTCAAGATACGACTAAAGTATGTTACCCCTAGGTAGTGGGTGATCCATGGAGTTAAAATGAATCAACTATTTTTATATTCTCAATAATAGTTAGGTAAATTATTTTATTTTATGCATTTATTAGTTATTTTAAACATTTTTTGACAGTGGGAAAATACATAAAATAATAAACAATAAAATAGATAAATAAGAAGTGAATTTTTTTCTATTAATGTTCAGTTGTGAGGGAAACAAACATAAAATGAACAAGATTAATAGAAATATATTACATTCACTAAGAAAAATAATAAAAACCCTCAAATAAATATTAAGTCACAGATGGATTCTATCATTTGAATTTGAATACAGCCAGGTGTTTAGGGTTCTTGGTCATCCATAGTTGAGGGTGCCTCCTACTACTGGGGAGTTCTTATGATAATTATGGGATGAATTAACTGAAGTTGTAGTAAATATTATCCATACCTAACGTTCTATAAATTTATAGTAAAGCATTGAGAAAATAAATTTTATGATTTTAGAAGTTGGGACATCACTCAATAGGACACGGAGCCGCAAGTTAATGTGGTTGGTCAGTCAAACACCTAACTTAAACTCTCCAAGGAGTGGAGTAGCCATATCATGTAGAAAATCAGAGTATGTTCAAGGATCTTTTCATCTAGAATACTCAAGCAATATTTTTTTCAAATTCTAGTATATATTTTTCCTATAATTCGATAACATAGTGGGAGATATTTAATGATTTAATTAATTGATCAATAATGTCAAAAACGGTAATCAATATAAACGTAGAATCTTCTTAATTTTATTTTTGTATAAAATGGAAATTCATGCCGTTAATTAAACTGTGGTAAATATTAGTCAATGTAAATTTCCAAACTAGCACACATTTCTAAGTGTAGTACAGGAACTTGCGCACAATACTATGATGTTAAAAATTCAAGGTGATGTTATCCCCAATATCTGTTAAGCCACCTCAAGAAGATAGGGTGTTAAATTTTCATATAGGACACTCTTTAATGGATCGTATTATGGTTTTTTCATTATGTTATCATCAATTTTTGATGTCAGTTGTGGTCACTACATCAGGAAATAAATGATATAACATATAGTTTCATCTCCGAGAATTTTATGAGGATATAGTGAAGCATTATATGAATGGATAATATGACACTAGATATGTGTAAATTGAAAGATGGATCATGATATTTCAATGGATACCATTATAATATCATTTTGACCCATATAATCCAGTCATGTTTAAGGCTACAAAACAAATATGATGGAGTAAAAGATTTGTTACCTTTTGGGTAAGGTACTTGAGGTAAATAAAGAACTCAAAGAAAGATTTATATTTTTTCTTATGGTGAAGAAGATGAAAGGAAATAGAAAAATACCAATTTCAAGTATAACGACAAAGGGAAATTTTCAATTTCATTCAATGAAATGAAGTTTGTTATTAAACAAAAGGTTATTTTCTTCATATTTCATGAAATAAATTTATAGTTTAAATATAATAAACTGAATTGAATAAGAAAGTAATTGTTTCTTCTTCATTTTATATTCATCATTTAATGTTTATAACATGCTTATTGGGTATAAAATAAAATATTCCAATAAAATATGTGTATCAAAATATAGTAAATAAGTAAGTAATAGAATGATTTCAAGAAGTAGGGTGTATTCTCCAAGTGGATGAGAAAGGGTGATTCCTAAGTTAGTAGGGATAAACACATAACTTCTAGTTTCCAAGTTAATGATTTAAGTCAAACTATTATTTAGTATAACCAAGACATTTATCACATGTGTCCATTGAACATAAGGATTCATTATTCCAAGTCCAAGAATTAATTTTTTTTGTGGTATCTCATACTCAACTAATAGTTCAGTGATACTTGAATCATGGGAAATACGTGATGAATATAAAATGTAAGACTTATGTACCCATTTGTGGAAAGATAATTCTTTATAAATTAATACTCAATATTAACATCAATGATATACCCAATTTTATATTTAGACTCAGTAGATCTAAACACCATTGGTATTGTCGATTTATTTATTTTGGATAATGAAACCCTTAGAAATAAAGGTTTGCCACAATGATTTCAGAATTAGTTTAGCAAGAGAGCGTAAACTATTCCCAGGGTAAGCTAGTGGAAAATATACATCATTAAACCCCATTAAGTATTTAAGGAATGAGATAATGAATTTTTCATGGTCAAAAGATATGATTAACTCAGGCAGGTATGCTGAATAATATCTTGAGCAGGCATTCATCGATCAAAATATTGTAGCACAGAGTATTTCATACATGCATATTACCTTTACTATATAAGGGCTACAATTTTAATAAATAATATCAATGATGAGTCATATAGGTTAAAAATAAAAACAATTAATGTTGAGGAATTCCTAAATGCACATTTTATACATCAGATTCATGTTTTATACAATATCTATATTCCACCTTTTAAAAACTTCCATTGTATTTCAAGACATGATTTGTAAATAACAATGATATCCCATAACCATATGAAAACTATAATGATAAATGGATATAATATGAGTTATAGTATGATGAAATCTATTATTTTATAAGGACGTGTATTTAGATGCAAAGAGATTGTTAGGATATAAACAAAATTTCATCAAGCTAATCACAAAGTGCATATTAAGAAATTATCCTAAATTTCTCTTATGAAATTACAAAAATCCATAAGATAGAAAAGAGATAGTTAAAGTTAATAACTAAATTTTTATAAAATGGTTTAGATATCTACTTGAGATAGTGGGATAAAGGTTGAATTTGGTTTATCCAATGCAATAGATGCACAAGTAGTATTAATATGAACATGTTCCAAAAGTTTATGTAGAAGAAAAATGTTCTAGAGACACTGACTGCATAGGAGGTTTAAAACTATAGTGATGGTTTTGTATTAACCATTGAGGTTGATAAATTATCCATTAAAAATAATAAAATCTACAAGTATACAGTATATGACAATCATCTAAGATTGTTATGGTCAATTAAAATTAAACAGTGGATTCCTTGTATCCAAGTGAAAGGGGGAATGTTATTTTGAATGTTGTGGTGGGTATTCAAGTTAGATGATACATGGATGGTACAAGCATGGTACCCATAAGGCTCGATTTGTAACACCATGCCTTTATGCCTAAATAGATTATAATTTAACGTGTAATAGCTAATTTCTAAGATAATTTATTTGTTCATTGAGTGTCAAGACCAACTTTCATGGGAGGTGACTATATGATGCACCCAAAAATTGCTGGTGACGTCATAGGATGCTAATAGGGGTTGAAAGTTACTGAAATCTAGTTCAAGATTATTTTAGGAAATAAGATATTCAAATATTCATTTGGAATGAACATTTTTCATATGTCTTATAGAGGATAAGGGGACCTCCATTGTATTACTTGTAAAATATTTTCAGTAACATATGTAAAGAAACTACTGGTCTTACAATTAGTTAATACAAAGATGAAAGAAATACTATAGTGTTTGAAAAAAAGTAGCAACTTAATTTCTAAGGAATGGTATCTAATGAGGTACATATAATGGTTACTTGGACTAAGTTAGTCATACATGTAGTGACATGGTATTGAAAAATACAATATGGAATAATCCAAGAGAGAATTTTTATCAATGTCACATGGAATAAATCTCTCAATGATGACATGTATGGTACATGGGAGGAGATTAATGTGGTTATTTATGTTCCATATGCTTCTGAGATGGATCAATCACATATTACATGATATGTAAGAGAAATGATATTTCTTATATAATATCTATGGTAGGAACATATCAGTTATATCATGGAGAAATGCAAGTGAAGCAGTCAGAACTATCTAATTGTACTTTGGAAAGTAAAAAACGATATGTACTTGGTAAGTGGAAGAGAAATGATACTAGTTTTAGGGGACACACAATAGTATCCCTTAGATCAATGTGATCTAATATCATAGTTATGATATGATAATGATCAATACAAGAACATATTTTCCCGCGATAGACACACCTACAAATATCAAGTATGATTTAGCTTCTGTGGTAGCTATGGATCAATTATTAAATGAAATGATTTGTTCCAGTTCTTGGAATAAAACCCACTAAGTAAAGTTTTATCATAATTATAATTCTATTATTGGTACTAGAAAAGATGTCATGTTATGATAGTGGAGATAGAAATACACTCAAGGTTCATATCTTTTGAGAATAATTACATAAGGATATGTGGCCACATATTGTAGAATAGTAATGTGGAAGAAATGTGGAATAACTAGAAATTAAATTCATGACTCAACAGAAACATGATCTTTATCATGTGAGATCTAACATGGTTCCATTGCAAGTTGTATCAAGTATAAGTGGGAGTGCTTTCAAAGTGGGTTCCCTAGACCCAACATGAACAATAATTTTGATTACCATATCGCATATACAGTTAGATATGCATTATGTATTATTACCATTATAGTTTATACTTTTCTACATCCTCTATTGAAATGGTAATGTCCATAGAATAATTTTCATATCAAAAGGATATAACCTATATCATACTTTAATGAGAACCTTGAGATACTATGACATTAATCTAAAAAAAGTTATTATAGACTAGATACATCATACTTATTAGACATAGTTGATGTTTGACTATCAGGTGTTGAGGGATCATAAGCATTGAAACTTCTACTCATGAAGTTTAAACTTGTTGATCTCTAGACGTGAGGTCATTTGGACAGACCTTCCAATAGGAACACTACATGTTTTAGTTTTGATTGCTTCTTCTTATCTACGAACATTTTTATTGGTCTCCTATCTTGAGATCATTACCAGTGTGTTCCATTTGATAGTATAATTTGATGTAAGGAAGAAAATAATGATAATGAAATCATGGTGAGGTATCATGTGTTGGGTGGGTCATTGGTGGTATGATATCGGTTGAATGATCAAGAAAGGATTTTTCACTTCATGGTAGTGGATGTAATATATCACAGGCTCGGTTGATCATTATGGTAGTAAATTCAAAAGAATTTGCCCAAATAATTTGAGGGTAAATCCATCTAGTTAGATCAACAAATTGTAAAGAAATAAAAGGATATTGACACAAGTGTGAATTCTACATTATAACATATGCAATGAAAAATATATTATATTAGAAGTTTTGTGTTCATAGGTTGGTTGTCATTGCTATGTCTTCCTTGTCTCTTTAGGGTCCTTGATGGGTTTCTAGAATCTGCTTTTAGTCTATAAATATTATTTAATACTATGGAGATAATGTCCTAGAGGTTCACATATGAAAGCATATTCAAGATTCGTTCATATTCGGTTGAATATGTATATTGGAAATGGTGGGCCCCACACTGAGTCCAAGTGTTGTCCAAGTCATCAATCACTGAATAATAAATAAATTTATTATTATTCAAGTAAACAATAATTGGGTCTATTTTATTTATTAAAATTATTTAAAAGTTATGTAAATATAAGGAATAATATTAATCTATTGAATTTTATCTTAATATCCTAGGTTCATTTAATATTAAGCTGGAATTATGAGTCGATTTAAGTACTCAGTTTTATTATGTAATATATTTAATATATATTATAATTATTTGATAAAATATAAATAATATCTATGAATCGGTTTGATTTTTCATAAATAATTATTAATTTATAATATAGTATACATTAAATATTTGAGGTTCGGGGAACCCATTCAAGGTATTTAGAGCATAGACTATAAATATAAGGTAATAGGCTCATTCCATGCACTATTCATGCATTTGGAATGAGAGACACTCTCTCCTCCCACTATCTAGACAGAGAGATTCTCTCTTTGGGTGAGAGATCCAAGGTGCCTTTATCCGATCAAAGGCAATGAGTTGAGGTGACCATTATATCACTGAAGGATTTGTCAGATCTCCACACTGGCACCCAAATTTTGATGAATGGAGAGTGCATATAATCTTGTAGCATGTGTGGATGAGCATGCAGAATCATTCGATCAACGGTCGTCAATGATGAGATGATACTAAGAACTCTCTGATTTAGAATGAGATACACATTTCAATTTACTTTTTATTATTTGAATAAATTCACATGAGATTCTCAAACTGTACCGGGGATCGAATAATTGGCGATGACAAATCTCATCATCCTGATAATGATTTTTTTATACTACGGACCACTAATTTCAACAGTGGCCTTGGTACCCTTTAATTTAAATTTTCCCTTTTTTAATCAAATAACTTAATCATATTTATCATTTATTCATACTTACAAAAACTCAAATATGGGGAGCCATCCTTGAAGCCAATTTTTAGCTTTTGATCATGTTCCACCATCTGATCTTGGATTTGAGTGTTGAACGTCTCGTTGGATCCACATAACTGAGTACTCAAATTCATTCTTTCATTCCTTGTTCTTATGTGTATTGACTATGATCTTCATGTGAAATCTAATACGCCTTAATTTTGTGTTATTCATATGTTATTTATTTTTATCCTGATATAATTTGAAGCAGAAGATGATACTAGATGAGAACTCTAATATAGACCTACAATAGGTGGTCTAATTCTTTTCCCTCAAAGTATAGGTGTTTATATAAATGTTGTTGTGCTGCACACCCAATTATGAGATCGATTCCATTGAAATGTAATTAAATCCATGATTTAAATAGATATTAATGACCTATGTTATTAATGAGACCACTTATAAATGATTAAATTCCATGAACCATGAATTGAAATGACCACTTGTGTGTGATGTTTACTTAATTTGACCACCATGGGTGGAATATGAATTTAGTTACCATTAGGCATGTCATTTACCCCTTTCCATGGGATGTTAAATGATAAATTGTAAGTGTGGATTGAATTGTAAATTGAATTGATTAATGAAATGGGTTGGATGACCATGTCCCCGGGCCTGCCCATGTAATTTCTTGTTTAAGCTAGAGTCTCCACATATAATGAAATTAACATGTGAGATAATTATAGGATATTCCTTATAATATTATCCCTTTCTTCGAGAAACCTTATAAGGCGATGTTTAAATGAAATATTTGTGGTGATGTACTTAAAATATTTAAATGATATTTTATGAATATTTTTTATATGCCTTGGGTGACACATGGGTTCTTATATGAACACCATGGACGAAAGCATTTGGATAATACCTTACTTAATCTTGAGTGAAACTTGGACTCCCTAGTGGACTACCAAGTACGGACTCATGGGAGTTAACTTTTATGCACCCGAGTGGTACTTGGACTCCTTTTTGATTTCCAATAATGGACTAAGAGGGATGATCTTCTATAATCCTGAGTGATACTTGGACTCCTTATAGTTTTCCAAGGATGGATTAGATGGTAGTTGATCAAATAATCCATGGGTGATATTTGGGACCCCTTATAGGATCGCCAAGGATGGACTCTATGAGTGATGATGTATTACCAAACCTAGAGAGATACCTGGTTTATTATGAGGATCTCCTTGGACTAGCTTATAAGGTGCTTGGTTTATGTTATGCTTGGAGAGATACCTATATTCCAATTAAGGAAACTCAAGGATGGGCTTAGGTTATGATTGAGTAAGTAATGAAATGATCTGTATGATGCGTCTTCCAAGAAAAAGAACATGCTTGGATTCGGTCTAAGAAATCCACCTTATAGACAGCCTTATAAGGCATCTGTTGATCACACATCTGATGGGGGACATTGGGATAGATTCTAGGTCCTAAGAATTTTTCACTGAAAGGGGACTGATTAATTAAATGAAAATTGATTACAATTTGATACAGGAATGATTGTTTATTCAGATACTTAGCGGATAAGTTTAAAGAAGGTAGTAGAGGATGGGTGTCCATGGAAACCCAAACTTTTATGGGTTCTTTACATTCAATACTTCTTTTACATATTCTATTACTTCATGAACACTGTTAATACGATATATTGATTTAATGGATATAATTATACCTTTGGGTGGTTACTTGTAGGGATTGTATCTGACAACATGTTCGAGCCACCATTGGGTGCCCGAACAAATTATATTACTCTAGGAATGGAAAAGGGAAAGAACCATGATAATGGTCTTTGATTTCTTCTTAGGAGAAGGGGAGCATAGGACTAAGTTCAGGCTTTTTATGATATCTAGGATAGTCTTTCATCTTCTGGTATTTTTATTCATGTATTGTGCATGTACCATCTATACTTGTTTTAGCTATTTTTTAGACACATGGAATGAAATGTATGATCATAATTTTGTAAATTTGATTCCTTCTAGTATTGTTTATTTATTACTAAATTGGATATTTTCTATCGTCTGCCAGTTTTTTGGTCTTTCTACTCATTAGTAACGGTATATATGTTATGATACACTCTAGTGATGAGGTTAGAGTCTTCCAACAGACACACCCTAGACCCTCTCTTATAACCATCATGCTCTAGCATTTGGGGATATGTGTTTGAGGTCATGTGGCCAATCGGGATCATGGAACTATTGAGTGGCATCCAGGTGTAAGAAAATAAACATGGATTAGTATGTTAGTATTTCTAATATGATCCTCCAACAATTGTTCCCATATGAAATGAAAAAAAATAAAAAATACCAGTACAACAGGTTTTTTACAAGATTTGGTACCGATGTTGGAAACATACTCCATTTATGTCTGGTTACCATCCTGATCAGTTGATTTTCACTATTATCATATGTGTTACAACATGTAATGTTATCATAATTAACCCAAGAGTATGGTTAATATATTAAACTCTGAATACCATAATACTACACATGTGGTGAACAATATCCAGAAACATTCCTTCTACCTCCTGGTAAAAATTTGGAATTATGTATACTGGAACCACCGGTCTTCAAATATTCTTATCAAACTTCCACATGAATAGGTGTTTGACTATTATACTTATCTTTTAATGAAAATATAGTTAATTTATAATTGTTCTAATTAATGTAAAATTAATTTTTTAATCTCTCAAAGTTCCTTAGCTATAAATTCTAAAAGTTTCACTAGACATCAGTCTGTCTCTGAACATTCAATCAACTGAATTTTGTGACCATACTATGCTTCCTTAGAACTACCAATCTCAGTTTTCTCAAATATTATACCAAATAAACACATGATTTTTGTAGGTCATAAACCCCCTATTTTCAAATCTTTTCACTTTCTCATCTTCTCCACACAATGATCAGTAATTTTTACACATTCACTCTATATGTGTTTGACCTTTTATATAATCAATGTTTCCCAAATAATTCATTATTTAAGAAAATTGAACTTTTATATTTTCCCACATTCTTGTTTTTTGTTAAACACCTATACAACATCCGATAATTTTAGAGTTATCATTATTCACCAATACTTCCATAAATTAGGACTTCAATAATGCTAAAACCTTACTAATATCTTAACAAGGATCTTGTGATTTACTTCATAAACTATTAACCATTGAAGCATCATCATAATAAATATTTTATGGTATTTTAACCTCCTTGAATTTTACTCACTTAAATTATCATGCATGCATTCCTTCTTCACCTTCTCTTGAATTCAAATACATTGATCACCTTCTTCTGATCACAAAAGAATTTGTATGAACACACATCTCATTCATGAACCTCAAATATTACCACATGCATGTGCAAAATTTTATATCCACTAATTACAAAACTCTAGTTTTCATGATCATTTCAAAATCACAATCAAGTCTAATTACTGGACTCATTCGACTATGTTCATGGAATTTCACTTTAGTTTGATTGCAGCACAACCTTCAATTTATAATATATTATTACCTATTCAATATATTCTATGCCTAATAGACACATTAATTTATTTCAACACAACATTAATAATATAACTGACTTTATCTTAAAAAAAACTATGACATAATACATGAACTTTCAGTGAGGATCATTCACTTCACCAACATCTGGTTTTTCTTCTCACTACTTCAAGTTACATATTTAACTACCTAAGTGAAATTATGAAAGAGATTCATGCACACCCTTTTGGTTTCACTGTGATTTTTCCTCTAATATAATCAATTAATAGTATTATTCTTATTTATATGAAAAACTATATGAATATCATACAGTACTTCGGTCGATATACTATTCACATATAGAATTAGCACAACTCCAAGCTTGCGAAACTATAACTCTTTTTGACTTCTTTGGGCTATGACTATTATTCATTCTTTTGTTAATAATAAGTGTTCTTCTAATGGGAGATATAAATTTTTTCCTCCTCTAATTTATAATTATGTTTATAAAAATTTATTCCAATCTACCTCATTTACATATTGAGTATTTTTCAAGTAGGTTTTACGTTAAAAAATATAAAAAGTGATATGGTTTTGTTTATTTTAAAAAATGGGTTGAGCTATGTGTGAACACTTTTCATACTTCCTAAATTGGAAAAGAAGAGTGAATGGGGTTCACACATCCATGGGGGAGTGGAAAGAAGTGTAAACCTCGCTCATGATTCCATTATAATGTATAAAAATGAGGCTAGAATGATGTTCATGCCTCCCACCAAAAAAAAGTTATAAATAAAGGACTCCCCCTCAATTTTATTTATTCCACTTTATATTTGTAGTGAATCTCTACTAGATATCTTTCTCAAAATATATTTCCAGCTTTTGATAAGGTAAAATTTCTATTTAAAATTTTAAATGTCTAATTGATTTATTTATTTTGTGTGTATGATTTATTTATTTAAATTATATGGTTTTATGAATGTATGAATTAATGTTCTTTCTATAATTTAATTTCTATATGATTTTTTTCTTTGTATGATTGAATTTATATTGAATGATTTATAAAATTTATATATGGTCTTTTCATAATTTAAATCTTATATATAAAATAATATAATTTATATTTAGCGAAATATTATTATATGAAAAAAATTCTATATTTTTTATTTAAATTGTGAATAATTAGATTTTAATATATTTATATGTATATATTATATAGTATAGTATATTTAATTTAAAAAGATTTTAAATATAATATTTGATACACATAGATAAATAAAGTTATTCTACCTAAATATTTTATAAAAAATATATTATTAATAATTATTTATAAAAAAATATTATTAACATTAATTTAATATAAAAAAATATTTTTATGTGTGTTATATTAAGTGTAATATTTAAATTTATTTAAATATACAAAATATTATTTGAAATATATATATAATATTATTATTGTTCACATAACTAAAAATCTTACTATTAATAATACATTTTAAATTGTATTAGTTATAAATATTTATTATTCTAATTATTAAGGTAAAAATATAATTATTTAAATTTTATAAGGTTAATTTACTTTAAAAATGTATATATATCTACTTAATTTTATTATATTTAAGTTAACATAAGTTTACAATATATTAATGGTTATTTAAGTGTAAATTATATTACTTTTGTTAATAAAATTAAAGAAAATTTACTATAATAAGGTTTTGAGCAGTAATGTTTGAAATAATAATATTTTAAATTAGGAGATTATAGTTTTTTACAAAAATATATATAATTATATTTTAAAATATTAATAATTAATGTTGGATATAATTAAATGTATATATATATATTAGATTGAAAATTAATTTAATGCATAATATATTGTTGGATACATTGATAAATAAATGTATTATAGTTAATGTTTTTAAAATATACATATTAGTAACAATAATTACCTAATAACATGTATATAATAAATTAATTGAAAAAATCATGTCGTTACTTATATAATATAAGTTATAATATTTGAAAAATAATATTAGGCATATTTAAAAGGCATCACGAAATACAAAATTGTACACACATATATTGATATTTAAAAATAATTATTATAATTTTTTGTATATAAATATATATATAGATATTTATTATATATAGTTATAGGTAATGTTACAATATGTATAACATAACGTGTTTCTGAAAAACATGTGTTAAGAGTATTGTGTGACAACTGATCTTGAGATGACCGACCAATGCATGATTGAAATTACATGTTGAATTTATTTTATGTGATTATATAATTTGTAGTAACCACATTTTCACCTTCCTCATTGATGACTTATGTTCCATCCCACTCTCTAAGTATGTAAGGATCAGTTCATCTATGTAAAAATGTTATGTATCCCAAACCCCTGGACACCCTCACATTTAAGTGAGTAACATTATAATAAAAGGGAGTTAGATAAGAGGGATTGTTATTTGATGCCGGAATTTTACACCATGACTAAAAGGAGAACATTGTTTGATGAAATATGAGATAATAGAGGCCCAAGGAGTTCCATCCTAGGTTTTGGTTATTTTATCAAATAATGATAAACCATTCCATTAAAAATATCTCAATATTAAGTCATAGTTATTTAATCATAAATAATTAAAAAATGTTAAACATTATATTATTTATTATAAATATATATATATATAATTTTATTAAATTTTATTTCTAGGTAATAATTTATGCATCAATATAATTCAATAGGGAGGATATTTAAATTGATCAATGTTTTGGATATAGTTTTCCACCTACAAGAGTGAAAAAATCTCATGAATGTCTAAATATAAATTGATATATATTTTTATATATTATTTAATATATATCATAATATGTAAATTTATAATATTTAGAAAATAATATGTATCTCAGAATAACATGTTAAGATTATTTTATAATGACTAATCTTGAGATGACCAACCAATGTACAATTCAAATTGCATGTTGTAAGAAACCATATTTTTTCAAGCACATCTCTCTCTAAGTTTTTCATTTTATTTTCCCTCTTATTTAAACATTATTGGTTGTGTTCCATAATGTATTTGTTTCATTTTAATAAATAAAATCTTTGGATGCGATGGAAACTTTAGAAAATTAGAGAGAATCTACGTGGAGAGCCTTTTTTTGGGAAAATGACTTAATGTTCAGGGATTTATGTTTATTTGAATTAATTGAGTTTGGATATAAATTGGTCAAGTGTTACCAATGGGTTATTGGAAAGTTGATAAGACTTAATGAGGGTTTGGGTTTTCATATGTAATTTATGTGAAAAACAATCTTCATAACATTTACACATCCTATAAATGGGTTACATGAGATGCAAAAGTCACCAGACACCTGTCATGAACAAATTCATGTTGTTGAAGTGGTTACACCTCATGAACCAGTTACACATCGGATAATATTCTATGAGGTTAAATAATAATCTGCGGTGATCAGTTTTTCTTCATATCCTTCTAAAAATAATTATACAACATGAAACTGAATTGTACATTTTGTAATTCCTTAGCCTTCTATTTTAATGTATGTTGTGTGGGTGAATTTTATTGCATCTCACCTATAGATTTATCCTATTGATCCTAGGGAATATTCCAAGATATTTTTGAGTAAAAAAACCCCTTCTGGATTTCCTGTTTATATGAGAAATCACTAGAAAGTATTTTTCGTTAGGTTATTCCTTTCTCTCCCTTGGTTCTCAAACCATTATGATGTAATCCCTTGACCATGTACATTTTTGGTTTTGATCGTGATCATTTTTTATCTAATAAACACTTTAAAATCATCTATAGCTTCTTCCTCATAGGAATTTTCCATTTGAAGAATGGGGGTATTCACTAGTTAAGGTAGGGGGTCTAAATATTAACCATAAGGTTTGATAATTTCCATGTATATGTAGTATTGTGATTTAACAAAAACAAATTCTGTTTAAATTAATTAAATAATGAATGGGAATATTAATTGGATTTAATTGGTTTCAATAAGTTATTGAGATGGATTATGGCTACCCCTTAAGTGAAAAACACTTGAATATATTTTAGTTGGATTATGGATTAACATGTGTTTAGCATGAAATATAACCTTAGGTGATTACATGATATAGAATCCCTAAGTTATAGATTACTGCTTATTGATTTTACTGTTAATAAATTCTGATTTAAATGAAAAAGGTAATTTAAATAAAAATGGTAATTCACATAACTAACCATTGAGGCTTATGATGTGATATTATGATATACATACTACTATAACATGTCTTGTAACCTATGTTTAATTCTTATAGGGATTTGACATTGATTTTGAAATGCCTAAATATCGAGCATGGACCTGGAACATGCACACTTATATGTTGTAATGGTTATATTGAGTGGGATTAGTCAGGTCCTATACTGTAATGATTATAGGAAATTCCCCGAATGTTTTAATGCATATAGTGATTTGACCCATATATTTTATTTCTGAGAGGCTTGACCCATATGTTGTAATGATTATAGGGATTTTACTTGGAGTGTTGTGATTATGACATGTTTTTTGTTACAGTTTATATGGTTGTGAGACGTGCTCAAAGATATTACGTTATGAAGATAAAGAAGGTTATTATACCATAGTTATATTATTGTTGTTGGAATGGTTGTGATAGGTTCTTAGAGATATTTTGACATATATTTTAAGAAGGTTTTTGTTGTATTTTATTAAATGTTGAAAAAATAATACACCAATTTATCACATTATTGCATACACTTCTTATAAAAATGCTTAGTTTAGACATGGTGGTGTCAACCTATTGAGTTATCCTCACACCCTATTTGGTACTCCAATTGGTACCTAAGTAGATTAAGTGGATGCTAGTTTGGAAATTGGAAAAGGACCTTGTTGTTGATTATTTTCTTACTTGATTGGATGAAGGTTGGAGATGGGACTAACATGATGTTTGGGATCGGGGACATTTGATTCTTTATTTGAGTAAGCTAGCATTTTTTTATTTTAATTATAGATTGAAATTTAGTTATATTAATGAACTTCATTGCATTATTTTTTTATTATTTATTGGATTATTTAGTTGGCTTTTATTGTATGGTTTTTCGCTGTATTTTATAGTTCAATTATTTTCATCTATGTTGATTACTCTAATTTCTTTAATTTTTATGGATTTTTATACTACTATGACACTTAATACAATGGTTTATAGTCTCCCCACTATAAATTTCACACCCCTACTGCTAGTCGGTAGCCTCTGGCATATGGGGAGGCACACTCAAGGTCTCATAACCAACCCTTTTTTCCCATGTGAGAGAGTGCCGAATTAGGGTATGTTAGAAAGTGGTATCAGAGGAGAATTTTTTCTTTTATTTTACTTTAATATTTGGGAAAGGTATAAAGGATAATCAAGGTTTGGTAATGAGCTTGGTCATGGGAGTAGCTAACCAATGTATGTGGGAAAGTTAGAGTGCCTAGGGGTGGATTATTGTTTGTACTATTTACATATAATTGTTGATGTTATTTCACTATGGAGATTCACATGTTGTGTGAGGTTATTGATTTATAATGTTATTGGTTCTTGAGATATATATTTTTGGCCTAGTATGGCATGAGATGTTTATGCATTCATCATGATAGGAACCTAGGGGTATATATTGACATGAATTTTTCATGATAGGGACATATTAATTTTTCATTGGATATATACTTACCTATTGAACTATGATAATAGATAACTATTATATCTAGGAAATATAATAAATGAGTTGTCATGTCCTGATAAAACACTTTTAATTCATGTTTAAAGAGACCAAGAGTCATTGGTTCTCTGTTGTAGTCACCTTTTGAGGATGACCTTGTTGTTATCCAATGCACTAAGGTGTTCATTTTTCTTGTAGATAAATGATATCCTTATTGTCTTGAACATGAGTATCATGAGAGTGGAAATCTATAAGCCCCTAACTCCACTGAATTGGAACATCAAGTAGTTCATGAGGATCGGGTGTCTTTTTAGATTTGTGACACCTTCCTGAGTGTCCTGCGATGCATGGAAAGGGAGACTATTCATATTGTGCCTTCAATGTCTAACCTGATAAGATATTTTAAACTACAACATTTGCCTATGTTCACTAAGGAAGGAGGGACTAGGAAGCCGAGTTCTAGATAGAGTCCGTCAAGATGATCCTTATTCATCTTGATAGACACATAATTTTAAGGGTGATACTTGCTACATATATTCTTCATAGACCTTCCAAGAATTGGTGAGATATTCTGGAGAAAGTTGGGTAGCATGATCAGCTATCTTGAAAGGAATTATAGACAAATTTCTTGAGCCATATCTATCCTGAGAAGTTATGTTATGAAAAATATCAGGATTTAATTCATATGATGTAGGAGGGAATGTCAGTGTTGTACTATACTGAAATTTTCACTGATCTACAGTGATTTGTTCCATCCATGGTAGTTTATGATATCTCTATAGTGAGACGTTTTCCATATGTTCATTGCAAAGTGATTAGGTCGTAGGTGAAAAAAATTCCTTGAAATAGTTTTGGGGATGTGGTGAACAAAAAACTCATCACAGAAGGGAATCTGAGAGAGGCCCTGAGCAGAGGCCAAGATGTTTCAGTTGGGTGAACTAGGATATATTATTTAGGGTGATTGAAGCATTTTTGTGATAGTTTTCACCAAGGATGTATTGGGAAGATAAATAAAGGAATCCGACAGCTATCTATGGAGCCTTTTCCATTGCATTGTTATCAGTGTGTAATGTTTGGCCACAAGTTCTCATAGTGTCCTTACACTACAGTCAAGTGTCATATATATGGAATATTGGGGAATATTCATAGGTCATATGTTAAATTTACATAGAAGACTATTGTAAGGTGATAAATATAGGCTCCTGAGTCAGGAAGGGACTGAACTACCCCTCAGCAAGCTTGAAGCTGGTGTTCTACTGGATGTTCAGGTCGAGTTAGGGGACGTGATACCCCAATGAAGTAGAAATAGTACCAATAGAGTAAATATAATAGGGTTGTCATACTAGATACCATGGAATAGGGATAATAAAACTTCATGTTATTAAGAGTACTCTAACTATCGTGGATACTGGACTGTCTACCATTATAGGTACAATTATTGTATAATCTACCCTAAATTGTGTTTTTTATATGAGAGCATGGAATTCTTTTTTAACTGATCTTTTTTAAAATTGTTTGGGCTTTGATGTGGAAAGAGTTTATGGTTATTTGACCATCAACACACCATTGGGAGTTCATTCAGAGAATATCAAACATTGCAAGGTGTGTTCTCTATATAATGGGTGTTACCATTTCATTTGGGAATTGTTCATGCAATAAATGATAGGATTAGTATATATTCATGGTATGTATTATTTATTTAAATACTAGCCTCATATAAATTTTTTTAGGAGTATAGTTACCTTCATATATTTATAATGAGGCATCTATTCTCAACCAGGTGATTGGGATCTTCAGGCCGGTCATACAGGTCCAATTCAGTGTAGATTGGATTGTCTCATAGCATAGATATTCAGTATTTCTATAGAAGATGGTGGAATGTAGTAGTATTATGTTACTCCAATGGTAGATCATTTTTATAATGTATTTCCTGACAATTTCTATAGCTTACCACTCGAGCGAGAGATTGATTTCTTGATCTAGTTGGTGTCGAGATCAGAGCTAGTTTCTATTACACATTATAAAATATACCCATTAGATCTTTCAGAGTTGAATGTTTTTTTTAAATATCTAGAATTTAATGGCTTTATATAACGTATTACATATCCTTGGGTTTTTCCAATTCTCCTCTCCAAGAATGATGATGGGTCTTTCCGCTTATGTGCTAATTATTTGAGGTTGAGAAAGATGATGGTTAATAATTGGTTTCCTCTTCCACACATTGATCAACATTTCAATAAGTTGAAAGTTTCTAAGATTTTCCCCATGATCAATTTGATATCAGGTTTCCACCAGTTAAAGGTGAGACCATCAGACATACCTGAGACTTCTTCTAAAAGGAGGTATGGTTTGTATGAGTTCATAGTGATTTTATTTAGTTTTAATAATGCACCGGCAGTATTCATGGCCTTGATGAATATGATTTTTCATCATTTTATAGACCATTTTGTAGTGGTCTTTGTCGAAGACATCATAGTGTGCTTCTAGTGATCATAAGATCATGCCCAACATATTGAAATTGTCTTCAGTAAATTCAGAGAGCATCAGATTTATGCTAAGAAAACCAAATTCAGTTTCTGGATTAATAAAGTGCACTTCATGGTCTATGTCATCTCCTAGGAATAAGTTTAAGTGGACCCAGAGAATGTTGAATCTATGGTATCTTGGGATAATCCCATGAATTTATTTTATATTTGAATCTTTCTTGGTTTAGCAAGTTAATATCGGAATTTGATGCAGGATTTCTCCCATTTGGCAGCACATATGTCTGGGATGGATAAGAAATGGGCAATGCTTGTTTCGTTTGATGCATGCAAGAGAGATTTTTAGAAGATGAAAAGAAATATGACTACAATAAAAATCCCCACATTAACTTTTTCGGGTAAAGAACATACCATTTACTGCTACACATCCGATGTTAGACTTAGAGCAGTTCTAGTATAGGAGGATCATGTGGTTGTTTATGGCCCCAAGAAGATGAGACCGCATGAGAGGAATTAACATACCCACAATATGTAGTTAGCAGCAGTGGTACATTCTCAAATTTTTTTGGGAGAATATCTCATGGGTGAGAAGTCTTTGGTATACATGGATCCCTAGAGCCTCAAGTAATTACTTTATTAGAGAGACCCATTCCTTCAATAGAGGAGGTGCGTCAAGTATTTTCAGTCTTTCGACTTTGAGTTGGCTTATATCATAGTAAAGTTAAATGTAATGTTTTATGCGTTGAGATAAAATATGAATACATAGGAATTATGAGATTCATGTAATGAGTTGCGGATAATGGCCCTCATTACAAACATGCATCTGGATGTTGAGGAGTCATAGGTTTGAATAGCTCCAACTTCAACATATTTTATTCCCATAATTTTGGATAGGATAAACATAGAGTATTTATCTAATTTAGATGGATCAGTTTTGAGGGACAAATTTTATGTTTTGGAGACACCATCAGGGTGGTCTCTTGAAATTGGTAATTCTAATCATTTTCATGGCTGAGTATGGGTTCATACGGGCTTACGTGGGGGGCTGATGAGGGATTTTCATGCATCTAGATGGGAGATGAGTCTTGGATTGAAAAATATGTATCATGATCTCCATAGATAGTTCAGATGGTCAGTAATGAAGAATAAGGTGGAAGGATCATGGCTAGATGCTTCACTTTTCAAAAGTTGTATTTCAATCATCATAGGCTATTCAAGCATTTCCTTCCATCTCCCATTCCTTAGGGGAAATGGAATGATGTCACTATGTATTTTGTGATAGGATTACCTAGGATAACCTGTATGAATGATGTTTTATGCTGATTTTGGATTGGCTAATGAAGGTATCCCACTTCTTATATTAGATAGGCCTTCATAGTGGATGATATGGGCACTCTTTACATGAACTAGGTGGTTCAGTTGCACGGTTTTTTGAGGATTATTTTTTTAGAGAGAGATACACATTTCACATATCATTTCTAGAAGGTTATTATAAAGGATATATGATCATGGGTTATTTGGAGTACAACCTATCATCAATAGATTGATGGTTAATCTAGGAGGAAAATTCATGTTCGAGAGGATATGTTATGAGCCCCTGTTTTGGATTTTGGTGGATCATGGAAGAAACATATTGAACTCGTGGAGTCTGAATATAATAGTATCATCCATTAATATTTAAAAATGGAACTCATAAAAGGTTTTTATGGATTGTTTTGATTTCACCTCTTTTTTGGATAGAGTTAGGTGAGTCATCACTTGTTGGGCCTAGACTCATGCATGCGATATCTGAATAAGTTCATTTGATTAGATATCAGTTGGTGAATGTGTAGATCTAGAGAAAATTATATGGTAAAAATCTGAGATGACCTATGGAATTTGAGGTTGGTCATCATGTTTTCCTTCGGGTGTCAACCAGATTGGAGAAATTTCATATTAGGAAAAAGGGAAAACTAGAGCCCAAGTTAGTTGGGTTGTTATAGATAGTGGAAAGGGTCATTCCAATGGCATATTTTTTAGACCTTATCCATCTCTAAAGTGTCGTGTACTCTATATTTCACATGTATCAGCTTTAAAGATATCATCTAGAACCTTCCCATGTGATAGAAAAGGGAGAAATTGATCATTGTGTTGATGTGACTTTTTAGGAGCATATAATATGGATTGTGGATCATAGTGTGAGATATATTCATGGTAAGACTATACCATTGGTTTTATTATAGTGTACGCATGGGTGAGTCTAGGAGGATACCTGGGAGAGGGATTCTGATATGAAAAAATAGAGGCTAGACCTATTTTCTAATATCACACAATGATGCTTACAGAATCTCAGGGGTGATTAGTTATATGGTGGGGAGGTTGTAGGATTTCCTCCTTTTGTATCTACATCTCTCTCTGTATTTTTCATTAAACTTATCTTTTTTGAGTTTTTCCTCATCCTTAAACCATGGAGGTTGTGTTCCTTTGTATATTTCTATCATTTTAATAAACACACTATTATGTTTTGAGCAAAAATTGAGAAAATCGAAGAGAATCCATGTCGAGAGCCATTGTTGGGTAGAATGACATAAAGTTATGGGATGTATTTTTATTTGGAATAATAAAGTCAATGTATAAATGTGAAAAATGTTACCAAAGATTTTTTTTATGTTATGAAACCTTAAAGGTGGATTGTGTTAGTATAATTAATTTAAGTAAAAATCTTTCTACAAGACATTTACACATCCATTAAATGGGTTACACGACGTGTCAAAGTCACCAGACTCATGTCATCAATTTATTCATGATTCAAAGTGGTTACATGTCCCGAAACATTTACACATTGTGTAATATTCAATCGGGATAAATAATAATCTGAGGTGATGGGTTATTTGGTGTATCCCTCTAAAAATATTCACATGACATGAAAATTAATTACACACCACATAATTCTATGGACTATTGTTTTAAATTATGTTGGGTGGCTGAATTTTATTCCATCTCACCTACAACTTTCTCCTCTCAACCCTAGGGAATATTTTAGGAAATTTTGGAGTGAAAAACTCCCTTCTATAAATCTTATTTGTGTGAGAAATCCCCAGTAAGTATTTTTGGTTTGCTTCTTCCCTTATCTACTTTGGTTCTTCAAACATTATGGTGTAATTTAATGACAATGTGCATTTTTGGTTTTAATCTTGAATTGTTTTCGATCTAGTAACCACTTTTAGATCATCTTCACCTTCTTCGTCATGGGTGTTTGTCATTGAACAAATTGTGTTCTTCTCCCGTAAAGTTTGGGGGTCAAAATCATAACCCTTTAGTTTGATAATTTCCAAGTATATGTAGTATTTTTATTTTTCCAATGTAAGGTGTACCTAAATTAATTAAATAATTAATTACATTAATTCTTGGAGCCTGTTGGTTTCATTTGTTTATTGATTTGTCTTATGGATATTTGTTGGTTGAGACACCCTTGAATATATTTGAATTGGATGATGGCTTAAAGTGTGTTTAGAATTAAATAGAACCTTAGGTGATTTCTTGATATATAATCCCTAAGTTATGGATTACTGCTTATCGATTTGACTATAAATCAATTGTGATATAAATTAAAGAGGTAATTGAAGGAAAGATGGCAATTTTCATAATTAACCATTGAGTATTTAATGTGATATTTGGATAGCCATGTTTTTATGGAATGTCTTATGACATATATTGTAATGATTATAGGGATTTAACCCAGAATATGAAATGATTATATATTAGGTATGACCTTGTAACAACTACACTTATATGCTATAATGGTTATATTGAGAGGTCTCGACCTCATCCCATGTAATAATTCTTATAGGACTTCACCTAGATGTTGTAATTATTATAGGGATTTGAATCGGATGCTATAATGCTTATAGGGATTGAAACCTATGTTGTAAATATTATAGTTATTTGACAAAGATTTTTTAATTCATATAGGGAATGACATAGATACTATAATTATTATTGGGATTTGACCTAGAGTGTTGTGATTATGCCGTGTTTATGGTTGTGGTTGGCATAGTTGTGAGACACGACATGAATATGAAGAAGGTTATTGTATCATGATTATATGGTTGTGGATGGCATGGTTAGGAGACATGTTCAGAGATATTTCTGAATGGAACCAATGTAGATTTTTGTTGTATTTTATTAATTGATGAATTAATTAATACACATGTTTATCACTTTAGTGCATATAATTATTATTAGACTTGTTTGATCAGACATAGTGGTGTCGAACTACAATGTTATACTCATACCCTATTCGGACCGTCATTTCATACCTGATTAGATTATGTGGATAAAGTTCTGGACATAGGAAATGAACTTATTATTGATTGTTTTTTGCTGGATGGGTGGAGTTTGGAGATGGGAACAACATGAGGTTTGGGACCAGGGATATTTTTATCTTTATTTCAGTCTACTATTCTTTTTCTTTTCTTACTTCTAGAATGACATTTAGTTACATTCTAGTACTTCATTACACTATACATTTATTATTTATTGGATTATTCAGTTGGATTTTATTTTTTTCCATTGTATTGTATAGGTTGAATTATTTTATACTATGTCGATTACTATGATTGATTTCATTTGTATGGATTATTTTTACTACTGGGATGCTTCGTACCAGGTGGTATAGTCTCCTCACTATAGATTTCACACCCCTGCTACGAGTTGGAAGTTATTGACATATGGGGATGCATGCTTAATGTCTCATGCCCAAATTTTTTTGGCCATGTGAGTGAGTGTCAGATCGATGAACATTACACATTCCATGTTTTTGTATGTGGTTATTAAATTTCTAATAATTGAATGGTCTTGAGATGAATGACTAATGTATGATTTAAATTTTCATGTTATTTTTGTGTATGTGGTTATATAATTTATAATAATTGAATTTTTTGGTACTCATTGATGATATGTGTGTCATCCCTCTCTCTATGTATGTAAGGACCTACGTGTCCTTGTAAAAATGTTATATCTCCCAGACCCCTCACTTACACATGAGTGAAATTGTAAATGAAATTGCATTAAATAAGAGGTGTTACTATTTGATGCTATATTTTTACACCAAGACTAAAAGGAGAATGGTGGTTACTAAAATATGAGTTAGTAGAGGCTCTTGGAGTTCCACATTAGATTTTTGGTTTATCAAATAATAATACAAAAATCCATAGAAAATGTCTCAATATCAAGTGAAAATTATTTAATAATAAATTATTAAAAGTTGTTATACATTTGATGATGAAATATATATCATTTTATTAAAAAAATATAGGTAATCATGTTTGCATCAATATATTGCAATAGTGAGATGATTTATATTGATTAAGGTTTTAGCTATAATTTTACACCTGTATGAGTGGAACATCTTCATGAATGTGTGACATTAGATAAAGTTCATAGAAAGATTTGTGGTTTCATAAAACTGGGGGATGATCTTGTAATTTCTTCAATAACACATTGACATCTTCAACAAGCTGTTATTTTGTGAAACAATGAGTATCCTATACTCGATGATGAGGATTAGGTGGATGCATCATTGTTATTTAGGAAACAATGCAATAATGGTTCAATGGAATTATATGTGGCTATTTTTGTTACTAATGAGGTGAGACCTACTATTATAAGAACCGTGTTATGGGAGATCTGTTGAAGTTTTTCCTTCATAACATTCTCATTCATTATCTTTTCATTTGACTCCAGTAATTGAAATAAGTTATGAAGAAGATAGTGTAAATATGGACATAATTATAGGGGATATCCACATCAATAATCTTGATTTAATTAATGAGACTTTATATTATGAGGATATATCTAATGATACAGCAGGAGATGATGTAGTTTAGGATGATGTGAGGAATGAACTTTCTATGGTACCTTTGATAGATTGGAAACAACCAATTAGTTATAATTATCCTACATTATTAACATCCTTGGTCGAAGGAATTCCATGGGAACACCATTTTTATTTGTATTTAATTACACCAACTACTAAATTCCTTGTCCTTATAGGTAACACGTATTCATCATCTTATAACACTATATATGCTGTAAAAGAGTTTCAATGTAATGGTGCATTAAAAATTGTGCTAAATAAATGATACATAGAGGAACATTTTTTATTTTTGGTTGATGAGTCCAAAGAGTAAAAATACCTCATTCTGTGTGAAATATATGGGCCAAAAAATAAATTTTTAATGTGGGTAATATATGATAAGTTTTCTTCATAGTGGAAGATAACTAATTTGGAAGGTCCACATACTTGTGTGCATCCATGCTCATTGTATGACCACTCTTCATTTGATGCAGATTTTATATAAAATGTTTTTAGAGAGATGATATGAATGTGTTATAATGTTCATATGTCCCTTTCCTTGTAATTAATACAATGTTTATAAAAATAAAAGATATCCTATAGTAAATCTTGTAATGCAAAACAATAGTGAATTGTGGAATTCTATTGTGATTAGGATAAATCATATAAAGTGTTTCCACAACTAATGGGATTATTTTCCATTAAAAATTAAGTTATATATTATCAAAAAACCATTGAATATTTCTACCAAGATCATCATGTTGATCCAAAATATTTGAAGTTCCATACGCTATTTTGGGCATTCATGCCAATTATCACTACTTTTATTTATTGCAAACAATTAATTCATGTTGTTGGAATTTTTCTTTAAGGATGTTCTACTTATTTCCAACACACAAGATGATAATATTACACCCCTTACACTTTCATATTCCATTTTTGAAAAGGATAATTTTAAATCATAAATATGGTTTTTCCCATATAATCATTCATGTTACACAAATCCAAGTAGTGTGTCAGATATCTGATCATCATCAAGAGATTATAGAGGTTGTTAGTAGTGATGGGGTTTTATGGTGAGAACCAAATCCTTATCATTACTATTTCATTATAATTATTTCCAGTAATGTGAATAATCATTTCAAATATGAGGCAATAAATAATTTGATAATCATGTTGGGAATGTTTTCTTAAACTTATATTTTTTTGGAAAAAAGTATCCATTTAAATACATTTTTTCTTATAGTTTCAGAATATGATCCCTAACAAGGAATGTTCTATCAATGGATTGATGACATTTAAAGGGATAATCAAGATTTATAGGATTTTATGATGCGGATTTCAAAGTAGGAATGGTCATTATCATATGATGGTGGTAGGAGATATAGAAATATGACCACTAATTTCATTGAGTGATTAAGTAGGGTCATTAAGGGTGTTCTTAAACTACTAATCATAGGGTTAGTACATGATACATTATATAGATGTGTGAAGTGCTTTGTTTAATGGTCCCAAAAGGCCTATCAAATGACGAAACATTGAATGTGTGTTGATGGTAATTTCCAAATAGGCATTTATAAGATATTGCAGGATGCATCATCATTTTGTGTTCAAACCTTAGACTGAGTAAGGAGTCACATTGAGTTAATAGAGTGTCATGACTCACTTATAGGAAAGAGTCATTAAGTTCTAGTTGTAATAATGGAAATAAGGTATTGTGATTGGGGTTCTTTCCAAGCATTGTGATATCCATTCTCACATGTTTTTTCAGTCTTTTTATCTGTGGACTTATCTTGGGAACCATATGTTGACCCAGTGTATCATGTGAGAACTCTAGTGGAATGTTTTAGTGAACCTTGGATTCCTATTAGTGATTTTTATAATATTTCCTTTTCTACTGATCAGCTGACTATGGACATTGATATTGACAAGTATAATATTATGTATTTTTCATTAATGTATCCATTTATTTCAAGATTTTTTTTCATTTATGGTTTGTTACATTTATGGTTTAAATTAGAATGAATTTTATGATATTTTATACTTATAACTTTCCTTCTCGTTAGCCAACTGTGTGTATGATATTACAAAGTTGGGCCCTCATGGATGACTAAATTCTAATCATATCATAAATGAGATAGAATGGCCTTAAAAATAGTGAGTGAGAGAAATATGTAAATTTTTTCACATAGAATACCATACTTATAAAAAATATCCCAAAGTGGTAGAAAGGGGATGCACTTCACATCATCCTTGATCGAGATTATATACTTTACTAGGGTTTTGTAATTTTTTTTCAAATTAAATATTTTATATTTATGGATTATTTCATTTATTTTTTGAATCAGGAAGAATTTTTTGATATTTTAACATTTACGAAATTTAACGCAGAGAAAAAATAAATTCCAAGAGGTTCCACCAGTAAATGAATTGTCTTAAAAACTATCCTTGAAATCACACGATCAGTTGAATATATCAAGAAATAACATTTACTGTGTGGGGTTCCCATTGTGATCTGTATTCATATAATTATTTAGAAATAAATTAAATATAATTAGATATCATTAAACTATGAAATTTCTGGGCTAATCAAACAATATCAGTAACATCTATTTTTACCTGATTTTCATCATAATTTTTATTTATGAATGATAATTGTCTACCTCATTGTTATTTTCAATGTTTTTTAAAAACTCTTTTACAAATTATATTGAATTAACTATAAAAAAACGTCAATGATATAAAATATAGAGATGGAGGGACCTCTATTGCTAACATTTTTGGATGGATATGTCTCAAATCTATTTATAGAAGGATGTATGGTTCTTGATCTCAAAATATGGATGTCTAATAATTTCCATCATGTTATAATACCTCCTTACATAATCCATAATCTTTTTCATATTAGGTTCTATGGTGTGGCAATGAGTGAATTCACATTCATTAATCATAAACTAATTGTTTCTCTAGTAGAGAGATGGAGACCAAATACACACATGTTTCATTTTTGAGAGAGAAAGATGAATACTACTCTTGAAGATGTGTCTATCGTGTTGGGTCTCCCCATTGAGGGTGCAGCTGTGTGAAGATGAGTTGGTGTGGATTGGTTTGATTTATTTTATAGTCTACTAGGAATTGAGGTTTTGGATGATGGTAGGTCTGATGTTGAGAATCGATTACACATTTCATATATTGAAAAACACTTGACCGATCTATCTGATGATGCTGGAAATATCATTGTGATGAGATTTTTATGTGCATATATTCTAGACTTATTAGCTGTATAATATTCATCGATCATTCCACTAAATTTTTCAACTTGATGTATTTACCATTACTTGAGGACTTGGATAATGTATAGAGATATAGTTGGGGTCTGTATGTCTTTGTTATACATAAATATCGTTATGCAGTTCATGTCACATAGATAATATGTAGATTACATGATGTATTATTTTTATCCGTATATCACTACTATATTTCTTTTAAAAACAATTGGATTTATTAGTGTTAGAAAAAGAGAAGATAAATTCCCCCATTATCAGCTCTAAAAAATGCACTTAAAGGAGGTCTTAATTGACACTAGAAATGATGATAAAGGAAACCCTTTATCAGTTCTTTTATACCTGCACTGATAGGGGGCTTTATCAGTGCTATTAAAATATCGCTGATAACGGGGGTCATTATTATTTCTTTTCTACTAGTATAGATAAAGGGTAAATTTAATGAAAAAAATCATTAAATATAATATATTAACATAAAAAATATTTTTTTTATATCTATATATATAATATATTTTGTTAAATATGATTCATATAAGGAGAAAAATGCATTTACAGTTAATATATATGATATATAGTAAAAAATGGATTGTTAAATAATTAAAAAAATTAATTAATAATTTTATAATTATTATTTAGTAATAATCATTTAACAACAATTTAAAGATAAAGAAAATCAAAAAATAAATAAATACTCTAAAATAATTTTAAAATTTTGACTCAATCTTCAAACAATGATAACTTCTGACCTGAGTGTTCATTTGAGCTATACAACATATCAAATTTAATTCGATCACGATATCTATTTACTAGTGACTAGGAAAATATCAAAAAAAATTGAAGGCCAAAAAAGGCCTATAAGGTCTCCAAAACTGAGTTTCTAGTTGGGTTATCCTATTTATTTTTAACATTTGATGGATTTTCAGCCTCATTTAAGAGGTTTTTATTGTCTTTTTTCAGTGGAGAAAGAATTTATTCTCAGGTCTTACATACATATTGATATTATAGTCTTTAAATTTTCTCATTTCTCATATGGTAATATTTAATATAATCAAATATGTAAAAATATATACATATTTTGTATATATTCACACATAAAAATTTAATTTTATAAATAAATATGTAAACAGATTTAAAGATAAAATATATTTATCAACATATAAACAATATCTAAATAAAAATAATAATATCCATTTTATTTAAAATAAAAATGTATGAATATTTTTATACCTATATAATTACTGTATATAATATATATATATATATATCTTTGTATGTTTATTTACCAATAAATATATATTTATCTATATATTATAATATATGTATATAAATTTAAATATATAATATACTTAAATAAATATAAATATGTATAATTATATTTATATATGCACGCCTATATATAAATATATATATTTATGTATGTGTGTATTTAAACACACACACATACACATACACGCACACAAACATATTATATATATATATTTAGATATATATATATATATGGGTAAAAAATGTAATGAAATATATAGATATATCCTAAAATGGGAAACAAAACAATTTGGGGAGTGTGAAAGGCGCGAGCATATCTGATGGAGGTCTCAGGTTTGAATTTCACTAGAGGAGGGAATGTGCATGCGGCTAGAATTATATAAAGTGCTGATAAGGGGGAACGCTCGGGTGAGTTGGTAATAATCACCGATAAAGGGGGTGGGAAGCTCTAATAAAAGGGGGGAAAGAAGTGGTCCGAACAAAAATAATTTTATCCCCCTTTATCAGAGGGGCCTTTATCAATGTTGATAAAGAGGGCCTTTAAAAATGCTAAAATGTTATGATAAAAGTGGGCTTTAACAGTGCTAAAAAGTGCCAATAACCCCACCTATAAGAGCTTTTTTGAGAACTATTAAAGAAAACACTTTAACATTGTTCACATTATCAGCACTTCTATATCACTGATAATGCCCTTTACTAGTTCTATTAAGGGTCAGATTTGTATTGGTGTGTGAATATGAGAGTGCATCCCTTGCTTAGATATGCATACCCTCGTGCCATTGCCTGATGATATTTTATGGGAGTACCCAAGTGGGTGATGATATGATTTTCCTTCCTTCTTATGTGAATATTTTATATATAAATTTATATTTTGAAATATAAGTATAAAAATTTTATTTACAGGTGGAGTTTGGCACGCAGATATTTAGATACCACCCGACATGACTTCCACACTTATAGTCTTATACAAGATAGTCTTCAACCAAATGATGTACATGATTATTAATTATATAGTTATATTTTTATTGTGTACTATACCTGACATCATTTATTAATTACTTATTCATTTTTAATATTTTAGGGTTCATGGATTCCATATACTTAGCCAGTCATCCAGTGTCTCCCACCTTACTGTACGATGATGCTTGTTTCCAACTCATACATCGTGCCTATGATTCATTTTCATGATCTTGGCTAGCATCATGTTGATAGAATTATTAGGTATTTTTTGCTTCTATTATCCCATTCTCACATAGCCTAGTCAGTTTCCTTCACTTCATTCCAAACAAATGTTAGGGAAGCAAGACTTCGACTCGAGGTGATATCATGCACACTATATTATGATGTGGGACAAACAACATGAGTCTCGATTACAAGGGGTAGGCACAGTATTCATGCACCTATCAAACCAATTGGATAATGGGCCCTATTACTATATGAAAACATTAATATATCTTACTTGACACTGATGGGGCTATCATTAGTTGGTAATAAATCATCCTTCCACTATTGAAGAGTTTTTTTATTAACATTAGTTAATTGCATAATTTGTTTTTACAAGATTCTCGTATTGCACACCTCAATCAAATCCACTACCATAGATCCGAGCAAGGGATGTACTGGCTTTTATCATCACTAAGAAGAAAGCACTGATAAAAGTAGCACCTTTATGAGCACCAGTTAAAAGAGCTAATAAAGGTGTATCATTTATTAGTGCTTTTTTGACACTCATAAATGATATATTTTTCAGGTTATTATTAGCATTGATAAAAGTTTTTAATATAAAATATTATTAATCTGTATATGTAATTATTATATTTACATTCAAAAATAATGTTTATTTATATACATTAATTAAAAAATGAATGTTTATAATTATTAAATATTTTTTAATAATTCAAATATATATATAATGTTTTAAAAAAATGTTATGATTATAAATAAATAAATATATAAGTATAAAAATATAATATTTTTTTAATAAAACTAATTAAATATATCATATTTATAATTATATAGTAATAATTATTTTTTAAATACTTTTTAAATATATTTATTTATAATTATAATTTTATAAATAAATATATTTCTTCAACAAATTTGGGCAATATATATATATATATCAAGAGACAGTGACAATATTCATGGACATGATGGGTGTAATTTATGTTTATACATTGATGTCTGAGTACGAATAATTGATGTTATATGATTATAAGTTTATTTGTGGACATGATTGTGGGTTGCTATGTTCTAAATGTTAATATTGCCTATATTAAGATGATGCATGTATATTTTATGTATTCCAGACTCATGAATGTTCATTTATACATTAACACTTCTATTAATCATATCTATATGATGACTCATTTTTTCTGATATATACCTTATTAGGTATCATTCATTCATGTTATACCCATTAACTTATTCTATTCCCATAAATACTTATAAAATCAAAATAAATATATTTATTAAATTTGTAATTATAAAATTTTAATTATATATAAACACTTTTTAAATATATTTATTTGTAATTATAATTATAAATATATATTTATTTAAATAATTATATGATTACTATAAATAAATTTATTATTAGTTTATAAATATATATATTTAAATATTAATATATATATATATATATACAATTATATACAAATATTTAAAAATATATTTATATATAATAATAATAATAAATAAATATATATTTATTTAAATAATTACAAAATTATAATAAATATATTTATTATATTTAATAAATATATATATTTATATATTAATAAATATATATATAATTATGTTTATAGTTATATAAAAATATTTATAAAAATATTTATTTATAATTATAATTATATATATATATTTAAATAATTAAAAAAATTTATTAAAAAAATTTATTATATTTATAATTTTGTAAATATAAAACATTATATAAATATATTTATAAACATTTAAAAAAATTTATAATTATGACTATAAATAAATATATTTACATATATATATTTAAATAATTATAAAATTGTAATAAATATATTTATTATATAAAATTAAAAAATTATTAATAAAATAAATATATCTATTATAATTTTATACTTATAAAAAATATTTTTTTATTTATAAATATAAATATAAATATCAATATATTTATGAAAATAATTTTAAAAGTATAATTAATTTTTTTATTATATATATAAATATAATTAATATATTTATTATTTATAATTATAAAATTATATTAATATATTTATAAATGTATAAAAATATTTTAAAATATTTAAAAATAATTATAATTACAATTATAAAAATATAAATAAATAAATATATATTTTATTAATTATAAAATTATAATAAATATATTTATCATATATAATTATAAAATTATAAATATAATAAATATGTTTATTATAATTTTATAATATTAAAAAATTATTTATTTATATTATAATATTATAATAAATATATTTATTATATTTATAATTTTTTAATTATATATAATATTATATATATAAGGTCTAGATCTGAACGGTGCTCATTTGGGTGGTATAGATTTGGTTGTTCATGGATCTCATCCATCAAAACCGTTGTGTAGTTGTATTTCATTTGATGATGCTCTTATGTGCTTGAATCATAAATCAAATACAGATTCTCATGTAGATGATGTCATACATTGTGAAGTTGTTTCCAGATCTGGGAATGGGTCCTTCACAATTGTTGCAAATCCTGACGCGCTTAAGGAATGATTGGATACTTGTAAATTTTCGCTAATTGGGAAACTCATTCTTGATAAGAGTGAAAAACAAATGAACACTGAGGAGGTTAAATCGGGGCTCTCCAAGATTTGGGGGATCTCCAATTGGCGAATTGTCCCTATTGGAAGAGGATATTATCATTTAATTTTTATATTTTTCATGATAAGGATATTTCGTGGATTTCTGCCTTCTATGAACTTAATCCAGGGGTATTCTTTATTCTTCATGGGATTTTAGTTTCAAGCCGCAATCGCAAAAACATACAACTGTGAAAATCTAAATAAGAATTCATTGTCTCACCTAGGTGTTTTGGCATCCTATTATTCTTAATTACCTTATTTCATGTATTTTTACACCAATTAAAATGGATGAAAACACTATCTAAGGGAAATTTGGATACTATGCAAGAGATCTTGTGGATGATGACCTACTCAAACCTTTGCCTAATTCTTCCACCCTTTTGGAAAATAGTGATCAAATTGATCTTCAGTTTCAATATAAGGTCATCAAAAACTTCTATAAATTTTTTAAGGTTGTAGGTCATGAGGTCTCTAACTGTAGGAATGTCTGAAACATCCATGTTAAGCAAGCTGGTTATTTATATCCTTCTGGTAAGAGGAAAAATGATGTGAATGGACGCATTGTTGTTGAGATTGTGAAAAATACAAATGCTGAATTGATGGAGACCACACTCCCTTCAGTGTATGATGGACCTTTGGATTCGGATAAAAAGGGTTAAATTCAGTCATGTCATTGAATGTGGCAGTGTTTCTTTCAATCATGTCCTTATTGGTTCCAAATTAGGAACTGGTGCACCGATATCTAATCTTGCTGATCTTGGTCAGACATATTTTTAATGGTATGTGCAGAAAGAAGTTGATGAGGAATTGGGGTAGGAGCGTTCCTTATCCAGAAAAGAAAATAATGTGATAGATTATTCTGAAGGATGTCTCCCATAAAGAATCTCCTCAGGGTGGGAATGTCTATTTTTTGGAGAGGGAAGAACCGAAAGGGGATTGACAGAAACCTAAGACATGGAAGTAGGTTCTTCATCCAAAAAATCATGGTTGAGGACGTGGTGAGAGTGGTGATCAGTCTTCATCCTCTAAAGAGCGGACTTAAGAGCAGATTAAACTTAGGGAAAAGTATTCTTCACTTTTCAATAAAAAACATCATTGTCTGAATGGGAATCAGATGATTACACCTCTAACCATGGATATTGTCCTGATTTTACTCTTCTGTATTTTTATTTGTCGGATGAGGGAATTTACTTTGTTTGACCCCATCCAATAACTTTTTCATGTTCCTATCTTTTATTTTCAATAAATTTTGGTAGGAGAAGGTTTGGTCCTGGCTCCTAGACTATTCTGGTAAATAAATTACTAATAATAGATCATTATCCATGCTTTTTTATCACTGATAAAGATATCCCTTTCTTAGTGCTAAAAAATCACTGATAATACGATTCTTTATCAATGCTATAATCTTAGAACTTATAAAGACACATTTTATCAGTGGTTTTTAGCGCTGACAAAGGGGTGTCTTTATTAGAGCTAAAAAAGAACTAATAATGGTATGTTTTATGAGTGCCTTGTATTTCCGGGCTGATAAAACAAAAAATTATCAGCACTTTCCAAAAATTATTGATAAAAACATTTATTGTTCTTATAAATGGAATCATAACAGAACCCTTTGACTGCTCACACCTCAAGAATTCAGGGAACCAGAGCTCTATCACCACCACTACCGCCTCGGCCGCCACCGCTTTAGTCCTCAGACCTCCAACTGTTTGGTATGTCATATTTTTTTCAACTATTTTTTCAGTTTCACATCTCTTTCTTGTGTTTCTTTTTTTCTTGATGAACTGAAATCCAATCCTTTTTGTATCTGTTCATGTCTTAATCCTTATTTTCCCTTCACTTTCTCAACACCCATGCTTCAGATATAGTGGAAGTAATTTATTCTTTCGATATAAATGTATTCATACTCCCTTCCATCATCCATTTCTAGTATAACCCTTTGCATTTTTGGGAGAGATTTTATCCCTCTTCACCCAAATTTTAGTTGTTGGTTCTGATGGATTCTCGTTAGTGATCAGTGGTAATGTCTTCTATTCTACTTGGTTGTTTTCATCCATTCTTCTCCCAATGTTCCACTACTATGGTACGTTTTTGTTTTTGGTTTGATTTGGTTCACATTATGATGATACTAGGGTGTAATTTGGGTTAATGAGTTATTTGAGGTCGTGTTGTGCAGAAAGAATATGCATTTTTTATGTGGGGTCTCATATGGTTGGTATGTGTCTATGTTGTGGGGTGGGGTTGTCTGGTTGGTTTGTGGACATGCTACGAATAAGTGATTATGTTGTCGTTCTGAGTTTGTGCTTTGGGGAGGAAATGATATTGTCGTTTTGTTTTCATTCTTTAGTGTGGTGATGTGACATAATGTTATGTGGTTGATGAGACAAGAGGTTTTGGGTTTTTTTATATACCATAATAGTGATGAAATAAATGGTTAATAATGTTTAAATGGATTGGGATTTCTAAATAAAATTAAATATGAAATTTCAAAAACGAAAAACATTCAAAATATAATTTATAATTTAATTTATAATGCATCAATGTATTTTATATAGTTCATTAAAAACATCAATACCTCTATAGAAGAATATTTCATAGATATTTTGAGGGATGGAAATTCAATATATATAATATTGTTATTTTATTATTATCTTATTAATGATATAGAGTTTAATTATAACGAATATATTTTAATTATCCATAATTCATATAAAACTCATTTTATATTAAATAAAGTAATTTTTCACAAGAACTAGTTTTAAAATAAAGTATTTTATATGCATTTAATAAGGAAAAACAATAATAATTATTCTATGGACCCTCTATCATATTTATTAAAATAACATTATATGAAGCACTAAAATACATTGTATGTAAATGTCTTTTAACATATTTAAAGTTATTCAAGTTTATAATTTTTTATTTTTATATAATTTTTAATCAATATACATTTATAAATTTTATGGCAAATCATATTATAATAATATTATTTAATAATTATTATTTATTAAATATTTCCAATTTTATAGTTTAATTTATTTATAAAATTATATACTTGTATATATTATAATTTTGACCATTTATAAATTTGTAAAACTATATACTTGTATAATTTATGTATACTTTTTTAATATTCATGTACAATTATACAGTTTAATAAAAACACCAGGTGGATTTTTCATTCACATTGATTCATCAGAATCACACAAATATCTTATCAAAATGATCCAACTCATGCTATAATAACCCAACAATGTAAACCTTAGCCTTCACTTAGAACTATATTTCACTTCAAATTCCATTATTTATTATTATTATTTTACATTTTTTATATACTCCAAATTGATGATTTTTTTCATCAAAGAAAAGATTTTTTTTTCAATTAAATTCTGTATTTTTTTTAAAATGTAATAAAATAGTTCAATCATGTCCCTATAATGTTTTGGTTGGTATCCCTGTAATAAATATAATTTTATTATAATTATATATTCCTGTTGAGGTGAAAATGATTTTTTGGAATTGTGTCAAAATCTTCGGTACCTTGTTGATATTTTGAATTAGTTAGAAGAGTCTCTTTAGATACCTCTGTCACTTATTAATAGAAATCACCTATTTCAATTAAATTAGGGGAGTCCACTAGAACTATTTCTTCTCTCTGACATGATGTTATATTCTAAGGTTATGAGTTTGAGGAAAAAATTGAAATAATAATTATCATCCTCATCAACTTCATCTCCCAAATAGTTATTAATGTATTTTGTTTCTTGAGACTCATCTCCCATATCTTCTGCATGAATTCATAGGATAGCACCTACCACCTATGGAGTAATTGTTTTCTTAAATTCAATTACCCATTTCCTTCAAAGAATTATGAAATTTTTTAAAACATTCAAATGTTGGGTTCCCCTTATTTAAAAGGCCCATTTTTTGAGTATATATTATTTGGATATTAAAATTACCAAATAAAATAGTATTGATATGAATAGAGAATGGATGGGTGAAAATATTATGAAAAATAGTATAAAGAAGGGGTGAACGTGTTTATAAAGTTTGCAAAAGATCCTGCATATGACCCTTCTCAAATCCTTTTTCTGTGTTTATGCAGTTTTTATTCAAGACTAATTAGTCTAGAGGAGTTGGTAGAACACATGATCTATTCCTTGTTGTATTTATGTAATCTAATTTAAATGTTAATCCAATTCTGTATATAATTTTTTCCCACATTTTAGTGCTCCAAATCCTAATGAAAAACAAGTTTCTTATCCTCCTATTTCTTCTAGTGTAGAGGAATGACCTTCTACACATTCTTCTGCCCCTAGTGAAAAGGAACAGCAAGTTTATTATTCATCTGTTGCTCCCAATGCCGAGGTACAATGTCCTTATATACATTTCAATGCTAAAAATATAGAAGAACAACATATTGATGATATTAAATATGAAGAAATGGTAGGCAATAAAGAATTTATGATGCTGATAAAACAAGAACTCTGTAGTGTTACATTGTTAGAAAAAATAATTAAGGCCAAAAGAAAAGTCATCAAATTCAAGGATGGGTGGATTGCACGGGGCAATCATGTTAACCCCCAAAAGGCCATGTTTAGTAGTTTCATTGGGATCATCACTCAGAAACACGTCCAAATTGATGTAGATTCATGGAACCATGTTCTGGTTACACTTATGGAACTAATTTAGGAAGAGATTACGATAACATTATGGTATCCCTTCATTGTTTTACAAAAATAACTAATGAAACATTGAAATACTCTTAATCATCCCTTGTAGAGAGAATTTTTAGTAGATGAATCCCATAAGAAATGTGTATTAATGTTTGATAGAATGATTCACATAGGCTTTTTCACAATTCTAATGATATTTCATCTTAAATATGCCAAATTAAAAATAAACCCACACCCACCACTTATGTATGCACACCTGATATGCCGTGAAGGGTGGGATTCATTTATTAGTCATCATGTGCATATTTCGTTTCAGGTACATTGTGGCTGGTAATACATTGTTTGACAGTATGTGTATGCATCACATTTATTAAGAATTTTTTATTTATAAAATAGAAACTTAGTGATGAAAATAAGGAACAGAGAAAAAAATCAATGTACCCCTAGCATAATAGGAGGATTGTGTACACTTCACTTGAAACAAAATTGGTACATATTTTAAATATACCATAATACATTAATGTGACATGAAACAACAACATAATTATATTCCTCTATTTTTGTGTAGATTGATGAATCCAAATCCAATGCCACTTCCATCCCACGTCATGTGCTATGAAAGGACAAACACAAACATAAATATGGGATACTAATTGATTAAAACACACACAAAAAGTGTGAGAATAACGTTTAAGTATGGAATAAAAAAATCTTTAAAATGATATTACATAACAATGAATACTTATTTTCCTATATTTTACTCTCTGAATTGGTCATTGGAATCATCAACACCTATACCAGATAAACATGTACTATTAGTGGACTTGAAGCGACCAGAACAGTATGGTTACATTAAAGGTGTGAGGATCGGGGTGACACCTCAAACATATTTTGAGAAAAAAACAACAACATTAGGATAAAGATAAAGAAACGGAAGATGTGAAAGTAGTACTTGATTTCCTTGAAGAAAAATTTCACTAGAAGATATTGTTTCTAGCAACTATTATGGGGGGAATCAAAGGGAAGAAAAAAATCAAGAACAACCCTTACGTGAGGATACCCCCTCCCCACCATCTTTGAGGTGATCCATTCCCCTAAAAAGGATATCTTAGTTGAGGTAATCCATATTCTAATAATTATTTCTGTGAAATTTGAATTTAAGAAACATGGATACCTTCCCTATTCTGATATTCTATAGGGTAAAAATTACTATAATTTATACGGTTCAAAAACCACCCATCATTGTGAAGTGATGGATGTGGTGCTCAATATCCAAGAACACCATCTACACAATAGACCACATCTAACAGGTCACGTGAGAGTGACGATTAACATAGATCATGATTCGAGCACCAATCTACATGTTCCACTTGATGACAAATATATTCATATTGTTGACCAAGTAGTTGGAACAGTAATCACATGGATATTATATCTTGTAAAAACACATGTCGACATGGAGGTATTCATTTCTAATCTATTTTTCATGCTAAATCATTAACAATTAATTAAAAATGTCTAAACTAATGAATCTTATTACAGATGGTCAAAGGGAATGGGTGAAATTAATGGTTGACTCAGAACTATTTAAAGGATCAACCAACTGATCTAAAATATGTTTCGAAATCACCATTACCCTAACCATTCAATATCCACATTTACAAAAATTTAAGGTTCATGCCAATACAAAGTTACAAAAGGATACTAGTCATGTAGTTGATTTTGAAGAACAAATGCATAGAAAGCACAGTGTAGATTATGTCGTGACCCGACCCTACTCAGGCTCAAGTCGCAACTACCCCAAGCCCGCCTCCATAGGCCAGGGGCTGGCAACAAGCACTGAAGGCTAAAAAACTCGGGGAGGCCTTTTCCTAAGTACCTGTACACACACATGTAGCCCACTCAATTTAGAAGTGTAGAGTATAGGAAAAGTAAAGTAATAACTACTATAAACAACCAAAAAAGTGCATCGACCTCTAAATAGTACAAAGTAATTGCTGAAGGTAAACTGAAAAGAAAAAGGGGGAAAACATGCACTCAATCAGAAACATTCCACAGACCGGCAACAGGTTTACAAAAGTAAACAGCTGGGAGATTCCCACACCTGGAACCTGACTACGACCACCGTACGCGGTCCAGGATCCCGAACTCCTAAGCTCCAATGAATTCATGACCAACCCCTCCATTGTCAGCAAGGGAACACCAAGTGTTGGAAAATACCAAGTAGGGTTGAGTATAAAAATACTCAGTAGTATACCTCGAAGGCTCAATGGAGCAAAAAAGGAGGTACCGAAGAGTGATCAGTAGATTGAATATGGAATAGTAAAGGAGTAAAATAGAGAGTGCAGTAAAGAGTACAACTCAACCCAACAAGAGGAATGAAGAAGACTCGTCCTATCACAAGGAGCTACAAACGGTGATAATATGAACTTCCCATCGAGTCTTCACTACCTATAGTAGGAGAGTAGACTCGTCCAACCACGAGAAGCTAGAGACGAAAAGCACGTGGCATAACCCACACGTCTTCGCCTCTACTGGAAGAAGAGTAGCCAAAACCCAAGGAGTGGGTGCTTGAACAAGGTATACATATATATATATGCTCTGTCAAGAAACCTAAACAAGATCTTAAGGGGATCTCCATCCCATAGCTCAGCCCAAGAATGTGAGTAGCCAATAGTCCCAAAAGTAAACACCATCGATGCCCAGAATCCCACATGTCTGCCATGAATTGCAAGTCAAGGGGCTCAAATCACCGTACCTCGACACTATCCGCTTTGGGCAGCACTGACTTGCCCGCACGATTTTAGGTCGCGTCACAGGGATGCATCTCAGGGGGGGAGCGCCCCTCATTCATGAGAGTTCTGGGGAAAGTCAAACCACACCTCATCACTGTCACACATTCAAGAGGTCTCCTAAAAGTCAACGGGTTTCCACTTCCCAGCCCCACGAAAGCGTGATCCGCTGGAGGGAGGCCCATAACCGTTATTGGGGACCACTTCCCAGCCCCACTAGAGGTAAACTCGGATCTTCTCTGGCTATCCTTACCGGATGGTACCCCACTGTCCATCCCTACTGAATGGTACACCACTGGACATCCCTGGTGGATGGTACTGCACTGGCCATACTTGTCGGATGGTACCTTACCGATAACCGAAACACGTAGTGGGAAACACGTCACGGTAGAAAGCAGAAGGAAGATATGATCCCGATACACAGCTAGGGAGTCTGCGCCCAGGGCTCACTGGGGGATCATTACCCTACAGGAAACAACCTCCTGGGTGGAGGATTGGTGTCCGTGTAAAGTGTTAGTCACACCGATACCCAAAGAACCCTACCAGGGAACACGAAGGGACGTGAGGATCTCCCTGGGCCTCTTGGGGTGATACATGCTCCAATCCATTGAGTCTACTGTCGAAGCAGACTGAGACAACTCACTCCAAAAAAGTGGGAGCACACCCACACTGTATAAACGCACGTATCCGTAAATGATGTCACAGTCCGGTGAAAGGGACACAACACTGAAAACCCCCTCAGGTGAAAGAATAGGGGAACCAAAACAACTCTTCCAGTCAAAACATTAAGAATAGAACCAATGGAAACCACTCAACCCTTCTGGTCTAAACAATCATTAACAGAAGGACCCCCACTACATCGTGAGAGATTAAAGGTACGTAAAGCAGAACACGAAGCACATAGGAGGTCCACACGGCGTGTGGCCCTAACTCATCTCCGAACCAAGCACACAAACGTTCTCAGGTACAAACTACAACATGTAACTCCATGCATTCCCATATATGTCTAGAGTATACCACATTTTCAGCCCAAAGGCTATCGTGCACACGACACCCAACGTCAACACGAAGGGAAAAACGCAACATCGCCAACTTGCTTCCTCCACAGCCCTAGTACGGCCAATCACTTTTCCTTAAGCATTTAATTCACTCCTACAATATTGAATGCGATCACATGCCAAGGGTTCCCTGCAAAAACTGCAGGAAGAACCTCCACCAGTACACCTTTTATGTTTCCAAAACTGAGATGTCGAATGAGACTCCGCACATCCAAATGGATCATACCGTTGTAATCCTCGTGAAAAAACATGTGAGATAGACTATTTTCTCACCTCAAACAGATGTCCGACGGAAAATTTTTCCAACACTACTTTACGCCCGAATGGCCTCCCGTGGTCACGAGCCTCAGTCCCAAAAACAATCGAGCGCATCGTATCTTTGTGATCCCCTCAGAAAAACACTTCAAATTGAATGTTTACTTTTGTGAAATGGATGTCCAGAGAAAAAGATGCATTTCACCATACCGCACATGATTGGTGCTTCGTGGGACCCGCATCCTGGTCCCGAAGTGCAACGAACAGATCACACCATTGCAATTCTCTCGAAAAACTACACAAGATTGACTATTCACATGTCCTAAACGGACACCCGGTGAAAGAGATGGAATTCACCGTCAATGCCCAAAACGACCCTCATTGGGCCCGCAACATCGTGCTGAACTAAAGCGCGTGGATTGTGCCATTGCAATGACCTAGAAAAAACACTCAGAATCGACTGCTCGAATGCCCTGAATGGACGTCCGATGAACAAGTTACAAAACACTGCTCACAACTTAAAAGAAGGGCCATGGGGACCAAACCTCAAATCCGGCTTCAATGCCGAAAAAACCTTTTAAATCTTCCTCTCGACTCCAAGGTCACAAGGCCACTTACAACGCTCAAAATGGACTCTGGATGTGTCTGTGCCGCCCAAAACAATAACCTCAGAAAAACACTAAACCACTTATCATACGTGTCGTGCCACCGATCCCCTGTCTCAAGATTTAAAAATCCTCGAGACCATCTAAAAAAGATTCCTCTCGGTGCCATGAATGCACTTCCATAGACAGAACTTAAAATGGACACCCGTAGTGAAAATTACGGGTGTCCGAAGTCAGAGGGGACGAGCCACTTGGGCTGGACCTGCCTGGTCCGGTTGGTCTGCCTGGTCTGGGCCGGCCCGCGCTGGCCGGCCCGGCTCGCAGTGCCGACCGGCAACTCAGCCACATGGCCTGACCGTGGAACCCAGGTCTATGCAGTGCCGACCGACCATGAGGGTCAGTCGCGGTCTTCCATGGAGACCCGCTAAGTGCAGGTCTCTGTCCCCACGTGGGGTCGCACGCCGCGATCTTGCTGTCATCGCGCCCCGGCGGGCTCGCCCGGCTGCTCGCCGCCTCCCAGGCCTGCGCCTCCTCACCCGGCCAGTACCGCCTTGCTGCTGAAGACCTCCTCCTCCCGGAGCTCACGCCGACCACTGCTTGGGAGCCCTGCCACTGCTTCCGCTTTGGACCGCCACCCGGAGACCGCCTGCCCACCCAAAAAACCATTGGAAATAGGGTGTTTGGTAGGAAAACTTCCCGGGGCCACCCCTGACACCCTGGGACTCCAAAATTCAAACTAAAACAACCATTTAAAATCCTAGAAAGATTCCTACTCTAATTTGGGCTTCGATCGACAATTATACTACAATTCGACCCATATATATTAATTCAAAGAAGGTGCGGAAGTTTAAAACGAAATACGCACGATCCTACCATGTTGGCCGTTGCCCATTTCTTCATGAGGGATCTTCCATCGCTGCAACAACTTGGAGAGGAGGAGGAGGAGGTGGAGACCTTGGTGTTTGAGAGGGTCTCCTTGGTTGAGTTCCTCTATAAGATGCAAAGGGAGGGGATGAGGAGAAGGGGGGAGAGTTTAGGTTTAAATAAAGAAAAATTAATTTAAACCCCCAAATTAACACACATCCAAAACTCTCGATGGGGTCGAGATTAAGCCTCACCTAGGGTAAAAACCACCTCCCTAGCACAAAAGCGGTCTCAGAATTTTAATCTGAGGCTTCGTTCAAAAGTTATAAAATTTAACGTCCGAGGCAGCTAAATTATGAAAACTCCCCTGGTACCATTTTTCACAGAAGGGCCGCGCCCACGAAAATTACACCCCTCCTAGGGTAAACGGCAAATTATGGACTCAATGGTGCCCTCATTTTTCCAATCTGATCTACCGTTTAGGAGTTATTTCACTTCATTTGTGTGCCTAGTGCGAACGCACTGAAAATTTAATTCCGGCCACACCAGGGCTCGGAATCTGACGCCGTATAAAGGAGCTACTCCGGAATAATATAAATAATATTCCAAAGTCTTTTATAGAAAAAACCAGGTTCTTACATCATTCCATCCTTCAAGATTTTTGTACCCAAAAACAAAAACCAGGGAACAACTCAGGGTACTCAGCCCACACCTGGCTCTCTCGTAACCAGAAGAACTCTTGCACAATATCGCGTCACCGCACAAAGACCAAAGAATTTGATCAGTTCACATGAGGTCTTCCTTTGCTGATGACGTGCCTAGGAACACACACAAATCTCCACAGACATGCCACGGGGGATATGTCATACACCCACTCCCAACATTGGGGTTAGGTCCAGGTGGTAGGGAACCTCAACATCCCTTCGCACGGTCTCAAACGGCCCGAAGTCCCTCCGGGGTAACAAGCCTCCTTGATCGAACCCCTACATCGAACGCCATGACTAGAATCACTGTTTGGACCTAGGACAAATCCCGGTGATTCCCTCCTTTAGAATATCCATGTGGTGAAATGCCCAAGTATATATGGTCACACAAGATTTCATAGACGATGTCTCATAACCAAGACTATCTTATACGCTCGGAAAGTGATGGAGTCGACACCATCGACTAACGGAAAAGGTTCAACACCTTCTACTCTTCTAACAAAGGGTTACTCCGACGCCCCGCGTCACCCTGGCAACAAATCAAGCATGGAGTAGTGATAAAAATCATTTCACACACAGAGTCTTACAATTCTACTGCAAAAAGTAGAAGAGCTGTAGAGTGTGCCTCTTATCACCTCATGCTCTACAGGATTGTAGATATCCAAAGTTCTTGGCTATCTGTGGTCCCAACTGTATGATCCCAGAGCCTAACATGGACTACCTGATGGTGATGGTAAGACCTCTTAATGTCGTCCCCCACTAACAGATCCTCCCACTCCTCTGCTAGCACTACCTCTCTGGGCACTACTCCGATTAGGGTGCTGCCTCTGTTGTGGTGATGCACCCACTGCCTGCCTGATATTCTCAGTGTTCTTGGTTGGTAAGTCTCGTGCCAGGTGACCTCGCTCATTGAAAGCATAGCTGCGATGCTCTCCGAGCTGTCCTGGTGCCCTCTGGCGCCACTGTGCTGTATGACCACACCCCTGAGTCCGGTTATTGGAATGCCGCCTGCATCAAGGTTCTATCATCTAATGCCCGCTAGCTATGACAGACCTCTCGGCTCTGTCGATCCTGATGCCACCACCAATTGTAGGATTTGAAAGGAATCTCTCTGTCACCAGCGCCTGCTTTAGCACCCCGTCATACGTGGGAATGCCCAAGGGTATTGTGACAGCACACATCTCTCTATGGAGACCCTCCTTGAACTTCCACGCTCGGAAGTTTCTGTCATGGACCAAGTCTGGGTAAAAAACGTGCACAGTCTGCAAAAATAGTCGCATACTCAGTCACCGTCATCCCTCCCGACTAAAACTACAGGAGCTCCCAGATCCGAACAGAGCGTAAGCAGGAGGGGTAAAGCTTTTCACGAAACAACAACCGAAAGTCATCCCACGAAAGTGACGACTCATCAAGTAACTGAGTCACCAGACTCCAAAAATTGCCCGCTACTCTGTGGAAAAAGGTTGGATACCAAAGCCACCATAAGATCTTCCAGCATCTACGCAAGACTGAAGAGGCAAACCACTACCTCGAGCCAAACATCTACCGCCTGAGGGTCTGGCTCACCACTGAACCTCAGCGGTCTCTATCACTGGAACTCACAGAGCGTGCTCAACCTGCGCTCAAGCTCTGTCTGCTCTGCTGGAGCTACCTGCTGCTCACCAGGTGGGGGTGCTACTATCGGCCAACCCGGAGTAAGGGACTCACATGATGGGCCCTGGACTGAGGCCTCATCCCTCACTGGGTCATCGTCACGAACCAAAGCTGGTATCCTGGCAGGCTGTCTTTGCGGAGGCATCCTGAATGTTATCAGGGAGTACCGCGATCAGATGATCATATATGTATGAAACCTTTACAACAATGGGGAGATGACTAAAGAAGGAAATTCAAAGACTCAAGCCTATGTGATGCACAAACCAATTCCCTGCAACAAGTGTCTCTGCATGCCGAGTCGACAAGCGGGTTGTCATGGTCCTGGTGAATGGATATATCGGTCGCCGCACCTTCACTAAACTCCCTGGCCTGAGAGACGCTCTCGAGACATGTTGAATTGTTTCCCTAGATCCCAACCAATTCTTTTTTAGGGACGTCCAAACAACATCCCAAGGAATAAACCAACTCTGATACCACTTTGTCATGACCCGACTCTACCCAGGCTCAAGTCGCAACTACCCCAAGCCTACCTCCATAGGCCAGGGGCTGGCGACAAGAGTCGAAGGCTAAAAAACTCGGGGAGGCCATTGCCTAAGTACCTGTACACACACACGCAGCCCACTCAATGTAGAAGTGTAGAGTAAAGGAAAAGTAAAGTACTAACTGTTATAAAAAACCACAAAAGTACATCAACCTATAAACAATACAATGTAAGTGTTGAAGGTAAACTGAAAAGAAAAAGGGGGAAAACACACGCCCAATCAGAAAAGTGCCAGAACCCAACAACAGGTAAACAAAATTAAACAGCTGGGAGAGTCCCAAACCTGGAACCTGAGTACAACCACCATACGCGGTCTAAGATCCTGAACTCCTAAGCTCCGCTGAAGTCACAACCAACCTATCCGTCGTCTTCTAGGGCACACCAAGTGTGGGAAAATACCAAGCATGGGTGAGTATAAAAATATTCAGTAGGATACCCTGAAGGCTTGAGGGAGAAATAAATGAGGTACCGAAGGGTGAGCAGTAGATCGAACAGGGAATAGTAAAGGAGTACAATAGAGAGTGCAGTAAAGAGTACAGATCAAACAAACAAGAGGAAGGAAGAAGACTCATCCTATCACAAGGAGCTAGAAATGGTGAAAATATGAACTTCCCATCGATTATTCACTACCTATATCAGGAGATAAGACTCGTCCAACCACGAGAAGCTAGATGCGAAAAGCATGTGGCATACCCTGTGCGTCTTCGCCTCTCCTGGAAGGAGAGTATCCAAAACCCAAGGAGTGGGTGCTGGAACAAGATATACATATATATATGATCTATCAATAAACCCATACAAGATCGTAAGGGGATCTCTATACCATAAATCAGCCCAAGAAAGTGAGTATCCAACAGTACCAGAAGTAAACACCATCGATGCCCAACATCCCGCACGTCTGCCCCGAACTGCATGTCAATGGGCTCAAATCACAACACCTCGACACTATCCACTTTGGGTGGCACTGACTCTCCCAAACGGTTTTAGGTTGCATCCCAAGGATGCTTCTCAGTAGAGAAAGCACCGCTCGTTCTTGAGTGTTCTGGGGAAAGTCAAACCACAACTTGTCACTGTCACACAGTCGAGAGGTCTACTCAGAGTCGACAGGTTTCCACTGCCCAGCCCGGCAAAAGGGTGATCCACCGGAGGGAGGCCTAGAACCATCATCAGGGACCACTTTCCAGCCCTGCTGGAGTTAAACCCGGATATTCTCTGGCCATCCCTACTGGATGGTACCCCACTGGCCATCCCTGTTGGATGGTACACCACTGGCCATCCCTGCTGGATGGTACTGCACTGGCCATCCCTGCCGGATGGTACCTCACTGGTAACTGGAACACGTAGTTGGAAACACGTCACGATAGATCATGGAAGGAAGATATGATCTCGATACACTACTAGGGAGTCTGCGCCCAGGGCTCAGTAGGGGATCTTTACCTTACTAGAAACAACCCCTGGGTAGAGGATCGGTGCCCGTGTAATGTGCTGGTCACACCGATACCCAAAAAACCCTACTAGGGAACACAAAGGGACGTGGGGATCTCCCCAGGCCTCTCGGGGTGATACATGCTCCAATCCAATGAGTCTAATGTCAAAGCGGACTGAGAAAACTCACTCCACAAAGTGGGAGCACACCCACACTATATGAACGCATGTATCCGTAAAGGATGTCGCAGTCCGGTGAAAGGGACACAACACTGAAAACCCCCTCAGGTGAAAGAACAGGGGAACCAAAACAACTCTTCCAGTCAAACCATCGAGAATAGAAGTAGGAGAAACCACTCAACCTTGTTGGTCTAAACCATGGTTAACAAAAGGACCCCCCTATGTCGTGAGAGATCAAAGGTATGTAAATAAGAACACGACACACACAGGGGTCCCACACGACGTGTGGCCTTAACTCATCTCTAAACCAAGTGCACAAATGTTCTCAGGTTCAAACTACAACATGTACCTCCAAGCATTACCATATAATCCCAGATTATACCACATTTCCATCCCAAAGGCTATCGTGCACACGACACCCAACGTTAATGCGACGGGCAAAAATGAAACTTCGCCAACATGCTTCTTCCACGGCCCTAGCACGGCCAATCACTTCCACTAAAGCATTAACATCACTCCCACAGGATTGAACGTGATCACAGGCCAAGGGTTCCCTGCAAACACCATAGGAAGAACCTCCACCGGTACACCTTTCATGCTTCCACAACTGAGATCTCGAATGAGACTCTGCACATCCAAACAGATCATACCATTGTAATCCTCATAAAAAAACACATGAGATAGACTATCTGCTCTCCTCAAATGGATGTCCGACGGAAAATTTTTCCAACACTACTTTATGCCTGAACGGCCTCCTGTCGTACCAAACCTTAGTCCCAAAAATAGTCTGGTGCATCACACCATTGCGATCCCCTCGAAAAAACATGCCAAATTGACTGTTTACTTGTGCGGAACGAATGTCCAGATAAAAAGATGTCTTTCGTTGTACCGCAGATTAGCGGTGCTTTGTGGGACCCACATCCTGGTCCCGAAGCATAACGAACAGATCACACCATTGCGATTCTCTCAAAAAACTACACAAGATTGACAATTCACTTCTCCAAAACGGACACCTGGTGAAAGAAATGGAATTCACCGTCAACGCCCAAAATGGCCTTCATGGGGCCCACACCATCATGATTAATTAAAGAAGGTGGATTTCACCATTACAATTCCCTCAGAAAAACACTCAGAATCGACTGCTCGTGCACCCTGAACGGACGTCCGATTAACAAGTTACAAAATGCTGCTCACAGCTTAAAAGACAGGCCGTGGGGACCACTCCTCAACTCCAACTTTAAATCCCAAAAACCCCTTGGCAATATTCCTCTCAATTCCAGGGTCACAACACCACTGACTGTGCTCAAAACAGACTCTGGATGTGTCCACGCCGCCCAAAATAAGAACCTCGGAAAAACACTAGACCACTTATCGTACGTGTCGTGCCACCGAGGCCGCATCTCGGGATTTAAAAATCCATGAGACCATCTCAAAAGCTTTGTCTCGACACTAGGAATGAACTTCCGTAGAAGACATGTAAAACGGACACTCGTAGCGAAAATTACGAGTGTCCAAAGTTGGAGGGGACGAGCCACTTGGGCTGGACCGGCCTGGGCCGGCCGGTCCGCCCGGTCTGGGCCGGCCCGTGTGGGCCCGCAGCACTACCGCGTGGCTCGGTTGTGGACCCTGGGTCCAGGCAGCACCGACCGACCACGAGGTCCGGTCTTGGTCTTCTGTGGAGACTCACTGAGTGCGGGTCTCTATCCCCGCACGGGGTCACTTGCCGCGCCCCTGCTGTCGTCGCGCCCCGACGGGCTCGCCCGACCGCTCACCGCCTCGCAGGCCAGAGCTACCTCACTGATGAAGACCTCCACTGCCCGGAGCTTGTTATGACCACCACTGAAGAGCCCTGCTTCCGCTTCCGCTTCAGACCGCTGCCCGGAGACCACCGACCCACCCTGAAAACCACCGGAAAAAGGGTGTTTGGCCAGAAAACTTCCCGGGGCCAACCCGGGCACCCCGGGACTCCAAAATTCAAACCGAAACATCCGTTGGAAAGCCTAGAACGATTCCTAATCGAATTTGGGCTTCTATAGATGATTAGACAACAATTAGGAGCATATATATGAATTCAAATAAGGTGCGTAAGTTTAAAATGAAATACCCATGATCCTACTTTGTTGGGCGTTGCCCGTCGCTTCACGAGGGATCTGTCGTCGCCACAACAGCTTGAAGAGGATGAAAAGGAGGTGTAGAGCTTGGTGTTTGAGAGAGTATCCTTTGTTGAGTTCTACCAGAGGATGCAAAGGTAGGGGAGGAGGAGAAGGGGGGAAAGATTATGTTTAAATAAAGAAAAATTAATTAAAAAATTAATTAATTTAAACCCCCAAGTTAACCCGCATCCGAAACTCTCAGCAGGGTCGAGATTAAGCCTCTCCTAGGTTATACACCACCTCCCAATCACAATAGCGGGATCTAAATTTTAATCCAAGGCCCCATTCAAAATTTATAAAATTTAACGTCTGAGGCCGCTAAATTACAAAAACATCCATAGTACCATTTTTCACAGAAGGACCACACCTGCGAAAATTACACCCCTCCTAGGGTAAAATGAACATTCCGGACTCAACGGTGCCCTAGGTATTCCAATAAATGCTACCTTTTACGATTTATTTCACTTAATTTGCATGAATAGTGCGAACGCACTGAAAATTTAATTCTAGCCACACCGGGGCTCGGAATCGTACGCCGTCTGAAGGCGTTGCCCCAGAATAATATCAGGAATATTCTGAAGTCTTTTATAGAAAAAACTGGGTTCTTACATATTACATTACACTTGATATTTTAAATTAAATCATCAACTATGAATGGCTAGGAGTTTCATTTGAAAATGGATAAATAATGTATGTTTTCATGATTTGTTTTTCCAAAAGCTAATATAATATATTTATTATGAATAAATACATTTCATATTTTTTCTAGCATATATATCAATAGAAATTGAATGGATTACCCCAATAAAATAAATTTGTACTCATTATCCCTCACAACACTTATATAGAAAAATAAATAATATATTAAAAAATGGATGAAATGGTGATGAAACTGTCCAAATTGATTGAAAAAAAAGTTTCAGATGATAGAATGTACTTAATACCAATTATGTAGGCGTAAAAATCTAAAATTTAATCATATAAAATATATTTTTATTTCATTCATTACTTAATCTTTTCTATTTTTTAGGAAACATTGGATGCTCATTCCGATCAATTTGGAAACTCCAAAGACTTATTTTTGGGATTCAATGCATGAATACCTAACAACCCAACCACACATGATGATTTTTTTCAAATTTGTAAAACACTTAATATAACATTTTTGAACTATACTTGATGATATATATTTTATATTATGTTTTAATGAGAATTATTTCATGATAGTTCGATGTATAAATATCATGAAAATCATGGCATGAGGATAGCAATTAAAAACAAAAATCCTGAAAAGTTCTACAATTTGAAAAGTATAGGGAAAATATAATAAAATTTCACTATCCAAATACATCCAAAAAATATTACTTATTTTTCTCAATGTCTTTGCAGTTTCCAAAACAAGTAATCAAAAATGATTCTAGGTAGTATATTTTTAAATTTATGAGAGAGGTAATATTCCATCAACAAACCTGTATCCCTAATGAGGTATTTATAAATATAATTACTACTTATTTTTAAATATTTATTAATGATTTGTGTATTTATATTTTTCCAGTACTACTATGACTGTAAAGAAATAGTATTCACCAGATGATAAAGATTTTATAATAAATTAATGGGTATCATACCTGATGATAGAATGTACAAAAATAACATGAAGATGTAATTTCCATAGAAGTAATGTATTGATTCGTATTTATGTTTAATTTTTTTAGTATTACTCATATAATTTTTTTCTCTTATACATATGGATTCCTTTGATAGAGTTGGGGTGGTTTATTTGAAGGTTCTCATGATCATGAGGGATTGTACCTTGAGGAAGAAACTCAAAATTCAATGGTAATGTAATTTTTTTAAATATATTATGTCTTTCCTCATAATATTATATATTTTATACTACATTAACTTAATATAAATTAAATTTTTCACTAATCATGTAGATAATGTCTTACATAGACTTCTCCCTCAGAATATTATCACCCCAACAATGTTTTCATTTATCACTTTTTTCAAAGGAAGTGGAGGAAACATGAACTATGGTGATAATTGCTGACATTGATGTGTTTCTAGTTCAAAAAATAAAGATAATGGAAAGTGTGGAAACATTGGAAGTTGGGATTTTTTTGATTCTTTGAGACATGTAAGAATCATCTGCACCTCAATCTGACATATGATGTGATTGGTGTGACTGTGAGTGCATATTTTAATTTAGAAATGACATTATTTTATTAAAGAAAGAAAGATGATAAAATCACAACTAAGAAAACACATTCATATTATTTTTTATAATTTGTTAAAATGATCAATAAGTCATTTATATTGTATGAATCAGCCACACATCCACCAGATACACGATATTCCTGATATGACTCAAAGTGTTCATTATCAATTTAAAATTGAAATTTTAATTTGAAAAGAGACATACACTAAAATATGAGAAAACACATTTGTATTATCTTGATAATTTAGTACAACAATTCATAACTCATTTGTGACATGTAGGAATCAGTCTCACTTCAAACTGATACATGATGAGACCAGTATGACTCCAAGTGTGTTTAACCTGTTTAAAATACCATTTATTATAAATCAAAATAGACATACTCAAAATAGAACAAATACATTCAGATTAATTTTATAATTTAATAAAAATATCTATATGTAATTTGTGATGTGTAGGAATCATGTACACCTAAATCTAATTCACATACTGAATGATGTGATTAAAGTGCATCTTTTTAATTAAAATTGAAAATATATTTAATAATAAACAGAAGTGGCGAACTGAAAACTGAGAAAACACATTTGGATTATTTTTATACATTATTAAAATGATTCATACCTAAATGATAACATGTAGGAATAAATAAAACCTCATTTCAATGCACGTTTTAACCATTATAACTCTGAGTGTGTCTTTTTTTTAAAAATTGAAAATAATTTTAGTAAAAAGAGCAAATGACAAACTAAAAACTGAGAAAACACATTATGATTGTTTTGATACTTTTGTAAAATTATCTACTGGTAATTTTTGACATATAATAATAAACCTCACATAAAAATGATGCATAACATGACTGAATAACTCAATGTGCCTTATTTTATTTAAAATTGACATTGATTTTACTAAAAATAAAAGTGGCATACTGAAATGAAATAAAACGTTTTTGGATTATTTTTATAATTTAGGAAAAATATCCATATGAAATTTTGGACATGTAGGAATCAATCACACCTCAATCTGATGCATGGTGTGATTGGTATGACACCAAGTCTGTCTTTTTATTTAGAATTAACATAAATTTTAGTAAAAAGAACAAGTGACATAATAAAAACTAGGAAAAAAATTTTGGATTGTTTTGATAGTTAAGAAAACTATTCATGATTCATTTTTGATATATATAAATCAACTTTACAGCAATATAACACATGGTGTGACGAGTATGACTAAAACTGTCTCTTTTTATTTAAAATTGACATTAATTTTAGTAAAAGAACAAGTGACATACTAAAAACCGAGCAAACATATTTGGATTATTTTTTTAATTTAGTAAAATGATCCATATGAAATTCTTGACATGTAGGAATCAAATGAACCTCAATATGATAGACTATGTGACTGGTATGACACAAAGTGTCTCTTTTTATTTAAAATTGACATTAATTTTATTTAAAAGAATAAGTGACATAGTGAAAATAAAGAAAAACATTCATATTGTTTTAATACTATATTAAATAAATTCTTAATTACTTTTTGATGTGTAGGAATCAAAATCGACTCAACATGACTCATGGTGTGACCTCTATGACTCAAATTTCCCATTATCAGCTTAAAATTGACATTTTAGTTCAAAACATGTGTCACTCAATGAAACCCAAGAAAACCACTTCTATTGTCTTGATAATTTAGAAAAAATAATTAATATGATGTTTTTAATGTGTAGGAAGAAGTATCACATTAATCTAACACATGATCTGACCGATATGACTCAAAATTTGTGTTTCTAGTTTGAAATGACATTTTTTGTAAAAAACATAGGTGACGTACTCAACATAGAGAAAACACATTCAGATTGTTCTGATACATTATGAAAGTGATATATATGTGATTTTTTATGTCTAATAATCAATCACACCTCAATCTGAAACATATTATGATTGGTATAATACCAAGTGTGTATTTATTTAAAATTGAGATGAATTTTAATAAAAATAACAAGTGACATACTAAAAACCAAGAAAATAATTTAGAATGTTTTGATAAATTTTTAAAATAATTCATATGTCATTTTTGACCTGTAGGAATCAACCCCACCTTAATCTGACATACAGTGTGATCATTTTAACTCTATGGGTGTATTTTTATTTAAAATTTACATTAATTTTAGTAAAAAGAAAAAGTGACATTCTAAAAACGTATAAAATGAATTCACATTATTTTAATACTTTATTAAAATGATATATTGGTAATTTGTGACATGTAAGAATTAATTTCACCAGAATATGATGCACGATGTGACCAATATAACTCAAAGTGTCTCTTTTTATTTAAAATTGGCATTAATTTTAGTAAAAAGAACAAGTGACACGTTAAAAACTAAGAAAACATATTTTAATTATTTTGATAACTTAGGAAAATGATTAATAAGTAATTTATAATGTGTAGGAATCAACCGTACCTCAATCCAACTTATAGTGTAACTGATTTTACTCTAAGTGTATCCTTTTATTTAAAATTGACAATAATTTTAGTAAAAAGAACATGTGACATACTAGAAATTGAGAAAAAACATTAGGATTATTTTGACATGTTTGGAAAATGATCCACGAGTAATTTATGACATGTAGGAATCAAATTTTCCTCAATTTGATTTATTGTGGGACAAATATGACTGAAAGTGTCTATTATGAGTTTAAAATTGTCATTTTAGTTCAAAACATGTGCCGCTTGCTAAAAACAATGAAAACGAACTTTGATTTTACTAATTATATATAAAACAAATTTATAAGTTATTTTTAATGTGTAGAGTGTAGTTTTAATGTCATATAAGTTTTATGCAATTTTATTTAATTGTATGGAATTATTCTCAGACCGCGCTCTCTGATGGCACGTTATTTTGAGGCCCTGAGAGCTCGGAACAAAATTTTGAAATTTTAAGGTACGTTCAGTTAACAGGCGAGTATGTTTTTCTTAAATTTGAACCAGTGCTCAGATCAAAGATCTGAGGAAACTGTTAAAATCCGAATGCTGGGATTCACCTAAAAGGGACATAAATTCTACTGGAAAGGGATGGATGGAAATGTATATTTTCAGACTTTTCGAGAAAAATAATAAAATTACATAAAAAGTTATTTTATATTCATTCTCATCCGTTGAGTGGCGAATGACGATGTTGCGATGTGGCGACAGAGCCTATTAACGAGTGTCATTAATGGCCTATATCACAAAACATAATGATGTAATAAAGAGAGCGTAATTCCGACACTGTTTTATAAATGAAATAGTGTGACGACGTGACGTCGTAGTGTAACTAAAACACTATGTCATGTTTCCTTTAATTATTTGGCATGTTAAAGATTGTGAAATTAAACCTTGTTGAAACTCTGATGAATATCCAATGGAAATTCCTCTCCAAAAATGAATGAAGGAGTAAGTTAGCAAGACTTCACCGACTTCGATGAACCTCAATGAACAGAGTAGGAAGTGACGACATCGACGTCTCGAATCCTCAAGGAAAAATGCTTCAATAGCAAATGTCAGAGGAAGGGGTTTGATTATTATTTCAAAGTTCTTCACCATTTTTCTTTTTCTAGAAACGACAAACACAGATCAACCCACAAACAAGTTTATCCACGATTTGTGTGTTTATGCAAGAGGGTGAATTTCTTGGAGATTTATTATCTGGGATTCAAATCATGAATGAAATGATTGAACTTCAATCCCCAAACCTACCCCTTGATTTGAACCACTTACATGGAGCACTCGACCCGACATGAACAAGGCCCGAGCACCACCGTTCATGCGTTCATGGTGGCCTAATTCTCAATGTGATGGAAAATTTGATTACGGGGCATGAGAAGGGATAGAGGCGACCCAAGAGGCCCATAGGTGTAGAAGGATCAGAAAAAGGGCCACCAGAACAACTCATGTGGCCCACGGAAGGTTCCACCAGTGTGACATCACCGGCACGACAGCGACGGCCAGGACATGCTGACCGCATGAAGGGGGCGACACCAACTGGCGTTGTAGAAGCAGTGGAGGTGGCCATACGAGCTGGAGGATGGAAGCGTGCTCATCAGAACACCGCGGCGGTAGGAGGTCGCGGCCAACCGGCCATGGCGGTGGGAGTTACAGTGCCATGTGGGCACCATATGGAGGGTGTGGCTCGTATCCAGGACACTCGGGCGGTATGGGACACTGTCCGTCGACCGCAACTGGAGGGGACCCATGTTCGTGGGGCCATCTGGAGATGAACACGGCTCGACTGCTACTTCTCGGTCGGGCGGTGCACTATCGGTCTGCCCCCTTGGAGGACCGGGCTATGGCTGGCAGGCCATGCCCCTAGCCCAGCAGGCCACACCCCCATCCCAACGGGCCGCGCCCCCAGCCCAGCGGGTCAGGCCAGTCCTGAGCCTAGTGGGTTGGACCCACACTCAGCAGGCCGAACCCACGCTAGCAGGCTAGACCCATGCCCTTCAGGCCAGAACAGACATGACCTAGTCACCGGGAGACCGTGCGGGATGGACTCTTGGCCAAACTGGGTTGGGTCCAGCAAGGCCTATTGGGCTAATCCCACTAGCCCGACCAGACAAGACCGACCCGACCCGAACCTAGTCAATTTGAGTCCGTCTAATTGAAACAGTGAATGTGGGGCCCCAAGGCTTGGATGGTATAGTCGGTCCGACTAGGTCAGACCGGGCCTCATCACATCTGCCCCCCTATTTACTAAAACCCTCGTATCTTTCAAACTGTGCATCTGATTAATGATATGTTTGTGGAATTATGACCCTCTTGATGAGGAGGGTCTTTTGGAATGATTTGTGGTGACTTTCATTGATGTAGAGATGTGATGAATGGATTTATGAGATGTTCTACCAAGCCTTCTATGTATGAAACCCTATGGTTGGCTCAGACCTAAAGGATGCTTGATGACGGCCCATTTGGAAGTGGATCTGTGTAACCCGGCAGTCCCACAGTACTCGATAGGAGGAGTACCTAAGTTCGACCAAGGAGGTAAGCGGCTTTGTGTGACCCAGTTGGCCCAAGGGGGATAGAATCTTTTTTGACCCATCATACGCATGGTACACATCAAGGATGAGTACCACATCAGTCCATGGTTAGTGGTAAGCGGCTATGTGTGACCAGGTAGGCCCATTGTACTCGATAGAGGAGGAGTTATCCTGTATCTAAAGAGATCAATGATATGAATGATTATACTACTATCGCTACCCTAAATGTATACCTGGTGTGAGTTGTCTTGTGCTTCGTGTTTTACTTTGAGGATCATTATTTGGTATTTCCTTTTTTTGGGTCCCTACTGAGTTTTGTGTTACTCACCCATACATGGTCCATTCCCATGCATGTCGTGTCTTGTGAAAATAATCGAAGCTTTAATAAAGACCTTGGGGGACCGAGACCTAGTGGAGCCCATTGAGATAGGACTGATTGGTGCTTCGACGATGGACTTGGTGGCCTAGGAATAGGTGGGGCCTAGTAGGACAAGGCGGACACAACATACTGCTTTGGCTTCCAATAGCTTCACTACTCTTGTGATCAGGTGGGGTTTTTCAGGGATGGCCATGAGAGGTCCTTTTGTACTTTGTTATTTCAGTTCTTTTTGTTGAGTTTGTATTCTAGCCCACTTGCTGTTAGCTATATTTTGTACTCATTCTTGTTTTAACATACTTGTTTTTTCCTTTTCAAGGTGTTGGGACGTGGTTGGACGTGTGTGTGTGTGCACAGGTACTCAGGAAAATATGATTGACTTACAGGTTGACGCCTTTAGTGCTAGTCCCTAGCCCCTAACCTTCAGGAGGTGGGCTTGGGGTTGTCACAGAATGGGCCCCGGTGGATGGGTCATGACAATAGTCTCATGTCAAACTGACACACGATGTGACTGGTATGACTCAATGTTTGTGTTTTCGGTTTGAAATGACATTTTATTAAAATCACAAAAGTGACATACTAAATACTGAACAAATAAATTTGGATTTTTTTTCATACTTTAGGGGAATGATTGATGAGTCACTTGTGGTATGTATGAATCAACAACACCTTAATCTAACACACGGTGTGACCAATATGGATAAAAGTGTGGCATTATTTAAAATTTACATTAATTTTAATAAAAGGAAAAATTGATATACTAAAAACTAAGAAAATGATTTCATATTGTTTCGATAATTTAGAAAAAATATCCATACATAATTTTCGGGGTGTAGGAATCAATCTCACCTCAATACGATGAACGGTGTGATCAGTATAACTCTAAGTGTGTCTTTTAATTAAAAATTGAAATTTTATTAATGTATTCATTTGTTTGAAATTTATATTGTTGGATTTTTTTTGTATTCATGATTTTAAATTTATTTCATTTAAATTATATATTTTTCATTGATAGGTCATAGGTTTTTGTTGGTTATAGGTTTTTTCTAGTGTACTGTTATACCAACAATACACTACAACAGGTTGAGCCATTATCAGCACTAACTAGCGCTGATGAAGGGGAGCCCCCTATAACAGTGCTGAGGATAATAATTCTTTTTTAGTGATGTTGAAATTCTTCTTTTCATGATATTAAAGGGAATATCTATAGTATTTATCCCTCATCCTATAGAGGGAGGAGCATTTGAATATGCCTATTTTTAGTGTTTAGTGAGAGAGCTACTTCTTCCCATGGATGAGATTTATCATGGGATTTTCATGGATGTGTTAGGTGATGTGGAGGGTGTTGAGCCTAATATAGATGTGGCAAGGGGTGATGAGCCTGTTATGGATGTAGATATAACACATGAAGAGGGGAAATGTTCCTCATGATCATCCAGATGCTCCTCCACTTCTTATTGCATATGAGTCACAACCAAAAGGCACTGACACTGACATAGACACGGCCACAAGAACACCCACATCCATAGAAATTTGTTATTCATCTAGAGGACCCTGATGAATCATAGTATATTAGTGTGTTGGATTTTTCTGTAGTGATAGGGGTTGACTAATTTGTGTTGCTGTCTTTATTTTCCTCAAATTTATAGATATCCACTACACAATAATCATATTCTTCACATGTAGGGTAGAGTTCTAGTAAGTAGTCACTATTCTTTCAAATGGGATAGGGAATGGGTGGGGATAATTTAGATTCACTGCCTATCACACATGATGATGTGGAGGCATGTGCCAAAGATGCTACATAAGAGGTACATACCCTAGAGTATAGACATCGACAAACATGACATATACACATTATATATACACCTAGATGTAGCATGAAGGACCACACGAGACACCAATGTAGATTGGAAAGATACATGTTATACATTTTTTAAATCATTACATGTACATTATTTCAAAACCAACAAATATATTTTATTTTATAACATAAAAACCCAATTGATATAATTAAAAATTAATACAAATGTTTATAAATGAATAATAAAAATTAAAATTAATAACTACATTGGTAGTAATAAAAATTACTATTTGATGGTTATATTAATACTTATTAGTATTATTATGCATATTATGTATAATAAATAATCATATTAAATTTATTATTAAATATTAATTATATGATTATTTTAGATTCTATAGTAATTTTTAAAATTAAGAATAATTTTAATATTATTAATTATATAAGTAATTAATTAATTATACAAACCATAATATATTAAAAATGATATAATTAATAACTTGTAAATATATTTTCAAATAAAAAATGTTTTATTTATATTATTAAATTATAAATATTAGTTATTGGAATATTAATTATATTAAAAAATAATAATATATTATTAATTAATAATAAATATTAAAATTGATAATTAATAAACATATTACTGATTAATAAATTACTAATATTTATATCATCAAAATTCCCACAAGGATTTATAAATAAGAATTTATAAATTTTATTTATTATACTATTATTTATTCAATCCTTTATTGACACGTTTTTTAAAATCTCAGAACCCTGCCCAATTTTATTGTTTTTAAAAATATAAAAGAGATAAAAAAACTCAATCATATTTCAATGGTTTTTTATTTCCCATGTGATCGTCATATAAAATTTTTTCATATGCATCTCCCATGTTTTCATTCAAATGTTTAAGATGGAGAATGATATCAATGAAGTATTTTCATGAACTATATGTGCTCATTCTTCAAATTTTCCCAACATGTACTACTCAACCACAAAGTTTCATCTATTACTTCCTTTTCATGATGTTCCATTTTTTAATGATTACTTATCACAAAATTTTATATGATTTTCGTTCTCTTATCTATCTTCAACTGTAAATCTAAATTACAACTTTTTGTAACTCACTTTGCATGTGCTTTAAAATTCATTAGTGTGACTTATTAGAATCCACGTATGAACCCTAATGGAGAGGTTGAAGATGATAAAATAACAACGTCATTATAATAAACACTCGACACACATTTCTCTTAAGGCACTGAAAAGTTTCCACTAAAGTTATCGCATATCGAAAAATTTATTGGAATCGTTATTCAGTTTTCAAGATGTGTCATTAAACATCACTAATTTGACTATTTTTTTTAATTTTTAATTTTATTTATTTTTTGATTAAAACTATAAATAAGTAAAAAAATTATTTTTACATAATTTGACTACTATTTAGTATCTAACATTACTAAAATTAAAACAGTATGAAATTATTATAAAAGTCCTCATTCATAGATCCCTTTTATTAGGGGTATTGCCTTAAAAATCATTATTAATAATTATTTTTAATTATTTAAATAGTAAATAGTTTTATTTGATTAATATTATTTAATAGTAAATAATTTTAATTTAATTAATATTTTAAAAATTTTATTAGTAATTTTTTAATAATAATAATTTTTTAATAATTATTAATTAATATTAAATTATATAATTACTAAATAATATTACTCCCATGTAATTAAATATTGTTTAGTTAATAGTTTATAATTTATTATTTTTAAATTATTATTAATTATTTAACTAATAGTTTCCAACTAATATTAATTACTTCAAAATATAAATTAAATAAAATTATTTAGTATTTAATAATATTTATTTTTAATAAAATTTTATTAGTAATTAATATTAGTTTCTAATAAATATTGAAAATTATAATTTAGTAACTAATTAATAATAATAATATAATTATTAGTTATTAAATAATCAGTAATTAAAAATTATTTAATTACTTATTATTAATGTTAATTAAGTAATATTCAAATTATGTCGACATGATCATTGGCCCGTAGGGAGCAGTCGTGTTGTAAGAGGACCCTCGCTGTATAGTAGGGATGGTGGTTTCAGGCCGATGTGAGTCGGAATTTGGAGAAGTGATGGTCTGATAGTGCAAACAAACTGTTTCCGATGTGGAAACTTGTAGCATGGCTAGAAGATGATATCTATCAGTGGTCAAGTTAAAGCAATAGCACAAAACGGGGAAAGGGAAGCACATCGTTTTATCACCGCTAAACAGAAAGCACTCATATGGGGGGGGGTGCTTTATTAGCGCTTTTATTTGCGCTGATAAATTTTTTAACAATAATTTATATAAAATTATTCTATTTATATTCCCAAATAATATTTATTTGTATACATTAAATAAAAAAACATGTTTATAAATAATATATATTTTTTAATAATTCAAATATATATATATATATATAATGTTTTAAAAAAGTTTTTCTAAGATTATAATTATATAAATATATATATATAATTAAATAATTATAAGATTATAATAAATTTCATTAAATAATAAATATATTTATTATATATATTATATTTAGTAGATTTATTAGATTTATTATAGATTTATTATATTTATATTTATTAGATTAATTAGATTCATTATATTTGTTATATTTAATATATTTAATATATTTACTTTATATATAATTAATATATATAAATACTTTTCATATATATATATATATATTAAATATACATGTGTTTCCAATGAATTTGGTCAATAAATATATTGATCATGTGTGCATATATGTTATGTATCGTCATAAATGTTCATTTATACATTACAACCTTCTTATTATTCATGTTGTCCATTGAGGTCTTGTTTTTTATTATGTATATTTTACTAGGCATATGATTAATTCATGTTACCCATATATACTATTATGTTCTCAAAAATACTTATAAAATTACATTAAATATATTTAATTAATAAATTTATATATAACATTTATAATTATTAATTTTTAATTATGTATAAATAATTTTTGAATATATTTATTTGTAATTATAATTATAACTGTATATATATTTAAATAATTATAAAATTATAACAAATACAAATATTATAATTTAATATATATATATAATTATATAAAAATACTTATAAAAATATTTATTTATAGTTATAATTATAAATATATATATATATATGTGTAAATAATTATAAAATTATAATTAATTTATTTATTATACTACTTATAAAGTTATAAATATATAATTAAATAAATATATTTATAAATATACACAAATATTTATAATTATAATTCATAAATAAATATAGATATATTGAAATAATTAAATAAATTATAATATATATATTAATTATATATAATTATATACAAATATTAATAAATAAATACAAATAGTTATGAAAATAATTCTAAATAAATGAAGATATATTAAAATAATTAAAAAATTAATTAATATATTAATTATATATATTTTTAAAATTATAAATATATTTTTTATAATTTTATAATTATATATATATATAATCAAAACTGTAAAAAAATATGTATTTGTTATAAATTTAAATAAATATATATTTATTTAAATAATTATTTATTTATAAAAGATATATTTATTCTTTTCATATAAAATGTTATATATAATTAAATATATATATTTATAAATATATAGAAATATTGATTAATAAATAACGATATTTATATTTATATTTATAAATAAATGAAAATATATTTAAAAAATTATACAATTATAATAAATATATTAATAAAATTATAAATATTAGAAATATAAATTTGTTATAATTTTATAATTATTTAAATAAATATATATATTCATTTCTAATTATAATTATAAATAAATATATATTCATATAAATAATTATAAATTTAGAAGAAATATAATTATATATGTTCATAATCTTATAAATATATATAATTAATATATTTATTATATATATTTCTAAGATTATAAATATGATTATAATATTTCTTGTAATTTTATAATTATTTAAATTATAATTTTATAAATATAAATATATTTATTTAATTATAATTATAATAATAAATAATTAAATATATATTTATCATATATATATTATTATTAATATATAATAATATAAATAAATTATTTACGTTATATCTTTATCAGCGCTTTTTAGCACTGATAATGATAGGCCTTTATCAGCGCTATATTTTTAGTGCTCATAAAGACATTTTTTATGAGTCATTTTTTAGCACTGATAAAGCCATGTTTTATCAGCATTTTCTATATTTGTGCTCTTAAAACATACCTTTATTAGTGTTTTTTATCTAGTGTTGATTAAATTTTGACCATGTTTAATAATGAAACCCTAAATTTCTCCTCCTTCCTCATACCCCTCAAGACCTCGCGAAATCTGATCCCTACCACCACCACTGCCCCCCGCCTCCTCCTCCTCCTCTCCCACCGTCTCCTTCACCCAGCGAATCCCTCCACTGTGAACACACCTTCGTTGAGTGCCTCTATTCCATTACGTGCCTCTCCTCCACCACGTGCCTCTCCTCCGTCATAAATGAACCTCTGCCATGCACTGAACCACATCTCCTTGGTGTTTTTTCTCCTCTTTCACATTCATTTCCTCTCATTGTTTCCTCGGAATTCACTACATCTTTTTATTTTCACTTGATTTTCATGTTTAAGAAGTGTTTTGATAATCCATTAGTGCATAATAGGTTGATCCACGTTTCTAGAGATGCAGTTGTGTCGTGTGAGCATCCTACGTTACCCTGCGGTACACGTACAAGTTGAAAAAATTCTTTAAGGTAGGGATTCTTCTTAGTTTCTCTTTGTTTGTGTATCATGTTGGAGGGATCTTGTAAAGTTCCGACCCGATCAACCACCTGAACAATGCTAATCAGACCATGTTTCACTGAACATAGGTGCACCTCCCCAAATGCCAAAGGCTTCCAACTAGCAACAAGGGTGTAATCAAGTATATTGGGGAGGCTATACCCTCTAGGAATTGGAAATAGTACTGGTTTGAGAATAATAATATAATATGCAGTGGAAGTAGAATAACTTAGTAGACTCAGACCAAACCTGCAAAGTGGAAGCATATCCAATTATAAATATACAATAGATGAAATATAGAAACAACTGCAGTGGAAAGTAAACAAATCAACATGATAAACACCACTTGTAACTACTAATGAAACAAACAAGGCATGCGTCCCTAACAGGTCATACATGTTAATATAAAAGGGATACCATAGCTAACCACTATAGCTACATATAATAATAAGCATTCTGAAATAGGAATGAAACCTAAAAAAATGTAAAACTCCAGCTAGGCATGACCTCAATGTTCATACTAACCTTCATGCCGAACAACACTATGATCCAGATCATGAGGCTGATCCTTTACCTATATATAAAACCATAAACTCCAAATTCATCCCGAAGTTCTCATGTAGGGTGTGAGATAAACATGAGTAGGATACCATCCAATGGTATGTTCCGAGCATAAGTGTTTAATCAGATAATATCACTAATCAAGGTAAACATTATAATGCAATAAATAAACACAACATCCACTGGTGCTTAGCTGCCACCAGGGAGTGTCACCCATTTTGGCCAATGCTGGAATCTCAGAAGTGAAGAGAGACCTTGGCCCATGACCCAATGTACTCTTGAAGTCACAAGTCTTGGTGAACAATCAGGTTCCACCTCAATCACATGTCCCGACACCATGAGCCTCCTGACACCGTGTGTCTTAAAGTACTGATGCCCCAAAGGCATGCCTATATAATAGTATCCCGGTCCCACAGACCCCTACACAAAATCTCACATTGGCTAATTTCACAACAACTTTATGAACAATGATTTCTGTCCTCAAATAATAACTAAAGGAACAACAATATCTTCCCTTCGATAAATATCCAATCCCATGACCTCAATCACATCAAGCCTCATCCCCCAACCAGATAGACTCATCTCTACCAATCGAAGGCTCTTCAACTTCCATGTGGCATCCTAAAACTAGCACCCTCAAACTAATAATACCTAAATCGATACTATCAGGGGAAACTACCCACACGACCAATCAAAACCACATAATTATAGAGTCTACCTGTATACACACGACTCAAATCTTCTCTTTAGCCATCAAAGGTGAACAAGAATCACCAAATAAGAACCTAAGCCACACCATCTTTGACACATCGTGTCCCTATGACCATGTCTCTAAAATCATATGGTCATGCCATCCATGTATCCTAGGACATGCCCAACCTGACAGTTACACCACCTCGAACCCACATCCATGATGCCTATTCTCATGGTCAAAACCACCCAATCAATCCCGGATGAATCCCAACCTGTGATCAACATCACCCAATCCTGATGTCCATGCAATTCCAACCTCGAGTCAAGCCTGTCACAACCCAACAGTTCTCAACACATGTAATTCAATATATATATATATATATAAATCACCTTAAATCACATTAAAAAGGCAATTCAATTTAATGAAATTGAAATGCCTATGTTACCAATTCTAACACAATAGCACGAAGGTATTGAATTCCTCTAAATAGTGTAATCAAGATTAAAAAATTTAAACTAAATAGTTTAAAACAAGAAAAAACAATTATAACCATTTTGGCACCCTCATCCAGATTATCCCATGGAGCGGAAACCTCTAACCTGACCTCACTCACACAATCTAGGTAAGGAATGTCCAGCAACATCCCACAAAGGCATACAATCAATCTAATATGATGAAACATGGGTATCACTCAAAAACATTCATTGCGCTAAAAATCCTCAACCCCCAAATGTTTGCAAAAAATACCCAACAAGGTATGAACCACCTACCTCATACTCATACGATTGTCCTAGTCCAGCATCAGCCTATAATTTAGCCTAGAACGGAGTAGATCTAAAAAATGATAAACAATTATTAATCATAGATAACATGGCTGAGAGGAGAAATCACAAAGAACAACTCAAGAGGAAACAAGGGCTTACCGTTAGGGATCTAATGGATCCGACAATGTTTAAATCAGGGATCGTATGAACAATCTTGAGGAATTTCTTCCCATTGCGCTGCTGCTTACTCAAACCCATCGAGGGTTCTTCCTAGAAAAGTAAAATGAGGCCACTACCCTTTTTAATGAAAAAAATACACTACATGTACGTTGGACTACATGTCATGTAGGTTCTTTAACTGTTCAAAATAAGGCCGAATCCTTCCAATGTCTTGCCTACTTGACTACACGGCGTGCAGTAGGCAGTACACAACATATTAAACAGTTTTCCTCTAATACTCTGTTGACATCCCCACACACCATGTATATACCTTACACTTCAAGAGAATAAAAACGTGTACTTAGATTACTTGTTCTGTTACCCTATGTTAGGCTGTGTGATAGTATGATTCTAGTACTTGTCCAGTTTCCTCTTATTTTATCAAAAACAACTCAAAAGGAAAAAAAGAAAAAAAAGACTCGTACCTCAAGGGAAGAACTAGGTTCTTACAAACATCCTCCTTTGAAGCAATTCCTCTTTGAATTTCCCCTCCATGGGTGGTGAAGAAAAATTCCCGAATAACTCTAACCCGAAGCTCAAATCAGACAAAGTTGCGAAGTCAAATTTTTGGACCCATGGTCCTCCCGTGACGCGACGTAACCCATGAACCTTATCAGGTGCTCCCATGTCACTTCTGACACCCAACCACATCCTGCAATGCATCAATGCCTGCCTCGAGCCCATGGAACTCAAAACACAATGAGGTCCCCTATCCCATGGATGCTCAAAATATCCCAGTGCCTTGCACCTCAATCACAACCACATCCTCATTGCTCTGATGCCCAATGCACCTCATGTATCCCACATCCCTTGGATGTCCCGATGACCAAGGTATCTCAAAACACAGATCCAATGATCCTTCTAATGTCAATCTTCTTATAAATACATATATATGCATATATATATATATAAATATATAATCAAGAACCCGAAATGGTTCCAACCCACTAAAAAACATCTAGTCAGTCCAAAAACATCACGTACACATTCTGTACTCAAAATGGGAATGCCTCAACAGCACATGCCAATCAAAAGTAAAAGGCAACTACAACCACACCCACAGAGTTACTATGACCGTCGTCGGCTCACCAGTCTGCTCAGCCCCTGGCAGCTCCACGGTGTGCTTCTAGCCTGACACACGACTGCCTGAAGCATATCCTCCCTGTGGTGCTGCACCCATCACTGACCATTGAACCCTTATCTGGGTCCCACTATCTATTCCAAGTCCTCCATGTGCAAATAGTCCTTTTCTACCCTCACCTTTTACTAATCATGAATCGAGTTTTGTAGCTTTCACCTACCTCAGTCCCTACCTACCGACAATCTTAGAAGGCTTCCTGCAAAACCTATCAAGATATGTGATCGTTACACATGTCTTGCACTCCTTTAAAGGCCTATCACACTAAGTCCAAACATTCCCTGGTTTCCCACACTGAATGAAAACCACTAATGAACTTCCATGATGTGGTCTAGTTGAGTCATTATCTTGACTAAATTTCTAGAACACATCTTGACCTTGTTTCATACCATCTAAACCATCGCTTGAATCCACTGCCATCCCAAGGGGGACGTTTCTATCAGGTTTACTCCATAAATGAGTTCTTGATTCACTACCTTTGAGAACAACTACATCCTAAATATGATCACATGAACCCAAATGGCATGTCGTAATCCATCCTTGAAGAACCTCTCCCTCAAGGTTTCATCACTTACCATGATTGGTGAAAATTGAGACAACTTAGTGAAAGTGGCATCATATTCCATAAAAGACTTGTCACCCTGCTGAAGGCTCAAGAACTCCTACGATCTATCCCCCTTAGCATCTTTAAGAAAAAGATCACGAAGAATCAGTCCTCGATGTCCTTCCAGGCCATTCCCTTGTGTCTGTGAGCATGAACCTCCACATCCCACCAGCACTTCGACAGTATTCTCATCATGTACATCGCCAGCTTGAACCTCCACCCTAGAGGCATCTCGAGCTTCTCTAAAATCATCTACATGATCTATATCCAGTTCTCAACCACCTGTAGAGCACCCTCACCCTGAAAAAGTGGCGGGTTCTGCAACTAGAATTCCATAGTAAGGTAAGACATAGAGGGATCCATTCCCTATACACCTCTATTTATCCCTGAAAAAACATGTACCAAACTAGATTGGAGCTACTCATCGAGCCACAGCCCGAACACTGTGAAACCTAGATGTTGATCTGCCTACACTGGATCTTGAACCTAATCATGTCCCTATGCTTGTGCCTATGGCTCATGCTCTACCTTCCCCTCATGGGTATAAACCTGATCGTGCCCTTTTTTCACTGTGCCATCACCCACCTGACATTCCATTGAGCTATCTAGAAAGAACCAGTTGAGTACCATAAATAGTAAGCCAACCCACATATATTACAACATATATATAACACATTTATGGAAAGAAGTAAAGAGGAAGCACATAACAACTACCCTTACCCTCCCCTATCACAACCATTCCCCATCGCATCCTGACCTCATGGCCTCTTTACCCTCCCTTAACAGAGCCATGTATCGAAAGTACCTCTAGCCACGTCCGTCCTGACAACCATTGTTGCCTCAAACCGAAGACCAAGTCACCCAATCTTGGTTATCAACATTACCTCACCCATAAAACCTGCATGCTCGAATACGATCCATACCCAAATCTTCCACCACATGAAATTCTATAAACATATAAATCATAGAAGATCAGATTTCATAAAACAATCAATTGTATCACATCATAGAATTTGATATTATTCACATGGTATTATCACTTCACAAGGAATAAATGCATATATTAAATTGAAATAACCTAAAAATGTGACTATTAAAAGCCAAACAACCACACCTTGCCTTATCGGGCCGAGGTCAAATTATTCCATACCGTACCAGGGAAAGGGTCACTCGTCCCAATAAATAACCATAACAAACCAAGTGATCCCCCAAGGTGGTAACCATATAAACTATAATTTGAGAAAAAGAAAAATAGCAATTTCCACCCAAGAAAACTTTGTCCATCCATCATACCTGGGGCTGCAGGCACCCAAGCACAAGCTAGAATCCTAGTTCTAATTACAACCTATCTCCAGTCTACCATATCCCAAATAGTAAAGCAATAGAAAATAAAGGTATTCTTGATCTCATTAGTAGCCAATGAACCACTGCTACTAAATACTATTCAAGAGGAACCTCCTCTGATACCACTTTGTAATGTCCTGACCCGAACAACCACCCGAATAGTGCTAAATAATCTAGGTGTCGCTAACCTTAGGCACACCTCCCCAAACACCAAAGGCTACTGAATAACAATGAGGGTGTAATCAGGTATTGTGGGGATACTATACCAATTGGGAATAAGAAAAGGTAATAGTCCAAGCATTATAATATAACATTTAGTGGAAATAAAATGACTTAGAAAACTTTAACTAGACCCGTAGAGTGGAAACATATCAAATTATAAATAAAAAACAGAATAAATATAAAAACAACTGTAATGGAAAGTAAATAGAGTATCATGATAAACACCACTTGTAACTACTACTAAAACAAATAGGACATGCATCCCTAGTGGATCATACAAGTTGATATAAAAGGGTTCCCATGGATAAACATTATATCTACATATAAGAATAATCATTCTGATATAGGAATGAAAGAAAATCAAAATTAAAACTTCATCTAGGAATGATCTCAAGGTCCATACCAATCTCCATGACAAACAACACCATGATCCATCTTCTGAGGATGATCCTTTACCTACACATAAAACTATAAAGTATACACATGTCCCGAAGGGAATGTATATGGTGTGAGAAAAATCTCAGTTGGATTCCACCCAATGGTGCATTATGAGAATAAGTGTTTAATAATAAAAAAACACTAAAAAAGTATAAATTACAATGAAAGAAATAAACACAACCTCTAATTTTGGTTAGCAACCACCCGGGAACCATAACTATTGGGGGTCATTACCCACACGAGTGGTCAAAACCACCTCATAACAGAGTCTACCTTAGTGCACATGGCTCAAACCAGCACTTTGCCCATCACAGGTGAGTGATAGTCACCGAATAAGAACCCAAGCCACACCATCTTTGACACCTCATGTCCCTACGACCATCTCGCTCAAATATGATGGCCATGACATATAAATATCCCAGTACATGCCCAACCTAACAGTCACACTGCCTCAAAATGATGTCCATAATGCCCAATCCTATGTTCAAACCCACGAGAGAAAATCTAGGTGAAGCCCAACCGGTGATCAACATCACCCAATCCTGATGGCCATGCCATCCCAACCTCGGGTCAAGCCGATCACAACCCAAACATTCTCATCACATAAAATTCAGCAGTTACATATATATAAATCACCATGAATGACTTTAAATTGGTAATTCAATTTAAACAGATTGAAATGCATAAGTTGCTAGTTCTAACACAATAGAATAGAGGTCTTGAATGCCTCTAAACAATATAATAAATCCTAAACAATTTAAAATAAATAGTTAAAAACAAGAAAAAATAATTATAAAATTTTTGGATCCCTAGCCGAAATGTCCAATGGACCAGCGACCTCTAACCTGACCTCACTCGAACAATTTATGTAAGGGAATGACCAATAGCATCCCACAACGTTTACTGCCAATTCAATATGAATAAAAAGGTTTCTTTCTCAAAACCCATAATTTCTCTAAAAATATGAAACCCAGAAATGTTCACAAAAACACAAAACAATGTATGTACATCCTACCTCATACTAATACGATTTTCCTCATCCACCATTAACCTCTAATTCGGCCTAGAATGGAGTTTATCTGCAAAACGATAAAAAATGATCAACCCTAGATAACATGGTAAAGAGGAGAAATCATGAATAATGGCTCAAGAGGAAACACGGTCTTATCATTTGGGTTCCAACGGATCTGACAGTGTTTAAATCGGGGTTCAAACAGACAATTTGGGTGAATTTATTCCTATGGTGCGGATGCTCATTCAAACCCATCAAGGGTTGTTCCCAGAAATGTAAAACGGGGATACTTCCCGTTTAAAAAAATACACGACATTTATATGGGACTAAATGCTGTGCAGGTTCTTTTACGATTCAAAAGACAACCTAATCTTATCAAGGTATTGTAGATTTGACTACACGGCTTGCAATAGGTACTATATGGTGTGTACAATATTTGGTCCACTAATCCCCTACTGACATCCCTACATGCCATGTATACCCCTTACAGAGCCAGAGAGTATACATCGTGTACTTGTATTACACAACGTGTAACCCTAAGTAATGCTATGTGACGTCTGATTCAAGTACATTCCCAGTTTTCACCTGTTTTCTCAAAAACACATCAAAAGGAAAAAGAAAAAAAAGACTCATACCTCAAGGGAAGAACCGAATTCTTAAATATCTACTCTTTCATTCTTATGGTTTATAGTTGTGCCACACTAATGAAGTATAAGATTTAGATAATTAAATAGGAAGGGGAAATGGGGTTTTTTCACATGTTATTAGATTTTGATATTGATGGTGATGTTTTGAATTTTATGGGCTAAATGACCCATTGAAAATCATGACCATAGGTGGTCCTTGTTTTTTCAATAAAGGAATTTCATGTTGGTTGGTTCCTATTGAACATTTGAATAAGGAAATTTCTAATTTACATATACTTGGATAACAAATGAATTCCCCAGGATGATACAACTTTTGTGATAACCCATGGATTAACAAGAGGTACTTTGTAAAATCTAAAATTGTGTTTGTCTGGTTTGAATAGTGTTGCAGTTGTGGGAACGGTTGTGTGTCATGGAATTTAGGTTGATGAATCCATAAATGGTACCTAACATAGTTTTTCTTTATGAAAATTTCTTTAAAAGGTTCTTGAATATTTTGGTACTTTATGTTTTTAACTTCATGAATGAGTTTTTGAGAGGTAAGAATTCTCTTGAGACATATAATGATAATCTCTCCACTTTGATTCTAGAGGTTACTGATATGAGTTCAGTTAAGGATTTTATAATGAATAGTCTTTTTAATGTCATTTATAATTTATTTTTGATGATTTTAAAAAATATACTTTGGAAAATCAGATTGTATATTAGTTTAGTACCATATTTAGTTTCTTGTGTTAAATAGTTATACGATACTGTATTCTCTATAAAGTAGGCTTCAAGCGTGAAAAAATATTTTGAATTTGAATCCTTACACATTTTTTGATTACATTAACAAAAGGAGAGGCTCTATAATGTAGCCTCATTTTTTATATAGAAAGTAGATAGTTAAATATCCTATAGGTGTGAAATTTTTTAAAGATATTATTTTTAGAAGTGGATGGTGTAATGGTAAGTAGTCCAGAAGTTATGAATATAATTTTTGGTTATTTAAATATGGGTTTTTTAATAGTGATATGTTAAGTTATTCTTCTCATTTTATTTAGAAAATGTTTTTGAATGTAAGATTGATTCATTGAAAATTAAGAGTGAAATTAACTATTAATCAATAGTGAAAGGTTTTAGCTGGTCATAATACAAGTGTTAGAATGTCTGCACATTCAATGGGGAGACTTCCTTAAAATTTTGTAAGGTGGTGAAACTGGATGAACAACTGATACTTACTATAAGGAACTGGTAAAACATGCACAAGAAATATGTGATAGATGTGTTTTTGGAATACTCATAGAGAAGAAAATGAATTGCACAAGGATATTTGGAAAATTACATGAGAATTTTATTTTAGTGATTTTGTTATGGGTTCACTTTTAATACTAGAGGATCAATTGGGATTCCTCCTGATTAGATGTTCTAAGAAGGCCTTAACCAAGAATGTGGTATGGTTACTTTACTTATATGTTCATGAGGGATACTTCTAAGATCATAATGAGTGGTTGATGAAAACAAAAATATTAACTATAAATGAGATGTGTAATGAGTGTAGATTATATTGTGATGTATTAAGAGTTAGTACATGAATAGTTCCAGTCCATGATAGACATGTAGTTTCTTATGGGTCTAGATAGTTAAGAACACATAAGAGAAACTTCCCAAATCCTTTCCTAGATTTGGAAATAGTGGTTATTACCAAGAGGTGTTATTGGAGTACAATAAAAAAAGTGTTTGAAATATATTTAATCACAAATTGAAATGAACCATTCATAATGGATAAGGTATGAGTACCTATATTCTGTTATATTTGACTTAATATATACCCTCAAGAAGGGGAACATTTTTTCTAATGTACCATATTTTAAGGATCAATCTTAGGTAGTACACGATTCAATCATCAAGTGTAATATGGTTTCCCACATTGATGTGATATGAATTTATGTTCAAAAGTATCATTTTCATGTGAAACTTATGTTTTTATCTATAAATTATTCACTCCTTGGAAGTATTATAGGAGTAAACAGTAGTATTCATATTATCTATTCACGGGAGACATGATTAACCTTTTATAGATTAATATTTTATAAAATGTTGGTTATTTTTGATTTATGTATCCTTTGTAAAGTGATTCTATTGGGATTTATGTCTGTGAAAATTCCTTTGTGACTCATTTAAAATGATTCAAGTGTTTTTAAATGTTTATTAAAAAATTATATGTGTTCAACATACGTTTTTTTGTTCTGAATACCTTTAAAATTATTTAAACACTTGGAATGGACATAGGTTTCATGACAAGCGTTTTTCAACTCATTTGATTAGATTTTAGAAAGGGGTGTGAATGTTTTGAAAGCATATGTAATGCTGGTTTCATTTTAACATGGGGTGTGTGAAGTTTTAAATGATAATTTGTTAAATATAGAGGGATTTAATTCATTTTAAATGATTAAAATTGTTGGGTCATGAATTTTTCTTGACTTCTTAAAAAATGAATTATGGTTTTTAGAAATGGTGTTTGAAAATGATAGGTTTATTTTAAATATGGCATGTTATTTTAAATAGTAATTTGTGTATATGGTTGGGTTATTAATGGGATTTAAATTTTGATTTTAAAAATAGATTTTAAAGGAGACTGAAAGTCTATATATTTTTTTTAGCCTTGGTAAAATTTTATATAAATATTTTCTGTATTTATTTTTTAAATACTAATATCACTGACTCAAATAAGATGGATATGAATAAATAATGGATGGATGCCAATCTTTGGACAAAGTAGTATAAAGATGGAGTGAAAGTGTTCATCATGTTTGAAAAAGATCATGCATATGACCCTTATCAAATATTTTTTCCATGTTTATGATGTTTTTATTGATGAAAAGTTAGTCCAAAGGAGTTGGAAGAACACATGATCTATCATGGAATATATTGAAGCTATAAATGTTTGAATAAACACATAGAAAAAGAGAATGTAGTCAGTGGGTGGGATAACACCGCATTTTATGGATCATCTGATATGATTTAAAGTATGGACAATGAAGAAGATTGTATCGAGGATGAGATTACAAATTTTAAGGATCATGAAGATTGTATTGGGGAAATGACAAGGGCAATTGAAGATGAACTTTGTGATTTCCCAAAATTATTTGAGAAGTTAAAAATTTGGGAGAATATTCCATTGTATGGTGGTTTCACTAAATATACAAAATTTTTTAAGTTGTATTGGAGCTATGTAATTTTAAAGTAGGCAACAAATGGAGTGGAGCTAATTTTATGAAATTACTTGTTCTCTCGAATGACATGTTCCTAGAAGATAATGATCACTCGATCCAACGTACGATGTGAAAGGAATTCTATGCTCTATGGGTATGATATATGAAAGAATACATGCTTGAAAAAATGATTGTATACTATTTCACAAGGACCACAAATCACATAGAGAATGCCAAAAGTTTGGTGCTTATCAATACAAGAAAGATGAATATGGCCCTTTGAAATTTTTATGGTACTTTCCAATCATTACATTGTATATGAGCCTATATATATGTGAGGAGACACCATGTAAATTAATGTGGCACATAGATAGAAGAAATATATTTGGGAAACTAAATCACCCAACAGAATCTCCTCAGTGGAAGAAAATTGATCAGGAGTATCCTGACTTTAGAAATGAGCCAATAAACCCTTATCTTCCATTATCTACAATAGAGTGAATCCTTTTGGTTTTTAAAGTAGCACTCATAGTTCATAACTAGTTATATCGGAAAATAATAGCTTTCCACCATGGTTATGCATGAAATGAAAACACATCTTATTATCTGTGCTTGTATCCGGACCGAAACAACTAGGTAATGATATTGATTTTTATTTATCTCTATTGATCGAGGATTTGAAATTATTATGGGATTTTTGTGTTACATTGTATGATGCTTATAAAAATAAATATTTCACGTTGAGATATATGTTTTACAAGATGATAAATTACTTTTGTGCTTATGGAAATTTTTTAGGATATAGAATTAAAGGATGTCATAGGTATCCCATCTGCGAACAATGTACATAATCAATTAGGTTGAAACATTCATCGAAAATAATGTTTCTAGGACATCACATATTTCTACCCCGACAATATAAGTATCGATCTTAGAAAACATCATTCTATGGAAGTTTATAAAAACACATAGCACCATATCCACTAACAGGTGATCAACTGTTTGAGAAAGTAAAAATGTGGACACTGATTTTGGAAAACCATTTTTGAAAAACCGTTCAAAAACCAGTTGGATGAAGAGATCAATTTTTTTTTGAATTACCATAATATAATTTTCTATATGTCAGACACTTTCTTGATGTTATGCATATTGAAAAAAATTTATGTGATAGTGTCATAAACATGTTTCTAAATGAACCCAACAAAACAAAGGTTGGAATTAAGGATAGGTTTGACATGGTTGACATGGGAATACGAGAAGAGTTGGCGCCAATAATGGGTGAAAAAACAAACTTTTATTCCTCTAGGTACTTACACTCTTTCAAGGTAGAGTAGATACCAATTTTTCAACTTCTTTAATGACATAACGGATCCATAGGGCTATTAATCCAATATCAATAATATCATGTCAATGAACAATTTAAAGTTAAAGGGTTTGAAATCACATGACTAACATGTTTTGATACATGATATTATGCTTATAACTTTATGATGCATTTTTTCCAAGAATTTTCATCATACATTAACAAAACTATGTTTCTTATTCAAATCAATATGCAGCAAAGTTATAGACCTGATGAAATTGTCGAGTATGGAAAGAGAAATTGTCATCATATTATGTGAATTGGAAATGTTTTTCCTGAACAAATTCATTGATATGATGGTTCATTTGATGGTTCAATTGGAGAAAGAGATTTGACTATGTGGTCTTATAAACTATAGAAGTATGTACCCCATTGAATAGTATATGAATATTTTGAAATGGTATGTCAAAAATTGATGTCATCCATAGGGTTGTAAAGTCAAGTGATATATTATTGAGGAATCCATTGAATTATGTACCGAATACCTATCCAATGTGGATAGAATTGTTCAACCAAATTCATAATGCACTGGGCCGCTTGTGGGTGTAGGAATTTCTAGAAGAGATATAGTCACAATCAATATTAAAGATCAGGAGCAGTCCCACCTTTTTGTTTTTAATAATAGTTCGGAGGTTTCACCATATGTCAAAACCCACAAATAAATTATTATTCATTTGAATCCATCAAGGGATGAATGATGGATATCAAATACACATAATCAGTAGTTTATAGGATGGTTTTTGGACCATATTTTTAAGGGATCATATGAAAATCCATATTCAATTTCAGATCAAATTCAATGGTTAGTCAGAGGACCAAGTGTGTATGTATTATCTTACAAAGGTTATGTAATTAATGGTTATAAATTATATAAAAATGACCATGATGAATATAGTATCATGAAAAATAGTGGAGTTACACTCATTGCTGAAGTGATGCATGATGCTGGTACTAAGGACAAAAATCCAATTTACACGAATATTTCATACATTGGCATCATCAAAAAAATAAGGGATTTGGATTATATAACATTCCAGGGGATGATTTTTCAATGAAAGTGGGTTGATAATAGGAGTTCTATTAAAAAAGATGAATTGGGATTCGTAAAAGTTGATTTCAGTAAGGAAGGGTAAAAAAGACGAGTTGTTTATAATGGCATCACAGGAAGTAAAAATATTTTATGTTATAGATCTTGAAAACCAAAAGTGGTCAATTGTTCTATTATTGACCAAAACCACTAAAGGGCCATATGAAAATTTAACGAAGGATGACCCTTTCATTAGAACATCACAATCATTTTTGTAACACACAAATGATTTAATGAAACATTTTCTTTAAATATTTTTTATTATTCAATAGATTTTTTTACACACAATCATGAGTTTAAAAGAAATATTAAATGACCTTATTATAAAATTACCCTTATATCCTAGCTGTTAGGTTAGAGGTAATAATTATAACTAACTAAAGAAAATTGATTGTGAATTCATTGGCTATCAACTATTTATGGAAAATATAAATCAATTAGGTGTTTTTTTAATGAATTACTTTTGGTAATGAAATTAATATGATATATATGAGTTATATACTTAATAAAATATTTTTTATATTCATATAATGGATATTTTAGTCATAGGGTATGAATAAAACCCTTTTTTATGTATAAAAAAATCTTTTAAAAAAAGTTTAATTTTACACTTTTTAATGGATAACCCATTTTAAATTAATATTTTGACACATTAATAATTTTTATATGGAATAATAAACATTTTATTTTGAATTGGGATGTAAAAATTTTCTTTGGATGAATTTCTGATATTTTTGTAATAACTTTCATGTTTTTATGAATAGTAAAAATACGCTAAATTTTAATTGAAAATAACTTTTTTCATTAAAATAATTTAAAATGTTAAATTATATTATTGAATGGTTTAAAAGTATAAATAGAATATATTTTTACCTTTTAAGATAATTTAGGTCATCATAATTAATTTTATAATAAATTCTGATGTAAAAACATTTCAATATTTTGCAATATTTTAACTGTTAGAACCCATTTTCTCAATTCAAGAATGTGATTAATTTTAAATTAATTAATGCAAATTACATGTTGTTATTTTTGAAGAATGGATTCCATATTTATAATCAGTATGTTCAAATTATGTTAATAAGCTACATTTATTTTTGGGTATTATGAATAGTATCGTTGACAATTATTTTTATTACCATGGTTAAAGGTAAATATGGTAATTATAGGTAAAAATATACTATAAAATTACCTTAAAACCTATAAAAATACTCTTGTATGAGTAAATTAGACCATTATAATTTATGTTTTGAAATGGAATAACTTAATGGACACTAACCTATGAATATGACATGAATATAATAAAAACTAATGAATGTGACAAAATGTCACAATCACATTTTATATAAGTATATTAATTTAACTACATGGATAACTAGGAGGTAATATCGACTATAGAAAGTTTCTAAAAATCTAAAAGAACTAACTAAGAATATAAATTTATTCATATTTTTTAGATATTAAATAATTAACATTAATGATGAAACAATAGTGATATAGAAATTATTTTAATAATAGAAATATCAAAAAAACATAAAAATATAAAAATAAATATCATATGAGATAATTAATGTGATCCACAAATTTTATAGGATAATATTACATGGTAGGAGTGTATTAAATATGTTTGTTTCAATTTATATTCTGTGTGTTTTTTATTTAAATCTAGATAAATGAATAGATTCAAAATTGACACTATTGATATTTTATAACAATAACATTTTATTAAATTATTTGAAAATCATAAATATATTTAAAAATAATAAATTGATAATTATAAGGTCTAAAATTTCATAAAATATTCAATTATGTTTAATTAACACCATATAAGTAAATATTTCTAACCATTAAATATTTAGAATGTTTTTACCACAATTAAAATTAAATAGAATAACTAAGTGTCAATTAAAAAATATGGTTAAATTTAAAAATTAACGTGTAAAACATTTATAGGTCGATTATTTTACAACATTATCTCATATCATCTTAGAATTTGGTACATTTGGGAGGTTTTTGGGTATGTTTTGATTTTGTTATAAATTATTATTTATGGAATTTCCAAAAGTGACCCTCACCTCAATTATAAAAGGGAACCTCCTCCCTCACCACTTAACTTCATTTTTAGCCTTAAATCTCTGACATAAATTGCAATGTTTTCCTTATAAACTTACCTATTTTCATTCTAGAGGTTCTTTTCATGTTCAAAGACCAACTTTATTGCACTAAGAAGAGATTTAGAGGATTCACATTGAGGAGGAGGTAATCTCTTCTACCAATTCTTTCAAACATCTTTCTTATTCTACTTCGTTTTCATTATTTGTTTCACTATAAGGTAAAAAAATCCGCATAAATAATATACTTATATGTTATTATAAATATGAAACAACCATATTTCACCTTCTATCCATCCTATGAAAAATGAAATCATCATGCGTGCGTACGTACGACTTACCTTCTCCATGCTGTAGTGTAATCTGTTTTTCACCACCACATTACATGGATGGGTATAATGATGGAAATAATAAATATGTATGATTATTATAACATGTTACTAATACTAAAATATTATACACCATCCAATTCAATACCATTCAAAATTTTTGGGATTGATATCATCGCTCGTGTGTACGTACAGACTACTGTCTCCACGATGCAATGCGATTAATTATACATGATCTTAATTAAAACTTGATTATATATATTAATTTACTGAATAAATATTATATATATTATACTAATATCATTATATAAATGATTAAACTATATCATAATGAGTGTAACATGATCTCATTCGACAACTCTTTCATAGGAACCTAAATCAGTCAATATCTGAATAACGAGTGACAATGAAATGTTACTAACAAATAGATGATAATATAATCATATATGATTCATAAAAATGATTAGGATTCAATAATAACTGAATAAAATTATTTAAATCATTATATATGATGTTCAGATACATATGAAGGATATCAGACCTAAGGTAAGGGATAATTATAGAATCTAATTTTTATCCGAGATTGTTTATACATAGTATTTAATAGGGTATATTTATCATCAAAATACATGTTTCATAATTATGTAATATTATTTCTATTCTTATAAAATTTTTTAAATTTAATTTTACCCATTGGTGAATTTTTATTAAATAGTATGAAAGGAATCTTTTGTAGTTAATTGATTTGAGTTACTTTTTGACTTTTCGAACAAAAGTACGAGGAGAATGTTTTTTAACTTTTACGACATGAATGGAGTATTATAGTGTCATGAAAACTTATTTCCATGAATCTTACTATAAAAAATTTCAATGTTATTTTCAAATGAATTCATTTCTTTTAAAATTGTGTGGAATTTTGGGAAAAGAAAACATTTTTGAAAAAGAAGGATATTTTCCTCAGGAATTAAGTTCATGTGTTTTATAAAAATTATTTTCAATCTAAGATGACATAGGGTTAAGTTTATATGCATATTATTACTTTAATTTTATTGTTTTTATAATGGAATTATTTTTATGAAATCCATTTATTTTAAATGGATTATGATGGAATTTTTTTTAAGAAACCAATTTTATGTCATCAGTTATGATATAGTAAATGATTTTTGCTTTTGTGGAACATATACGAATAGTATCATTATGAGAAGGGTGGGACCTATATATCCATTCAATGCATTGGGTAAAGATTTATATCTCATGATATAGACAAAAATTAAATGTAAAGTATGTCAGGTTCAGTAATATAGGACTGGAATGAGGAGTGAACTCGGTTCAGTAATGGAATTTTTCTTCTATGATGGTATTAGAAACGAGCTTTGAATAATATGAAATGATTTCCTATGCTTATATGTGTATGAGATGAATATTCATATCATATTTTATGGCTATTAGGATTAAATTTCACTTTTATGATTTATCACATGACATTGTATTCTAATCTTTTATATGCAAGAAAATATATTCAAATGTTATGTTCTTATGATTATAATATGATTGATATTTACCTTGTTTAACCTTATTGAACATTTAAGATCACCCTTTCATATGTTTCTTTTCCCTAGGTATTGAATAAGGGTATGAAGTATGATAGGTCAAAAAGGAGTCTAGTTTTGAAGAATTAAGTGGGAAACAATGTAGATATTTTATGAACCAGTTGTTTATGTTTCCCAGTTTCTAAAGAAACTAAACCTATACAGTCCTGGTGTGGATTTTATTTTGTTATTTAATAAATATTATTCAATGTTTAAGTAGTGTCTACATTTAATGTATGGGTCGTTATAGTTGGTATTAGAGAAAAGGTATAGTTAACCTTTGGAAACATATATGAGGGAACCATAGTAAGAACACTAAGGATATGTCTAATTATAGGTTAAAATACAATCCAAGTGTTTTAATGATGTTAAAGAATAACCTAGGATAAAACTTAAAGCGTCCTAAATTAAAATATTATTGTTGATTTTAGTGGTTTTCCCATTACGATTAGTGTTTCTCACACTATGTTTCTTTCTCTTAGTCAATGGATGGAACCCGATGGAACTGCGTTAATAATGAATGCGACAAGCAATGTAATGATTGTCCCCCTGAGCAACCAAATGTTATGGTAGCTGGAATGAAATATCTTGTAGCCATACTCAAACAAATTCCTCAATCTATGAATCATTTTGGACTTCCAAACAACAAAAGGATGGAGTAACATTCTGTTGAATCGTTTATGAGGAAACGCCCACCTTCATTCATCGGGTGTTCTGTTCCATTAGTGGATGAAAAACGGATCAGTAGAACTAAATAGGTATTTTTAGTTATACAATGTTCTGAACATGATAAAGTCATCCTAGTTTTATATTTTTTGGAAGGATAAGTTGATCAATGTTGTAATCTTATCTAGAATATGAGGCAAATACATGAAATTGAATCCATGGAATGGGGCAAGGTTAAGAAATTAATTTTTTAATAAGTAATTTCTCGTATTCTTTTAACAAATATGGATAAGTAGTACCTTGAACCTATGAAATATGATGATGAATCCGATGGTACCTATGAAAAAAATTTACAAGCCTTTCAAGGTATGCTTTTGGAATTATTATCTAACCTGAGAGTAAAATTGATCGATTCATTAGTGATGTAAAACCAAGTCTCATAAGAGAATTAGCCATAAAGGGTATCAATACTACTAGGAAATTGTTAGATTCTCTCTCAAGGTTGATATGGAGATTGGTGTAACCCATTAGTCATATTGGGTTGACAAGATGATAAAAAAGTAATTCAAAGGAAAATCTAAAGACCACACTGAAAAAAGTCGATTTTTCCCTTATGATCAATGTTTGGAATGAAATGTGGAGGGAATTGTCTTAAAGGGACTATTAAATGTTTTATGTGTGGAAAAGAAGGTCATCAGGCAGTTGAATGCTGAAGTGATGGGAAAAATATTTCTAATGATGGGAATAAAGAAAAGGCTACACATAATTCACCTCGTACACTTCAATGCTACAGGTGGAAGGAAATGGGATATTATTCCAATAAATGACTTAATCCAAGAGTTATTGATGATTATTGACGTCAAAAAACTCTTAAGGACAAAGAAAAAGGAAGGTCACATGCAGTCACTATCGGCGACATGGATTATGATAATGAAGTGGTGAAAGGTACACATACCATCAACTCTAAATCATGAAATGTTTTATTTGATTCTTGATCCATCCACTCATTTATTTATAAATAATTTTATAAGGATATCTTCTTATTACCTCAACAATTAGATATTTAGTTTTCTATGACAACTTATAATGGCACAACGGTCGCATCAAAAGTTTATAATTCTTCTACAGTTAAAGTAAATTGGAAAGTGCTTCCTAAAAATCATGTGATCCTTCCTATAGTGAAATTTTATGTGATTATTGGCATGGATTAGCTTTCTATATATAGAGCGCATATCAATTTCTGAAGAAGGGAAGTCACATTTCATATTCCAGATCAATCTATGATCATATATCGATGCAAAGATGAATATAACCTTCCAATAGAAATTTATTCAATGTTATGGGTCTTCATTACTATAAATAAGGGTTATTTATATAAAATGGTTGGGAGGAAACTCATGATTAAGAATACAACCATTATACGAGAGTTTGATGATGTATTTACAAATGAATTTCCAGGTCTTACACTAAATCATGAACTTGTGTTTTCAATAGATTTCATACTAGGTGCTATGCCTATTTTTTAAACACCTTATAGAATAGAACAAATTGAGTTTCAATAATTGAAGAAAAAACTCCAAGGGAATCTTCATAAGGGATTCATACATACTAGTGTGTCACCTTGGGGAGCACCTATTTTATTTTTTAAGAATAAAGATGGATTAATGAGACTCTTCATTGATTATAGAGAACTTAAAAACATCACTATCAAGAAAAAATATCATCATCCCCATATTGATGACTTATTTGACCAACTATGTAGAGCTCAATACTTTTCAAAGATTGGTCTTAATTCAAGATATCATAAATTAAGGGTCAAAAAGGAGGATATAAAAAAGATGACATTCCATACAAGGTATGGACAATATGAATTTATAGTGATTACTTTTGGTCTTAATAATTCCCATAATATCTTCATGGATTTAATGAATAGATTATTTAGAGACTATAATGATCAGTTTTTGGTAGTCTTTATAAAAGATATTCTTATCTATTCAAAGAGCAAGTAAGAACATGAATATCACTTGAGAATTGTACAGAAGACCCTGGAAAAGGAGAACCCTTATGCCAAATTTTCCTAGTCTGAATTTTGGCTTCAAAAAGTTTTATTTTTGGATAAAATAAGCTTAAGATAGGGGATTTATGTGGATCCAGTAAAACTAGAGGTTATTGAAAGATGTTTGAACCAACAATGGTAACTGAGATCTGAATTTTTCTTGGTTTGTCTGGATATTATCAACATTTTGTGAAATATTTTTTACGATTATCTAATACACTCACCAAGTTGACTAGGAAAGGATTTAAGTTTTTTTGGATAGAGGAATGTGAAGAGAATTTCAACAAACTAAAAAGAAGGTTAACCAGTGAACCTGTGATCACACTACCATGTAGTAGGGAAAGGTTTGTGATATACAGTGATGCATCCAAGAAGGGGGTGGGAAGTGTTATCATGGAAAATGATATGGTGGTAGCTTATGCCTCATGAAAGTTGAAAATCCATGAGCAAAATTACCCAACTCATGATTTGGAGTAGCTACGGTAATCTTTTCATTAAACATATGGAGCTATTATATTTATGGGGAAAGGTGTGGTATTTGTAATGATCTTAAAAGATGAAAGTATATTTTCACACAAAAGAATATGAATATGAGCCAAAGATGATGGTTGGAGTTTATTAAATATTACGACTTCTCAATATATTACAAACTTGAAAATCAAAAAAGGTGGGAGATGAATTAAGTTGACAATACCATGATAGCCTATCCATGATGAGTATCAAAAAAGATACAATATGAATAGATTTTCAGAATATGGATCTTGAAATTTTAAAGGAAGGGAGGAAATAATATCTTTCTCAAATGAATGTTCAACCATCAATATAAGTGAAGATTAAGGAGGTGCGTAAGAAAGATGTATAACTTTAAATAAAGGTGAGAAATGTTCCTGAATTCAACCTTGATTGTTATGAAATAATAAGGTTCAAAAACCAGGTTTCTATTTCTCCCATACCAGAATTAATGAAGAATATATTAGATGAGGCTCATATTTCTTCATTCTCTATTCACCCTCAAATCACAAAGATGTATAAGGACCTAAAATATTAGTTCTGGTGGGATGGAATGAAAAGAGATATCACTGAATATGTCTCTCGATGATTAGTCTGTCAGCAAGTTAAGGCCGAGAGAAAGAAGTCTAAGGTGATGTTACAACCATTACCCATACAAAAATGGAAATGAGAAAACATCACTATAGTCTTTTTCATAGGACTTCACAATAAATACAAAGGAAATAATGATATCTAGGTTATAGTTGATCGCCTTATGAATTTGTCACACTTCATTACTATTAGAGAGGATTTATCTCTTGAACATCTTGCTAGGATATATGTAATGGAAGTCGTAATATTGCATGGAGTATAAGTTTCCATTATATCTGATCGAGATACAAGGTTTACCTTGATGTTATGGTGAAGTCTTCATCATGATCTGGATATAGAGTTTTGTTTTATCACTACTTATCATCCTCAGACAGACGGTCAATCCTAGAGGACAATTCAAAATCTGAATGACGTGTTGAGATCTTGCTGTATGGATTTAAAATGTGGTTGGGACCAAAACCTACCAATGGTGTAATTTTCTTATAATAATAGATTTAACTCTAGTATTTAGATGGTCCTCTATGAATCCCTCTATTGAAAAAGTGTAGAAATCTAACTTGCTGGGATGATGTTGGGGAAATAATGATATTATGACCGAAACTTGTCGTTGAAATGGAAGAAAAGGTCAGATATATTCAACAACACATAAGTGCATCTTAGATTCGACAAAAACGTTATGATGACAACCAAGGAAAAGTCATATAGTTTGAATTGGGTGATGATTTGTTCTTACGAATATCTATATAGAAGTGAGTGATGATATTTGGAAATAATGGTAAGCTGATCCCTAGGTATATCAGTCCTTTTGAAATTTTATATTGTGTTCAGAAGGTATCTTACCAATTGGAGATTCCATAGAATCTCTCTCAAGTTCATGATGTGTTACATGTACCTCTGCCAAAAAATTACATACATGATCCTTCACATGTACTAAGCTCAGAAGTCGTACCACTGGAGAAAAATCTTTCTTATAAATAACAACGGATAGAGATTTTGGATCGTAATGAAAATGTTCTATAAAACCAGACCACTCGCTTGGTTAAGATTTTATGGAGGAACTGACAAGTTGAAGAATCTATATGGTAACTTGAGTATATGATGAGGGATATTTATCCTCACCTATTTGATTCCAAGTGAGGAATTTAGAGGATAAAATTCAGTTTAAGGGGGGTACAATGTAACACCCGAATGTTTTTATGAATTGTTTTTAAATAATGTTTATTCTTCAGTAGATTTATTTCCACATAATATTGAGTTTAAATGAACCATGAAATTCCATTATTATAAAATTAACCTTATAGCCTAACTTTTTGGTTAGTATAAATAATTATAACTAACTTATGAAAAAGCATTGTGAATTCATTGGGTATCAATTATTTATGAAAAATGTAAATCAAGTAGATATTTTTATTTTTGAGTGAATTACTTTTGGTAATTAAATTAATTTGATATATATGTGTTATATACTTAATAAAACATTTTTTATATTTATCCAATGGATATTTTAGTCATAGGGTGTGAATAAAACCCTATTTGAAGTATAAAAACATATTTTTAATGTTTAATTTTACACCTTTGAATGGAGAACCCCTTTTAAATTATTATTTTGACACATTAAAAAATTTTATATGAAAAAATAAACACAGTATTTTGAATAGGGATATAAAAATTTACTTTGGATAAATTTATGATATTTTTTGATAACTTTCTTGTTTTGATGAATAGTAAAAAGGCGATAATTTTAATAAAAAATAACTTATTTCATTTAAATAATTTATATGGTTTAATTATATTATTGAATGGTTTAAAGGTATAAATACAATATATTTTTACCATTAAATATAATTCAGGTATTTTGAATTAATTTTTCATTAAATTTAGATTTAAAAAAATTTCAATCTTTTGCAGTATTTTAACTTTTAGAACGCATTTTCTAATTTCAACAACGAGATTAATTTTAAATTAATTACTGAAATTTCTGTTTTTGAATTTTGAAAATTGGATTCCATATTTGGAATCAGTAGGTCTAAATTATGTTAATATTTTTTTTCCACATTATGAATAGTAACTCTGGTAAATATTTTTATTACCATGGTTAAAGGTAAATCGAGTAATTAAAGGTAAAAATAACATTATAAAATTACCTTAACACCTCTAAAAATCCTATTGGATGACTAAATTTGACCCTTATCATTTATTTCTAGAAATGGAATAACTTAATGGCCACTTACCTATGAATATGGCTGGAATATAAAAAAACTAATGAATGTGAAAAAATGTCACAATATCATTTTATATAAGTATATTAATTTTAATATATGGATAACTATGAGAAAATATCAACTATAGATAGTATTTTGAAATCTAAAATAACTACCTACATCATATAAATTTATTTATAATTTTTTAGGGAATAAATAATTACTATTAATGATGACACAATAGTGGTATAGATATTATTTTACTAATAGAAATATCAAAAAAATGGTTTTAAAAATACTAAGATAAATATAATATGATCTAATTAATGTGATACAAAAAATTTATAGGTTGATATGAAATATTAAGAGTGTATTAAATATTTTGGTTTGAATTTATCTTCTATGTGAGTTTTATTTAAAGTCAAATAAATGAATAGTGTCAAAATTGAAACCATTGATATTTTATAAAAATAACATTTTATTAATTTTTTAAAAAACATAAAAATATTTAAAACATACAAAGTGATATTTATAAGGTTTATAATTTCATAAAATATCCATTTATGTTCAATTAACACCGTATAAGTAAATATTTATAACCATTAGATATTTAGAATATTATTACCATAATTAAAATTAAATAGAATAACTAAGTATCAATTAAAAATATATGGTTTAAATTGAAAAAATAACTTAACAAAAATTTATTGGTTGATGATATTACAACCCTATATCATATAATCATCTAAATTGGGACCTTTTTTAGGTTTTCAAGTAGTTTTTTATTTTATTATAAATTATTATTTATGATGTTTTCAAAAGTGCCCCTAACCTCAATTATAAAAGTGAACATCCTACCTCACCTCTTCCCTTCATTTTGAGCCACCAATATCGAACATAATCTACCATTTTTCCTTCTCAAATTCCCTATTTTCATTCCACAGGTTATGGTCATACTCAAATACCATCTCTAGTGCTCTAAGAAGAGATTTAGAGGAAGTACGTCGAGGAGGAGGTAATCTCTTCTACAGATTCTTTCAAAACTTTTTATTCTTCTACATAATATTAATTAGTTGTTTCATTATAAAGTAATAAAAAAAGTATGAATAATATACTTTTATGTTTTTATAAATATGAAACAACTATATTTCACCTTCAATCCATCCTATGAAAAATGAAATCACCACGCGTGCGTATGTACGACTTACCATCTCCACGCTGTGGTGTATTCTATTTTCCACCACCAATGTAGATGGATGGGTATAATGATTTAAATAATAACTATAAATTATTATTATAAAATTTTAATAATCCTGAAATATTATACACCATCCACTTCAATACCATTCAACATTTTTGGGAATGATATCATCGCTCGTGCGTACGTATGGCCTACCGTCTCCACGATGTGATGCGATTCATTCTACATGATCATCATTAAACCATGATTATATACATGAATTGAATTAATAAATATGATATATATCATACTAATAACATTTTATTAATTATTTAACTATATCCTAAAAAGTGGAACATGAACTTATCTGACAAATCTTAGATAAGAACATAAAACAGTTAATATCCAAATAACGAGTGATAATGAAATGCTACTAACAAACAAATGATAATATAATCATATATGATATAATAAAAATGATTAAAATTATATCATAAGTCAATAACATTAATTAAATAATTATATAGAAGGATCATATACATACGAAGGATATCAGACCTAAGGTAAGAGATAATTTTACAATCCCATTTTTATCCGAGATTGTGTATACGTAAGTATTTACTGGGGTATATTTATCATCCACATCCATTTTTCCTAATTATTTAATATTAATTACATTCTTCTAAAAAATTTTAAACTTAATTTTACCCATTGGTTAATTTTTATTAAAGGTTATTAAATCAATATTTTGTTGTTAATCGATTGGAGGTACTTTTTGACTTTTCCGGAAAAAGTACGTGGAGAATGTTTTTTAACTTATATAGAATGAATGTATTTTTATAGTTTCATGAAACTTTATTTCCATGAAGTATCCTCTAAAAAATTTCAAGATTATTTTCTACTAAATTATTTTCTTTTAAAATTATATGGAATTTTGAGAAAAAAAATGTTTTTGAAAAATAAAGGATATTTTCCTCAGGAATTATGTTCAAGTGATTTATCAAAATTATTTTCCATCTAAGATGACTTAGGGTTATGTTTCTATACATATTATTATTTCTATTTGATTTTTTTTGTGATGGAATTATTTTTATGAAATCCATTTATTTTAAATAGATTATGATGGAATAATTTTTAAGAACCCCATTTAATTTCAGGGGTTATGCTTTGATAAATGTTTTGTGTTATTATAGAACACATATGAATGGTTTCATTATGAGATGGGTGAGACCTATATATCCCTCCAATTAATTGGTTAAGGAATTAAATCTCATGAGATAGAGATTATTGGAATGACAATTAAATCTAGTTTAGTAATACAGGGATGAAACTAGGAGTGAAATCAATTTAGTAATGGAATTTGTCCACTATGATGGTTTTGGATGTGAGCCTTGACTAATATGAAATGATTTCTGATGATTACATGTGCATTTCATGAAATTTCATATCTTATGTTATGACTATTGGGATTACATTTCACTTTTATGTTTTATCCCATGACATGATATTTTGATCTTTTATATGCATGATAAGATTTTCAAATGTTAGGTTCTTATGATTATGATATGATTGATATTTCCCGTGTTTAACCTTAATGAGAATTTGATCTCACCCTTTCATATCTTTCTTTTCCCCTGGTCATGAAGATGAGTATTATGTTAGATATTTCAAAAATGAGTATAGTTTTGAAAAAATAAGCGGGAGACAATGTAGATGTTTTATGAACCTGTGGTTTATGTTTCCCAGTTTCTAATGACACTAAACCAATACGGTCTTGCCATGGTTTTTGTTATGTTATGTAATAAATATTATTCAATGTTGAAGTAATATCTACATGTAATGTATTGGCCATCATAATTTTGCAGTGTTCCCAATGCAGAGGGAATTTTTTATTTCAGAGGAGACCACAATGAAGGGATTTAGATCATCAATCGAGGGGACAAATACCTTCATCCTTTAAAAAAGAGAAATATAGTGCAATAATCAGGTTACATTTATTTGTAATATATATCATGTTGTCTCAAGTTATTATTATTTTTTGGGGCATTTATGTACACTAAGTTAAATACTAAACCTCTTCTACAGATAATGACTTCCGCATGTGTGAGTGCTCCCAATCCTGAGGAATAACAAGTCTCTCAACTAGATGCTGCTCATAGTGCAGAGGAGTGACCTTCGGTATGTTCTATTTCTCCCATTCCCAAGTAATAATAGGTCTCTCAACCTAATGTTGCGTACAATACAAAAGAGTGACCTTCTGCATGTGATGGCACTCCCAATCCCAAGGAATAGCAGGTCTCTCAACCTTCTACTACTCGCAATACAATGTTATAACAACCTCCGCACATGTTGATGCCGCCACTCTAGAGGAACGTATTAACGATGTTGAATCTAGGGAAATGGTAGGTGATGAAGGACTGCGTCATAGAAAAAGAAGAAGCATCGTAGTTTGATGGTGTTAGAAAAAATCTTATAGACCAAAGAAAGTCATCAAATACGAGGTTGGATGGAATTCACAAAGTCAACATGTTAACCCCAACAAGTCCATGTTCAACATTTATACTAGAATCATCACTCAGTAATCCACACTGATTGACATAGATTTGTGGAACCATTTTCTTACTGGGCTTAATACACTGATGTGGGAAGAGATTATGGTGACGTTATGATATTATTTCTTTATTTTACTAAAAAAGAATATAATGAAACATTGACTTACTCTTTATCATCCATTGTAGAGTGCATTTATAGTTTATGAATCCCACAAGAAGCATGTATTAATGATTTCTAGAAATATTCACAGAGGATTTCACACAACCCTAACTGGAAATCATCTTAAAGATACTAAAGGTAAAATAAAATTGTTCGCACCACTTATCTATGCACACCTAATAACCCTAGCAGAGTGGGATGCGTTTATTGGTCGTCTAGCAGATATGTCTTTTCCAGTACATTGCGTCTAGTTATACATTGTTTGACGATACTGGTATTTATCACTTTGATTTACAATTTTTTATTTATGAAGTATCAATCGAGTGTTGAAAATAAAGAATGAGTATAAAAACCAGTGTACTCCTATTGTAAATCAAGAATGGGGCACGCTTCACTTGAAAAAAATTGGTACATATTTTAAATCTACTGTGATAATTTTTTGTTACATGAAATAACAACATATTTATGTTCTGTTGTTAATATGTAGATTAATGAATCGAAATCCAAAGCCACTTCCATCCCACACCATGTTGATTTTGAAGGAGGAACATATAAATAAAAAAGGAATAATAATAGATGATAACAACAAAAAAGTGTGGGAATCATGTGTAAGTATTACATAATATTTTTTATCTTTACATCTCTATTATGTAAAAATTTTCGTTCTTTTCCTATATTTTTTATCAGACATAGTTACAAGAAGTCGCAACACCTGTTCTGGAAGAACACAAACTATCAGTGGCCATGAAGAGTCCATGAAAGTATGGCCGCATTAGAGGTGTGGGTTTTTGGGTGATACCCCAGACATATTTTGTGAAAAATCAAGAATACGATCAAAGTGAATTAATAAAACTTATGAGAGAAAAAATAACTACCCTTGAAGGAAAATTCCTATGGAAAATAGAGATGATGGAACTTTTAACGAGGGATAGTAAAAGAGAAGAAGAAACTAAATAACATCCACCGCATGAAGATCCCACCCCACCCCTACTGCTATGGAGCATCCATTTCCCTCAAAAAGATGTCTTAGGAGAGGTAATAGATGTTCTAATAAATGTTTTTGTGAAATGTGAATCAGATAGAAATTGATACCTTTCCTGTATTTCTATTATACAAGGTGATAATGACTATGATTTATATCTAGAAACACCTGCCCATCACCTTGTGGTTAGGGATATAGTGTTCAATCTTCATAAGGACACACTACACAACAAACCACTTCCAACAGGTCATGCAGGAGTTTCGATCAATGTAGCCCATGAGTCGAGCAGATAGCTACATGTTCAAATTCAAGAGGATGATATTAATATAGTCAAAAACCTTGTTGTAACATTCATCTAATGGCCATCACATCTTGTAAAAAATCATTTTTGACAAGGAGGTATTCACTTCCAATTTAATTTTCATGCTAAACCTTTAACAGTTAATGAAAAATCTCTGAACCAATGAATGTTACTACAAGCATACCATGAAAAGTTGATGAAACAAAATACCATATCAAAACCGTATAAAGGATCGACCAAATGATCAAAAAGATCTACTAAAAGAACAATTAACACACCCATTAAATATCCACATTTACCATCATTAATGGCTCATGTGGATACAAAGTTTAAAGCTGGTGGAAACCATAAAGTTGAATTTGAAGCAAATATGTATGGAGATAAAGATCCAGAATTCCGTGAGAGCGAAACTGAAATCCTTAACTATGTATGTCTAGGTGGCTCAGTTGTAAATGTATATATGAGGTATGTTATGGTGATTTCAATTTCCAAAAGCTGATAAGTTGTGTTAATTATGACTAAATACATTTCATATTTTTGCAAGGTGTATATATGAAAAACAATTGAATGGATTTTCTCTTGAGTAAAAGTTCAAACTCGTTAGTCCTCAAGTCACCTCAAAAGTAGAAGCTAAAATACAACCCAAAAAAATGGATGAAATAGTGGTAGGTCTCATCAAATCATTTGAAAGAAAAACATCATATGATAGACTATATTTAATCATAATGATGCCTGGGTAAGACTCTATATTTAATAATATACAATTTATTTTCATTTCTTTCAAAACATATGAAACATCCTAAGTTATTAAAAGGAGTCACTATGTTCTTAACCGATGTACTAAATACTATGTGACCATTTTAATCTAACCATTAAATAATTTTTTTTCTTATTTGTTTAGAATTTCAAAAAAAGACATACACGATTTAAATTAGTATGTTATTTAGAGTATGATAGGACCATCATATTTTTTGGTGAATAGTAACATACCCTTATGAATAGTTACATAACCTTATGAATATTAAACAACACTTATGAATATTTATATAACCCTTATTAATAGTAAATTTTCCAAAATATTAGTTTCCTCACCCAAGAATGTATAAATAAAATTTAGGCATCTTATAAGTGATAATATGACCATAGTAAAAGTATTGGTATTTTTGTAAATCATAAATTATCAAGTAAAATTTATTTTTTAATTTAAAGGAAAATGTATTTTCCAAAAATGTGTTCATAAATTATCAATTTTATGTCTTCTGGTTTCAATATGATTTTATAAGACCTTATGTAATTTTTTGATACATTATAAAATCATTTATAGTTTTAAAATATGTGTTTTTCAAATAAATTATGATTTTAATTAAAAATTAAATTAATCAAATTTATAAAATTATTTTCTACAAATGGATTTCATTTTTGGATTCTACACGTCAACAAATGTTTAGGGTGTTTCTTTTGTATTTTGCTAAAATACATTAATTCTTTATGAATAATAAAATACGAGAATTTACGAAAAGTGCTTAAACCTGAATTTTTGCATCATTCATGAGTCATGGATGATGTAAATGGCCATTAATTAGAACTCACATGAAATTATTAATATTTTTTTATGGAATCATCACTATGTTTTTTCTTATGGAGAAATAATAAACTAATGATTAAAATATTAAAAAAATATCCTCCCCTCCACTATAAAAACCACCCACAATATTCTCTTCTATTAAAAATTATCAAGCCTTGTTCCTTGTCTAAATTCTGCTAAAATCTTTCCCCAAACTCCTCCCCCACATATATAATCCCTTTCTATCTTCGAAAGTCCAAATCCTCTCCCCTTAAGAGGCCCTCAAGGAAGATTAATTTAAGAGGTAAATTCCTCTTTTCAATTCTTTTACATTCCTTCAAGTTCATTTGTTTCTTTTCTATCCTTACCGATCCTCATACAAATGGTATAAAAACCCCAATAACTTATCCGTACTGTAATTTTGTTACTATAATGCAATAAGTTATTATCTTCTCTCATTTACCCTGCTTTTATACTAGTATTAAAAACAATATCAGAGATGTTTTAATTTACCACATTCAAGGACGATGAGTTTTCAATTTCTATTACCATCTTAAATTCTGGTCATGAAACCATTATTATGGTTGAAACCAAAAATAATATATATATTATGTATCATCTATGATTATGGAATCTTTTTTTACACATGGTTTTGATTTATAGAACAATATGTGTTCATTGAGATAAAAAACCACCAAGTAACCCAAAATGTTATCACTAAAGTTTAATATAATGATTAATCTTCAATCTAAGTAAACAAATGAAATTTAAAACAATGTAACCTTATATATTTTAAATAATAAAATATAACTCCAATTCAGGACAACCATCCAGATTTTACACGATTAACTGTTCATGTATCTTAGTAAACCAATCGTGAAACAAACTAGCCTGAATAATGAAATTAAACCTCATAACCAATCAAAAAGGTTATGAATGAACTCAAAGAGGTTATAATAAATCAATTAATTGTAAAATAGGTTATTTAATTATTAATTAATTAACCTAATTTTAATATTATTCTCATTAATAACAAGTAGAGAACACCATCAGACTTAAGGTAAGGGATCCCCTCTTTCTCAATTTTATTCAAGAATATCATCTATATTATTCCCTTTTAATTTTAATACCTATGGATGGGGTATGTTTCAGAACCTCTGCCACACTACCCTAATGATATATAAATGATGATATACCCCTTGTCTCTCATTATTCCATACTAACTACAACTGTTACCATGTAGAGGTCTCATAATGGATTCTACAAAAACCTCTATATTATTACACTCTTATTATCCAAATTAAATCCTATATTATGTTTATGTACATATTAATTTTTTTATATGTCAAAAATAATTTATCAAGATCATTTATTCATTATATTTCAGGTATATACATGCTTTTAAGTGATTCCCTCTTCAATACTTACTGATAAGCAACCCCGTTTTAAGGGAACATCATGAATTTTTACCCAATTTCAAGTGCAATCTACCATCTATTTTATGCCAAAAATATTTTTATGAAATCAGTATTTTTATTATTAAAACCTTATATTTTCACTTCTTGTTTTATATAAAACATTATTCCCTTTAATATTTTAAATGCGCCTTAGTATTATAATTAAAATCACACTAAAAGGTTTTGATGCTGAAATTTCCTAAATACTATTTTTACATGTTATCACTTTTTTTAACATTACATACCATGATATATGCATATTTTCCCTTATTAATGTCCATGTATGTTCTAATTCCTTTCTTTCTTATACACTTTCATGATACACCCATTAAATTATGATTTATGACACGATTGTGATGCCTGTGTTTTTTCATGGGATCTCTTATGTTTATGTATGATTGATTATGTATGATTATGTATGTGGAAAACTTATTCATGAACATTTTATGATGGGTATTTTCATATATCGCTCCAATTCATTGGGTAAATTTGTGTCTCAAGAGACATTTTGTGCAATGTTCTTGGCAATTAGCATTGATTCATGCTACAATGTGCAGTAGTCTTGGCGGTTAACCTTAACTCATGCTACAATGTGCTACGGTCTTGGTGGTTAACCTTTACTTGCATTCTTATATATTCAATGAACCTTGAATCATTCTAAATTCTTTTTATATTTTATTTCCACATTATTATTAATCCATGTTTTTATGATCCCATGTTTATATGTTATGATTCCATATGTTTCATGCCTTTTTTATACCATTATGTCATGCTTTCTAACCCATGTGATAAAGATTTATTATTGTGCTTATTACCTTACTAAGATTTTTTCACTAATACCATGTTTTTAAAATGGTTTTCACAGTATTCCTTGGAATTTCAAAGGGCGGTTAAGGTTCTAGTGTAGATGAAACCAATTTGTTATTTTTTAATAATTTTTGCAAAAATATGATTTAATGTATGGTTTATCTAATCCTCCAGAACCTAGACTTGAAATTTTCATTGGATGAATAATGTACTATGTATTTTTATTTTATCCTATATAAAAACATACCCAGTATATTTTAGCATGGAATCTAGAAGTGAAGGTTCAGGGATTTATAGTTACTATCAGAGGAACGGTCTATACAACTTTAGCGATGAGACATTTTCATTTTTTAGATAAATTTTAACGGTAATACTTAATTTTGAACTTCTAGTAAATTAAGTACAAAAAAGAAAATAGTTTTTAATAATTATCAATATATATATTCATAATTATAAGTACAACGAATGAATTGTGAGGATGAAATTCATTTAAGGGGGAGAATGTAACTTACTGAGATTCTAAAAGGAAACACTGTTATTTAATGAAATACTAAATAATATCATACTATTGTAAACTGACCATTAAACATAATTTTGCTGCTTCTGTGTTTTGAATTTAAAAAAAAAAGACATACACGGTTGCAATCAGTACGTTATTTGAAGTCTGATAGGGCCAACATAATTTTTTGTGAATAGTAACATATCATTATGAATAGTAACATACCCTTATGAATAGGAACCTACCTTTATGAATAGTATTATACCCCTTATGAATATAAAATCATCCAAAATAAAAGTAACCTCACCCATGAGTGTATAAATAAAATTTAGGCATCTTATAAGTGATAATATGACCATAGTAAAAGTATTGGTATTTTTTTAAGTCATAAAAATTAATTAGATTTAATTATTTAATTTAAAATAAAATTAATTTTCCTCAAATGTGATCATAAATAAGAAATTTTATAACTTCTGGTTTTAGGATAATTTTATAAGACCTTATATATTTTTTGAAAGCATTATAAAATCAGTTATAGTCTCAAAATCTGTATTTTTCAAATAAATTATGATTTTAATTAAAAATTAAATTAATCCTATTTATATTTTTTGAGAACTGGATAATTTTTTTGGAATTTACACTTCAAAAAATGGTTTGGGTTATTTTTTGGGATTTTTTTAAATACGTGGATTTTTTTGGAATAATGAAATCTGATAATTTACAATAAGTGCTAAAACCTGAATTTATGTATCATGCTTTGGTCATGGATGCTATAAATGGACATTGGTTCTAAATCACATGAACTTATTACTATTTGGGTCATATAATAATCACTGTTTCTTTTCTTATAGTGAAATAATAAACTAAGGATTAAAATAGTAAGAAAACCCTCCTCTCCTCCACTATGAAAACCACCTAAACTCCCATCTTCTATTAACTTCTCTCCAGCCTTGTTCCTTTCCAAAATTATTCTACCGAAATATCTCCCAAAAATACTCCCCCACATCAAGAATCCCTTGTTCTCTTCAAAAGACCAAATCCTATCCCCTTAAGATTCTCTCAAGGAAGATTAATTTAAGAGGTAAATTCCTCTTTTGAATTCATTTACATTATTTTCAAGTTCCCTTTTTTTCTTTTCTATCCATAACTCTCCTTGTAGAATCCTGTTTTTTAACTGGATTAAGTACAATGGTTTTTGAAATTTTTTGATTTCTAAATCAGTTGTTTTCAAAACCAAGTATTAGAATGAGATTATGAGAGTTGGATAACTCTTACGTGATGTTTTTTGGTGAGGGAGAAGGCTCGAGAAGTCTCCCAAGTGGCCAGAGAAGTTTTGGGAGTGTAGGACCTGAAAAATTCAAGTTTTAAATGACTACAGAGGGCGCATGGTTTGCACACGATCTACTAAACCATGCGGACCACTGTAGGTAATCGTGCGGCCTTATTTAAAAAAGGTTTAGTGGATTTTCACAAGGGTAGTGCACTATTTCCTAAACTGTTCACCTAGACCATGTGGGGTGCGCCTTGGAGGCAGTAGACATCGCAAAGTTTGCACATGGTTTGGGAAACTGTGCAGGTGTAACCATAGCATTGGGTTCTTTTAAATAATTAAAATTGAATTAAAATAAATTAAAAGAAAATTAAAATAAAATAAACCAGTAACCTCCCACCTCTCTTGTAGACCATGTGATTCCCCCCTTAGGCACTCCCTCAACCTCACAGGTGACCCCCCTCGGTCAGCCATCCACCTGTAGTGAAATACACATAGATTTCTTCTGATTTCTCACACAAACCTTCATCGTAAGTTTTTTTCACCCTCTCCTCCCTATTTTTGGTCATAATACGGCCTATTTGTTTCACCTTTAGGTTTGTTCAACCACTATGATGAGGCTAACCTATTTTTTGGTTCTTCCCTTCAATTCTAGGTCAGGATAAGGCTTCCTCGAGTGTGGTTCTTGTGTGTTCAGGAAACTGATGCCAAAGGTGAGGTAGTTCAGTGTGTTTTGGTCTTCCGACAATGTTTTAGGGTAAGGTATAAAACTTCTTCTCTATTTCACATCTCTTAAATTGATATCTTTATGTTTATTTGACTCCCTATTAATTAATTGGTAGTGTTTTGAGCTGTTCTGGGTGGTTTTGTTTCGATTTGGTTCGTTGCTGACACCCAAGGTGAAGGGTTTCCTTTTTTTCTTGGTCCTACAACATTTAAATTACGTTTTATATTTATTATAAGGTTTGTAGTGTTAAATTTTTAGTTCATTGGCCCCTTCTTTTTGGTTTCATGTTTCCAAGCCAAGGTCAAATCGCCTATGTATGCATATGTAAGAAAATATATGTATGTGGGTTCCCCCATTACGTGTTTAAATATCTATGGTAGTGATGAAACACATATGGGGTTAGGTTGTCCCATGTATATATATATATGCATGCTTAGGTGGGTGGTGAATGGTATACACATATAAGTATATGTGTAAGGATCCCCTTGCACATGCCCATGGCCATGCGAGTGTATGCATTAGGGCTAGGTGTCCTTTTATGTATGAGAACGTGTGTATACTCAGTGGGGGAGGAACTTCTTTTAGTTAGAAAGATCCAAGAGCCTAAGTGGACAGCCTGGTTCGACCCTAAGGTGGGGTCCCTTTCTGAATCATCAATTTCATAAATGCATTAATAAATTGATTACTTCACTTTAGTTAGAATTTAAATTCATGCGGTGAAGTATCTATATTCAAAGATCTTAAGTGCGACATAGCATGTTTCATATTTAAAATGATAAAAGTGATAAATTATTTGAGTGATAAGTAATATCATGATTTTATAATAAAACCCTCCAATGTAGGTGTGCTGCCTTCCAGCTAAAAATTTGTGGTTAGACCTTTCTTACTTTACTTGTCGTTTTTATAATTCTTTTGCCTTGATGTTATATTGAGATATAGACTGTTTAGGACATGGACCTAATAGAATTAGAAACACTGGGTTTCCATTTTTAAATTATTAAAGGACCAATGAACTGTATAAGTGTTTGGTCAAGTTTTTAGATTGGAATTACCCATGTAGGTAATTTCCCTTTTATGTGGATACTTAGAGCATTAAAAATGAAATTTACATATTTTGGTAAATGGAATGAGTTGAGTTAGATGAATGGATAATGGTTAATGATTGACCATAAAAACAACTTACCAAATTGTTTTCCAATGTTTTAATGCTAATAACACCATGGGTGACATGTGGGTTCCCAATTAGGAATACCATGGATGGACTCAATGGGTTTTCATACTCATACCTTGGTAGATACATGGATTCCCGTGTAGTAATTCCATTGATAGACCCAGGTTTATGAGAGAATAATTGGTTCCATGTTCTTGAAAACTCTTAGCATGTTAAGGGAAGGTAGCAGTGTGGACCTCGACTTTTGAAAATATCTTAATGAATTTTATTAAATGGTTGCATGTTACTTGGCCTTGTCATAGTAATGAAAGTCTAGGCTTGATCCAAATGAACATAATGATTAACTAAGACTTTATGTAAATGGTTTCAATGCCACCTGAACTATCCACAGTAATGGAATAAAATGCATGGAGTAATAAATAAATGGTTTAAACTCTACTTGACATATCCACAATAATGGAAGGAATGACTTAGACCAATGAATTACTACATGATTTACATATCAAAAGGAATGGGTTGACCGGGTCTCACCTTAGATTCCGAGAGGATAATGCCTTGTGACTCGAGAACCCCATTCTGAATCAAGGATGCTGTTTGATTAGGTTGATTCCCACCTAGAATTTTGTACTTGTCTATTCTTACATTATTAAAGGATTCCTTGGATACAATCCTTAGTTACAGAATTCACATGTATGTTCTGTGGTTGCATCCCATTAGGCCCTATAATTTCGTAGCCCTTTTTTTCCTTAGTCGATCTCCTTGGACTTGATAGGTACCTTATTTTTGAATGTATTTCATTATTCTCATTGTATTGCACTCCTGTCCCTTAGCTAGACACATATACTATTGATTTTTTGTTTCGTGAGATCTGGGTTACCTTGGTTATTACCATGGATCTCCCTCACCAGATATCATTTTCAGGTTGCCTTGTTACATCTTTGACCCATTACTATTTTATACTATCATGAGGTGATGTTAGTGATGGATATGACTCAATTGACCTATTAACATAAAATGGTACTTACTTAATTAATGAACTAGTTACATGTTCATATACTAGCTAAGGGATAAAGTAGGTACTTGAGTTTGTAGTTACTTTATAATACTCACGTTATTTATGGATTCCTGGAAACTATTTAATTTATATTACATTGTCGGGATTGGGCTAGACACTAGTGGTGCCGGCATACTGATATTTCTATCTCACACCCTACTCAGGCCACCATTGCACTGGGGTACCCAAGTAGACTTTCTAGTTCGCAGAGCCATAGACCTTGCTTTTTCTATTTTCTTGTACCCAGAAGTTTGAAGAAAAGGTCTGAGCTAGAGCTTAGTATGATTTTAGAGATCACCATTGGTATTTTAGTTCGTTTTTTACTTGATTCATATATTTTATTTTATTTAAAAGCATGTTGTACTATTTACTGCTATCCAAATTGTATTAATACTATGTCATGAATTCATCCATTGAATAAACTAGAATTGGACACTTTTGTTCATGTATATGAAATCTATCTTCTGCTTCATTATTATTTCTATTTATAGCTTCAACTATTGATTTTTATTTACCCTATTATACCGCTACACAACTATGATAAGATGGTATAGTCTCCCCACTGACTATCCTTACACCCTCGATGTTAGTTTCTAGCCTCTGGTGTAAGGGGAGGCATGCTTGAGGTCATGTGGAAACCGGTCCAGCCACCATCTTAGTGGAGAGCCTAGCCGGGATGTTACAAAGTGGTATCAAAGGTGGTTTTTACTTTTTTCTTACTATTTTGGGTTGTTAGATAGATAATAGTAAAGTGTCGCTGCTTTGTTAATAGATGTTCTTTGGAATGATCACCCCACGTACATGGAATGACCAAGTGTCCCGGGCTGGGATTATTGTTTATTCTATTCATTGTTACGATTGTTATGATTTTACCTAGATTGATTGGTTAAAATTCTGCTACTTATTATTTTTGGAATTATGAATATTACCCTTGTCCTATTATAGCAAGACTAAAACAAACATACATCATATTAGGCACTTAGAAATTCACATGCCATGCATATATACCATGCCATGTAGTTGAATTAGCAGGTTTCCTGCTAGGTATGATTTTGTGCATTATTGATATTCCATTCATTGATTTATACCTTTCTAGGTAATACATTAGCATGAATTTTGTGCTTACCACTCGTTATAGAATACTTATGTGATTTGAGCATGTTGCTTTGTGTTAGCTTCTTGTAGGGACATGTTATCTTACCTTGTTATATGTACATTGTTTCAGGGGCTATGCTGTTGGTTATGGTTATAACGGGAGCCATTTTTTAGTTTTAAGGTGCATGGGGGCCTTACAACTTTGAAAAGGTAACTGATGTAATCTAACCATTGTAAAAGGATTCTAAATTCAATTGTTAAGTGAAGTTGGTTTTGACTAAAGGGAATTGAATGCCAAATTGTAAGGTGCATGGGAACTTTGCAGGTTGGTAGATGGCCACCCATATAATTAGACTATTATGTTTATCCATGTTAAAATTTTAATTTACATTACTATTGATTAATGGGATCCAATTTTCCATCCAAGGAGTGTATTAGTGCATCATGAATTGGGAAATGACAACCCAGGATAAATGCAATGGCATGACGCCTTGTAAAATTCTTCTAAATGTGAAATAGCTTTGATTTTGATCTGAAATCAAATGGTATGCTTTTCAAAATGAAACTGGACCCACGTAGGTTAGTTGGGAAATGTTTTTATGAGATGACCCATTTCGGTGCATTTTCCTCCAATGTCCCGAAGGCCTTCATTTTTAATAATTTCGGTGCATTAATTTTAATAATTTGTGTTATTGCAATTGGGTTTCTTTTTAGAGAACCTATGTTTGTTAAAAATGGTACCCCCATTGGTCATCTTCCTTCTTAAAGTAATTTATTTTGATAAATTTCCTAATTTATAATGGATGTTAATAAATTTAAATGTTTAAAATCTATGTTTTTTAAAACATTCCTATTTTTATTTTGGGCATTGGTTAAAATAAATTACCTTGTGTTTGTCTTGGAAAATAGTACCTTGAGGTTTTAATTAAATATTTTGATGATTAAAGATTAAACGTGATTAAATATAAGAGGCTTGGAAATGGAACCTGTAGTGGCTTCCACTGTTTAAAACCCCAGTTTAATGGGTAGTTTGGACTCCTCTTAGTTTTCCTCAGAACGGAATCAGGAGTACTTTCTGTAGGGATTATTTTCCTTAAAAATGGCTTTATGATCCGCTTTTGAGCCTATTGACATTTGTATGACGTGACCCGATGTCAAGGTTGAAACTTATTCTTCATATGGGGATAACCCATGGTAGTTAGTGACCCCAAAAATTAAATTCCTTGTTAGCACTATGACTTTTCTCACTTTTGGCGCAGTTTGGGCGTCGTTGTCCCAAGTAGGACTTTCAGTTTTAAAGTTACACCCTTGTTTAGATGGGTGGTCATGTTTTCTTCTTGACCCTGTTATGGTCTTGAGCATCAGGTAATTCTCTTGTGCAGTAGGATAGATATGCCTTGGTCATGGTTGGATACTTGTTGTTTTTTGAACTTCTATTTTTCTTAGTAATGGATGACAGGTTATAGTGTCTTCCAGCGTGATAGTTGTATGAGGCCATGCGATTTTGAAATAAATCTTCTTGTCCCATTAAGAAAGGTCTTGGATAATCATCATGGAGAGTTAATTGAGCATTAAAGATCATGTTTCATTCCTATACTTAGGATGGTTTTTTAAAGACTTGAGTGTTTTGACACACCCGTGTTATTGTTATAATCTATATCACTTCTGATTAGTTACTTTTCCTTTTATTTTTCATCTAGGAAACTCTTAAGGTGGGTAGTTTTATACTAAACATGGGAAATGTGCCAATACATGTATAAGGATCACAACCTAAGAGGACCATTGGTAAATGGTTGGTTATTTATTTAATGCCTTTGAGGCTTGATGGTGTGGTTTTATGTCGATGCTTTCTCTGCAGCATGACTTTGATCATGTTAGACTATTTTATCATCCAGTTTAAAGGAGTGCTTGAATGAAAACCCCTTATTAAATCCTCTTGGTGTACTCTTCTTAAGATACATGCATGTCCCCTATCTTGACATCATCCTTGATACACTAAGAGAGCATCGGTCTTAGACCACACTAAATCTTTAAAAGTTGTTGAGCTTATTGGACGATATTTTTCAGTGTTAAATGCTAAAGTGCGGTTCTTATTGAGGATTGGTAAGCCCTGGGTGATTCCTGGATTCCCCAGTAGGAACACCATGTTTAGACTCACAGACTCCATCTGTTTCTTATGTATTCTGCTTCCCATCTAATTCTGACTTCATTGAGATACGTCATCCAAGTGTCTAAACTCATTCTCTCTTCCTTTATTTCAATGTTTACGGTTGGTGATGAAACTGTTTTAAAACACCTTTCTAGTGGAAGGAAAGAGGGGTTTTTGTAACACCCCGACCCCAGTTACCCAGAGTCGGTGCATTATTACGTATCATTGGCATGATAAAAAAAGATCATGTCTCGAAATACCGATTAGTTTAGTAGCCTTGGAATCACTAGATACATTCATAAAGTTTACATTAAATCATAAACTGAAAAACTAAAACAACATCTTTTCTCCATAGACCACACTCATATCCTCATACTATCCCTGCAGGTCATTCATAAAATACTTCTTCTCATCCTGGGAGAAAAATAAAACATATAAATGGGTGAGCTCAGATGCTCAGTAAGGATAACAATATAGCGTAAACTTTCATAAATAAGAAAAAACTTTTAAGGCAATGTATAACTAAAACCAAAACCTTTTAAACTTGAACTTCAGCATAATATGGAAAAGATAAAATGAAATAGTGCCATTTAATTATTCACATGGATATTCTACTAGTCGAATAATCAAATACAATATCAATAACCACTTTCATAATGATGGAATGCATAATTCCACACTATCATAACCACATAGTTAAGGCCTTGTGCAAAGACTACAAATAAGATTTTTTCAAGGCCTTGTGCCAAGACACTAGTTTGTCTCATGAGACCTACCGATGCATCGAGGAGCTATAGCAGGCTCTACCTGTCACTTACTAAGTCCAATGCATTCCTCATATGAAAATTTTGAAACATAACATAAACCTTCGTATTAAAAACTAGCATGAAAAATGTCAATACTTTATCCACAATCAATGAATGGTATAAAAATAGCACATCCATAGTCAAACATAACTCATTCGATACAATATGGAAGATTTTATTATATGAGATTAACCACAATCGATAACAATGAAGGATATTGACATAGATGAAAATAATCATCAAAAGTATTTGAGAGAAATATCCTCCTTTTTCTTGAAATCATTTAAATATCACACTATTTTTCAAGAAGATATTTAAAAATAGATTTTTGAATCAAAGTGTCCCATGAAACTTTGAAACATTTAAAAGTAATTTTAATTTTTAATCTTTAATGTCCATATAAATAAATCCTTAAAACCATTTTTAAAACATGGACATTAAAGAGAAATATTTTGAATAATAAATCTTTAAAACATATAAAATGATATTTTAGTTAGAGTTCCAAACCAAAAGAGATACACTTGAATAAAAATAATTGAGGTAATCAATACTTTGTAATATCATGAGAATAAATGGATTCATGATATACTATGTCAAAGTACATTATATACACCATATAAAAGTGATTTTGTGTATAACAACAAAGAAGTATCAATGGAATGTAAATTGAGATGAAATATCTCATAAAGGCCGTATCCTTAGGTTAAGGATAAATCAATGACATAATTATGTGTGAAAAATATAAATACACTCAATATTATTGGATATTCAGTGTAAAAAATCAAAGGAAATTCACACATATTCTTGTAAAAACAACACCAATGAATTAGATGTTTAACTTAATAAATGGAGATTGAGTTAAAATTAATCTTATCATGTTCATATCGATGACTAGAGAATTTATCAATGGAGTGATTATGTGTATCAAAATTATATACACAGAAATGGGAGTTTAAATTATGACATAAGTAAAAAAATAGGGATTCCACACATAATCAGGGAGTAAAATAATCAATGAACTATTCTTAAAGCCGAATGAGTGGAAATTGAAATTTCAAATTCCCTTATCGATTTGGTAACTTACGAAACATACAACCCTGAAAGAAAGATCATACAATGATGATGTAAATATCCAAAAATTAATATATATTACACAATGAATACAATCATGGGCTGTACACACACCACATGCAATAAATAAGTGGTGAACAATGGAAATCTCACGAAATTAAAAGTGAAATAAGAAACCCCTTACATTGTACTTTTTTCTTGGTCGAGGGTAGGTTATCCTACTTTATATTGGTGAAATAATTTTTATTTAATAATAAAAGAATCATATACATTAATATGATATCATATATGATCTTTTAACATTGATTTTTTGATAATATCTTAGTATTATCGTCATTTCAGGTGTTAACAGATTAATTTTACTTTATATTATTTTTTATGTGAGCCATATTTTTTATGGATGGGATGTATCATATTTATATCTAGAATGATATAATGTCTCTAAACATTATTTTTAATCATAAAATGAAATTTAGTCTTGAATTAATATGATGGGGAATGAATCTCATCCCGTTCGTGGAGAAGGTAATCCGTACGTACGTACGAGCGACAATATCATTATTTTGATATTAAAATAATATATTACTGGATGGTATATCATATATAAATAATCATTATCATATTATAATTATTATTTACATGAATTACACATCATTATTATAACCATCCAAATAATAATATATTGAATAACAATTACACCACGACGTGGAGACGGTAGGCTGTACGTACGCACATATGGTGACATGTCATTCAAAGGATGGATAAAATACTGAATATGGTTATACCATATTAATAATAAAATCAAAGTATATATAATACATAGGAGTTATTATTTTAGATTCTAAATAACAAAGAAAGAATAAGTGGAAGAAGAAATGAACTTGAAAGAGGGTGGTGAAATCATTACCTCTTCTTCGAGTTCTTCCTTGTGATTTGATCAAAAGGGATCCTTAAATTGGCTTTCTAAACAAAGGAGTGTCTCTAGGATGAATGAAGGGAAGTTGACAAGATATCTGGGCAGGGGTTGTCTGATCCAAAAGGCTTTTAAGGTGTGGATTAGTGATTAGGGGGAGTGCCCTTTTATAAGAGGGGTGAGGGGAACCTTAGGAAAAGCTAGAAATATTATTTTATAATAAATTAATATTCAGTTTATAATGGCTCAAAAGTGTATTATTTAAAGGTTAAGGTGGGGATAGGTCTAAAATCACTCAACCAATAGGTTTTAGAAAGGTTTGGGTCACTATATTAACTATATCTTTTTTATTTAACTCTTAGTTAAATAGTTTGACATTTACCATGTCTCTTTTTATTTTTTATTATATAGTCAACAAACTTACTATAAACTTCCAAGAGACCCCCAAGTGGACCATTAATAATAAACCTATAATTATATAAGTCCTTAGTATGAACCTTATATTTTTATGAATAGAATATCAATTAATAATATAATATTTTTTTAAGAACTCATTTTTGTCGATTTTGACAATATTTAATAATTGATTTTTGTTAAAGTCCAAACAAATTTATTAATTAGATAAAAATTCATTTAAGAAATACTAAAATGTCATAGTAACCAATAAAATTCGTGGATGTCATTAAAACTTTCAAATTATATTTATTTTAACATTTATAATACCAATTATTATATTCTTTCATTAATAAGGAAAATACTGCATCATTATTGTGTCATAAATATATTTAATTATTAAATGTCTAAAAATTATAAATAAAATACCAATATGTATTAAATCTTTTTATCTTTATAATGAATATTTATATTCGAAAATATAACATATATAACCCTACATAATGTTTTGTTTCTAAAAGATATATGTGTGTGTCATTTTTGTATTTACTTTAACTTAATTAATATAAAGTGTCATTATCACTTACAAGTGGCTCCATGGGGTCCCAAAATCGACCCAATGATACCCATGGTCTGACATGTATCAACAAATAATGTTAGGACACGTTTTAAGGTAATTTAATATTATTATAATATTATTATTTTACCCTTACTTACCGGATTTACCCTTTAACCATAATAAATAAAATATTTACAGAAGTAATTATTCAAAATGTCTAAAAAAAAGTTACCTATTTACACAATTTGGACCTACTGATTTTAAATATGGAATCCATTTTTTTAAATTCAAACCAAAAAAGTGGCAGAAATTAATTTAAAATTATTTCCCGTTTTCAAAACAAAAAGCGCGTTTTTAAGAAATAATAACTATCAAAAGATTGACACTTGTTTATGCCCAGTTTAAATGTGAAATTATGTCCAATGACCAAAATTGTATTAAATGGTAAAAATATATTCTAAATATACTTTAAATCCACTCAAATTCATAATTTATCACTATTAATTATTTTGATTAAAAAAGTTGTTTTTAATTAAAATTTAGTAATTTTCACTATTCATCAAAATATTAAAGTTATTAGAAATGTTCCAAAAATTTACCCTAAGATAATTTCGGTATTAAAAATCCAAAAATGAAGTCCATTTTGAATGATAAAATTTATAATATTTTATAAAGTTGGTATTACTATTCATAATGGCTAGTTTGATTGGTTGTGGTGTGTTAGAACTCGAAGTTGCGTACAACACACGCTACTGTCTTATTCAAAGAGAAGTGTATCGTGGAAGCTTGGAGTGTTACATTATCCCCTCCTTCAATAAATTACTTCCTTAAAAATTTTAAAATTGGTCTTGGGAATATAATGGAAAGTCCCACATCAGAAAAAGAGTCAATAAAACTATCACTTTAAAAGAAAGAAAGAGAAGTACAAAGGTCACCCAAGATAACCCATACGAGGATTACATGTAGAAAAACATGGATATGGATGATAATATAAGTTTCAAGTTCTTATGGAGAGATATAGAAAACATAATCAGTAGAAAGTTAACAACAAGAAAACCAAAAACTTATGATGGGAAAAACGGTCATTAGTTTTCCAGTAGGAAAAGTAAACAGACAACATTTTTTTAAGTTACATTACATAAAGACGAGGAATTCATTTCTGAGATTGACTAATAACATAAATAGATATACTTACTTTTTAAGTAATGTTTCATTCTTTAATAAATTTTCACTACTAACTCAATTTTAAAGGATGAGTATTCAAGAAGACTTGGTCACACTGGAAGAGCTAGAATAAACTTCTTATAGAATCACATGATCCACGAAGGATAAATTATATATTTACCTTTTATTTAGAGATTAATAAAAACCAAAATGGTTAGTATAAGATCTGATGATCCACCAAAAGGATATTCCATTAGAGAAAGAAACACTAATCTTAATTTCTATAATAAAAACAACAACAATCCAAAGTTAAATAAATACCATTCAATAAAGAATTTTCCTTAAAATCTTTCAATATAATCCAAACTAATATTGAAACCAAATACTTAGAAGAATTTGTTTATGTAGTCTTCCACGTTAAATTGTATCTCCAAATGAAATCAACTACTATTAAAGTCACATACTTAAAAGTAATTAACCCAATCACATATTCTCTATTAAAGGTTAACCATTTCCATAAATAAACCAAATAACTATAAATACACATTAAAAACATAGATAAAAATCCACCATTACTCCTCAAACGAAATCACATAGTATTCTATTTTCCTTTGGAATATAGTGTTCCCAACAAAGCGAACATCTTCCAAAATAACATTTATCACTTAATCACGGAATCATTTTCCTATACTAAGGGTATTCATTTGATAAGACATAAGATCCCAAATAAACTTATTATTGATCAATAAAATCATTTAACTAAAGATAATTAGTCACAATAACCAGGGAATTCACATAGTCTAGTGGTAGGTGATAAATCCCAATCGCACTTTGGTTGTGGGTTCGATTCCCACAGCATTGTCTGATGTGACAGGTTGTCACACGGTCTCCGTTTTTCCTTTTTCAAAAACTATATTTTATAACATTACCAAAACGAGATAAATTCTTCAAAATAACCCTAACATAATTTAACCAAAAATATTATCTCATACCTTGCATTTTCATCCCAAAATATAATAACTTGTAATTTCCTCAAACCCAATGATTATATAAAACCAAATGGTTTTTTATACCTATATCCACAAGAGAAAAGATAATTCTTCCTCAAATTTCATTTTCACATGATAAATTGCAGCGTTACAAATACAAGAGAAAATTATTCCAAAGTAATCCCATCAACAAAGAGTAATAGTACTTTAAAAAATTTCTCCAACCATTTATTTCCACATATATTATTCTTTGACCAATAAAATATCCTATAGAATAGGGAATTCAATTGGGTAATCTCCAGGTCCCCTACATTTATGGAAAATGACTATAAATGGATTCTTGGGACCATTTTTTCTTCCATAGTACTCTTCATTTTTCATCATCAATTCTTCACTTTATTCCCTTCTTTACCACACATAAAGCATTTCTTTATTCCATTGATACACTTTCCTTGGCGTTTCCTTCAAAATTTCCTTCATGATGGAAATTGAGCTTTCTTCTCTCCATGATCTCTACAGTTGGAGCCCTTATCATTCCCTACCTTTATATTCTTCATTAAGTCCAGGAGTTAGTTAATATATATGTTGTTGATCATATTTTTGGAAAACTGATTCGGCATGAAAACAATATCTTTTACGCCTACCCACATTTCATTTCGTTTCTCATTTCCACCACTGTTCCCACATTATAAATCATTCTCAAAGTTACTATGACTTCCTTGTAATCCATCCATTTACTAAAACCAGAAAGCATTGTGTGAGTAACAGTAGTCATAAAATCATTTAGAGAATATCATGACAACATATTTTCAATTTGAAAGACCATAAAATTAACCAAGGTCATTTATTATCATCTTATATTATAATACTTCAAATCAGTTTATAAATAAAATGTAAATTATCCTAAGCTTATCCCATGGGAGTTTCGTAACCAAGTGTGCAACAAGGCCCATTGTCATGAACTAGTTCTCATTAGAGTCTAGCTCAAAGCAGTGTTTTCGGGTTTTACCTCTAGGTACATCTGTGCCAGAGCCTCCTCTACCTGCTCGTATCCAGATAGGGATGTGTTGATCGAAAAACTCACAAAATATCTACAATACCAAAATTTTAGGAAGTTCTTATATACTAATCCTCAAAGTCCATCTTGGGTCTATGTGCTCTAATCAGAGTTTATCTAAATCTAGTTTCCAAAGTTTGTACTAAACTTCCTCTGAAACCAACTGTAACGCCCCGACCCCAGTTACCCAGAGTCACTGCATTATTACGTATCATTGGCATGATCACAAAAGATCAAGTCTCGAAATACCGATTAGTTTAGTAGCATTGGAATCACTAGATACATTCATAAATTTTACATTAAATCATAAAGTGAAAAAATACAACAACATCTTGTCTCCATAGACCACACTCATATCCTCATACTATCCCTGCAGGTCATTCATAAAATACTTCTTCTCATCCTGGGAGAAAAATAAAACATAGAAAGAGGTCATCTCATATTCTCAGTAAGGATAACAATATAGAGGAAACTTTCATAAATAAGAATAAACATTTAAGGCAATGTATAACTAAAACAAAAGAATTTTAAACTTGATCTTCCGCCTAATATGGTAAAGATAAAATGAAATAATGCCATTTAATTATTCACATGGATCTTCTACTTGTAGAATAATCACATGCAATATCAATAACCAATTTCATAATGATGGAATGCATAATTCTAGACTATCATAACCACATAGTCAAGGCCTTGTTCCACGACTACAAATAAGATTTTGTCACGACCTTTTGCCAAGACACTAGTTTGTCTCAAGAGACCTACCGATGCATCGAGGATCAATAGCGGTCTCCAACCATCACTTACTAAGTCCAATTCATTCCTCATATGAAAATTTTGAAACATAACATAAACATTCGTATTAAAAACTAGCATACGAAATGTCAATACTTTATCCGTAAACAATGAATGGTATAAAAATAGCACATCAACAGTCAAACATAACTCATTAGATACAATATGGAAGATCGTATTGTATCATATTAACCTCAATCGAGAATAATGAAGGATATTGAAATATATGAAAATAATCATCAAAACTATTAGAGAGAAATATCCCCCTTTTTCTCGAAATCATTTAAAAGTCACACTATTTGTCAAGAAGCCATTTAAAAATATATTTTTGAATTGAAGTGTTCCATACAACTTTAAAACATTTAAAAGTAATTTTAATTTTAAAACTTTAATGCCCATATAAATAAATCCTTAAAACCATTTTTAAAACATGGGCATTAAAGAGTAAGATTTTGAATAATAAATCTTTAAAACATTTAAAATGATATTTTAGTTAGAGTTCCTAACCAAAAGAGAGACACTTGAATACAAATAATTGAGGTAATCAAAACTTTTTAATATCATGAGAATAAATGGATTTATGATATACTATGTCAATGTACATTATATACACCATATAAAAATGATTTGGTGTATAACAACAAAGAAGTCTCAATGGAATGTAAATTGAGATGAAATCTCTCATAAAGGCCACATCCTTAGGTTAAGGATAAATCAACGACATAATTATGTGTGAAAAATATAAATACACTCAATATGATTGGATATTCAGTGTAAAACAATCAAAGTACAGTCACACATATTCTTGTAAAAACAACACTAATGAATTAGATGTTTAACTCAATAAATGGAGATTGAGTTAAAATTACTATTATCAAGTTCATATCGATGACTTGATAATTTATAAATGGAGTGATTATGTGTATAAAAATTATATCCACATAAATGGGAGTTTAAATTATGACATAAGAAAATAAATAGTGATTCCACACATAATCTTGGAGTAAAATAATCAATGAAGTATTCGCAAAGCCGAATGAGTGAAAATAGAAATTTAAAATTCCCATATCGATTTGGTAACTTATGAAACATAAACCTATGAAAGAAGGATCATAAAATGATGATGTAAATATCCATAAATTAATGTATATTACACAATGAATACAATCATGGGAAGTACACACACAACATGCGATAAATAAGTGGAGAACCATGGAAATCTCATGAAATTAAAGGTGAGATAAGAAACCCCTTACATTGTACTTTTTCCTTGGTCGAGGTTAGGTTAACCTCATATATGATGGTGCAATAATTGTTATTGAATTATACAAGAATCATATACATTAATATGATATCATATATGATATTTAACATTGATTTGTTGATAATATCTTAGTATTATCGTCGTTTCGGGTGTTAACGGATTCATTTTCCTTTATATTCTTTGTTATGTGAGTCATATTTTTTATGGATGGGATGTATCTTTGTCATATCCAGAATGATATCATGTATCTAAACATTATTTTTAATCACCAAATGAAATTCATTATTGAATGGATATGATGTGGAATGAATCTCATCGCGTTCGTGGAGACGGTAATCCGTACGTACGCACGAGCGACAATATCATTCTTTTGATATTAAAATAATATATAATTGGATGTTATATCATAAATACAGAATAATTATCATGTTATATTTATTATTTACATGAATTAAACACCATTATTATACCCATCCAACTAATAATATATTGAATAACAATTACACCATGACGTGGAGATGGTAGGCCGTACGTACGCACGTATGGTGACATGTCATTTAAAGGATGGATAGAATACTGAATATGGTTATAACATATTTACAATAACATAAAATTATATATAATACATAGGAGTTATTATTTTTGAGTGGAAATAATAAAGAAAGAAGAAGTGGAACAAGAAAGGAACTTGAAAGAGGGTGGTGAAATCATTACCTCTTCTTCGGGTTCTTCATTTTGATTTGATCAAAAGGGATCCTTATGTTGGATTTATGACCAAAGGATAGTCTCTAGGATGAAGTGAGGAAATTTGAGAGAATATTTGGGTAGGTTTTGGCCGAGAAAAAAGGCTTTTATGGTGTGGATTACTGAGTGGGGGGGGGGGGGTGGTGCCCTTTTATAAGAGGGGTGCGAGGAACCTTAGGAAAAACTAGAAATTTTATTTTATAATAAATTCATATTCGGTTTATAATGGCTAAAAAGTGTATTATTTAATGTTTAAGGGGAGGATAGGTCTAAAACCACTCAACCAATAGGTTTTAGACAGTTTTGGGTCGCTATATTAACTTTATATTTTTGATTTAACTCTTAGTTAAATAGTTTTACATTTACCATGTCTCTTTGTATTTTTATATTATATAGTCAATAAACTTACTATAAACTTCCAAGAGAACCCCAAGTGGTCCATTAATGATACAAATATCATTATATAAGTCATTTGGATGAACCTTATATTTTTAGGAGTAGAATATCAATTAATAATATAATATTTGTTTTAATAACTCATTTATGTCAACTTTGACAAAATTTAATAATTTATTTTTGTTAAAGTAATAAAAACTTTATTAATTAGAACCAAATTCATTTAAGAAATCCTAACATATCATATTAACCAATAAAATTCGTGTATGTAATCAAAACTTTCAAATTATATTTATTTTAACATTTATAATTCCAATTATTTGATTCTTTCATTAATAAGGAAAATAATGAATCATTATTGTGTCATAAATATATTAAATTATTCAATGTCTAAAAATTATAAATAAAATAAAATTATGTAAGAAATTGTTTTATCTTTCTAATGAATATTTATATTCGAAAATATAACATATATAACCCTATGTTAAATTTTTTTTTCTAAAAGATATATGATTATGTCATTTTTTTATTTACATTAACTTAATTAATATAAAGTGTCATTATCACTTACAAGTGGCTCCATGGAGAACCAAAATTGACCCAAAGATGTCCATGATCGGACATGTATCAACTAATAAGGTTAGGGCACGTTTTAGGGTAATTTAATATTATTATAATATTATTCTTTTACCCTTATTTACCAGATTTACCCTTTAACCATGGTAAATATTTTATTTACCAGAGTAATTATTCAAAATGTCTAAAAATAAAAGCTACCTATTTAAACAATTTTGACCTCCTGATTCTAAATATGGAATCCATTTTTCTAAATTCAAAACACTGAAGTGGAAGAAATTAATTTAAAATCAATTCCCGTTGTCAAAACAAAAAGCGTGTTTTTAAGAAATAATAACTATCAAAAGATTGACACTTGTTTATGTCCGGTTTAAATGTGAAATTACGTCTAATGACCAAAATTGTATTAAATGGAAAAAATATATTCTAAATATTATTTAAAACCACTAAAATTCATAATTTATCACTAATAATTATTGCAATTAAAAAAATTCTTTTTAATTAAAATTTAGTAATTTTTACTATATATAAAAATATGAAAGTTATCAGAAATGTACCAAAAATTTACCCTAAGCTAATTTAAATATCATGAATCCAAAAATTAAGTCCATTTTGAAAGATAAAATTTATAAAATTTAAAAAAGTGTGTATTACTATTCATAACAGCTAGTTTGATTGGTTGTGGTGTGTTAGAACTAGAAGTTGCGTACAACACACACTACTGTCTTATTCAAAGAGAAGTGTATTGTGGAAGCATGAGGTGTTACAGTTTTAAGGTTAGTGGTGCCTTTTGAGAAAGCCTTCTTGACCAGTTCTCTTAGGTCGATCGTAATTCGACTATTTCTTTTTAACGAAATAATGTCTGGAGTGTCGTAATAACACCTCAGTGTTGTGCATTATAAGGAAATTCCGATGGAGGAAGTGTCATAGATTGGGTTTGGCCCCTTCCTTAAGTTACGACCTATGGTGGGAAGCAACATCGGTCGAGTGTTATTGAGACTTTGATGTGGTCGTGTCTCTAACAAAACAATCTCAAATAATAACTATTTCTATGTTTAAGTTGACCTTTGTGCATTGGCTCGAGTTGTAAAGGTTGAAGTGCGGAATGCTAAAGAACTACTTAAAGGTGCATCGGGTGTTGGTAACACAATGCAACCATTTGAATGAAACTTCACAAACATGTAGGTCTGGTGGTGTTTACGTTATTTCTGAAGGCTTTTCAAGGATGATAAGTTTTTAAGGTGGGTAGATTGTAGAGTTCCGTGTTTTTAAACCAGATTAAAGTTCAAAGTTTTTTGAACTTTTTCATTTACTAAACTAGTCATTTTTAAAACCAAGTCTTAGAAAGAGATTTCGAGAGTTGGATCACTTCTATGTGATGTTTTTTAGTGTGGAAGAAGTCTCAAGAATTCTCCTGAGTGGTTCGAGTAGTTTAGGGAGTGCCAGACCCGAACAAAGATCAAGTTTTAAATGACAGTAGAGGGAGAATGGTTTGTAGATGGTCTGATAAACTGTGTGGCCCAATGCAGGTAACTGTGCAGCCCTATTTAAAATGGTTCATTGTCTTTGTGCATGGGTTGTGAAAAGTTTCCTAAACCATGTTCCTAGCCCGTGTGGGGTGAATCTTGGAGGCAATAGACATCATACAATTTTCACATGGTTTCGAAAACTGTGTGGGTCAAACCGAGCCGTCGAGTTCTTTTAATGAATTAAAATTAAAATAAAATAAAATAAAATAAAATAAAAAGAAAACAACCCAACCACCTCCCCTATCTCTTGCAGACCATGCATGCCCCTACCCCTTGGGATCTGCCTCAGCCTTTCATAGAACCCCTCTCAGTCAACCGTCCACCCGCAATGAAATCCACAAAGATTTATTTTGATTTCTCACACGAACTTTCACGGTAAGATCTTTTTCACCTTCTCCTCCCTGCTTCTAGCCAGATTTCAGTATATTCATCATGCCATGAGGTTTAGTCAATCAAGGTTGTGGATAACCCGTTTTTCAGTTCTTCCCTTTAATTCTAGGTCATGGAAAGGCTTCGTCGAGTGAGATTATTGTGTGTTCTAGAAAGTTCCACCAAAGGTGAGGCAGTTCGGTGTGTTTTGTTCTGCTGACAATGTTTTGGGGTATGGTTTAAACCATCTTATTTGTTATGAACCTCTTGAATTGAGATCTTTATGTGTCTTTTGACTCCCTATTAATTAATAGTTAGGGTGTTGAGCTGTTCTAGGTGGTTTTTCTTCAATTTGGTTCATCACCGACACCCAAGGTGAGGGTCATCCTTTGTTGCATGGTCTCACACCATTTAAATTACATTCATTTGTTATTTTAACTTTTGAGGTGTTAAATGTGTAGTTATTTGGCCTCTTCTTGTTGGTTTCAGGTCACCATGTCAAGGGAGACTTACCTGCATATGCATAGGTAAGAAAATATATGTATTTGTGTTCCCCCATTACATGTGTAAATAAGCATGGCAATGATTACACCTATATGGGGATAGGTGTTCCGATGTATATATATATATATATATATATATATATATATATATATATATATATGCATCCATCGGTGAGTGGCGACTGGTATACACAAATAAGATTATGTGTAAGGATCCCATTGCATGTAAGAACCCGTATCTTCATTTCAGGTATGTCTTTCCTTTTTCTAGAGTTTTTGAGAAAAATAATGTTTCTGGAATTTTTTGAAGTACACGCCGTGTACTTTCTGAGTACACGCTGTGTAATCTTTTTTCTGCTCGAAGCCGTGTACTGGCCGTGTCCGGGCCACACACACGGTGAGTAGGGGTGACGTGGAGGCCAATTTTGGCGGAGTACAGAAAGACCTAGTACACGCTGTATACTCTAAAAGTAAACGTCGTGTACTTTTTTTTCCATTAAACAGACCGGGGTCATGCCTAATCAAGGAAAATGTCTTCTTCTCTAGCTTCTTCATCCGAGAGTGACCCGTAGGGACGCAGATCTTCTCCGAGCCACCGTTCCTCCGTCCGTTCTTTGTTTCGATCACCGTCGATTGTGTTGGAACCGCAGCGGTGCATCCTCCTTTCTCCTAGAGCCTTGTTTACCAATTTATATTCCTTCTCAAGTTATCTTCTGTTGAAGTTTTTGTGCTTTTTTGTAGGTATTCTTCGTTCTAAGGAGAATCAATCAGCGTGGCTCAAGTATTTTGATCTCCTAGCATCCAGGTAGGTGGTTTGTGCCTTTCCGTAAGAAGTTTATGAATATTTGTGAAAATTACACTAATCTCCTTGGGCAGGGAATTGTGGGGTTCGTGTTTTTCCCCTGTTGTTTGTCTTATTTTATTGATTGCTTGAGTAGAGATCATTGCTTGTAAAACTGGATAATTTATGTTGTATTCTTGTGCTTCACCTTGCATGTTTTTCTTATTAGGCGTTTTCCAGTTTCCATGCCTAGTTGTAGGATAGTGGGATGTTATAATGTTATGCTGCTGTTGTTAGAATGATATCCAAGTAGTTCTTGAGGATTACTTGGGATGATACACGCATGCTGAGCATGTTTATTTCACACAGGACTGTGAAAACCTAGTATAGTAGACCATAGAGAGAATGGACGTAAGAGCTTCTCCAGAGTGTCTTTTAATACGATGCGAGACCACAGGGGGAATTGATGATGAGTGCTTCCTCAGAGAGTCTGTAGTTCCTTGATGCGGGCCACAGGGGGAATGAGACGTTGAGTGCTTCCCCAGAGAGCCTTTAGTACGATACGAGACTATAGGGGGAATTGACGGTGAGTGCTTCCATAGAAATTCTACTATTAGCTGATCCATAGGGGTGAGACTTTGTGTGCCTCCTAGAGGGTTGTTAGTACTTGTAGGTTGAACCATAGGGGTTAGGCTGTGAGAGATACCCAGAGGGTTACCTGTTTTCTACTTGTTGTTGGTTGTTTACTTATGTACTTTATATGCTAGAACTGTGGATTGTATCTGGTGTGTGCTTTTCTATTTACTGCTTCCTGCACTTTTACTTTCCTTGTATTCATTAACTATTAGGCACATATCTTTGGGTGATTTCCTACTGGGATTGTATCTCACACCCTATTTGGGCCATGCTTTTGGGCCCAAGCACACTTTTTTGTTGTAGGAATAGATAAGGGCAAGCACCCTTCGACTTTCGGTACTTGATTTCCAGGATCTGGAGTGCAAGGGACCAAGCTTCGGCTTGTGATGCTGCAAGAGTTGCTGTTATTTTAGTACTTTTTTTACTTGTATTTCAGCACGTTGTTGTGTTTGTTGCGTTCTATCGATACTTGTACCTGCTGCATCATTGTCATCATTACTATATATTCATTGCTTCCGCTGTTTGGTTTGAGTTATTTTTATTGTTTACTGCTTCCTCTATTTACTGTTAATTTCTTTTCTTTGTATACCTTACCAAATGAGGGCATAGTTTCCCCAATAACTTACCAAGGCCATCGCTGCAAGTCGGCAGCCTCTGGCATTTGGGGAAATTCACTTGAGGTTATGTGGCGGTCTGGGCACGGGGCACCTCTGGGTGGATTCCAGAACTGGGACGTTGCAAAGTGGTATCAGAGGGGTTCTTTTCTCTTAATTTACTATTTGGAGCCTTTATCAAGGGATAGGATTTATTCGGTACTTGGTATTAAGCTGTGCTCGGGAGTAACTAACCCGTGTACCGGGAAAATCCATACTACCTCGATTATTGCAGTTTTCTGGTTTTGAGATTTTACGGTTGATATGGTTTCACCTAGAGTGATTCAAATGACTTGTGTTGTTTTTTTTGTTTCTATTCTGGTTCTATTTCTATCGCAACCCAATGATATGAGGGTATTCCATCTCAGGCATCATATAGACACCTGTTAGAAATCACATTCCATGCATTCTTGCAATGTCATCTAGGGTAGATTAGCAATTGCATGTTGTTGTGATAGACCTTGTGTAGATTATTCATATTGTTGTGATATATTATTGATAGATATCTTTTGTTTGATAGAGGACTATTTGTATCGTACTTTTCTTGAATGAACACCAAGTTTTGGTTCGTGAGGTGTTATGGTCCCTATTGAATTGATAATTGGTGAATAATTGACTTGTTTTTTCCTATATATGACTGTATTGGATGCCATGATTTGATTCATGGGGAGTATGGGACCCCACGGATCAGAATTTGGCATCTTCATGCCTTGTTTTCTGTGTTTTCTGGGCTTCAGTGCAGTTTCATAGCTACTGCCTGGAAAAACCCAGAATAAACTGCGTGTACTTTATATATACATGCTGTGTAGTTTTAAACTGTGCCCTTGACTGTGTGAACAAAAAAATGGGTTGTGAAAATTGCCAGGAACATTACGTGTACGGTCGGTACACACCGTGTAGTAGTGAGAGTGTACCCGGTCGTGTAACTAACAACATGGTTCGGGGAAGCTCGAGTAGAACATGCCGTGTTGGATAACAACACGCCGTGTAGTCTTGTTCTAGGTACCCGACCGTGTCATGAGAAACACGGGTCGGTGTTATCTCCTTCCATACATGCAGTGTTTGTTCGGAATATTCCGTGTAAGGGTCAGCCATGTACTTGGCTGTGTCTCCAACAACATGGGTTGGAAAAAATCTTCAATTACACGCCGTGTTTGTTAGGAACACACAGTGTAGTCTCAGCCGTGAAGCCGACCGTGTAGCTAGCAACAAAGGTCGTTGAAACCATGTCTACTACATGCCGTGTCCACCAGGCACACGCCATGTAGTCTCAGTTTAAGAAGATTGTGTGGGTTAGCCATGCAAGGAGACACGGGTAGGGAAACAGAGTTAAGTACACGTCGTGTTGATTTTATACACGCAGTGTAGTCTTGTTTTGTAAATCTTGTGTGCTTACTTCTCATGTTTTCATTTTTTACTCCTTTGTTATCTGTCCTTGTTTTTCTAATCTAAGGTATGCTTTTGAACTTTCATAGATATGCCTCCGAGACGTCCTCTGGTTGTATGTCAGTTGTAAGGTAGTGATTAGACACAATATATGGCTGATCAGGGACTTCCTGTCGATCCTATAGTCGGGCCAACCTTGGCACCGGCTATCATACCAGTTACAGGCACTGATGCATAGTTCAAGGAAGGTTTTATGAGGATGATGCAGACCTTTCAGGGAGCACCGCCTCCTATTGCGACCATGGCTGACTTGACACGGGTTTTCCAGCAGCAGTATCCTCCCACTTTATCAGGGGAAGGAGGACCTCAGGCTGTAGAGTCATGGCTAGAAGCCATGTTGACCATCTTTGAGCATCTGGATATGCCTCCAGAGAGGCGGGTCAAGCTCTCTACCTATATGCTACGATACTTCACCAAGAGGTGGTGGGATGTGATCTCACAGGCGGGTCATCAGCAGGTTATGGCTTGGGAGGAGTTTCAGCGTGTCTCTTATGACTACTTCTACCCGAAGACCCTGAGGGCCGACTGAGCCTGGGAGTTCATGAGCTTAGAGCAGGGTACTCTTTCTGTTATGGATTACTCCTCTTGTTTCACCGAGATGCAGCGTTTCACACCCCTCTGAGGTGGTGAAGAGATTTTATTAGTGAGGGAGTTTGAGGATGGTCTTAGGCAGGAGATCCGCTCATAGGTGAATCTATTCCAGTTGACTTCCATCACTTCCATCGTCAACCAGGAACTAATTGAAGAAGGCAATCTGAGAGACTCTGGAGCTGCGAACCAGGGCGGTTCTGCTTCCAGAGAAAGTTTTCCTCCAGATTATAGCAAGAAGCGCCGTAGGGAGTCTACGCATGGTGATCTGAGGAAGCGAGATGCATCGTCGATCAACCAGGTGATATGCTACCAGTGTGTTCGGTCAGGGTACACGAGGCTGCAGTGCCAGAGTGACCCTGTGGAGTGCCAATCTTGCGGCAAGATGGGTCACCTTCAGCATTTCTGCCAGGTTTTCTCACCAGCAGCTAGTGACCGTGGTTCTTCCATGACTCTTTAATCAGGAGCAGCACCACTAGTTTCTCACCAATTTGGGAACTGGAGTTCTTCCGGCCATTCGGGCCGAGGTGGAGGTGGAGGTCGTGGCATTTATCCACCAGTCTTCTAGTCCCATCGAGGTGGATCAGCTCAGAGTGGTCAGCTAGGGGTGCAGGTTCGCGGTGTAGGCTAGTCTTTCACCGTGGAATAGACCTATCAGGAGAAGGATCCCGGACCTTCTACAGTTCGAGGTACGGTTTTAGTAGCCTCAGTTTTATCTTCAGCTCTTTTTGATACTGGTTCTACGCATAACTTTATCTCTGTTGTTGTCATGGAGATCCTTGGGCTCTGTATCTTTTATTCTTCCCACTCGTTGACACTAGACACACCTTTGGGGACAAGGACATCTAGTGTACGTCAGTGTAGAGAGTGCCCTCTCGAAATTGCAGGGTATCGTTTCTTATGGGATCTATATGTCTTAGAGATGATAGGCTATGATGTCATTCTCGGGATGGACTGTTTGGTTCCCTTCCAGGCATTCATCGACTATTATCACCACATGGTGAGTTTTATCTCACCAGAGGGTGAATATTTTCTTCATAGAGTCGAATGTGATGTTCAGGAATGTCGAGAAGGACTCGAGCATCATGGGCTAGGAAGGGTGACGGACCAGATTGCTAGTCTTTATGTAGATGACCAGGGGACTTCACAGATGTACTTTCCTCCAGTGGTGGATCGTTTTAGGGATTTCTTTCCAGAGGACTTTTCAGGTTTTCCTTCAGAGCGTGAGGTAGACTTCTTGATTGAGCTCGTGGATGGAGTGGCACCGGTGTCCATTCCTCCTTATAGGATGTCTACACCTGAGTTGCAGGAGCTCAAGAAGCAGTTGGAGGAGTTGCAGGAAAAAGGTTTCATCCGACACAATACTTCTCCTTGGGGTTCTCCTGTCTTGTTCGTGAAGAAGGTAGACGGTACCCTTAGGCTCTGTGTGGATTATCAGAAGGTGAACCAATTGATGGTCAAGAACTGGTATCCCTTTCCTAGGATTGATGACCTTTTCAATCAGCTTCGAGGAGCCCGGGTGTTCTCAAAGATCGATTTGAGGTCCGGTTAACATCATTTGCGCGTTAGACTATCAGATATACCTCTGGCTGCCATCAAGAGAAGGTATTTTCTCTACGAGTATACGGTTATGCCGTTCGGTCTCACGAATGCGCCAACAGTTTTCATGACACTGATGAACGAAGTGTTCCATCCTTACTTGGATTCCTTTGTCATGGTGTTCGTGGATGACATCTTGGTGTACTCTCACACTCGACACGACCATGCTACCCATATTGAGATCATTTTGAGTACACTGAGAGGGCATCAGATTTATGCTAAACTGTCAAAGTGCCACTTCTGGATGGATCAGATTCACTTTTTGGGTCACTTCATCTCAGAGGCAGGAGTATCTGTAGACCCAGAGAAAGTGAGAGTTGTAGTTTCTTGGGAGCATCCGAAGAACGTTTTTGAGGTGCAGAGTTTCCTAGGGCTGGCTGGATACTACATATGCTTCATTCAGGACTTTTCACACCTAGCAGAACCTTTTACAAGTTTGAACAAGAAGGGGGATAAGTTCTTATGGTCAGATTTTTGCGAGTCAGCCTTTCAAGAGTTAAAGGTAAAGCTGACGTCAGCACTGATACTAGTCTTGCTAGAGCTAGGAAAGAGCTACACTGTTTATTGTGATTTTTCAGGTATCGGGCTGGGCACTGTGCTTATACAGGGAGATGGAGTCATTGCATATGGGTCTCGGCAGTTGAGGCCACATAAGAGGGACTACCCAACGCACGATATGGAATTGGCAGCTGTTGTTCATGCCTTATGATGTTGGAGACATTACCTTCTGGGAGAGAACTTCGTGGTTTTAACTAACCACAAGAGTCTCAAGTACATATTTACTCAGCGGGATCTAAATCTGAGATAGCGCAGGTGGGTCGAGTATCTTCAGTCTTTCTACTTCAATCTCACCTATATGCTGGGAAAGGGAAACACAGTGGCAGTTGCGTTGAGAAGGAGAACTCAGATTCAGGCAGTTCAGGAGGCCAACAGTGAGTGGCAGTTGATGGTTCTGTTCTCTGAGATGCATCTGGAGGTGCACGACAGACAGGGATAGACTTACCTATCTTCTGTATCTGTTACCTCTCCACTTCTTGATCGAGTACCGATGATGCATCTATCAGACTCAGAAGGCTTAGTCTTGTGGGAGAGCGTGTCAGGAGAGGACCCTCTTTCTGGATGGATAGTGGGAAAGGATGAGATCTTGTGTTTCCAAGGACGCGTATGGGTGCCAGCAGACATACGCAAGGAGTTGATGCACGATTTTTATTCTTCAGTTTCAGAAGTTCATCTAGAGGTCACCAAGATGTATCAGGATCTTCATCGCCAGTTTTGGTGGCCAGGTATGAAGAGAGATGTTGCTGGTTGCGTCATGAGATGTTCTACTTGTTAGCAGATGAAGGCAGAGCATCAATGACCAGCATGCCTTTTATAGCAGTTACCCATTACGGAGTGGAAGTGGAACGATGTTGCGATGTAGTTATCGATAGGGTTTCCAAGGTTACCCCGAGGTAACGATGCTGTTTGGGTTGTCGTCGACAGGCTTACGAAGGTTTCTCACTTCTTACCGACCAAGGAGACCTTCAGTGTTGATGAACTGGGACAGTTTTACATCTGAGAGATTGTACGTCTGTAAGGAGTTCCAAACTCCATTGTTTCATACAGGGATGCACGCTTTACGTCTCGGTTCTGGTAGGGGCTTCAGAAGGCTTTGGGTACACAGGTACTTTTGAGTACAACATTCCATCCCCAGACAGATGGCCAGTCCGAGCGTACAATCCAGGTGCTAGAGGATATGCTCAGAGCTTGCATTCTGGACTTTGGCGGTTCTTGGGAGAAGCATATTACTCTTGTGGAGTTTGCCTACAACAAAAGTTTTCAGGAAACTATTCAGATGTCACCTTACGAGGATTTGTACGGTAGGCCTTGGCAATCACACTTATGCTGGCTGGAGGTAGGAGAGGCAGCTTAACTGGGACATTGTCTTGTTCAAGAGACCTCAAAGAAGATAGAGTTGATTTGGAAGAGGATGGCTACAGCACAGTCTTGGTAGAATACTTATGTTGATCAGCGGAGACGACCTCTGGAGTTCGAGGTTGGGGATCAGGTTTTCCTGTGTGTCGCACCGAGGTTGGGACACAAGAGGATTTGGAGATAGGGTAAGCTTTCACCATGGTACGTAGAGCCGTTTGAGGTTTTGGAGAGAGTTGGGCCAGTCGCCTATCGGTTTCAGCTACCTCAGAGGTACCGGGCTATGCATGACGTCTTCCACATTTCTCAGCTCCGACATTACTTTTCAGTCCCATCTAATTTCTTTCAGCCTGAGGAAGTTGTGTTTGAAGAAGATGCATCGTTTGAGGAGCATCCTTTCCGGATTGTCAATTTCAGTATGAAGGTTCTCCGAGGCCGGTCTGTTCCTCTGGTACGGGTGCTATGGCAGCATGGGTGAGTACAGGACGAGACTTGGGAGAGGGAGGCCAAGGTTCGGTCGTAGTGGTCGGAGCTATTCGGGGTTTCTTCTTCTATGCCTCTCTAGGGAAATTCGAGGACAAATTTCTTTAAGGGGGGATATTTGTAAGAACCCGGATCTTCGTTTCAGGTACGTCCTTCCATTTTCTGTAGTTTATGTGAAAAATAAAGTTTCTGGAAATTTTTTAAGTACACGCCGTGTACTTTCTGAGTACACGCCGTGTACTATTTTTTCCGCTCGAAGCCATGTACTAGCCATGTCTGGGCCACACACACAGTGTGTAGGGGTGATGTGGAGGCCGATTTTGGTAGAGTACGGAAAGACCTAGTACATGCCGTGTACTATAAAAGTACATGTCGAGTACTTTTTTTTCATTAAACGGACTGGGGTCATGCCTAATCGAGGAAAATTTCTTCTTCTCCAGCTTCTTCATCTGAGAGCAACCCGTACGGCCGCAGATCTTCTCCAAGCCACCGTTCCTCCATCCGTTCTCCATTTCGATCATCGTCGATTGAGTTGGAACCACAACGGTGAGTCCTCCCTTCTCCTAGAGCCTTGTTTACCAATTTCTCTTCCTTCTCATGTTATCATCGGTCGAACTTTTTGTGTGTTTTCGTAGATCTTCACCGATCTAAGGAGAATCAATCTGTGTGGCTCAATTATTTTGATCTCCTAGCATCCAGGTAGGTGGTTTGTGCCTTTCCGTAGGAAGCCTATGAATATTTGTGTAAATTCCACCAATTACCTTGGGCAGAAATTGTGGGTTTCCTGTTTTGACAATGTTGTTTTTCTACTTTTCTTGATTTCTTGAGTAGAGATCATTGCTTGTAAAATTGGATAATTTATGCTATATTCTTGTGCTTCACCTTGCATGTTTTTCTTATTATGAATTTTCCAGTTTCCATCTCTAGTTGTACAATAGTAGGCTGTTATACTATTATGCTGTTGTGCCTTAGAATGATAGCCAAGTAGTTCTTGAGGTTTACATGGGATGATACGTGCACGCTGAGCATGTTTATTTCACACAGGACTGTGAGAACCTAGTGTAGTAGACCATAGGGAGAATGTATGTAAGGGCCTCTCCAGAGTGTCTTTTAATATGATGTGAGACCACAGGGGGAATTGACGATGAGTGCTTCCTCAGATAGTCTGTAGTTCCTCGACGTGGGCCACAAGGGGGAATGAGACGTTGAGTGCTTCCCCAAAGAGCCTTTAGTACGATATGAGACTATAGGGGGAATTGATGGTTAGTGCTTCCTCAAAAAGTCTACTCTTAGCTGAACCAGAGGGGTGATACTGTGTGTGCCTCCTAGAGGGTTGCTATTACTTGTAGGTTGAACCATAGGGGTTAGGCTGTGAGAGCTACCCAGAGGGTTACCTGTTTTCTACTTGTTTTTGGTTGTTTACTTGTGTAATTTATATGCTAGAACTATGGATTGTAGCTGCTGTGTTCTTTTCTATTTACTGCTTCCTAAACTTCTCCTTGCCTTGTATTCATTGACTATTAGGCATAGATCTTTGGGTGATTTCCTATTGGGATTGTATCTCACACTCTGTTTGGGCCATGCTTTTGGGCCCAAGCAGACTTTGTTGTTGTAGGAATATATAAGGGCAAGTGCCCTTCGACTTCTGGTACTTGATTTCTTGGAGCTGGAGAGCAAGGGACCATGCTTAGGCCTGTGATGCTGTAGGAGTTGCTGTTATTTTAGTACTTTGTTTTTACTTGTATTTTAGAACGTTGTTATGTTTGTTGCATTCCTTAGATACTTGTACCTGCTGCATCATTATCATCATTACTATATTTTCATTACTTTCACTGTTTGGTTTCAGTTTTTTTTATTGTTTACTGCTTCTGCTATTTAATTTTAATTTCTTTTCTTTGTATACCTTACCAAATGAGGGCATAGTTTCCCCAATAACTTACCAAGGCCCTCACTGCTAGTCGGTAGCCTCTGGAATTTGGGGAAATGTGCATGAGGTCATGTGGCGGTCCGGGCACGGGGCACCTCTGGGTGGGTTATGGAACCAGGACTTTACATTGCACATTCCTATGACCATGTGGGTGTGTTCATTAGGGATAAGTGTCCTTGAATGTATGTGCGGTTGTGTATAATTATTGGGGGAGTATCTTCTTTTAGTTAGAAATCTCTAAGATCCAAAGTGGACGATAGGGTTCCACCCTGAGTTAGGGTCCCTTCCTAATTCCTCAATTTTATAAATGCATTAATAAATTGTTTTCTATAATTTAGTTGGAATTTAAATTCTTATGTTTAAGTATATATATTACATGACCGTAAATGTGACTTAGTATGTTTCATATTTAAAATGATAAAAGTGATAAATGATTTGAGCGATAAGTAATGTCATGATTTTATAATAAAATCCCTTCAGTGGAGGTTCACTTCCTTCAAACTAAAAAGTAGTGGTTGGACCTTTCTTGCTTGACTTGTTGTGTTTATAATTCTTATGAACAGAAGTTATATTGAGACACGACATGTTTGGGACATGGTCTTAATGGAATTAGAAACACTGAGTTTCCCTTTTAAGTGATTAATGGACCAAGGTACCATTTAAGTGTTTAGTCTAGTTTTTAGGTTTGAATTATCCATGTAGGTAATTTCCCTTTTTTGTGGAAACTTGGAGACTTATAAATGAAATTGACATGTTTTGGTAAATGGAATGAGTTGAGTTAGATGAATGTTTAATGATGAATTATTGACCCTAAAAACACATTACCAAATTGTTTTCCAATGTTATGAATGCTAATAATACCTTGGGTGACATGTGGGTTCCCAAGTAGGAATGCCATGGATGGACTCAATGGGTTTTCATACTAATACCTTGGGAGATACATGGATTCCCATTTAGGAATTATATGGACGAACCTAGGTTCCTGAGAGAATAATTGGTTCCACATTCATGAAAACCATTACCATGTTAAGGGAAGGTAGCAATGTGGACCTTGACTTTTGAAAATTTCTTAATTGATTTTATTAAATAGTTGCATGTTACTTGGCTTTGACACACAAATTAAATTCTACACTTGGACCAAATGAACTTAATGATTAACTAATACTTGATATAAATGGTCACAATGATACATGGAATATCCAAACTAATGGAAGATAAGGCTTGGAACAAGAAATTAATGGTTTCAACTCTACTTGGACTATCCACACTAATGGAAGGAAAGACCTTGAACAAATTAATTACTACATGATTTCCTTATGAAATGGAATGGATTGAGATAGGCTTACCTTGGATTCTGAGAGGAGAATAACTTGGGACTCGAGAACCCCATTCTGATTCAAGGATGTAGTTTTCTTAGGTTGATACCCACATAGACTCTAGTCCATGTCTATTATTACATTATTGCAGGATGCCCTGGATACACTCATTGGTTCCCGCATTGACATGTAGGTGCAATGGTTGTAACCAATTGGGCCCTATCATTGCTTAGTCCAGTTTTTCCTTGGTCGATCACCTTGGACTCAGTAGGTGCATTATTAGGGAATTTCTTGGATTAAACTCCTTGTATTAAACTATTATCCCTTATCTAGACTCATATAATACTGAGTTAGTGTTCTATGAGATCTATGTTCCCTTGGTTATTACCCTAGAACTCCCTCAGAAGATATCATTTTCAGGTTTCCTTGTTACCTCTTGGACCCTTCACTATTTTATACTATCATGAGGTGATGTTAATGCTGGCTATGCATAACCTGACCTATTAACATAAAATAGTAATTAATTAATCAATAAACTAGTTACATGTTCATACACCAACCGAGGGCCGAATCAGGTACTTGAGTTTGTAGTTACATTGCACTACTCAATTTATTTATTCATGTCTGCAAACTATTTAATTTTTATTACACTATCAGGATTGGGCTAGACACCAATGGTGACAGACTATTGATATTTATATCTCACACCCTACTTGTCCGGCCATTACACTGGGGTACCTGGGTATAATTTCTTGTTTTTATGGCCTTGGACCTTGCTTATTGTTGTTTTCTTGTACTAGTGAGTTAGGAGCAAAGGACTGAACTGAAGATTAGGATACTCGTGGAGATAACCTTTGGGATTTTAGTTCTATTACTTAAATGAATCATAAATTTTATTGTATTGAAAAGAATGTTTAACTCTTTACTACTTTCTGAAATTTATCAATAACATTTCATGAATTCATGCATTACAAACTGAAATTAGCCACTTTTGTTTATTTATGTGAAATCTGTCTTCCACTCCTTTATTATTGCTATTTACTACTACCACAGTTGATTGTTATTTACTCTGTTATACCACTATGAAAATCTGATAAGAGGGTATATTATCCCCATTGACTATCCTTACACCCTCACTTCTAATCGGTAGCCTCTGGTGTATGGGGAGTCATACTTGAGGTCATGTGGTGATCGGTCGAGCCAATGTTTTAGTGGTGAGCCATGTCGAGATGTTACACTCCTCATCCAAATGTTATGAAATGGCCAGTACCTTATATATACTATAATGTTGTTATGATAATGGAATAAGTTATTATTGAATCTCCTTTATCTTTATTTCATACTATTAGTAAGAACACCATTCTAAATGTGTGAATTTACCACATTCATGGATGCTGGTTTTTCAATTTCTATTACCATCTTCAATTCTGGTCATAAAACCATTATTATGGTTGAAACAGAATATAATATATTTATTATGTCTCATCTATGGTTCTAGAATATTTTTGTACTCATGGTTTTTATTTATAAAACAAAATTTGTTTATTGTGATAAAAAACCTCCAATTAACCCGATTGGTTATCACTAAAGTTTTATGTAATGATTCATCTTCAATCCAAGTAACCAAATGAAATTTACAACCATTTAACCATCTTGATGTTCAATAATAAAATATAACTCCAATTATAGAGAACCATAATCATTTTACATGATTATCCATTCATGTATATAAGTAAACAGATCATGAAGCAAACGGGCCCGAACAATGAAATTGAACCACATAACCAAACAAAAAGGTTATTAATGAACCTGAAAAGGATATACTAAATATATTACATGTAAAAGATATTTTGGAATTAATAATTAATTAACCTTATTTGATTATTCTGGTCATTAATATCAAGTTGAGAACACCATCAGACTTAAGGTAAGGGATCCTATCTTTCTCACTTTTATTCAAGAATCTCCTCTATGTTATGCCCTTTAATATTTAATACCTAATTGTAACACCCAGAGATTTTATGAAAAATATTCTTTTTCATTTCATTGATTTCTTATGTTGTACACTACACCATAAGGAGCTTTCACTACATGCATCCCTGACTTGGCTTGTATTACACGCAATCGTGACCTTCCACGATAGCATGTGTTGTACGCAATACCGAGTTTCACTAAACAATGATATGTTATATAAACTAGCTGTTATGAATAGTAATACCCACTTTTTGAAATTTTATAAAATTATTATTTCAAAATGGACTTCATTTTTGGATTCATAATATCGAAATTATCCTAGGGTGAGTTTTTGGTATTTTTCTGAAAACTTTCAATTTTTGATGAATAGTGAAAACACTAGGTTACTATTTAAAAACAGACTTTTTATTTAAATAATTATTTATTTTATTTAAATTTATTTTAGGTCACAATTGATATATAATACCTATATATGTTCAATTTAATTCATTGGAGTCATTTTATAATAATTTTAGATATATAAAAATTTTATTGAACTTTTCACCGTCTTTTACCCACCTCCTAGGAGAATTTAAAAAATCACATAAAACTTAATTTTACTGCTTCAGTGAGTGGAATTTTGAAAATCCAAGAGACACGGTTAATATCATGGAGTAAAATTTGGTTCAATGAGATGAAAATATTTTTTGGTGAATAGTAACGTTTTACTTTTATTTACCACTGTTAAAAGTAAACAAGATAATTAAGGGTTAAAATGATATTAATATTGCCCTAACACATGTCATAATTCTATTGGAAAAGTGTATCTCGACCAAAAACAACCTTAGGAATAAAATATTATCATTTATGTCGACTTGGATTAAATTAGGACATTTATTATTATATAATTCAAAGAAGAGTTGAAAGAGATAAAATCAAAGTTTAATAACTAATTTTTTTTAATATAGGGTTATACATAAGATAAATTAGACTATAAATATTAATTAAAAATCTAAAATTATTTCATACCAAATGGTATTTTATTTATAGTTTTTAGACATTAAATAATTTAATTTATTTATGACACAATGGTGATGCAGTAATTACCTAAATAATGAAATATTAAAATAATTAATATTATAAATACCCAAATAAATGTAATTCGAGACTTTTTATGAATTAAACTAATTTTTTAGGTTAATATGACATGTTATTATTTATTTAATTATATTTTTTAGAACTAATCAATCTGTTATGATTTTCACAAAAATCAATTACCAAATAGTGTCAAAATTGACATAAAATAGTTTTTTAAAAAAATATTATATTATTAATTGTTATTATATTCCTAAAAATCTAAATTTCAGCCAAATGACTTACATAAAGATATATATATTAATAATGAAACACTTTTGGTTCTTTTGGATTGTTATAGTAAGTTTATTAACCATATAGTGTAAGAAAACAAGAAGACACGGTAAACGTTAAATTATTTAACTTAGAGTTAAATCTAAATGATAAGGATAAAATAGTAACATAAAATTGTCTAAAATCTATTGGTTGAGAGTATTTCGAACCATAACCACCTTATATTAGAAATAAATCAATTTGGAGCCATTAAAAACCGAATATGACTTTATTATAAAATAATATTTTATGTTATTCTAAGGTTCCCCTCTCCTCCCTTATTAAAAGGGGACCCCTTCCCTCTTCTCTTCACACCATTTGATCCTTTAATATCTGCCAAACCCTGCCAATTTACCTTCTCATCTTCCCTAGAAACGTTATAGAGGTTAGGGTCTCCTCAAAAGACCAACCTTAGTGCCTTAGGAGGAGGCTAAGAAGAGCCACGCCAAACAAGAGGTAATATCCTTTACCGAATCCTTCCAATTTATTTCTTTTTATAATTATTCTTATTTATTTGTTCCATCATAAATTAATGAAATCAGTATCACTAATATACTGATATGTTATTATAAATATGAAACGATCCAATTTCATCTTCTATCCATCCTACGGAAACGAAATCACTGTGTGTGCGTACGTACGGAATACCGTCTCCACGCCATGGTGTAATCTGTTTTCCACCACCACCTTACATGGATGGGTATAATGGTGTAAATAAATAACTATATATGATTAATGTAAAGTGATATTGATTCTGAAATATTATACCTACACTTCAATACAATTCCACGATTATGGGAATGATACCATCACTCGTGCGTACGTACGGACTATCGTCTCCACGAATGCGATGTGATTCATTTTCCATGACTAACCATTAAAATCTGATTATAAAGTATATATAATAAATATTCATGAAATATATTACATAATAATTATACTGGATTTATGTACATATATTTTTCATTTACTTAATTCCATTTAATTCAATAAGGAAACGAAAACAACGTTCATGCGTACGTACGGCCTGCCATCTCCATGAACGGTGTATTTCATTTCATTTATATATCTATTATATATATATACTGAATATATATGATATATAAATAATTATTTATATTATAGATGTAAGTAAATCAAGATATAAGTAATAATAATATCCAGAACAACAAGTCCAAACACGTACGATAAATAAAACGATTTTTACCCAAAACGCTGATTTAACATGGAACTTACAAAAGAACGGGTAATATAAAGTCATAAGTAAACCATATATGAAATAATAACAATGAATATAATTATATAATAAGTCAATGACATTATTTAAATCATTATACAAGATTTTCGGATACGTACGAAGCATATTAGACCTAAGGTAAGGGATAACTTTTCCAATCTCGTTTTTATCTGAGATTGTTTATTCATAAGTATTTACTGGGGTTATATTTATTATCCATGTACTTGTTTTATAAAAATGGTTTCATGTATTTTTAAAGTCTTTTTTACCCATTTTGACTTTTACTACATGGTATGTAAGGAATATTTCATTTGATTACCATATGAGGTACTTTTTGACTTTTCCGACAAAAGTACAAGAAGAATGTTATTTTTAACTTATACGGCGTGAATGGATTTTTACGATTTCATAACGACTTATTTAAATGAAGTTTCCTCTAAAAAATTTTATGACTATTTTCAAAAAATACTTTTTCTTTTAAAATTGCATGGAATTTTGTGAAAAGAAAATTATTTTGAAGAAGAAAGGATATTTTCCTTAAGAATTCATTTCAAGTGTTTTATCAAACCAATTTTACATTTAAGATGACATTATTTCATATGTGTATGTTTAAAGTATAATATATCTATGATTTAAATGGTTTCACTTTTCTTATGATGAAATGATATCCATTTTTTTATATGGATTATGCTATGATGGGATGATGTTTATGAAACCCATTTTATTTTTTGGGTTATTATGAATGATGTATGTTTATTTTTTGGAACAAGTAATAATGATTTCATTATGAGATGGGTGGGACCTATATCTCCCTCCAATTCATTGGGTAACGATTTCTATCTCATGAGATAGACATGGCTGGAACAGTAAGTTAATCTAGTTCAGTGTTACAGGACTGAAACGATGAGTGAACTCGATTCAGAAAGGGACTTTGTCCACTAATATGGTCTTGGAAGCAATGCCTTGTCTACTATGGAAATCATATAATGTTCTTAATGTTTTCCCACAATTACAAGTTTTATTTCCAAGCTATTTTATCATTATTGATGTTCCATTATAATCTATTCCTTATGTACTGCCATGTTTTTTTGTCTTTGCTCAAGATTTTGATGTTTAAACATTATGTTCATGTTTTTATGTTCAAATGTATATGGTTTGTTTTATTTTCTCCATTCTTACCCTTATTGAGCATTTGAGCTCACCCTTTATATGTTTTCTTTTCCCCAAGATATAAAGAATGGTTTTAGGTAAGAAAACAAAAGGGGAATATCTTTATGGGAGATGTTGAAGATCTTTCACCACGATTAAAAGATTATGTTCCGAGTTTCCAATGACACTAAACTATTACGGTCCTTGTGTGTTTGTTTTTGTTATGTATTAAGTATTCCGCAAAAGTAAAGTAATGTCTATGTACGTCAAGCTTTGGTTCTCTACACTAATGATGGGGTATGTTTTTTCACCTCCCCCATACTTCCCTCCTGTTATATAAATGATTATATAAACTTTTATCTCTAATTAATCCCTCTTAAGTACACATGTTACCATACTGAGGTTTTATAAAGGATTCTACATGAACCTCTATTATTCCATCAGGATATTCGTACTCTCTTTTTACCCAAATTAAATCCTATATTCTATTTATGTAAATCTTATAATTTATTTTTATATGTATAAAATAATTTATCAAGATCCTTTAATCATTCTATTTCTAGGATATACATGGTTTTAAGTGTTTTCCTCCTCAATAACTCATGATAAGAAAACCTGTCTTAAGGGACCTTACTGAATTTTTACCCTATTTAAAATGAAACCTACCATCATTTTAATCCCCCGCTGTTTTTATAAAATCATATTTTTTTATTATTAAAACCTTATCTTTTCACTTCTGGTTATATATAAAAGCTTACAACAATTTATATTTTAAATACTCTCTAGTATTATCATTAAAGATGCACTAAAATGTTTTAATGCTAAAATTTATTAAGTAATTTTTTTACATGTTATCACTTATCTTTGACATCACATACCATGATATATGCCGATTTTCCCTTATGAATTTCCATTTACGTTCTAATTATATTCTTTCATAGACAATTGTATGATATTCCCATTAAATTATGCTTTATGACATGACTGTGATACATGTTTCTCTCCATGGGTTCCCTTAGGTTTATGTATGATTAATTGTGTATAATTATATATGGGGAAATCATATTCATGAACATTTTATGATCGGTGTGCCCATATCGCATTCTAATGCATTAGGTAATGTTTAGTCTCATGAGATTTTATATGCAACGGTATTGGCGGTTATCCTTGACTCGTGATACCAAGTGAAAAGGTATTGGCAGTTAGCCTTTACTCGTGCTACCATGTGAAACAGTCTTAGAGGATAACATTGACTTGTGATCCTCTATGTGAAATGGGCCATGAATCACACTAAAGTCATGTTTTATATTACTTACACATTATTATGAATCCCTTGATATATGACCCCATGTTTATATGTTATGATTCCATATGTTCTATGCCTTTTTTATATCATAATTCCATGCTTTCTAACCCATGTGCTAAAGAATTATTATTTTTCTTATTAACTTAATGATATTTTTGTGTTCATCCCATGTTTTTAAAACTTTTTTCACATGATTCCTTAGAAATTCAATGGATGGTTAAGGTGCATGTGAAAATGAATCCAATTAGTTATTTTGTAATAATTTTATTTAAAATCTAATTTAATTTATGGTTTATCTAGTCCTTCAGAACCTAGACCAAAAATTGTCCTCTAATGAATAATGTACTATGTATTTTTGTTTTATCCTTTATAAAACAATAAACAAAATATTTTATATTAAATCCTAAAGTGTGGGTTCAAAGAATTATAGCTAGTATCAAAGGAATGATCTAGATAACATTGGATATTAGATGTTGTCATTTTTAGAAAATGTTTAGTGATAATACTTAATTTTGAACTTCTAGTTAACTAAGTACACATAAGAAAATAGTTTTTTAAGATTATCGACATGTAAGTTCACAATTATAAGTACAATGAATTAATTGTGTGGGAAAAATTCATTAAAGGGGTTGTAGAGAATGTAACATCCTAAGACTTCAAAAGGAAAAGATATGTTTTTAAATGAAATACTAAATACTATGTGACCTTTTTTCCAATGATCTTGTACCCTAGTGGTACAGGTTTCTTCTTGTAATATAAAAGAACCGGGATCAAATCCGGGCAGGGGCGAATTTTCAGGTTACTTTAGCAGTACTGTAGTAGGTACTGTAGAAGAACTATAATAGTGGTGGGTACTGTAGAAGTACAGTAATAGCGGAGGGTACTATAGTAGTGATATCACTGTAGCAGCGGAGGGACTGTAGCAGGAACTGTAGCGGCGGCAGGTACTGTAGGAGGAACTGTAGCAGCGTGGGTACTGCAACATTACTATCCGCCGTGGGGTCCTTTGGGCCAAAAATGGGCTTTCAGGCCTTTTATTTTGGAAACTTGGCCTTGGGATTTCGGGCTATGTAATGGGTCTCCCTCTACCCAGTATAAAGAAGACTTTACTTTAATAATAAATTGAGGCTTTGGCCCCAACCTTTAAAAAAATGTGACCTTTGTAAAATAACCATTGAACATATTTTTTATGCTTCTGTGTTTTGAATTTTGAAAAATAGACATACAAGTTTGTGATCAGTAAGTTTTTTGGAGTCTTATAGGACAGAATTATTATTTAGGGAAGAGTAACATACCCTTATGAATAGTAACAAACCCTTATGAAAAGTAACCCACCCTTATGTCATAAATAATCATTAAAATTAATTAATTATTTTAAAAGAAAATATAATTTCCTAAAACGTGTTCATAAATTTGAAATTTTATGTATTCTTGTTTTAAGATGATTTTACTCGAAATTATTTAATTTTTGAAATCATTATAAAATCAGTTATAATTTTAAAATCATTATTTTTCAAATAAATTATGATTTCAATTAAAAATTAAAGTAATCATATTTAGAAAAATATTTTTGAAAAATGGATCTCATTTTTTTATTCTAAATTTCAAAATATGGTTTGGGTGAATTTTTGGGATTTTTCTAAAATACTTGAATTTTTGATGAATAGTAAAATATGATAATTTACAATAAGTGTTAAAACCTGAATTTATACAACATGGTTGAGTCGTGGATGATGTAAATGGAAATTGTTTCTAAAAAATATGCATGTATTACTATTTTTGGTCATGAAATCATCACTATTTATTGTATGATGGAGAAATAATAAACTAATGATTATAATATTAAAAAACCCTCCTCCTCTCCACTATAAAAACCACCCACACTACCTTCTTCTATTCACTCCTCTCAAGCCTTGTTCCTTTCCTAAATTCTGTTCAAATATCTCCCCAGACTCCTCCCTGACGACCATCATCCCTTGTTCTCTTCAAAAGTCCAAATCCTCTCCTCATGATAGATTCTCAAGGAAGACTAATTTAAGAGGTAAATTTCTCTTTTCAATTATTTTACTTTCCTTTCAAGTTCCTTTGGTTTCTTTTTTATCCTTACCTATCATCATCCAAATGTTATGAAAACCCTATTAAATTATATTTACTGTAATTAGGTTATGATAATTGAATAATTTAGTATCATCTATCCATTACCCTTTTTTGTACTAGTAGTAAAAACACCATATAAGATGTGCTCAGTTACCACATTCAAGGATGATGGGTTTTCAATTTCCATTGACGTCTTCAATTATGGTCATGAAACTGTTATTATTGTTGAAAAAAACTACAAAAAATCTGTAATTTATCATATAGGGTTATAGAATCTATTTGTACACATAGTTTTGGTTTATAAAACAATATATGATCGTTGTGATAAAAAAACCACCAATTAACCCAAAATATTATCACTAATGATTTATATAATAATTCATCTTCACTCCAAGTAACCAAATGAAAATTTAATCCATGTAACCTTATGGATGTTAGATAATAAAATAAAACTCCAATTATGTACATCCATCATCATTTTACATGATTATCCAATCATGTATATAAGTAAACCGATCATGAAACTGACGGGCCCGATCAATGAAATTGAACCTCAAACCCAATCAAAAAGGTTATTAATGAACTCAAAAAGGTTATAATAAATAAATTAAATGTAAAATATGTTCTGTAATTACTAATTAATTAATTTAATTTGATTACTCAGGTTATTAATATTAAGTGTATAACACCCTCACACATAAGGTAAGGGATCCTTTATTTCACACTTTTATTAAAGAATCTCCTCTTCGTTATTCCCTTTTACTTTTAATACCTAATGATAGGGTATGTTTTGGAACCTCGCCCATACTTCACTAATGATAAGAAATGATGGTATACCCTTTTATCTGTCATTAATCCCTCCCATGTACACTCATTACCATGATGAGGTTTTGTAAGGGATTCTACCCGAACATCCATTATTCCTTCGGTTTATTCTTACTCACTTTTTACCCAAATTAAATCCCATATTCCATTTATGGAAATATTATAATTTTTATTTATATATTCAAACTCATTTATCAAGAAACTTTATTCATTCTATTTTAGGGATATACATTCTTCTATGTGATTCCCTCCTCAATACTTCACGATAAGCAAACCCGTTTAAATGGAACTTCCCGAATTTTGAACCAATTTATAGTTCACCCTACCATATGTTTTATGCCACCATTGTTTTTATACAATCATTATTTTTATTTCAAAAAACTACTTCTTTCACTTCTGTGTTTATATAAAATATTATTCCCTTTTTATTTGAAATTCTATTTAGTATTATCCTTAAAAACGCACTAAAATTTTTTAATACTAAAAGTTATTAAATACCCTTTTTACATGTTATCCCTTCTATTTGACATCAATTACCATGATATATGCCTATGTTCCCTTATTAATTACCATGTATGTTCTAATTCCATTCTTTCATGGACACTTGTATGATACACCCATTAAATTATGCTTTATGACATGATTGTAATACTTGTTTATTTCTGTGGGTTCCCTTATGTTTATGTATGATTGATTTTGTATGATTTTGTATGTATTAAAAATATAAATGAACATTTTATGATGGGTGTGCCCATATAGTTCTTCAATTAATTGGTTAAAGTTGAGTCTCATGAAACATTATGTGCAACGGTCTTGGTAGTTAGCCTTGACTCGTGCAACTATGGGCAATGATCTTGGTAGTTAGCCTTGAATCATGCTACCATGTGCAACGGTCATGGTGGTTAACCTTGACTTTTCATACTCTATGTTCAATGAGCCTTGAATCATGATAAAGTCATGTTTTATGTTGCTTATGTATTACGATGAATCCATGTTTATATGATCCCATGGTTATATATTATGATTCCATATATTCTATACCTTTTTAATATCATTATGTCGTGCTTTCTAACCCAGGGGATAAAGCTTCATTATTATGCTTATTACCTTACTAAGCTTTTTGTGCTCATCACAAGTTTCTAAAATGTTTTTCATAGGATTACTTAGAATTTTAAAGGAAAATTAAGGTAATAGTGCATATGAACCCAATTAGTTATTCTGTAATAATTTTTGTAAACTCTAATTTAATGTATGGTTTTTATAATCCTTCATAACCTAGATCATAAATGTTCCTCCGATATAATGTTATGTGTATTTTTATTTTATCCTTTATAAAAACACACATAGCATATTTTTGTACTAAATTTGGAAGTGTGGGTTCATGGATTTACAACTTATTCCTTTTTTTGTTTTTAGGCACCATTGGATTCTCATTTTAGTAAATTTGGATACTCCAAAGATTTATTTCTTGGATTCATCGCATGGATATCCAACAAACCACCCCCACATGATGGTTTTATTCCATTTTTAATATAGTACATCCATCTTTTTTTAACTAACCATCAAGTTATATAATTTATATTATCTTTTAATGATGATTATATTATGATAGGGCGGTGCATCACTATAATCTGAAAAAGGAATGAGGCCAGGGGATAAGGACAAGGAAGAAAACAAGTACTATGCCCAGATAAGTATTAGGGTATATATAATAAGATTTCATTATCCAAACACATATAAAAAAATAATTATTATCCTCAATGTTTCTGCAGTGCCTGAAACAAACCAATGGAACATATTGTGGTTATTATGTTTGTAAATTTATGAGAGAGATCATATTCCATGAACAAACTAGAATCCCTAAAGAGGTATTTTTGAAGATAATTACTCTTTTATTTAAAATATGTATTATTACTCCGTATATTTATATTTTTTTCTCGTAATACATTGACTGTAGAAAAGAATCATACTCACAAGATGATATAGATGTGCTCAGAAATGAAATGGAATCATACCTTACGAAAGAATGTACACAAATATCTTGATGACGTGACTTCCATATGCGGAGCGTGAATTTCTATTGTTAATATCAAATTCTACCATCTTGATGCCCATGTTTTCCTTATATGTTAATTGATGTCTCCATTTTTTTTCACTAATTTAACATTTATGATCACCCTTTATTATGTTTAATATTCTTAGGTTATTAAGAATGGTTTTATAAATGATGTCTAAGAAGGATGGTACAACTCAAAGTATCACTATTTATTTAAAATTGACATTAATTTATGTAAAAACAACAAGTTACGTAAAAAAACTAAGAAAACACATTTAGATTGTTTTTATATTTTAGTAAAACAATATATTAATAAATTTTGACATTTAGGGATCATTCACACCTCAATACGGCACGCGGTGTGGCCAGTAGAATTCAAAGTGTCTCTTTTTATTTAAAATTAACATTAATTTAAGTAAAACCAACAAGTAAAATACTGAAAACTGAACAAACACATTTTGATTGTCTTGATACCTTAGTAACATGATCCATGAGTCATATTTAACATGTAAGACTCAACCAAACCTCAATATGATGGACAGTGTGTCCAGTACAACTCAAAGTGTCTCTTTTTATTTAAAATTGGCATTAATTTAAGTAAAAATAGGTGATATACAAAAAACCAACAAAACACATTCAGATTGTTTTTATTTTTTATTAAAAGGATATATTTGTAATTTTTTATGTTTAGATATTAGTCACACCTCAATACGATGTACAGTGTGGCCGGTACAACTCAAAGTGACTATTTGTTTTATTTAAAATTGATATTAATTTTAGTAAAAACAACAAGAGATGTACTTAAAACTGAGAAAACAAATTAATATTGTTTTGATATTTAAGTAAAGTGATACATGAGTAATTTTTGACATGTAGGAGTCAACCTCATTTCAATTTGGAACATGGTGTGTCCATTACAACTCAAAGTGTCTCTTTTTATTTAAAATTGACCATAATTTAAGTAAAAACAACAACCCACATTCTGAAAACTGAGCAAAAACATTCATATTGTTTTTATATTTTATGTAAATGATATATTAGTCATTTTTTATTTTTAGGGATTAGAAACACCTCAATATGACCCACAGTGTATCCGGTAGAACCTAAAGTGACCTTTTATTTAAAACTGACGTTAATTTATGTAAAAACAACAAGTGACATACTGAAAACTGAGAAACCACATTTGGACTATTTTAATATTTTAGGAAAACAATCAATTAGTCATTTTTGGAATGTACGGATAATCATCACCTTAATACGATGCACAGTGTGGCTGGTATAACTTAAAGTGTCTCTTTTTATTAAAAATTGAGATTAATTTAAGTAAAAAAATAAGTGACATATTGAAAACTGCTAAAATGCATTAATATTGTTTTGATAGTTTAAAAAAATGATCCATGAGTCATTTAGGATGTGTAAGAGTCACATACACCTCAAAATGATTAATAGTGTGACCAGTATGAAAAAAGGTGTCTGTTATCAATTTAAAATTGACATTTTAGTTCAAAATTTGTCACTCACTGAAGACAAAAAAAACCTGCTTTGATTGTCTTAATAATTTAGGAAAATCATTAATAAGCCATTTTTGACATATATGAAGTAATATCATGTCAAACAGACACATGATGTGATCATTATGACCCAAAATGGATGTTTTCAATTTGAAATGACATTTTAGTAAAAGAACACAACTAACATACTGAAAACGGAGAAAATTATTTCAGATTGTTTTGATACTTTAAGAAAATAGTACATCTGTAATTTTTGACAGGTAGGAATCATCCGCACCTTAATATGACACACGGTGTGGCCAGTATAACTCCAAATGTGTCATTATTTAAAATTGACATTAATTGTAGTAAATTAACAAGTTATATACTCAAAACCAAGAAAAACATTCATATTGTCTTGATATTTTAGGACAATGATCCATAAATCATTTGTGACATGTTGGATTCAAACCCACCTCAATAGGATGCATGGTGTGACCAGTATAATTCCAAATATGTATTTTTTATTAAACATTGACATTTTATTAATGTGTTATTTGATATTAATGTTTAATTTATTTCTTTGTAGTATTACTAACATGATATTTGTTTTCTTATATAGGTGGAATCTTCAGCTTAGATTGATGTGATTTTTTTGGCAACTGATACCATGAGCGGATATTTTTGAGAGGGGATCACCAGTTTCAAAAGATGAAATACTAAGGTTTTATAATGATTGCTAGAAAATATTAAATGTAATTATATAAAACATTTTTTTGAAATGTAAATAATTTTTTTATATACAATGGGTGGATATTTTTGAATTCTAGATGTCAATTGAATATATATAGTAGGTTTTCTTCTGGTGTGATGTTTAATTTTTTTTTTTCTTCTAGGTGTGCAATGTTTAAGTTATAGGTTGGGTGTGCTGTTATATGTGTTTTGTAGGCAGGGTGTGTTGTTATATTAAAAGAACATTTTAGGTGGGTATACCTTTATAATTTCTATATTTAGCATTGACAATGATCCACATTATCTATGTTAAAAAATCATAGATAAAGGGGACTCTGCCATTATCACCACTACGGTTCACAACACTTTTTTAGCGCTATTAAAGGCCATTTTGGTGCTGTTAAAGGCCATATTTATAGCAGTGAAGCAACCAAATGAGGGATGTATTTTAATCACTGGTAAAGAATGAATGGGCAGTCATGATTCATGCCCAGAACATGTGGCCAGGAAAAGGAGGCAGTATCCCACAATGGAAAAAGGTGTAGGTAATGCCCACAACGAATATCAGCATACCTAAGAAGAAGGGCCCATGGGCCTAGAAAAATGGGCCTAAGGGCTGTGATGATCCTGTCTCTAGGAAAAATATTGTAAAGTCTTGTGGGCCTATATATAATAATAAATAAAATAGGATCGATGGGTGAGTTACCCCTTGGGGGGGCTATGAATCGCCTATCCAGCCCTGTGGTTGTTAGGAATGTTTACATTTCATTGTAATTGTACTCCTAACTACCTAATTAAAGAAGGTATAGATCATGGATTTGGTATCCCAAAACCACGAACCTGAAAATTTATTGAGAAAATGTAATGAAAACACACATGTAAATACATGGGTTTCACACCCTTAAAATATTTCAGGAGTCTCAAAATACCCCCTTACCACATGGTCGAATGGGCCCAAAAATATTATTGGCTCTAAACCTTTTGGTACATAGCTTCAAGCACAAATTTGAAAGTTATCACTACCAGAGTTCCACTACCTATAGTTATGAGGCATGATCATGAACACTAGAGGTGTCCATCCATCGCCCGAGTTCTCCCCTAAAGACCCTCACACGTTATCCAATAGGTGAAAAAGACAACCTATCAAAGTTGTGTCATAGACTACAAGACTTGAAGGATGATCAACCTGCCATGTGTGAACCTATTGTTGTGGCCATTCCATCAAATACCATCACTCCAAACAAGATCATCATCAAAGGCCGCCACAACCTAGATGTGGAGCCATTGTGCCCTTACTTAGTCAAAGACCACTACTCGACCAAGATCATCATTGGAGGCCACTACCACTTCCATCATCAACATCATATGGATCACCGAAATTCATTAGCGGTATTGAAATAGGACTCCCTACAAATGAATAGGTGAACCAAATCACTAGAAAAACACATCGAGTGTCTCACCACAATTTCCCCACCGACAAGCATGCCCTAATCGTCAAGGCCAAGTGCAAGGCCCACTAAACCAGTGAAAACATATTCATAAAAAAAATTCAACTTGTGGCTAGAACCATGCTTGAGGTCACCTCCCGTTCATCATGACATCACCCCCACCTACATCACATGGTTGTTTGTGAATCCCATGGCTGAGGTCATAACCCACTAAGAATGTCGTCGGATCATGCTCGGTATTCTTCGTCAAATCCCCATCCTCACCACTGGGTGGGTATCACTACTACCATGGAAAGACACCTTCCACCCCTCAATCCTCCATCATTAAACCAAAATGTCATTCCTGGGGTCCCAGATCATCCTCTCCGCTTTTATCTAATGCACCAGGTTCACCAATGACCCTCTTGTCCCCATCATCAGGAGGACCCCCTTAAAACCATGATTGATATTGTGCACCCAGTACATCACAATCCTATCATCAACATACCCCTGGTCGCACCCTAATGCCTTTGTCAGTGAAACCAATGTCCTGATATCTCCTCGCATCTTGAGATCGTCTTCAACCATCTATGCCCATAATGAAATGGTTATTTTACATGCAAACCTTTGTTGGAATGGGAACCATCTTCAGCCGCCAACTTCAAGGATTCGTTTCAAGATACATCTATCATGGCGCCATCATCATTGAGGTGTGATCCCCAATCACCTTAATCAAAGAGTTGTCACTGATAACTACTGTCAACACACCATCAACAAACATATCTATCGAGGCAACGTCTTCAACCTTATTCTTTAACACAAGTGGTTACCTCTACCAAGTAGCAAACCCTAAATTAATGCGATGACTATATCACCCTGTGTTTAAATTAATTTATTTTTTAAAATAAATTAAATTTCTTCAATAATTTACGTTATATGGAACACTGAGTTCTAACAAATCATGACAAACTATTAAACAACCATTGTTACCTAGTTTTTAAATACGACTACATGAATAGGAATAACCAAATTTTAGATATGAATTATAATGATTTTATATAAAAAAATTGATAAAAAAGTACTTAATTTCCGGTAAAGTCTTTATATTTGTTTAAAATACTATTTTCTCAAAAAATATTTTTTTTTATTTTTGTGAAAAATAAAAATTTAATTTTTGACACTTTATGAATATGAATTTGAAACAATATTATTCATTTTTAAAGTCATATAAATATTTTCTTAGGTTTAATTTTTTATATTTTTTCTAAAATGATTATGTTTTTGATGAACAGTCAAAAATACAAGTTTTTATTAAAAACCATATTTCTGATTTATGAATTTATAAGGTTCCATTTTTGTTTTAAAATGGATCGAAAAGGTAATTTAGTTAAATTATATTACAATTAATCCAATTTATGTCATCTAAATCATTTTCATATTAAATTTTTATACAGGAACTTTATAAACTTTTTAACATTTTCTCTTTGGAAAACCCCCTTTTCATCGTGATTGCACATTTAATTTTAAATGAATATTTTCAACTTCGATGAATTGAATTTGAAAAAATGGATTAAATATTTTAAATCATAATAATTTATATTATTTAATAAGAAATATTAATTTTTCACCACAATGAATAGTAAAAATATAAAAAATTAATTACCGCGGTTAAGGTGAAAATGGGTTTAACTAAAACATAAACTAAAATAGATAAGGCTTAAAAATGACCCAAAACATGTCCAATACCCATTTTGTGACCATTTTGAGACATTATATCTTCTTGGATTAATAATTGTACATATTGGAGCCTTTTAGATTGAGAAAAATGAGTTTACACCATTTTATTTTCATAAACTACAAGTGTGCAGCTCACCTCACTTATAAAATGTTACCCCCTCTCCTGTTCTCCTCACACTTATAAAACCCATTTATTCATCCAAGATTTATAAAAATATTTTTCTTACTTCAATCATATATTCTTATAAGCATTATATTGATTTTTAATCCATCCTAGTATGTTTTTTTGTGTAAACCTAAGGAGGTTACCCAAAGAAGATGTAATGTTTTTCAATGAGCATTTTTATTTTATTTCTTCCTCCACATCCTTCAATTATTATTAAACCATGCTGATATAATAACCTCTAATTATTAAATATAATATTATTTTTTATTTTAAGGACATTACCCATATCCATCTCTTATTCCCTCAAATGGGATATGAGAACATCACTCTTATCTATAGAGGACTACCGTCTTGCGAACCAAATTGACATGTTTTACATCAACACATCTCACGGTTTGGTATGATGATGGATATAATGTATATATATATATTTATAAAAAATATACATATGTAAATATATTATCACGTATTCTTTTTTTACTTTCCATTCAATAGAGAATATGATAACGTCGTTCGTGTGTGCAACTGAATACCGCCTCACAAAGCGATGTAATCCATTTTTCACTTACATTTTACATGGAAGGTAATAAAATATAAATTTAATAAATATATGTGATATATAAGACATATTTATGATTATATAAAGGTAATATATTGTTTACCTTTATTTTTATTCATCCTTTGTGGAAATGGAAATAGAGTTCATGCGTACATACGACCTACCATCTCCATGAATGATGTATTTCTTTTTATAACTCTAAAATTTGTGGATTAATCTATATAAATTTATATTTAATATATATAATATTTATATATTGTTTAACATTATTTAGATTATGGAACCATGATAAATTTATGAGGACAAAAAAATATAAATAAAAACATACACGAAAAAGCAAACAATTATTTCCCGAAACACAACTTTAACATGGAATTGTTAATAAATAGGTAATAAAATTACTAATTAAAGAATATATGGTATGATATATATATATATATAATTATGTTCTTTTAATATATATATAATAAACCTATATTTATTATACAGGAGGTTTGAATGTGTATAAAGGAAGTTGACACATAAGGTATGCTATTTTTTTCAAACCATTATTTTCTGTTAGACACATGAAATATTCACTATATATATCTTTTATGCGGTGTAAATACTTCCCCTGAAACTCATGAATTTTATTATTATATTTTAATTTCACTATAATTATTTTTCCCTTCATTTTTCCCTCTTTATGTACTCAATATTCTAAAATAATGTTTTTAAATAAAACTGACATTATTACTCTTTTCGGTTGAAAATACTTTTTCTTCTGAAAACATGTTTTAATTATTTTTTAAAAAAATTGTTTTTAACAATATAAAAATAATTTATTAATAAAATTTAACCCATTTTGGACTTTTTTACTAAATTTTTTGAATGAAATCATCATGTCATTTTCCAAACAATTCTCGTCTGGATTTTTCCAAAAATATGAAAGGAATAATTATTTTATAGTGTACGAAATGAATGGTACAGTCCACTATCAAGAGAACTCATTATTTTAAGTCATCCTTTATAAGTTTAGAATGTAATTTTTAAATAAAATGATATTGAAAATGTTATATGTTTTAAAAACTTTTTTTTCAAAGTGAAAATTTTATTTTCTGTAAGAAATATTTTGAATTATTTTTAATGATTTTGTTGGTTAGAGTGAGTATCTCAATAGGGGTGAATTGAGTACCCAATAAAAATTTCTATTTAAAAAGAAATATTTTCAAAGCCACAAAATGTTTTAATACATCCCAGTTTATTAAAATAAGTATTATGATATGTTTCATAGTCTTTCCAAAAATTTCTCTAATGATTTATTAGGTCTGAGATGAATAATATAAAATATTATTAGATACTGTGAAATCAATTTACTTGATCAAAAAACTATATGAAAAAAATTAATATAAAATATCAAAGTATTTATTTTTTTACTGTTAAAATAATTATCCACTTAAAAGAAGAAATAAATTAAAAAAATATTAAAGAACACAGAGAAAATACTGAATTCAAGAGGTTTATTCTCAAGTTGAGACTTAGTCTTCTCCACTTGGTGATCACCCAACACCAAGAATTTTATATAAAATAAATAAGCTAATCTAGAACTTGGATCGAGTCTATTCAATAGTCTACAAATATTCCATGTCAGACACAACCTCTTTTACAATTATACATTGGAGAAAAAATAAATAGTCAACACATGGACCTCTACCACTTTTATTAATGGGGGAAAAATATGAAAATTATTTTAGAAGATATTAAATATCTTTGAGTTCAGAACATGATAAAATGTGCATGTGATAAAATAGAGTATAACTCACACTTCTCATAAGGAATGAATGATTAAATTAACAGAGAAATATAAATGTGGAGATTTTAGAAATTCTCAGTTTGTTTCAATGTTGCCAGTGACACTTGATTTGATTTTTAGATAAGCATGAGTCAGGCTCTGTTGAAAACATTATATGAATAGAGTATCATCAACTCATGTTCTTGACTGGAGAAAAGAAATTAATGTGAATTTGTAGTTTAGCTTACATCCAAATGTTTTTTGTAGGTGATCCCTTCTTGTTTTCAATTAGATTATGCTCTATGTAGATTTAGTAGTGAGGAGATATTATTTTTCTATCAGTATACCTCACCAGTGTATTTCCAACATTACATGAGGGAGTCTGCTTCTCTTCTTTCTTATCAGTAGTAGAAGGGATAATATCTAGATCATATCCTTCCTCGTACTACATGTCTGACACTCTCTTAAATGATTTCTAATGATAATTTAAGAGACAATCATTAAAATAAAAAATGGAATAAATTCAAAAAATATAGTCATTAATAATAATTTCATTAAAAAATAAGTATAAATAAATATTGGGGGTAGATTATTCTAGTAGTGACTTGATTTATGGCGGTTGGAGGTTTTGGTGGAATCACAATGGCAGCGTCTGGCAAGATGGTATCTTAGACATCGCAAAAATTTCCCTTCGCTAGTAGTGTCTATACTAGTAGTGTCTGTTCTGATGATGTCTAGTCTAAAAATGACTTATACTTAGCCAAAATTCTATGTTGGTGGTGTGAAACTTGTAGTGTTTCATCTTTTTTGTATCCATACTTATCCAAATTTACAATCTAGGAGAATGAAATTCAGATGGTGTGTTAACTGATGATGTCTTAGAATTTTTCATTTTTTCAATCTAGTGGTTTGACATTTTGGCGGTCTGATATATTGGTGATGTCTTAGAATTCACGATATTTTTATGCTTGCAGTGAGTCATGAATGGCGGTGTCTCATTTTGGTGGTGTACATATCAATGGTTTCATGTACTTATAAAATTTCAAAACCTATCTTAGAATATGATATTCTTATAGAAAACATAGAATTAATTAATATTGTTATAATCCAGATTTTGTGATCATTAAAATAAGGAGGTAAAACATTTCCACCATTTTGATGATATAAAATCATGAAATCATAAGTATTAACAATTTTTATACATGATATGCATGTTAAGATCAAATTATAAACCCAGACTTTTTATTCACATCATGTGTAGATGGTATCAAGGAAAAATAATAAAATATTATGTATTAAAGATACATTTAATGAAACAAAGATAGAATAATTAAAAATATATAGTATCAAAGATAAACATAACTACAATAAACCTAAATTCAATAAAATTATCCAAAATAAACCAATAAAAATATTCCTTACAAAATATCCCCCTTTTTGGATCACCAAAAAGTTAAATATAAGTATAATAAAGATAGTGAATGCGGTAAAATTAAATATACTAATAGATATGAAGGGAAATCAAAATTTTGATAAAACATTTATGACAGATAATGTCCCATCAAGGACATATAGTCTATACCAAAAAAGGATTAAGTTTTTGTTGAGGGGTCAATTGGTTTTTTTCCTTTAGCCTTGGATTTCTCTTGCTCCTTATCTGAGGAAGCTGGATCAACCCAAGGTAAATTAGGGGGAACAACAGAGGATAAACCATCTATAGTATGAGGATGATCTTCTACTATAACAAAAATATATATGTGTCTCAATGAATGAATATGAGACAATATAAAAAGAAATAAGTTGGGAAGAAAATGTTCTAGGGGATGTTGAAAAACTTCTGGACTGAGAGATAACTATGTAGTAATTGGATCTACTTCTTGAGAAACAATTTCAGGGACATTAACAAAAAGAAAAGGCTTCATGATATTGATGAAATCCATTATGATTTGGCCACCCCATTCCATTGTAGTAATCACTCTTTTCTTCCATAAACTGGATCAACACTGGAGTCATATCCTTGAGTTATCTTACTTGTTCTTGGAAAGCCTGAGTTAGAGGAGGCGTCCTCAAATTTTCAGCCAAGAATTTAAAATTTTCATCCATTTCATGCTTGGTATAAATCCTTGATATATTGAACATTATTGACTTAGTAATGGTTTCTATGTCATCTTTCTTGTATTGGGAATAGTTTTTAATAAACATCATAACATGATCATAATAATATCTAATTTTTCATAAGTTCTCTTGGGGATGATCACAGACACTACCAGAAGCACTGGCCAAAGCAGTACTCAACTCATATTTGACAACAGTTCTTACCCGATCAACATTCTCTACTGGAGAAGAAGTAATATAAGTATCATAATATATATCCTCAAGAATTTTAAGTATACCTTATAGATAAGCAGTAAAGCTTGACATTATGTCCTCAAGCATACCCTTGATATACTCCAACTCACTTCCAATTCTCCAATTCTCAATATCATCTTCTCATGTGTAATGCAACATCTTTAGTTGGATATGTTGAATAACCAACTCAAAAATGTATCTTTCATCTTTATCAAAGATAAAATTTCCTCGAGTAGGTTTATTATTTAACTTTATCAAAAAAGTAGACATCATATTTTTACCAAAATAATCCAAGACACCTTTAGTGACTACATCAACTAGAACAGAAAGAGGTGCTGGAGAAGGTTCATGTGTAAGTGTTCTAACAGAAGACAACATTTCCAATAGACCATCAAAATCAACTTGACCTATCAAGGATCCCTTAGGACATCCTTCAACTCAATCCTCGGGTTCTCCATGCTTTGGTGTAATCCTTACAATAATGTATTACTTTCCCTTTTCTTCTTGCATAGGGTCAACCCATCAATCTTCAAAGAAAACTAAAACAGATTCTTTGGTAGGAGGTACAACACAAGTAGGTAAAACTAACACTTTATAACTATTATATCCATATGAAATCTTTGAACCTAAGGTGTGATTGATATTAGTAGGTTTATCTTCTATCTGTTTAACAGTATTAGGTTCCACTAAAATCTGAAAAACATCCTTTTGGCTATCAATATAAGGTTCTAATTCAATATGGCTATCCACATGATCCTCATCAGCATCCAAAACACCTATATAAACATAGATTCTTTGTCCAGAAGAAGGAATCACCATCTTCTATTTCTTAGTTACATGTTTTCTTATAGTATCAATCACACTTAACTATTCCTTTATAGTAGAATTAATGGTTTTTTATTAGTGGAAACAGATCTGGCCTCAAATTCATTAGCCATAGAAGCATCATGAAATATCTTCACAGATATGGATTGACCCCCCTCAAATATTTCATCCTAAATCTCTAGAGGAATCCCTAATACCTTCTTCTAAATTCAACCACTAAAACCATTAGGGTCAGATTTATTATCATTATAAGCTTCAATTCCATTTCCTCCTTCATTTACAGCATCTGCATCTCTTTAGTTTTCATTACCACTTTTACCATTTTAATTATGATCTTATTCATCCACTTTATCTGTCTCATTATCATCATCATCAAATGATTAAGTGGATTTGGAACTCTAATAATTCTCCTCTCTAGAGACTTTAATCTCTTATTCATCACTTTTAATAAGATTTTCTCTTTTTTAGCCTCCTAGGTGGGCTAGGATCTCCAAAGAGAATGGGAGAAGATTTGTAATATTTCCTTGATAATCATAATATCATCATTCATGACGTACATCCAAAAATTTAGCCCGTTTATTTCATGAAAAACCTTTTACATGTTCTTTCCCATGACTTTTGATCCAATCATCACCATCATGATCAATAGAAAAGTGTAAATACTGATAGGATTCATAAACCATATTATGGTAGTAGGGTCTCTTGTTAGAGGAAAACCACTCTAAGTATCCTTGATTCTGGAGAACTTTGAGTGATAGAGACTTTCTAGACAATAACCACATCAATTCAACTTCCTTTTTAGTAATAAGAAATCTATCGACAAGATCAGGATTAACTGGTGCAACTGGAGTAGGTGCACACATTTCATTATTCTTCTTTTTAGAAGATATCGATTTGCCTAGTGAATAATCTTAAGCACAATTCATTATCATTATGCAGACTTGGTTCAACAATCTAAATCAAGAGTAAGGATAAGGTTTTAAATGTGTAAGGAAATGGGTTACACAGGGCTTGATAAAGAAAGATATGGGAGTATCACACTTGGATCAAGGTATTTTTGGAGTATACATTATTCTATTTTGATATAATTTGGGTTTTATGGCAGTATAAACTCAAAAATAATACTTGAAATAGAAATAAAAATCCATGGAATAACACCTATCCGGTTACAAGAAATAACATAAACATAGAAATAAACCGGTGGTTCAAAATATTGACAAATTTAAAAATTGCAAAGGCATAAAAATGTAATGGCATGACATAGAAATGACATGACAAGGAAATATCATGAAAATACAATGGAATGAAAAAAAAACAACATGACACACCAATGGTATGTCAACCACAATGGTATTTCAACCACAATAGCGTGTCATCACAATAGTGTTTACCCATAATGGTGTGTCACTGTAATGGTGTGTCACCATAATGGTGTTCCACTACAACGATGTGTCATAGAAAATTTATACTAAACCATAATTAATCATTCCTAACTCATGTTTGGTATAGTTAATTCTCTATTAATTCAAAGTATTAGTGAATATATATGATAACAGATGTTTTTGTGTAATAAATTAAAGAGTGATATCGCTTTTTTTAAAATGATCTCTCAAAAATTGATGTATTATATCAACATGATTTTTCCTAGGATGCGAAACAAGATTCCTAAAAATTTTAATAGAAATTTTTTTTCATAATCTATGGGGACATTTCATAATTGAAATCCATTTTCTATTATATTGATTTTCATCCACAAAATGTGTGCATAATAACTGCCTACAAATATGTACTCAGCATCAATAGTAGACAATAAAACATAATTTTTATTTTTACTACAACATGAAAATAGAGACATTCCTAAAAATTGAAATTTTCTAAAGGATATTTTTCTATCTAACATACATCCACCAAAATTAGTATTAGAATAACATATTAATTAAATTATTTTCCTCTTGGATAGAACAATCTTAAATTGGTCATCTAATTAAGGTATTTTAAAATTATTTTAACAGCAACAAGGTGTGACACTTTTCTATAGTCTTGAAAACAAGCACCCACACATACAATAAACATAATATATGGTGGGATAGAAGTAATGTAGAAAATAATTACAATCATCTCTTTCTAACTAGTTTCCTAGCTTCATCAAGACCCAATTTATAGGTGGTTCTCATTGGAGTATCAATACTTTGAGTTATTTCCATGTCAAAATGTTTTAGATGAAATTTTTTATTTTTATTTTTATTTAATACAAATTCCTATTCATTTCAAAAAAATTGAAATCCAAGAAGTAATTTTAGTTCACCCATTAAACTCATTTGAAAATCATTTTGATCATTTTAGAAAAATTAGTGAAAGGAGAATTTTTTGAAGATCTAAAATAATATCATCAACATAGATTTTTAATACTAATACATCATTTGAATTTTTTTTCTGAAAAGAGTTGGACCATATAAACCTTTTAAAAATCCATTTGGAATCAGTTTTTTTATCATATCATACTATGTTCTAGTAGCTTGTTTAAAACAATACAAATATTTTCTAGTTAAAAAACTAATTTTGGAAAATGGTGATTTTAAAAACCATGGGGTTTTTTACAAGAACATCCTTAACTATAAAACCATTTTAGAATGAATTTGTTACATCCATTTGATAAATATTGGAATATAGAGGTCTGAAATAAGAAAGACAACTTTTTATGGATCATTTCTAGCTACAGGTGAAATGGTTTCTTTATTGACTATCCTTTCTTCTAAACTATAAATTTCTGCAACAAGTCTATCCTTTTTTCTAACTATAGTTCCTGACTCATCGCCTTTGTTCCTCAACAACCATTTAGTTCAAATAGACATGGTTTCCTTGATACTATCAATAATTTCCCACAATTTTATTTTTATTTCAAAATTATTTAATTCTTATTTCATAGATATGACCTATAATTCATCATTAAAAGCTTCATTGATGTTCTTATAATCAAGGTGAGACAATAAAGGTAGATGTTAAACTTGATTTATAACTGAAGCTCTAGTTTTTGTTCCTATATTTAGGTAACCTATAACAAAATATAAAGGATGATATTTAATGGTTCTAGTAGATCTAGAGAAAGAGGTATTGGTAACTTCTAGATTTTCAGGTTTATGTTATGGATGTTCTGGAAATTCTTAAGAAATGGGTGATATTGTTTCTTATTTTATAGTAGAGTATAAAGGTTTAGAAATTATGTTCATAGAAAAAAGATCATCGTAAAGGGTTTTTAAGGAGGTATTTGTCTCATATGGATTAGTTTCATCAAATTTGACATGAACTGATTCTTCCATATTTTCAGACTTCTTATTAAAAACTTTGTAGGATTTTCTAGAGATTGAATAACCAAGGAAAACTCCTTCAACACTTTTGGAGGAAAACATGTCAAGATTATCTTTAGAATTATGAATAAAGACTTTGATACCAAAAACACTAATGTAATTAAAAATTGGTTTATTATTATTCCATAGTTCATAAGGGATCCTATTAAGGATAGTTTTGATCGAAACTCTGTATTGGAAGCTTCTGTCCAAAAATAAATTTGTAGGTTATACACATTTAACATATGCTTGGCTATATTTTATAACGTTATATTTTGCCATTAAACTAATAAATTTTTATGGGGGGACCTAGGAGTAGATAATTTATGAGTGTAGCCATTTTTTGAGAAAAATGATTCAAAATAATGATTCTCAAACTCACGGCCAAGATCACTATTTAAAGTTTTAAATCTAACTCTAATAATATTTTCCATATATTTAACATACATGTTAATGTAGGTATATGCTTCACTTTTGTGATCCTGAATGTATACCAATGTATATCTAGGATAGTAATCTTCTAGAACTTAAAAATAATTCTTCCCATTAAGGCTTGAAACTCAAGATGGTAAAAATAGATCCATATGAACCAACTCAAGGGGTTGATAATTTGACACTTCTTTCTTTAATTTAAAGGAAACTTTGTATATTTCTCTTTTTGATAGTGGTTAAATACTTTATTAGTTGGTAACTAGAGATTAGGTATATCCCTAACTGACCCTTTTCTATTTAACTTCATTAGTGAGTGAATGTTGCAATGGACAAGTATCCAATGCCAAATCCAAGACTCTTTGTGAAGGGTACTTAAGCATGAAACATTTAGGGAAACAAAATAATTTAAATCAATAGCATAAACATTTTCATTTCTCAAAGAAGTAAAAGTTAAAGAATTTTTAGAATGACAAAAATTTTAAGCACCATTCTAAAACATATCATAGAAACCATCATTACATAACAGAGAAATTCTAATTAGTTTATATTTTAAACCATTAACATATCAACATTTGGCCCAGGTTGATGATCTTTCCATTATAATTATAAAAAAAGTTATATGGTACCCATCAACCTTTATGAGGATGTTGAAGCATGAATAATATCTTATCATATGTATTTAACAATTACTTTCCATTTACCATATACTTCTATTGGAGGTCTCTAGTCATTTTTCCTACAAAATAAGTTTTAAATAAGAAATTATTTTAGTACCCAAATCTATTTGGGTCCAGAAATTTTAGAAAAAAGAGCTTTTGGAACCCACAATTTTTTGATGGGATTACAATAAAAAGATTTCAATTTTTTTTAAATTATAACCTTTTTAGGTCCTTTTGAATAATGATTGCAATTAAAACATTTTGGTTTGTATTTTGGAACAAAAGTGCGTTTTGTTATTTTACTCTATCGATGTTGGTATCCAATTACACTAACATATTTTGGTGAAATTTTTTACCCAATTTTTATCGAGTGTCTATATATTATTTTTAAACATTTTAAGGTATTTCTTTAATTTCTCAATTGAAAATTTATGTTCAGTGTTCCCTTTTAGAGATTGAATATTTTTCTCTTTTTATATAGACAATTTATATTCCCCATTTGCAGATAAAGCATTTTTTCTTCTAATACTTTTATACTTATCATTTAATTCATTAATGGTATCATATAGAATGTTTTAGTATGATAATAATTCTTAATTTTACATATTTTCAACATCGGGTTGTTTATTATCAGAACCGTTAGAAGAATTCATAGGAAGAATATTATAAATAGTTGGTAAAGCTATTATCTCACTAACTTTTTTCATGAAACACATATTTTATGTCTGTATTATCTTTAGGTGTAGAATCTGATTCATTAGATATATCTTTATAAGAAACTTAAGTTTATTTCATTTAATTTCTGTATCTCTTACCCCTATCCCCATATTTCTTTTTATACATAATATTTTCTTAATAAAATTTTATGTTCACTTTCATTTTACATTCAAAGAAAATGAATTGTTCTGAATCATTATACTTCTCCAATTATTTCTTCTAGTTTCCTCTATTAACATAATTTATTTTATAGTTTGATTTTCTAAATAACTCTTTCTTCCTATAAAACATCATAAATATTCTGTCTTGTTGAGCCATCTCATCATCACCGTCAAAAGGATATTCACTATCACTTGAATCTAAGTCTTAGACTTTATCCTTTTTTTCCTTTGGTTGTCTAGGGGTAGTAGTCTTGAATGCTACTAACTTTATTTTAGGATCATCATATTGTTCATGATTTAACTTTAATTTCTCTTCACATATTATAATTTTCCCATCTATATCTGCCACCAGAATCTTACTTATGTCTCTTGATTTGATGATTGAAAATACTGGCCCTCTCCATATAGAAATATTATAGTTATCATATTTCAATACTTATCAGATACTAGTTTTCAAGGTGAGATAATTATGTTGAAAATATCATTAAACATGAGATACATGTCATAAATGGGTTCATTATGCTTCATTTTAAAGTTATTATATTTAACAATAAATGTTTTATGGATCATCTCATTGACATTTGATGTTCCCTCAGGGGTAACAGAATAAGTGTCCCAAATATCAAAATAAGTTTGAAATGTAGAAATTATTTTAAATTTCTTATATCCTAAGGAAAAATTAAAATCATTCATTGACTTAGAATTATTTTTATACGAAAATATATTAACTTTATCCCAAGTAGCTCTAGCAGTGGCATGTAACTAATATTTATCTGTTATGGCAGTCAAAATTTCAAAACCAATAATTTTTATATGAATTTTTATTTTAATATTCCTTCGAGAATAATTTGTACAATTGAAAAAGGGTTGCCTATTTGTAGTAGAACCTTCCTGGAGACTATCCATTTAAAGAGATACATTTAGAAATAACAGATATATAAGATATTTAAAGTAAAACTAAAATCATATTTGAAAAGAATTTGAAAATTTTAATACCAAAGAAATAAATCCTTTGATTCCATTTTTTGGTTGGAGTGACATCTTAAGAGGAAGATGAATTAAGTACCCAATAAAAATTTCCATTTAAATGGATTATTTTAAAATCCACCAAATGATTAAATATAAACCAGTTTATCAAAATAAGTAGTATGATATAGATCTTAATCTTTCTAATTATTTATATAAACATTAAATTGTCATAATATTAATAATATAAAATATTATTAGACCCTATGAAATCAGTTTACAAGATCAAATCACTATATAAAAAATTAAGATAAACTATCATAGTATATATTTTGTTTATAGTTAAAACAATATGGAAATAAAGTAAAAAATTTAAATCACACAGTGAAATAATTGAATACAAGTGGTCCAGTATCAAGTTAAGACTTATTCCTCTCCACTTGGTGATCACACAACATAATGTAGTTTATATAAAATATAGAAGCTAATCCATATCCTGTATCAGGTTTATTCAATTGTTTAAAAACATTCTAGGTTACATGTGACCCCTCGTATAGTTACACATTGGAGTGAAAATAAATATGCCACACATGGACCTCTACTAGTCTTATCCATGGTAGAAACAAATATGATAAGTGTTCAAGAAGATATCATGTATCTTCAAATTCATCACATTAGATATCATGTGTGTGATAAAACATAGTATAGAACACCCTACACAAAATGTAATAAAGATAAATAGAATAGTGTAATCTAAAAGTGTAGAGAATAGAAATTTTTGGTCTATTGAAATGTAACTTGTTACTGTTGATTATATCTATAAATAAGATTGATTGTGGATCTTTGGAAAACTTTGGAATAATAGAGCATCACAGACTAGTTCTCTTTACTCTAGAAAATAAGTAAATTTGAATGTGTAGTTTGGATTTAAGTCGAATGTTTGTTGCGGGCGACCTATTCTTTTTTGCAATCAGGTTCAACTATATATAGGATTATCAGTCATGAGATATCATTTTTTTATTAGTATAATTCACCAATTTATTTCTTATATCCCATGACGGAGTCTTCTTCTCTTATTTATCAGTAGTGTCAGCAGGTAGAATAGCATGGTCAACTACATCCTCTTAATGCATGTATGAAAATATCTTCAATGCTTTCTTTCGACCATTTTAGAGAAAATAGGTAAATTAATGAATGGAATTTAATAAAATAAATATAGTAATTAGTAATATTTTTATTCAAAAATATGTATAATAAAATAGTGGAAGTGGCTTATTCTATAGGTATCTTGAAGTATAGAGGTATGAGGTTTTGGAGGCATGACACTGGTGATGTCTTGTATGATGGTATCTTAGACTTAGACTAAATTCCATTTCTCTAGCATTGTCTGACACTATGGTTGTGCCATATGGTGGTATCTCATTCTTAGACAAATTTACATTCTAGTAGCATGACATCTGGATGGTGTGTTGACTAATAGTGTCTCATATTTTGTAAATTTTTCATTCCATTGGTATGAAATTATGGTGGTATAGTATCATGGAGGTATCTCAGACATAGTGATATGTTTATTCTGGTGGTGATTCATGAACGACGGTGTCGTGAGTTGTCCACTTCTATCACAATGGTGTCTCATACTTATACAATTTCATCACTTGTCTCTAAATATGATATTCTTATAGAAAACATATATCTCATTAATATTATTAGATTTAGTATTTTGTGATCATTAAAACATGGAGGTAAACATATTAATTTATAAATGTTGATGATCCTTTGTGATGTTTTTCTAAAAAAGATTTGTATTTATGGACAACGAAATTTTGTTAAAGAATATTCTTACAAAATAGGAAAAAAATAGTTGATGGATGTTAAAAAACTCTTGTTATGAAGTTATTGGAGTAGAATAAAGTTTTGTAGATGAAGAAAGTTAGAAAATTTATAATGTAATTTTTTTTTGTGGATTTAAGAAATTAAGAATGTTGTTGAGATGAATAATGTAATAAAGTCATGAAGTTGGACTATTTAATTTGTTAAGAAACAATCTTATTAATGTCAAATGATGTTATTCTGATCTAAAAATTCCTCACATCATTAAAAATATCTGGATATAAACATTTGTTACAATTGAATGTTGATTTTTTCAAAATGCAACTTATTGGATAGAGAAGCAGTTTACATGGATGTTTTTAGAAAACTATAAGTATGAATTTACTGAAATTCAAAGAATTGAAAAGTTTCTGATTAGATGATCCACTGCACGAACCATCGGTCGAAGCTTTCATTAGAAATTATGATTTTGTACAAAGAAAATTTTATATAAAGGAATCATATAGATATCATTAGATAGATCTAGACACTGTGGAACATAATTTTTTTCCAAATTAAGAGCTTTATAAGTAACTTAGGATGTAGACCTCTGGAAGTAGAATGGATGATGTAGAGCTTCAAATGTAGATTACCAGAATAAAAAACTTCAAAAAAAGTTTTTTCCAAACATGATGTTTAAAAACATATATTTCCAAAAAAAATCTCTAGATAGAGAAACTACTATAATGATGTTAGTGTGATTTTTTTTATTATTGATGAAGTACAACCATACGGAATGGACATAACCATCCAGACAGAATGTTCGCGTGAATATTTTTTTTGATGGTCCAAGTTTCTACATATTATAAATCTTATGCTTTTATTAGAAAATTAATATGTTTCTATTCAATTAGACTGACCGGCCATGATTTTTTAACTAATAAAAAATGAATGCGAGTTTTTATAATACAAAGGGAGATATCATATGTTGTTCTGGAAACAAAGATCCGGATGAACTCTTCCAGACCAAGATTTCTAATGACGATTGAATATACATGAACTGATGGAAGATGTTCCTGTAGATAAGTTACAATAAGTGAGTAAAGTTCATATTTGTAATTGGGAAAAGTTTTCCGAACATACAATAATGGATGCAGTAGAAAACAAAATGTCTTCAGATAAAGTAAAATGTTAGAAATGTGGATGTTTCTACCCAATAGTCATTACAAGAAATTAATTTTTATAGAATGTAGTTAACAATATGTAGTTGGATTATAGAAAATAAGAGAAAATTCTTATTTTAAGTGATTTTTAAATATTATAATAAGGAATACAATCCTCTTGTTTTACAATTGGTTAAAGAGTATCAGATAAAATAAGGAAATCTCAGAAAGATTATTCCAGATAGAGAAGTTTTGGAAAAACAATTTCCTGATAGAACTCCAAGATAACTTTGTAAAGTTCTAAACATTAAGAATGTTGAGAATGTTTCAATATTTGAAGAATTTGATATTTTCTGAGAAGATTCGAGAAAACATAAAAATATTTGAGAAGAGTTGAGAAGCATCTCATCGAGATTCAAATGATCCTAAAATTTTGATTTATAAATTTCGGTGAGCAGGAATGGAAGTTTGGTTTCTCGCCTCTGCTACTATAGGAACACCTATAAATAGAGGTGAAAATTACAATATTAATAGTGAGATACTCTTCACTAAAAAAAATCTGATATGTTGGAGAAATATAGTTAGAGTTGAGTTTATAATAGATGATAGTTTTCATGTTGAAGAAAAGTTCCAAACAGAAGAAAGATTCTAATCAGAGTAACAGATAGAGTATATATTCTGAATACCAGACATAGAGTATCAATATAAGGAATATCGGACTGGGTAACCATGCAGGGTTTCTATAAGGAATAGAGTTTTGTTAACTAATTAGAATTTAGTTTTTGTAGTAGGAGTAATTTTAGTAAAGGTGCATAAAACGGAGTCCATTAGACACAGGGTACATTAGACATAGATTACTGTATAGAAAAATCTAACAAAGGTTGATGGGATAGAGTTTCTAGATGTACCATTTGTGGAGAATAATTCAAAAATTTATTTTTTATGGTGGCTCATTTATTTCAAATAAAATTTGTAAACTGAGAGGAGTTTGTATAATCACACCTATCGGAAAATTGAATAAGACTAATGGGATTTGGAAGAAAATATGCACTCACATCATTATAAAAGTGAATTTCTATATACCCATGTGAGTGACCATGGAAAGGATTTTGGATGTTATACTGAGTTCTAGCCTTTTTAATCTTGAATTCCATGTTTACTTTTATACATTTTCATTCTTTAAATGTATTATAAAAATTTATAAAGAATATAACTCTAAAAAGTAACAAGGGTTAAATTTATTAAAGTTAGAAATTAGAAAAAAAATCCATCCACTTATTCAACCACCTCTTATCAGTGGTTCAAAGATCCTTAGAATCTTCAAATGGTATCAGAGTGAAAGTTTCCCCTATTATATTCTTATCATGGAAAATATAAACTCAGTGAACAATAGAGGTATTCTTACCTTTGATGAAAAAATTATCGAGGTATTAAAGACTTAATGATTCTATATATTCCATCACATGTCCTAGAATTCATTGATGCAACTACATTTCGGTTCCCACCAATTTAGAAAGTCTCTCCTATGACTTTTTTTGAAATGATAAACATTGAAGTTGATAGAAAATGTAGAAATTTTATTCTTATGTCTTTATCAAAAAACGTATTTATGATTGTAAAGTGTCTCAATATAGAAAATTAAACATGGGAAAAACATCAAAGTGTCTTTTAGAGAAATACTAATGTGAAGGAAGGATAGTTATAAATTTGTAAGAGAAATCTTGAAGATATCATGATGGGTGATGAATAAACTATTGATTAATATTTCACCACGGTGAATCATGTTGTTTGCAATGTATCAGTGTTTGGTGACACCTTCGATGATTATACAATTAAAAATGAACTCATGAGAAAATTCCATGACATGTTTGATTCCAAAATCTATACGTTATAAGATATAGATCATTTGTCTCTTGATGAATTACATAACATTCTTATTATTTATGAGATGAGAAAAACTACAATGGTCAAAAATAAGATGAAGAATGAAATGGATTTTGAATATTTAAGAATGTTGAAAATACAAGATGTTGATCATAAGATTTTTGAAAATAGTGATTTGAAATAAAAAGAAGATGATGAAATTAATGAAAAAATCATGGCTCTTATGTCTAATAATTATAGAAGAGGTAGAGGAAGTTATGATGGAAAACTCACAGTCAAATGTTTCAAGTGTTTAGGAATTGTGAAAATTTATATAAATTTCCCGAAGGAGAAGGTTGAATAATATCGAGATGATTCTAATGAAAAATATCGATGAAAGACGTGGAACAAAAATTATATGAATGAAATATTATCCAAAAAATATAAAAAGATATTCATTATAAACAAAAGAATTTTTCTAAGTAAGAATGATGAATCTGACTCTAATGACATCAATTATTTATAATATGAGAGTTCAAAAACGTTTAGTCCTCAAACAGTGAAGAAGAAGGAGGAGAATAATCCTATAGATAATACCTATTCAGATAAGAACCCATATCATATCCTGTAAAAAATAAAAATATCAAGAAATAAATTATAGTAATGGAAAAAAGTTTCTAAGAACATTTTTAATGGAAAGAAAAATCTTTTTAAAAAATAATATATGTACGTTATGGAAATAATGTACCTAAATATGAAAGGTATAGAAAATTAAAATATGGTAGAATATATTCATAAGAAAGTTGTTTTGAATGAAGTTGAGTTTTTTAAAACTCAATCCAAACTTCTTGAGGATGAAATCATATTAAAAAATTATTGAAAATTTCAACAACGCAATATAGGTAAATGTTGAATCATCATATGCTGTTTAGAAAGGTCATTTCAAGACTCATTTAAAATCATCACCCACTCAATGTAAAATTTCATTTGATTTTACTAACCTTGAAGTTGGTAACAAAAATGTTTTACTAAATTAGGTTAAGAAAGGATGTGATAAATCTTTGATGTTTAAAAAATATGAAAAAAACCTTATAAAGATAGCTTCTCCACATGAGGGGTAAACAAAAGAAGAAATAGATTATAATCAATGATAAAATTTATATAGGTAATAAACCATATTCTGTAGAATATCAGGATTTGATGGTTTGTGTTGGAGTTGTGGAATTTATCATCACAAAGAATACATTTTTTTTAACAACATGTATCTTCCTAGAAATAGTAAGGAAAAAAGTATGAACAATAGTGGATGAAAAAAGATTAACTTTACTAATCTGAAAGAAGTTGAAAAATTAAAATATCAAGATGTTAGAAAACATTCTATGAAAAAGAAATATGATTTTCTGGAGGAAGTATGTGGAATATTTGATAAATATAGAAACTTATTTGAAGAATGTATGACAACACCTCCCAGACATTTTTCTAATGAATGGAATGAAAATGAACCTAGAAATATGAAAAATGAAGAGAGATATTTTTTTGTTGAGATAACACTGAATGTAAAAAAAATAAGCAACCATGGATTCTTAATAGTGGATGTTTGATGGATATCAATTTTTTTTTAAAAGATATTATATGATGTAGGAAAGCATGATAGGGGAGTGTTATCTTTTATAAATTATATTTCATTAAAAATAAGAGGAATTGGAACAACTGATATTGAAACTGAGAAACTAAAATATAAGGAAGTTCTTTATGTTGATGGGCTCAATCATAACTTTGTGTGAGTCAACTGTGTGATGATGGAAAATAAGTGATATTAAAAAAATATTATTGCATCATCAGAAGTGTGGAAGATGAAAAATTTATTACATTAGGAGAAATAACTAGTGAAAATATTTTCCATATTGGGGTACTTGGTGAATCGTGTCACTTGAGTGATGAAGATGAGAACATGTTTTGGCACCACAAATTTCAAAAAACTAGGCAGAAAAGTATGAATAATAATTATAAAGTTATTATTGTACAAAATCTTTCAAAATTTATAAGATGATAATAACATATTTGTATTGCTTTTCAGAAATAAAAGATGATTAGTAAAAGACACAATAAAGTAGAAATTCAATCTACTAGACCTCTGTAGCACATTAACTCACATATTTTTGGGTCAATAGGACATTAATCGATAAAAGGATATTTTTTAAATTATCACTTTTATTGATGATTTCACAAGGATGACCAAAATAAAGTTTAAGTAACATAAATATGTGGTTGTATAATTGGTCATATATTACATAAGATATGTTGAAAGATAAATGGAGGTTTATAAAAAAATTTGAGAACTGATAATGGTACTGAATTCACATGAAATTATTTTGAATCTTATATAAAGAATCATGGAATAAAAATCAATATAGTTCTCCATAAACCCCAAAAAATGGATTATTAGAAATTAAAAATAGAATATTAGTGAAAATGGTAAGAATCATGTTAGAAGATTACAAACTTTCAATGGAATAATAGAGAGAAGCATTTAGATCTATAGTACATGTGAAAACTAGAATATAGTTAGGGTTGGAATCGAACAACACCTACAATGAAATATACTATTGCAAAAATTCAGCAGTGAAATATTTCATGGTTTTGAGAAGTCCTTGTTTACTAAAAATTAAAAATCCGACTCTTGGAATATTTGGTAAAAATGATGGGGAAGAAACATTCATGGGATATTAATCTTAAAAAAGAAGTTACAAATGTTGGAATAATAATCTAAAAAGGGTGGTGTATTCATATGATGTGAAATTTATAGAAAATCTAAATTTCATGACAAAGAATGATGAAAATATAGAGAAAGAAAAACAGAATATTTCCAATAAAAGTAAATGTTATCCAAAACATATATATCAAGACTCATAGGAATCATGTGATTAGGAAAATGAATCTGGAAGAGAAACATTGAAATTTACTACCCTACAGAAACATGATTAAACTGATAATATAATTGGAAATCAGAAAACTATGATTCAGGCTAGAAGAATGCAGGGATTAGAAAATCAAACATCACCCATTTTACATATTGAACCTGATCTAGTTTTAGAAGCATTAAAACATAAATAATGGGTGAATATAATGAATGAAGAGTTGAAAAAAACTGAGAAAAATTAAATATGGGATCTTCTCCACATATAAAAGATAAAAATTTCATTAGAATAAATTGGGTGTGTAGAATAAATTTGAATTAACATGTATAAGTTTCATGAAACACATCAAGAATTTTTTTAAAGGTTATGTCCAAGTGGAAGGTGTGTAATTTAAATAAACTATTTCCCTAGTCTCATGATTATATTCCATCAAAATTTTATTAATAGTGTATTCACATTAATGTTATAATGTTTAGTAGATGGATGTAAATTTGTATTTATTAAATGTGGAGATTGAGGAAGAATTGTGCATAGAGAAACCTTATGGTTTTCTACATTATAACGATGAAATATTGGTTTTAAAATTGAATAAATCCCTATATAGGTTAAAATAAAATTGGCATTCATGGTACTCCAAATAAAATAGTTTTCTAAAAGAGATATTTTTTTAAGGAAATGTTGCTAAAACATGTATGTGAATTAAGTGGATTCAGAATACTAGATTGTAATTGTCTATATGGATGATATACTTTTTTCAGGGGATATAGAACCATTTTTTTGAATGTTTTTTGATGAAATGAAGATGAGTTTTGATATTTTAATGTCAGAAGAATTAACTTACTTCCCTAGTATTAAAGTTCAAAAAAAAGAAAAAAATACATTTTCCTATCTTAATAAAGGTATTCTAGAAAGTTGTTATGAATGTTAGGCATGAAAAAATCTAAATAATTTTTCACTCTGTTTTAAGTGAGCACAAAGTTGAGTAAAAGTGATACCAAAACAAGTGTAAATAAAAAAATGGAAGATGATATGAAGCTTTCATTACCTTAAAACCTCATGACCTGGTTTTATTATTGTTGTGACTTTATATTCCAAATATTAGAGTGATCTGAAATAATATCATATCTACGTAGGAAAAATGACTATAATATATGTTAAAGTAACAACTTCATATGGGATGATATGTAAAAAAAGTTTTGATATGAACATTCATGGTTATACTGATGATGATTGGGCTGGAGATTACAATGATAGAAAATCAACTTCAAGATGAACATTTTAATTGGGATAATTTTGAGTGAGTTAGATTAATAAGAAATAGAGTTCAGTTACTTTGATCATAATAGAATCATAATATGTTGTAACAACCTCAGAATGTACTCAAATGTTGTGGATGATAGTTTAGGTGGATGATTAATATGTGGAATATTTAAAACCATTTAAGATAAATTGTAATAATCAAAGTGTCATTGGCCTTTCTAAAAATACTATACAACAATAAATATAAAAACACATTGATATCAAGTAGAACTTTATAAAAGATATATTTTCTAGTGGAAAAAGTTTTGCTGAAATAAATTTCTATAAAATATTAAATTGTTGATGTTTCCAAAAAATCTATTCCAATGGAGAGGTTTGATTAATTGAGGCAACATCATCATGTTTAGGCTCAACAAAATACTTCCTAGAACACTTACTGGATTCTTTCACCATTCGTGGGATTATATTGAAAAAATGATAAGATAAATTAACAGAATTTTTAGAATTTTTTAGAATTATTTATTTAATGAACTTAAAGTTGTTGTTATAATAAAATTGGTGAAATAATAAAGGGTTTGAAAATTATGAGTTTTAAAAAATTGAGAAGTTCAATGTGAGGGGGAATTTATATTTACATGGCCACGGATTTTCTTGACATAGAGGGATGATATTATTTAAAAAGATTACTTTATCAAGTATTGTGGTCTTAGAATACTCTCTTTTGAGAAAGGTTGTGTTTTCATAAATGTTGGCAAATTTGAGTTACAAAAATGGGTTATGGATAATCTTTAATGATGAAAAGTGATGAGTGATAAAGGTTTTTAATGAATGTTTTTGACAACTCTAAAGGGGGAGATTTACAATATTTTGTTAGGTTTTGCTAAAAATATTTTTTTATTTATTGACAAATAACCTTTGTTAAATAATTTTTTGTAAAATATAAAATTATGATTTTCTGGAAGTTAAAAATATTTTATTAATATGTTTCATGAGAAGAGTAATTTTTTACAGATGAAGAATGCTTGAAAATATATAAAGTAAGATATTTCTAGAGATATAGAAATCTATGAAAGATGTTGAGATAAAGATAGAAATAAATTCATGAAGTTGTAATGTTTAAATTATTAATAATCTTTCTTACTAATGTTAGATGATGATATGATGATCTCCAAGTTCTTACATCATGAAATATTTAATGGTAAAAGATTTTGATGAAAAGGGAAGTTGATGTTTTCTGAATATAGTTTATTGGATAGAGAATCACCATATGGAGAAGTTTTCAGAAAAATGGAAGTATGAATTCACTAATGTTTTAAGAATTGAAATGTTGCTGATCATATGATCCATCAAACTGACCATCAGTTGAAGATTCTATTAGATTTTCAGGGTTTTTATGAAGGAAATTTTTTAAAAATTCATGAGACATAATGTTGAGTCAAATGTTTTAATTCTTACTTTTCTATTCACTTACTTTTGTAAATCACAAACATATTATTAAAAATATGTTTACTATATTTTTTTTGTATCAAGTGATATAGTATGTTTTTGTATAAAACATTACATATTAACTAACATATAAATAATTATATTTTATTATGAATTTAAAATTAATATTCTTCAATATTATCCATCAGATAAAAAATTCCCTTGATTTGTCATACTAATCATTATTCTAATTAGTGGTTAGACTTTTGTATAATCTCTTGTACTATCCAAAGTCATAACCAACAAACTGATACTGGTACCAACACATTAAACTGATCCTTATAATGATTATCGTATTGTACCATGATAAAGAAGTACATCAAAATATCATATGTTAATAATCATAATATGTTGATTTTGTTTTTATCCTAAATAATACAATTTAGCATTTCAATAATGATAAGAAAACATCAGACTTTTAGTTGTGCCAGATCCCTATGAGCTATCAAGAGAAAGTTGTCTGAGGTCATTACACCAAACTCAAAAATATGACTATTGGAGCTTATCCAATTAATAGTCAGTCATATGAAGTCTTTGGAGTTGATATGTTTTCTCAACTAAATTATTTTAAATTTTTCTCCATGTGAACAACACATCCCTAGTTATTATAATACTTTACATAGTTTTCATTCTAAGGAATCCTTTTCACTATTTTTTTAGAATATATTATTTTATATTTTATATCTGATCATTTTTACAATTGGGGGGGTTATAGGGATAAGAATATGGTGAATCCGATCCATAATATTGAAAACTTATGGGCTAGTAATATAGATGTTGATCATTTTATTGAGGGATTCTGAGGATAGAACGATAGATCTGTTCTGATCATCATATTGAGGTATTTTCAGGTAAGGAAAGAAAAATATTACAGTAAGTATAATACCATTTATACATTTAGTCAGGGGTGATTTCTACCTCTACTATTAAGGTTAAAATAGTGATTTTGTTTAATATATCTTTTAATTCATTCTTATGTTATAAGCTTTTTTATTTCTTGTTTTTAAAAGTATTTATTCTGATTTTCATATAAAGATAGAAATATAGTTTTTCAAATATTTCATATTATTTGTTTTATCTTGTATTAGTGATGATGAATAAAACATACTCTAATATGATTAGATGCTTTTTGGTTCTGATTATGACACTTTAATCATCATATGATATGTGATTTTGATCATTTTAATTTATGTGGTATTGTGTTTGGTTTAATTTTAAAATTTTAACTAGAATTTACCCCCTCTTGTAATACTAATAATACTAGTTACTCTTTCGATCCACCAATATATATCAGATAAGGTTTTTATCACTATAGATTGCTTAGTTTTTTTGCTTTAATTATAAATTTCTAGTTTGTCAAGTTTTATTTTAAACTCCTTGTTCATTACTTATTTTTACACTAATGTGTTATAGTATAAAAATATTATCTATTTTTTGTTATGATGGTAGGTATGGATATTGAAAATCTTGATAATCTAAATCCAATTCTTCCAACATTCATTAATGAGAATGACTATGATTTTCGGAGAGATAGAATGAAAAATTTGTTGATCAAAACTAGAGTTTATAATTTATTAACACTTACTCGGAAGTATAAGTTTCCTGATAAGGAAGTCCATTATTTTACTAATGCTGAGAAGTTATAATATTAGTTGAACTAAAAGGTCATGAATACATTACCACATTCTATGAAAAAGAATATTTACAATTATATATCATCTTGTGAATATTACAATTTTTTTTGACTATGTTAGAATTAGCACATTTTGGTACATCCAAAGTCATTGAAATAAGAAGAGCCATGTTTAGAGATGATTACCTAGCCTTTTAGTTTTTACTCGGTGTATCAGTTTCCAAAATTCCACAAAGGTTTATCAAAATTATCATTATTTTATATTCTGTTTGTGAAAAAGGTCTTGAATATTGATATTTGTCATTAGAATACTATTAATATAATTCTAAATGAGTGGAAATCTAAAATAAATGTTTAGATGATCCAAGGAAGATTAAAAATATAAAACTTCATGATCTTATCTGAACCCCCATGAAATATGAAGAGATATTAAAGAGAGATAATGAAAAGTATAAAAATAAAAATGGAGGATTCTCATTTTCTACAGCTTAAAATATTCATACTAATGTTCAGTGAGTATATAAGTATTAAATTATTTAATGAAAGGAAATGTTGTTTTTGAATCTAATTATAGTTCATCAAAAAATTATGAAGATGTGTTGTCTAATCTTTCTTTAAGGATGAACAAAATTTTGGGAAATAATGATTTCAGTATAGATACAAAAAAGGTCATAAGTATAAAATTGACAAGTATAATTATGAAGTTACTTATTATGAATGTATGAGAATAGAAAAAATATGAACTTATAATCCTAAGCTCAAAAGGAAAAATATAAAGGAAATAAATTCAGATGATAATGTTAAAGAAATTTTATAATTAAAAAGCTAAGAAAAATATAAAAGGATCTAACAGTTGGAGTAATAATGGAGGAGATTATTTAGAAAATTATTCTAAAAATGAAGGTTCTGTATAGAGGAACTTTGGTCTTTTTTCAAAAGTAACTATGGTAAATAAATGTTTTATGAAAAAGGTACACACTATTAAATCCATTAGAAATATATCCTTAAAATTCAAATGTTCCCGATGATGATAAAAATTCTATATCTTATGATGTAGAATCATCCTTATAATAATATAATACTTTACATATTTATGAAGAAGTTTTTAGATTTCAAAAACTTTTAGAAAATTAAAATTGTAAGATTTGTAAAAAATGAGATAATTCTCAAGTAAAACATACAAATTCTGATTTAATAATTACTCTTTTTTTAAATGAAATATAATATATTTTTAATGATCTTGGTAAAAATATTTTTAAAAATATACTATTTAAAAATATATTGAGATAACTATTTAATAGAAAATGAGTTATAAAATAATATTAACAAACATAGTTCTTGTTCTATTTCTATTGAGGACAAAAACATAGTTTAAAAACTATTGTCTGAAATATCCAATTTGAAGAAATTTCTATCAGTGTTTACCATTGGTAAGTAAAACATTGAAAAAATTTATAAATAAATTAATCCTCATTGTAATAATTATGGAATGGGTTATACAAATAAAAAACTTATTTTTAATAATAGTTATTTTTTTATGAAAAGTGCACCATTCATCCAAAAATTCCAAAGTGGTGGACATTGGAAGAAATTGTTCTCTACAAATAGAGTTTACTCTCTTGGATTCTATAAAGATTATTTTTCTAAGGAAATAACACTTGTTAAATGTAGTAATGTTGTACAAATGTGGTTATCAAAAATACAATTTTTTGATAATACTAGACCCAAGAAGGTTTAGGTTATAAGAAACTAATTTATTTATTTTCATGAAGAGAAATATAGTACCAAAAACATAAATATTTGGTACATAGATAGTTTTTTCTCTAGAGACATAACAAGAAATAAATACTTCTTTAAGAATATTATCAAGATGAAATTTAGAAAAGTAACTTTTGGAGATAATGATAAAGGATAAATAATTGGTATATGTAATAATGTCATTCCTGAATAAACATTAATTTCAAATGTTTTATTTGTTATAGGGATTAATAAAAAACTTATAAGCATAATTCAATTATGTGATGAAGTTTATCTTATGAACTTTAGAAATGAAAAATGATCAGTACATAGGTCCAAATATGAATTTATTCTTTCCGCCAATCAAGATGAGAATGTTTACATAGTAGATGTATAAGACCTTAGGAGCCAAGACATACCATGTCTTAGTGATATGGAAGAACAATCATGGTTATGGAATATAAGGTTAGGAATCTATAATATTAAAATGAATGTAATCTTTGGGAAATAATTTATTCTCCTCTGAACAAGGAAAAAATAACCTCTTAAACGAAGTTGATATCCCATCAGATATGAAAAAATTATTGTATCCCAACAAAAAACATAATTTTTAAGGACATATGGGGACTCTTTGACCTAAAACATAGTTTCTAGGGCCCCCTTGGACAACATGACAAGATCTCTTCATAAGATTCGATTTGATATGTGGTAAACCCTAAACAAACAACCGAATCAAAAGTTATGGCCATTTGAAGTTCAAGTCAAGGTTTCCACTAATCTTATATCATTCATTGATTTTTTTAATTTCTATGTCATCATATTATTATAAAATTTCTATCACTCGATAATAATTAGAAAACTATTAATTAATATTATTTTTAATTATTTCATAATTCATTTTTCACTAAATATCATATATATTAAGTGTCAATGCGTATTTAGTCTTATATAGATTATATTTAATAAAATATATTATATTAATATAAATATAAATATTTTTAGATATTAATATTTTTTTAATGATATATATATATATATTTATATTGAAATATACACCCCTTAATCAATTTTTTTCTAGTGATAATAAAGGCGACCCTTTGTGAACAATTTTTTATACTAATAAAAGTGGGATTTATCATCACTTTTTCAGCACTGATGAAAGAAGCCTTTTTTAAATCTAGAAAAAAACTGATATAGGGGGGCCTTTATCAGAACTAAAAAATGCAATGAAAAATGCCCCCTTTATCAGAATGTTTTCTAGCATTGATAAAGTAAGGTGATGTATTCTGCCAAATCTGATATAGTATACATTTTACATAATGTATAGAATCATATATGTTGAATGTATCCCATATCATATATTATATTGGAATCATGTTCCTTGAATACCATGGATGTGGTTGAAGATGTTGGTTAGTTCCTTATTCACCAACTCTTACTTTGATTCCCCCAACCTCACCTCAAATTTGAGTGATACTGATGGTTTGTGATACATGATAGTTTATCGTGGTTAAAAGTGTCCTTAAATTCTTAAATAGAGGGATATCATTAAATAATTTAAATTTTGTTTTTGAAATTATAATGCCAATTTAATAATAATTACAACATACAATTCCAAATATATATTGGTTATTCGTCTCAGGATTAGTCATTACCACTTCATTTGCCAACATTTTTATAGCTAGTTGATATTTTCTAAATACATTCACATTAAACTAACTAAACATTAACATAAAAATGATGGAATAACCATAAGTGTTTTATATAATGTGAATTTAGTTTATCGAGAAATGATAAACTAAACACAACCTGTGGGGAAATCTATGTAAGGAATGATCATATTGATTAATAAAATCAATCATTCCCATTCAAACATTGTGCAAAGTTCCGTAATCAAATTTCATTTCCTTTTGTATAACCTACATTTTTTAAAAATATTAATCAAATATAAATGAGGGGTTCCAATTGATTATTATTCATTAAATTTATCATGGACACACACTACAAAAAATAGAGGTACTCATTCAGATTTTTTTCTACAAGTGGTGGTTCAAACCGTTGCTTTATTGTTTAGCAGTGGTTACAAAAACTACCACTTATTTCACGATCAAAAATAATTTAGCGGCGGACTTTCCTTTTTAGTGGTGGTTTTTGTATGTAGATTTTTTTCAGAATTTACTGTTAGTTTTGATTTCAATTAATCATAGCTTTTTATTTAAAAAATTTAGTTGAAAATAAAATAGAAGAAATGAACATAACCGCCACTACATACATTATCGAAGATTATATTTATTGGTAGTTAATGATAATCGTTTCTAAATAAATTCATAATATTATTTTAAATATTTTAAAACAATATTGATATATATACTCAGAAAAACAATAAAATAAAACATAAATGCAAAATAAACTAATCATACATACACCATCATACATCCACATTCAAATATATACATCCTCAGTCACTATAACCTTATCCATATCATAACCTCAGTCAAACCATAACCCCAGTCATCAAGATATACACACAAAATATTTCCACCACCACTAATAACTTATGGAAAATATATGTCCATCCCATGACCCCCACTACATCCATCTACCTTCACACCATGTCATCAACTAGAACTGATCAAATCATGTCATCAACTAGAACATAAATGAAGATATAAATTAGAATTTAACATAATAAATCAAAATCATATTAGAATCATTGATAATATTTAAACATACAACAAAAAATATGAACCCTAATGAGAGTGTTATGAATAATTTCATGGATCAGAACTATCATGATCTTACTTACTTTCGATATCTTGTACCTATAATAAAAACTAGAACATTTAAGAAATTAAATCTGAAAGAGGCTAAAAAGAAAAAACATTCAGAATGTTACACATAACATTTGATATATTTTTTAATAAAATATAATAAATTTTAATATAAAACAAATAATATATCATACAGGAAACATTGAAAACATAAACATACATATTTAATATATTATTCAACACTTGCAATTGAAAAGGTATAAGTATATATGAATCTAATAAACTTTTATATTGAGGTTCAATGTTTTTAAAATTTACTAAATAATAAAAATTTAAATATATTAATATGAAATCATGTTTTATATTTCAAAAAATTTTCTATGGAGGTTGTCACATGATTTAATTTCAATCAAATTCAAATTACTATGGTTTTGACACTTACACATATCTTTTTGTGTATTAAAACCTAAAAAGTGAGTTTATGGGAATCCTTGGAAACATATAACTTGGAATGAAATTTATTCATCTCCTATATATTAAATATAAACTTATTTTCATTTTCCCATCATTTCATGACCACATGACATCATTTTCCTAGTTTTGACCCTTTAATACATGCTTTTAAAAACATTGATATATTTAAAAAAATTATCGATTCATTCCAATAGCACATCATGAAAAATGGAAATATTTTCTATTATTACACATCAAGAATAATTATAAAATGGGTTTCCCATGATTTCACATCAATATGATCTGATTTTATATGATTTTGACTATCAAAAACACATTTTAGTATTTTCAAACATTGAAAATGTGTTTATAGGCATCCCATACAAAGAATAACCTAGAATAATGTGTATTAATTTAACACATAATAAAAAATCTAAATTCATTTTCCTATGTTTTTTTCTCTATATGATATTGTTTTCATATTTTTTAACTCCTCACACATGCTTTTATAGATGTTGTTATCTTTAAAAAAAATTATTGAGTCATCTTGAGCAGATTGTACATCGTATGGACATGCTTATTATACATAAAAATATAAAATAACTCAACAAAGGATTCACCATTATTTCACATCAATATAAAGTCATTTTCTATGGTTTTTACCATTACATGCACGTTTTAGTGTTTCAAATCACTAAAAAGATTTTATGTGTATCCTAGGAAAACTATAACCTAGAATGACATTTTATCAGTTCATACATTTCAAAAATAAATACATGGATGTTTTCCTCTAATTTCATAGTTATATTACATAGTTTTCACATTTTTGACCCCCTAACACACATTTTTAATGACTTCGGTATCTTTAAAAACTACTTAATGAGTTATTCAAAGTACACCACACATCAGATGGATGTTTTGTCTATGAATAATCTTCAACAATAATTCAAAGGTAGTTTTCCTATGATTTCACATCAATACTAGTTAGTTTTATACGGGTTTTACTATTAAACATATGTTTTAATATATTAAAATATTGAAAACATGTTTATGGGCATCCTGAGAATACTCTTACTTGAAAGGACATGTCTTCTTCTCTTACATTTAAAAAATCAATATATAAGAATTTTACATTTATTTCCCAACCATTTGAAATCATTTTCAAAGTTTTGAACTCCTAAAACATGTTTTAAAAATCATTGGTATCTTAAAAAATGGATTGTGGAGTCATTACTAGCACATCGCTTGTTGGATGGATGTGTTGTCGATCCGTATATGTGAAAAATAATTCAATAGTGGGATGTCCATAATTTCATGTCAATCTATGGTCATTTTCTCTAGGTTTGAAAATTACATGAACACTTTAGTGTTTTAAAACAATGAAAATATGTTTATGGGAATACTGAGAAAATTGTAACTTGGAATTACAGGTCCTTGATTCCTACATTTAATAAATCGATCTACGATCATTTTCCTATGACTTCACGTCCATTGAACATTTTTTGTATGGTTTTGATCCCCTGACACACATTTTTATGTACTTTGATATCTTTAAAATATGCTTATTGAGTCATTCTGAGAACACTGCTTGTCGTAAGGAAGGGTTGTTTGCATGTACACATAAAAAATAATTTAACAGTGGGTTTATCATGATTTTAAGACAATATAAGGTTGTTTTGTACTGTATTTACTATTACACATATGTTTTAGTGTTTTAAACCATTTAAAATGTGTTTTTAATAATCCAAGGTATACTATAACTAGGAATGACATGCCATCTATTTCTACATTTTAAAATGAAATATATGATCATTTTCCTCTGATTTTACAGCCACACGACATGGTTTTTTTGGTTTTGACCCCCTATACACATTTTCAATGACTTTGGTATCTTTAAAAACTGCTTATTGAGTCATTCAAAGCATGCCACATATCTAATAAATGTGTTTCCTATAGGTACACATAAAAATTAATGTTATGGTGGTATTCCCATGATTTCACATTTATCTGAGGATGTTTGATTTTGTTTTGATAGTTACACATATGTTGTAGTGATTAGAAACACGAAAAGCATTTTTATGGGAATCCTGAGAAAAATATAACTCTAAATGAAGTGAATTCAGTTCCTAAAATTCAAAAATCAATCTAAAGTCATTTTACACTGATTTCATTTTCATTCAACATCATTTTTCTTGTTTTTACCCCCTAAAAAACATTTTTAAGGACTTTTGTATCTCTAAAACTGATTATTGAGTAATTCAGAGAACACCAAATGTGGAATGGACATCTTGTATGTGCATACACATTATAAATAATTCAAATTTTTTTTATAAATGATTCCACATCAATTTGAGGCCATATTCTATGGTTTTGACCATTAAATTAATGTTTTAGTGTTTTGAAACATTGAAAATGCATTTAAGAGAATCCTAGAAAAACTGTAAGTTTAAATGTGGTGCCTTTAGTTCCTATATTTAAAAACTAAAGCTATAGTAATTATACTATAATTTCACATCTATCCAATGTTTTTTTAGGTTTGGACACCCTAATACATGTTTTAAAATACTTTGGAATATTTAAAAGTTTATTTATTGAGTCATTATGATCCCACCACATGTTAGATGGTTGTGTGTTTGTCTATCTACATAAAAATAATTAAATGGTGTTTTTATCATGATTTAATGTTAATAATAGGTTTTTTATATGTTTTTAATCATTACACACCCATTTTAGTGTTTTGGTATACTAGAAATGCATTTACGATCATCCTGAGAAAGTCGTAACTTAGAATGATGTTTTTTCACTCCCTACATTTCAAAAATAAATATAATTTCATTTTGCTATGATTTTATGATCATAAAAAATATTAAGTGGGATTTATAACTCGAATTTTGTTTTTCAATATAAAAGTGTCTTTTTTTACATTAAAACGCATGTCACACAGTCAAAACCAAGAAAATGATATCAAATAATTATCAAGCCTTAGGAAAATGATCCATAATTCATTTTGGACATGAAAGAATTAACTGGACATCAATTTAACACATGATGTGGTTGGTTTGACACAAAGTTCATGTTTTCAATATAATAGTTTCCTTTTAGTTTAAATCATTTGTCACATTGTAAAATTTGAGAAAATGATATTGGATTGTTTTCAAACATTACGAAAATGATCCATAATTTATTTATGATGTGTAGGAATTGACTATCAAACAATAAGACACACGATGTGGGTGGTATAACTCGAGGTGCATGTTTTTAATAAAAGCTTAATTTTAATATAAAATTAATATCAAATTGAAAAAACTGAGAAAACAATATCAGATTGTTTTCAAGCATTATGGGAAAGATCCATTATTAATTTTTGACATGTAGGAATTGACCACACAATAATACAACACATGATGTGGTTGGTATGACTTGAATTAATATCCTATAATTTTAATGATAATAAATACTCGATTTTTTTAATAAATTATGAGTATTTTTATGTGAAAAAAATCAATAAAAATTACATAATAAATAATTTAAAGGATTTATGTATGGGCAAATACCAGTTTACTCCTTGGAATATTCTATGGAATATTTTAGGATTTGTTCACTGAATTAGCCCGAGATTTAGGGGTCTATAGAGCTTCCACATTAATAGAATAAAATATTAAAAATATTATACCATGCATATACTATTTTTTCAAATAATGAAATATATATTTAATGGTGTCTCATATGGGAAATATGAGACCACTATTAGGTCTAGTATGTGGGGTTTACCCTATTTATTGTATGTTCTAGGTGCAGTAGAAGCATGTGATGGGTCATGGCCAACATTTCGTTTTTTCATGATTGATCATCAATCCCACATTTACATGGTGATAAATGTCATGATCAATGGAATTCAATAATAGGATATATACAATGGATAAAACATTAAAACCAATCTACAATATCATCACATATTATTTATAATGAATTTACGAAAATAAAGAATCACCTTGTGATAAATTCTCTCTTCATTTAGGGATATTAAAATGAATCTACATAATAACATAGTTTCATTATATGAATAAATAATAGATTCCCTATAGTGGTGACCCACACATGTTCCAAAAATCTCCGAACATCACAATAAGAATCTCCAAGTGGCAGCACAATATATCATATCACTTGAATCATTTTCCCAAAGAATCAATTCCAAAGGATTATATTTAATCTCCCCTGAATCTAGAGTGGAATTTTATGGAATATCACACTTTGTTCATGGGAGCGTTCTCATATAAGGGAGAACTCTAGGGATTTTATAGGATTCTTATTATTTTTTTGTGAACAAAAAAGTAAATAAATTCAATCTCTAAGAAAATAATTTAATTAGGTTTATATACTACTAGGTCTAGAAATAAATAATTGCACAAGTGAAATTTAATACTCATTTAATCAATGCGTTACCACACTTTTATAATATTATTATTATCATTATTTCTTTATGTGTACGAAAATCATGAATTAAATCAAATAGTATTTAATCAAATAATGTTTAATATGCATTATTTATCACCGAACCATTAAAATTATTCCAACATTCCTCCATAATATTTATTTGTATTGAATAATAAATATTTATTTATTAAAAAAATATCACTACATTAATTTCAAGTAAATAAATAAAAATTATATTCACTAAATAGGAAATCAATATTTATGAAGTATTCCACTCAAATTATATTATCTCGAATAATTAGTGAACGAATATATATGGTTAAGAAAACACGAATAATTATTAAACTACCTGAAGGGATTATATTTATTCAACTTGTTAAGTAATAAATAATAATATATTATTTAACTAAAATTTTAGATACACATAAAATTTGACCCTCTAGTCCTATTTCTATGTGGAATTATGTGAAGCATATTGAATTCTATGGTTAGTATCTAGAAACATTCCAATGCACCCATAGATAAATAAAATAATTATTAAATGATATAATACCTCATATTGATTCTTATTGTATAATATAACCCCTTTATCATGATATCTCTAATCAAGCAGGTTGAATGCCGGTGCCATTAACATATGTGCTTGATGTCTCTTTCATTGAATTTCTAGAAATAAAACTTTATAATTGAACACCATGGATACATATTTATTTAGAATATATAATTTACATCAATGGTATTAAGATATAAACTTCAATTAAATAACATAAGGGAAAAATCCATTCTCTCATTATTCATAAATGAATTGTTACTCGTGACACACCCAACGTATCCTACATCACCGCGAAAATATGTCATTACAATTTTCATCAATACTTCAAATTACGTTACTTATAATACTAAATAAAAATAATATTAAATTATATAGTTCAATACACACATTTTAAGATAGAAAAATACAATAAAACATATAAATGTGGATTTCCTTCTGGCTAGTCTTGTTCATATAGTATCCTGCACTATATATTTCTAAGGGTGTACACTATTAGAAGATTCTGAAATGTCCTATAAATCTCTAACCCTAATTGCATGTATCATTTGTGTCACTCAAATTCTTTCATATTCCTATTGAACACATATTTAAGAAAAATTTCATGGAACCTATGGTTTCTCATTATAGTAGAGAATTTCTATGACATTTTATTGTGATAATTACGCTTAAGAAATTATGACATACTATGTGACATGGAAGAACAATAATTATGTTATAATGAGTTTGTTAATATTAAACATAGTTAAAACGAATTATCATAATGTACAAAAAATTTTATTCAAGGGAAGAAACTCTAAAATGCTCTAACTTGCACTGGAACCAACTGTTAACAATCTCCAGTTCGCTAGCTCTCGCATTATAGTCATGCTTCTATTGAGATATAACTTTAGAAGATGGGTCCACCATGTTGTCTTGTGTGAGAAATGTTCTTACTTCAACTTCACCCATATAATAAAATCCCTCAAGAGGTGATACTTATGGAGTATTTTATTTATCTTTTGGTGTGACCTTGCCTCTTCCACATGAGCCACCACTCTAGTATTATCATAGTATAATGTGATAGAATCTTCATTTCTAGGTACCATATTAAACTCGTATTAAAATTTTCTTGTCCAAATGGATTAGTTGGATGCATCACAAGCTGGTATATACTATGACTACATTGTAGAATCAGCGATAATTAGTAGCTTTGAAAACTTACAGCTCACAGCTCCTTCGTTGAGACAGAAAGGATATCCTGACTGTGACATCAAAACATTTTTATCTATTTGAAAACTAGGATAAGTATAATTACAGATTACTAGCTCCCCATATCCTCCATACACCAAAATATATCTATAGTTATTCTTAGATATTAGAGGATAACCTTAATAATAAACAAATTTTGATCTCATGGATCTTCTTGACATATTCCAACTATGATCAATGCAAAGGAAACCTAAATTCTAATACATAACATGGAATACATTATTGATCCTATTATTGAAAAATATGGAATATTACTCATTCTATATTTTTCCTTTTATGTATATGGCCACATTTTCTTAAAAATATTTATATCATGTGACACTAGAACCAATCCCTTCTTGTATTGTTCCATAATAAATCTCATTCATTTCTATTCAGTGTATGTACTTTGAATTAGACCAATTAGTCTATTTGAACCATCAGGAATGATCTTGATCCCTAGAATATAGGCTGCTTCACCCAAGTCCTTATTGGGGAAACACTTATTTATGTAGTCCTTAATAGACTGTAAGATTGATATTTTATTTCCAAGATGTAATATTTCATCAACATATACTACTAGGATAATGACTACATTTCCACTAAACCTCTTGTAAAGACATGGATCACATTCATTCTTAATAAAACCAAATTATTTTATAGCTTCATCAAAGTGAATGTTCCATGACCAAGATGCTCACTTCAACATATAAATGGATCTTTAAAACTTGGAAAACCATTTTGCATCACCTAGAGTCACAAAACATCATATTAGTGTTATGTTTAAATCTTTGAAGAGGTTTAAATTACGGAGATAAATATTTACCTTCATCTACCAAATATCATAGTCTTGGTAAGATTCTTTAGGAAGTAGGAATATGATGGATTTAAACATGGAAATTATTTAACAATTGTTATCATAGTCAATTTCTTGAATAATTTTAAACTCTATGGACACTATCCATTCCTTATAGGTCTTTATTTTACCTTCAATATCCAGTATTCTATTGAATACTCATTTTAACCCTATGATATTTACATCAACTAGTGCATTGATCAGAACCCAAACATATTTCTGAAATAAGGAATCTATTTCATAATTAAGGTAATATTTTTTTATTTCACCTTTTGAGATCTCTACTACCTCTTTTTAAGAGGTAGGTTCATCATTGTCCACCAATAATGAGTCACTATCTTCACTGACCAGAAAACCATATCTTCTTAGTTCTATTACCTCTCTAATGATCCGAGGTAGTACTAGTTTTTCATGAACTAATTCATCCATGGTGACCTATGGAATATTTTCATTTTCTAAATCTTTGGTATCTTGATGATAAACTTCATCTAAGTCAACCATTCTCCCTTTATCCTTTTTAAGGATGTTCTCCCTTTCAAGAAATATGTCTTGTTTGATGAGAGTCACTTTCTTCTCCATGGGGTTGTATAGGTAGTATCCCATTGTTACCTTCAACAACCATATGAAGATACAATTTGTTTGTTAGGTTTCAATTTTGTTTCCTAATAAGGCCTTACCAAACGCCTCACAATCCCATACATGTCAATATGGAAAAAAAATTCTTTCACTTACATAACTCAATGATAATTATATTTTCCCCTTTAGTTGGTATTCATTTTCATGTGCATGTTTTACTTTGTAATGTGTATCCCCAAATGGATAATTTAAGATCTATATGAATCATCATCAACCTTAATATGTCTATCTAGGTAGGGTTCCTCCTTTCACTAACACCATTCCACTATGGTGTGTATGGGGGGGGGGTAAGTTAAGATAAAATTCCAAACTCCTGTAAAAATTTGATAAACTTTTGGTTAAGATATTCGCCACCAAGATCTAATTAAAACTTCTTTATATTCATTATAAGTTGATTATATACATCATTTTAATTATTTTAATTTATCAAAGTACTAGGTCATATAACTCATCAGGTAGACATATCTATATCTACTCAAGTCATTAGTTTAAGTTATGAAGTAAGAATATCAAAATCTTACTTCTACTAGAAATGGTCCATACACATTATTGTGTACCAATCCTAGAATTTCTATGGCCATTCCACCATGTTAACCAAATGGTTTTTTGGTCAGTTTTTGTTATAAAATGCCATGAAATATTTCAATTGGTTTTAGATAATAAGATTATAAATAACCATCTTGATAGAGATTTGTCAAATTCTTATCATTTACATTACCAAGATGGTGATTCCATAACCGGGTGTTATATGAGTCATGTAAAAATTATTTTTTATCTATTTACATTACTAGGTTTTTATAATTTAATACATATAGACCGTTATGTATATGCATCATACCATAACATATGTTATCTTTATAAATGAAACAAATTTTATTTACAAAGTTTAATATAAACCCACTACATCTAGGAATGGCACAAAAGTTTTTTTATTGGTAACAATTGGTACATATTGACAATCTGTTAAAGCCAATACCATTCTTATTGGAAATGAAATGTGGTAGTCACAATTATCTATATAATACAACCTCTCACTATTTGATGCTCTCAAATAAACATTTCCTTAAGAAATATTTCAGAATCTACTTAGATCCTGCATTTAGATACAAATATAATAACCAAAAGATATATATAATAACCATTGTGTATATTTTTAAATATTACACTCGATAACAAACACACCTTTAGCTTTCCTTTTCTTTTTGGATTAATTTATTTTTCTAGTGGCTTTTGTTTCCACATGAAAAAACACTTCCACCTTTTCCCTACCCTACCTATGGATCTCTCTCTTCTTATAAGGATAGTTATTAGGATATTTAGACTTTTTATGGGTCTGGGGGACCTTCTCCTTGTTATTACCTTTCTTATTAACAATAAGGATGGTGGGTTTGTCATGCCCCATGTCGTTATCCACATATTGAATTAGAGTAAGAAGTTCCGAAAGACTATTCTCATTAATTCTCATCTTATAATTGAAAATAAATTTTTAAAAGGCTTTGGGTTGTGAGAAAATTATGAGATATATGTGAAAATAATCTATAAATTTAATCCCTAAAATGTCTAAGAGTTCAATTTATCCAATAATCATGAATACATGAGTCCCAACTAAAACCAACACTGTAATTTTAGTTATAAATAGAGAATTATAGATCTTTAATCTATCTTGTCTCACCTTCTCTTGATAGAGACCCTAAAGGTGAGACCTCATTCTATATGCATCCATGTACTCATGTTGCTTAAAAATCTAAATGGTCATGGATGATGGCATGAAACACTGTACAACTTTAGCATCATTCAATTATTTCTCATAAAGAGAAAACACTTACCCACTAACCTTTTTTCTAGTCACATTATGAATAAGTTCTTATAGAAAATATAATATTATTTTCATGGTGCAGGATAACACATGAGTGCCTTTACCTCTCTTGGAATTTTTTTCCGGTGAAAAGGTTATCCTTCTCATGTATGAATCCTAGTGATATGTTTGATGCCATTTTTTGTTGTTTATACAAGTAGGAAGCAAATATATTTATTAATTTATCTAATAAAAATAAGAAAAATAAATAAGTATTATATTTATTAATCTCCCATTATTTAATTGAATCCCAATAGCCCTTACCACTGAATTCAAAATATCCCATTTCTTGGATGCTCTAGTGGCAAGGATCAATCTTCCCTTTCTCATTATCCCAACTTTTTTGGACAGGTAATTTTAAGTGATTTTTGTAGGCATTCCATATTAAAACTATATTAACTTATAGTTTCTTGATCTATTTAGTGGACTCTCTAATACTAAAATCCTTATATTGGATTTTCTCCACCCTTACCTCTCAGTTAGACCAATCCCTACTTTAGCAATCAGCCCTTGGTGTGAAATATGTTTTGTCAACCCAAAAAAAATCATATTAGAATTCCCCAATAATTGAAATCACCTCAACATTGGCTAACCATGCACTTTTAACTATGGTTTGATTTTTATATAAGTAGTAGAATGATATACCGACATAATATATATAATTTAGGGATTTTAGCTTTATGTTTAAGTTTCTAGTTATTAACTTCATTACATGCATGTTAATATTAAGAGTGTTTACTTAAGGGATTAACTATGTCTTAGATAATATTTACTCATAAGCCAATTTATTTTAGATCAATATTGAATGATTTTTAATTCATTAATTCATGTGATTGTGGTAAAAAATACATAATGAAATAAACATGAAACTTGAAAAAAATAATAATATAGTGGTATGATCATGAGATTATATTACTAGATATTTTTTATAGTGAATGATCAACTGACCACCGACCTGGGGGAAACAACATGAACCAATTAAGGATCATGTTGTATCTTTCTACCTATCCACACATGAATATCTCTTGGATTGGTTTCGTCTCAGCTCCAAACTTGAACAAACTCCACTATTTTGGGAGCTCCATCCATTACATATGCTTTTACTCAAACATAGTTTAGGGGAATGAGTTTAAAAATAATAGACTATAGACATGAAAGACTTTACATAATAAGAGTAGAGATGGCACAACAAACAAAAATTACATATAATAATAAATTAATAGAAACCAATCACATATAAAGGTCTTTTCTAAGCTCATAATCATCCATATGCATTAAATGGATTATTCATTTAATAATATTAGAATTCAATTCTTAATTATAATTATTTAAGATTAATCGCACTTGAATCAATTAGTTATATTTTTTAATTAACCAATTATTTTTCCTTCATTGTCATCTAAATTTTCATGATATTCTCATCCATCATAATTTTAAACAAAGTATTTAAAAAAATAACTATGTAAAATAAAAAAATGTACATTCTAGGAAATATCATGATAACCCATCAGAATATCCCAAATGTGTATTATATTCATATACTCTTTACTCCTTTGACATGAGACATATTAAACATATCCCATAATATCGTGACGTGTACTATAAAGTAAATTATCACATAGTTTACACAATTCCTTGTTTTAATGTAGCGTGTAATGATTAAATGTACAGAGTAATAACCGTAATAAAACTTATAAATTATATGTATATCTAAACATTACATATAAATTAATTAGTCATTTATATATATAAAAACCCATCATATGGTGTTCCCTATCAAATTAATGACCACACACAAGAACATGATGATAAGGTTTACACAGTACAATTTATTAATTTTTTATTCTATGTAATTTCTTATAAGTACACACCATGTACCAGAAAACTACACAAAATGTACTATTATCACCATCTATCCTAACCACAAGCCTATGAACTCATTGTGTAATTGTGCCATGGAATATACTGAAGTGCATGACATGTATATGGGCTATGAGAAGTACGGTCTCTGATTTACATGTTCACTAGTCAGGTAGACCATCTTAGAAGCCACACTGACCATATATGACATAAGAACTAAGAAGTTACATTGAATATACTCCAAATGACCGTGTTCCAGGCTGGCCTGGTCAACACGTAGTGTATAATTAAATTCATCACGTGTAATAAATGAACATTCCTTGAATAGATTCTGAATTAATTATTTTTTCATTAAACACTAGTACACGACTTGTACCTCCAGGTCACGTGACATGTACTCTTGTGTTATCTAACCAAATTGCTCTATAGCTGCAAATGAGATCGTTGAATTTATTTCATTCATAAAAGTAATCGATTTGATTATATTTATGAAAAATGAAGTGGAAGAATTATATCTCGTAATGATTATATAATAACTATTAAACTTGAATTGAACAATAAATTAAAAATTCCTAAATTAGTCAAATATATTTAAGTAGTTATAAGTATTTATGTGACCAAGTATGTTACACATTGTACACTACCACAAAATAGGGAAAGGTAAGCGATTCCCTTTATTAGTGCTAAACCGAAAGCACTGATAAAGGTGTACCCTTTACCAATGCTTTTTTAGCATTGATAAAGGGTACATTAAATAATTATAAGATTATAATTTTATTAATATATATTAACAATTATATACCAATATTGAGAAATATATACTATTTATAGTTATAATTATTAATAAATGAATATATATTTATCCTATATATCATTTTAAATAAATATATATGAATATAATTAAATTATTAAAATTATACTTTTATAAAAAAAGTGTTTATCAGCGCTATAATTTACGTGCTGATAAATATCTACTTTATCAGCGTCTTTTTATCATTGATAAAGGGGTACTTTTATCAGTGCTAAAAAATCACGGATAAAAATTTCCTTTATCAGCGCTATAATTTTAGCACCCATAGAGAGGTACTTTATCAGTGCATTTTTAGCACTGATAAAGGTCTGTCTTTATCAGTGCTAAAAAAGCGTTGATAATGGTATGTTTTATCAGCGCTTTTATTTTATCACTGATAAAACATAACTTTATCAGTGCTATTAACTAGAGCTGATAAAGGTTCCAGTGGTTTTTATAAAAGAAACCTAATAGCCCCTCCTCTCTCACACCTATTCAAGCCTTTGCAGAAGCTGAACCCGACCCCTCCACCATCACTACCTCCGCCACTGCTGCCTCCACCAACACTTCCTCCTCCTTTGCTGCCTCCTCCATAGCTACCTCCTCCATCACTGCCTCCACCACCACTTCCTACTACTCTGCGATCCCTCCTCCATCATGATCCCTCCTACTGTGTATCCCTTAATGGTATATAAGGACATATTGTGGATTGGTTTACTAGTTTTCATTGAAGGAAGAATCATCTATCTTGTTTATGTGTATGTGTAATATGATAGAATAATATTTATTTCTAGGAGGTTTTAATCCTTATTATAGAATAGGTTAAGTACCAATTGTATAGAAAAATTCCCATGTGGCCTTAAAAGCATGAAAATATTTTAAAAATTCAAATTCAGTACTATATAAAGGTTTTTAAATAGGATTTTAACACCTATTGATTTATATATAATTTTTTTGGGGTTTGTATTGTTCTTGAAGTGTCCTAAAGTGGATGTTAGATTTTACATGGGTGTGTTAACCCATATGAGTTATATTGTAAACATTGTGATAGACATTCACTATTAAAATTTTATTATTTTGGATTTTTGGATCCCATGTAGTTTTATAAAATTATATTCATAATATTGGTCTTAAGATTTGATTTAGAAGATATTTTAAATCATTTATTTGGATTCGCACACTTAAAATGTTTTTTGTTCATTTGGGAAAATTATGAGAAATACTTTTTTAAAAAATCATTATAATCAAATTATTCCCATTTTTTTTGTTCAAACGAATTTCTGGTTCTTTATACATGTGTTGTTCTTATTATAGAGAACGGTGATGTTTCCTTCTTGGTAATTTGAGATTGGGTGATCATTTATTTATAAATGTATTCATTTTGGATGATTCTTAATGAATTAAATTTATTTATTTCTAACCACTTTGTTTTAGGTCATAAGACTCTTAGGAAACTAGGTATTGATCTAGATATGTGTAAACCAATGTATAGGATGTGTATAATATTTGGAGGGTGGACCACTCATACGAGTGAGATAATAGATTAGAGAGTGATCATTAGATCATTGAAGGTACGAAAATATAATCTTATGTACCATGGTATTTCTGTTCTCCTAAGATATTTATCCCTCAACCATTCGATTGGGGGGATGCGTTGGTTGGTATTAGTGGTAGAATAACCAGTTGGTAGGTTGTTTTGTGGGATATATAAAGGATTATTTTAAATCTTATATCTTGTTGAGTGCATGGTTTGTGTTGATTATCCCAAATAAAATATGTATCATGGCTATATGAAATTGTGAAATCTCCCTTCGAACCCTTATAGGTACACAATATGGAAACGGGTTGATTATGATGTTAGTGAAAATGATAATGTGGATTCATTATGACCTTAAGGGTCGGGAAATCCACAAATGGGGTGGTCTAGGTTGGTAACTAAATATGAATAAAGAGATTTGTTGTTGATATATTATTACCTATAGGCCTTGGGATCGTTATGACATATTTTTTAACTATAGGATATGATAATGATGGATACATTTAGTGAGGCTTCTTAGGATGTGTCATGTATGAGCTTTTTATGTAATAGTCTCTTGCTCGATGCTAGGTATCCATCATAGGATAGCTAAGATCTAGGACGAGTCTTATCTTCCATTCTTATTCATTATATCTTAATCGTTATTATTTATCTATGATGAGGATGAGGCCTAGAGACCCTGGGATTTCAATATAGAGATAATACACCAATGTGAACATTCCTTCAAATTTTTTAAAGTTTATGTTTGGATATACATCATGGGGTATATGCAGTTTTCCACAAGACATAAATTATTTTAGTGGTTCAGATTATGTTTAAGGTTATATTGGTTATTCCTCTTTAGTTACTCCTTTATGTATGTGAGTTTATCCATTGGACCCGCCTTATGTTAATGGTTTGGGTCACGTGGGAGGTTGGCTATGTTATGCCCTCCATAGTATTTTTTAGCTGTGGATGTTATTCCATGAGGCATATAGTCACATCACAATTCATGATCATTATTTAATGGTTCTACCTAGGGGATGCGTGTTTTATTGTATACCATGTGGTAATTAAACAATGTGACATCATAGGGTGAATTATACAATAGACCCTTAGGCTACACTATAATGTATCCTATTCTTTAAATGAAAAGATATTTGTTTAGTCTTTTTAATGAGGTTCCCCTATTCCTTATTAGCCACTCAACCCCATCTCCCAAATCCATCTTCCATATAATTTTCCCCTCTCATAATTCACTCTTTAAGATCCCTAATGGTCATTTCATAGTGGACAAACCACCCCCTGGATAGCCCACACCCCCCTCCCCCACTCCCATGTAGCCCCCCCACCCCACCTGGGCAGCCCAACCCCCTCCCTAGACAACCCACACCCCCTCCCCCACAACCTTACAGGCCCCCCTGGACAGGCCACCCCTTCCCCTTTGAACCATTTATGTTTTACTTTATTTTTTCCCTTTTCTCGTCGAGAACCCCTCCGCGCTATGCCACCCTCTCCTTCCTCTTCTCTTGGGTGGTTCTCCCTCACCCGATGTATGTTTCATCTTTCATAACTTGTATTAAAGAGCCTGAGATAATTTTTACCTATATTAATCCCTTTATATATTAGTTTATTCCCCCCCAAATCCAATATTTAAATAGACATGGGTCAATTACAATTATAAATGTAATGATACGACCCAGGCTGGTATCATAACCAACAACTGCCCTGAATTTCTACAAACCTAAGTGGTATTCATGATCCCTATGGGATAACAATGATCCCCTAGAAAAATGATACAATTAATGTGGAATATTTTACCCCTAAATTATAGTAAATTTAAAATTATCTCTCTCCTGAAAAGATAACATTTTCTATTCATAAGTTGAAAATCTAGGAAAATAGTAGATACACAAAAAATAAATAAACAGGAAGCAGATATCATAGATGGAAAATAAAATCCCACTATTGAACAATAAAATTGTTTAACCAGACATGTCCCATTCCCAAATCTCATTGGACCTATTTTGGATATGCATAACATACGAGTTCTGATTTTATGTTTTCCTTTCAGTTGGAAAAATCCTCTACTGTACATCTCTCCTCTACCGTAAACGCATCTCTGTCGTGCACTGAACGAAACCTTCGCAGTGAGTTTTAAATTCTTACTAATTGGTTTCCACTTGTTCTCATGTTATTATTATTTGATATTTTGTGGTTATAATGTGAAATTTATGTGCTAAACTCCCCACTGAAAATTATGGCTGTTGGTGGTCCTTGTTTGCGCACTAAATGAATTGCATGTTGGTTGGTTCCAGTTTAACATTTGAATATAAAAATTTGTAATTTACATATACTTGAATAAATAATGAATGACCTAAGATGACAAAAAATTTGTGATAACCCCTAAATTAACAAACAGAATTGAATAAGGGATGCTTCGTGAAATCAGAAATTGTGATTGTTTGGTTTGTATGGTGTTGCGATTGTGAGCACAATTGGGCGTTTGTATGGTGTTGCGGTTATTGGCATGATTGATATGACATTTTTTTCCATGTTTTAGTTCTTCCAACATTTAATATCAATCCAAACTTTACCCATTTAAATGGAACCACTACTTTGTTATTAGTGAAATTACACTGAACCGTATAAAACCACTTCACTAGAGGACTCTATGAGACACTTTATGGACACCATAGTGAAATAACCATAAAAAAACATGTAATGAATATTTCCACCCAAAAGAAAACTATTGAAAATCATACCATCAATTATTTTAGTACCATAGTTCTTTACTAGAGACATTATGTTTATAGAGAAACACTAAAAAACCATTTTACATCAATGCATATAGATCAGATGTGGAATACTAAAGCATTCTAGTGAAAGGGCTTATCATAGGTTTATGAATATATTTTGTGTAATTATTTTGTAAAATATTAATATTACTGTATCAAATAAGATGAATATGAATAAATAATGGATGAATGCCAATCGGTTGACAAAAGATATTGAAGATGGCATGAAAGAGTTTATCATGTTTGTAAAAGATCATGCCTGTGACCCTTATCAAAGAATTTGTCCGTGTTTACGCAGTTTTTATTCAAGAAACATTGGTCCAGAGGAGTTGGAAGAACACCTGATCTGTCATGGAATATATCGAAGTTATACATGTTAGAATAAACACAGGGAAAAATGAATGTACGTAGTGTCTCAGATAACACATAGTTTTACGGATCATATTATATGACTACACTCATGAACAATGAATATGATCATATAGATGATGTGATTATAGATGTGAATGATGATGATGATCATATTAATGAAATGACAAGTATAGTTGAAGATGAACTTCGTGATTTCCCAAAATTTTTTGAGAAGTTAAAGAGTTGTGAAAAAATGCTATGGTATGTTGGTTGTAATAAATATATAGAATTTTATGCCGTACTAAACCTGTATAATTTGAAAGCAGGTAATGGGTGGAGTGACACATGTTTTACGGAACTACTTTCTCTCTTGAATGATTTGATACAAGAAGATAATGAGCACCCGAGACAAACATATGATGCAAACGAATGCTACGCTCGATGGGTATGATCTATGAAAGAATACACGCCTACCTGAATGACTATATATAGTTTTGTAAGGACCACAAATCACTTAAATAATGCCCAAAGTGTGGTGCTTCTTAGTACAAGAAAGATGAATCCAGAACTACTAAAGTTTTATGGTACTTTCCAATCATTCCATGGTTTAGCTGCCTATATGGAAGTGAAGAGACTGTAGGAAAATTGACATGGCATTCAGATACAAGAATTAAACATGGGAAACTATGTCACCTGGAAAACTCTCCTTAGTGGAAGAGAATTGATCATGAGTATCCTGAATTTGAAAACGAGCCAAGAAACCTTCGTCTTGCGTTATCTATAGATAGGGTGAATCTGTTTGGTTTTCAAAGAAGCAGTCACAGTACATGGGTTGTTATGTTAGTAAATTATAACATACCACCGTGGTCATGCATGAAATTAAAATACATCATGTTATATATGTTTACATCAAGACCAAAACAACCGAGTAATGATATTAATGTTTAATTGGCTCCATTGATCAAGGATTCGAAATTATTGTGGGATTCAAGTATTACATTGTATGATTCTTACAAAAATGAAGATTTCACTTTGAAAGATGGGAAGATAAATGAATTTCATGCTTATAGAAAATTTTCAGGATATAGCGTTAAAGGAACTAAAGGGTGTCCCATTTTCAAACAAGGTACATAATCAATTAGGTTGAATCATTCATCGAAAATCGTGTTTCTAGGACATCGCAGATTTCTACCCCGATTATATAAGTACCGATCATGGATGACATCATTTGAAGGATGTTCAGAATAAAGTACCACACCATATCCACTAATAGGGGATAAATTGTTTAAGAAATTAAAATATGTGACACTACTTTTGGTAAAATGTTTTGGAAAAACCTTATGTAAACTGGTTGGAAAAAGAGATCAGATTTTTTTGAATTTCCATAATGGAATTGTCTGTATGTCAGTCATTTTCTTAATATTATGCATGTTGAAAAAAAATTATGTGATAGTGTCATCGACATGTTTCTAAATTCACCTGAAAAAACAAAGGATAGAATTAAGGCTAGATTGGACATGGTTGAGATGGCAATACGAGAAGTGTTGGCACCAGTGAAGGGTGAAAAACAAACATGTATTCCTCCTACTGCTTACACTCTTTCCAGACAAGAGAGATATCAGTTTTTCAACTTCTTGAATGGCGTAAAGGTTCTAGAGGGGTATTAATAATATATCAATAACATCATGTCAATGATTGATTTAAAATTAAAGGGTCTAAAATCACATGACTTCTATTTTTTGATGCAAGATCTAATTCCTATATCTTTACGTTGCGTTTTTTCCAAGAATTTCCACCATACATTAACGAAGCTCTATATCTTTTTCAAATCTATATGCAGCAAAGTTATAGACTTGGCGAAATTTCCAACTAGGGAAAGGGAAATTTCCATCATATTATGTTAATTGTAAACGTTCTTCCCACCATCATTCTTTTATATGATGGTTCATTTGATAGTTCATTTGTTGAGAGCGATTTGACTATATAGTCATGTACATTATAGATGGATGTACCCCATTGAACGATATATGAAGATTTTCAAAGGGTATATCAAAAATCGATGTCGGCCAGAGGGTTGTATTGAGGAGAAATATTTTGTTGAGGAAGCCATTGAATTCTGTACTAAATACCAGTTTGGTGTGGAAAATGTTGGCCTATAGAAATCTCGTAACACTAGGTGGCTTGAGGGTGAAAGAATTTCTTGAAGAGAGGTTTTCACAATCAATATTACAGATCAGAAGAAATCCCACCTTTATGATTTTCATAACAGTTTTTACATTGACCCATATGTTTAAACCCATAAAGAAATTAATAGGCATTTGAATCCATCTAGGGATGAAAAATGAATATCAGATACAGATAATCAATAGTTTATAGGATGGTTTTGGGACCATATTTTTAAAAATATAGATGAAAATCCGGACTTAATTTCATAACGAATTCGATGGCTATCCAGAAGAGAAAGTGTGTATGTATTATCTTACAATTCTTATGCAGTTAATGGTTATACATTCTATACTAATGAACATGATGAATACAATACCATGAAGAATAGTGGGGTTACAACTCTGGCTGATGTGTTGCATTTTTTCGGTGCTAATGACATAAATCCAATTTATGCAAATATGTAGTATTTTGGAATCATGAAACAAATCTGGGAGTTGGATTATAAGAAATTCCATGTTCCCATTTTTTAATGCAATTGGGTTGATAAGTGGAGTGCCGTTAAAATAGATAAATTGGGATTCATGAAAGTTGAATTCAGTAATGAAGGGGATAAAGACGAACCATTTATAATGGAATCACAGGAAGTTCATGTATTTTATGTTCAAGATTCCACAAACTGAAACTGGTCAATTGTTCTATTATCGATCAAAAAAAATAAAGGGTAAGATGAAAGTTCAACAGGGGTGACCCTTTCATTGTGACTTCGCAATCATTTCACAGCGGTCCCAATGTAGATGGCATTTTTTATGTCAAAGGAGACCACAATAAAGGAATTTACATAGTCGATAGAGGTGTCAAATCTCTTCATCCATTAAAAAAAGAGAGTTTAATAATAAGGTTATTTGTTTATTGTAATATACATTATGTTACATTATGTTATTATTTGTTCATTGTTGCTTTTATGTAATCTAAATTCAATGTTAACCCGATTCTAAAGATAATGACTTCTGCACCTACTGATGTGCCAAATCCCGAGGCATAATAGGTCTCTCAACCTACTGCTGCAGGTCCCAGTGCAGAGCAACAATAGGTTTCTCAACCTGTTATTACTGGTCCCAGTGCTGAGGTATAACAGGTTTCTCAACCTGTTACTACTTGTCCTAGTGCTAAGGTACAAAAAGTTTCTCAACCTGTTTCTACTTCTCCCAATGCTGATGTTAGCGCTTCAAAGGAACATAATGATGATGCTTCTGAGGAAATGGTATGATATGAAACCTTGACAGTGAAAAAAAACAAGCTCTTTGTAGTTTTATAGTGTTATCCGAAATCCTTATGGAAAAATAAAGAGTCGTGTAGTCGTATGAATATCCCAGGATCATTTGATCATGTGATCCTATTATGGTCCATGAGTGGGGTATTCATGAGGGGAGCGAGGGGTTTTTTCCAAATGGTAGGGGATGTCTAGGAGTTAGGGTGGTTGAGGGTGTCCACGAGTGGGGGGGGGGGGGTTCTAGGAGGGGAGGGGGGTGTCCAAGAGGGAGGGGGTCTCCAGGTGGGAGGGTGTCTCTAGGTGGGTGGGGGTGTCCAAGAAGGAGGAGGTTTCTAGGAGGGAGGGGTGTCCCAAGGATGTCCAGGAGTGGGGGTGTTCAAAAGAGAGGGGGTGTTTAGGGGGGTGTCCATGAGTGGGGTGTCCGGGAGGGGAGGGAGGGGGTGTGTTCAGAAGGGAGGGGGTGCCCAGGAGGGAGGGGGTTTCTATGTAGGGATCTGTTCAATTCTATGCAACACTGATAATATACAATGGGTAGATCACTTCTAGAGTAGCCTAAAGTGGGTCCATAGTGAGGAATCAAAAGTTCCAACCAACCAAACCTATTCCAAGCCCATGTAAAGGCCCAAGAATCATATTCCAGTTCAATTTGAGGCCCAATATATCTTATTTAATGTCATATAGACCCAAAATATACATCATTTACCTTTATCACATTAGATTTCTAAGAAACACACTTTTTCTCTACACCAACTTTGAAGTAGAATACATATTCTGAAAAAATTACTAATGATATATGAGTTTTATGGAAGGAATAATTTCTAATCTAGAAGAGTTTTTAGGAAACTCTCAACTAAATCAATTTTGGCCCTTAATCATGGAATGTGGATGAAATCTACAGAATGAGATGTTTTTTTACCAATAATAAATTCCAATATATGTGTCCCCACTACACATACATACATATATATATATATATCCCATCTCCCACTTTTCATAGGATTGGGATCCACCGGTTGGGTCATAGGATCTCTATGTTTCTACTTTATGTATTTTTAAATTATATTTTTGTTAATGTTATGTGAAATTTTGTTCCTATTCCTCTGATAAAATTTTTGTTTGGTGTTTTTCTTTGATTCTTTGAACTATATCTCTTCAAAATCATGAAATTGGTGTGGGGGTATCCAGGAATATGGGGTGTCCACGAGGGGAGGAGGCTGTCCAGGGGGAGGGAAGGGGGATTTCCAGGGGGGCTTTGTAGGGTGGGGGTTGTCTAGGGAATGGGAGGGGGCTGCAGGGGGAGGGAGGGTGTTGTCCAGGAGGAGGGAGGGGGATGCAGGTGGACTGGTGGTGTAGGGGGGGGGGGGTGTTCTGGGGTATGGAGGGGGCTGTCCATGGGGGAGGGGGGGGCTGTAGGTGGAGTGGTGGTGGGGGGTTGGCTATCCAGGGGTAGGGAGGGGGTTGTCTAAGGGGTAGGGAGGGGCAGTACAGGTGTATGGAGGGGTTGTCCAAGGGGGGAGGGAGGGGTTTTCCAGAAGGAGGGAGGGGGTTACAGGTAGAGTGGTGGTGGTGGGGGGTGTCCAGGGGTAGGGAGGGGCTGTCTAGGGGGAAAGAGGGGGTTGTCCTGGAGGAGGGAGGGGTGCTGTAGGTAGAGTGTTGGGGGATGTCAAGGGGTAATTAGGGGGCACTCCAGGGGGTAGGGAGGGGGTTATCCAAGGGTAGGGAGGGTTGTCCATAGGGAGAGGGATGGGGTTGTCCAAGAGGAGGGAGGGGGTTGCAGGTGTAGTGGTGGGGGGGGGGGGGGCTGTCCAGGGGTAGGGAGGGGTTATCTAGGGGGTGGGGTTTTCTAGGAGGAGGGAGGGGGCTGTAGGTGGAGTTGTGGGGGTAGTCCAACGGTTGGGAGGGGCTATCTAGAGGGGATATCTTGGGGAGGGGATGAAGGGGGTCTGGCTAAACACACTAAAGAACTAAAAGATCAAGAGAAAAGTGAACATGAATGATTATGGCCTATCTAATTGTGTAGGTTCTCATCAGGCCCTCTCTAAAAATGATAAAAACATTCCTTCCATAACTTCAATGGGACCTTAGATATTTTATGGGGTCCTTGGATAGGCATAAGTGGTCAGGGTCTAAGCAGGGTTGGATCATATGTCTGATTCGGGCGCACTAGAACTCATTCCCTTTGACCTGGCATGGGAGAGTACACTCTTAAAGGATCCTAATATATGTAACTATTAGGTTTATAACCTACCTATGGTGGTGGTATCACTATGAAAATGTTAGAATTTATTATAAAATTAAATACTCCTATGAAATTGAATAGACCATCATGTATGATTCATATTGTATAACCTGTGGAGATTCCTCCCTTTTTTATTGTTAATAAATGAAACTTTTTGGATTCCATGTTGTTATTGAAATTTATTTCTCTTCTTTTATCATTAGTGTAATCTCAAGAAAAAATTATTTATAAGTCAATGAATTATGTTTATACTCTTCAAAAATATTAATTCAATCCAAGGAAATATGGAAATATAATGGTTGTAGCAGGTAACAATTGACATTTTATTAATGTATTATTTCATATTAATGTTGAATTTATTTCATTATTTTAACACTAACATAATAATTGTTTTCTTATATAGGTTAAATTTTCTTCCCGAGTTCGAATGATTTGTTTGGAAAATAATACCATAGATCAAAATTTTTGAGATGGGATTACAGATGCAAAAATGATGAAACATTCATGTTTTTAATTGTTTGTTGGATAATTGTAATTGTAACCATATAAAACATTGTTTGAAATGTATATAGTATTCATGATGTCAATTAATTTTATATATCATTGTTTGGTAAACTAATTTGTGTGTTGTTTTATTCTTCTATGCTTTGTTTGTGTGTAGGTGTTGTTTGTGATGTGTGTACATGGGTTGTCTTAGGTGTGCAACAGGTGTTGTGTAGGTGCTGGATTTTCTTAGGCAACTTGGACTTTATTAGTGATAATTAAGCGTAGATAAATATTTCATATATCATTGCTCAAAATAGCACTGATAACGTCCCCCTTTATTATCTCTATTTTGAGAATTCATATATTACGCATTCATCAGCGCTCAAAATAGCACTGATAAAGGGTCACCATTATCCGTGATAAAAAACGCTGATAAAGGTTCACCTTTATCCACACTAAATAAAGGCTGATAAAGGGATACCTTTATCAGTTCTTATTTTATCGCGGATAATGGTGTCCCTTTATCAATTCTATTTTGAGCGCTGATAAAGTCCCCCCCTTTATCTCTTCCGTGATTAACAGGGATTTTCTAGTACTGTTAAAGGCAATTTTTAGCGCTTTTAAAATCCCTTTTTGTAGTAGTGGTAGGTTCCATGAAAAAGAATAAGCATGTGATGTGTCATTCCCAACTTCTATTTTTTTCATGATTAATGATCAATCTAAGATTTACACAATGATAAATTCAATGATCAATGAAATTGAATCAATGGAAATAGATAATGGATATAATTATGGAACCAAACTGAAAAATTGTCACATATTATTTATAACTAATTTAATCAATTAAATAATTACCTTATGAAAAATTACTTCTTAATTGATGAATTTGACAACATATTTATGTCGTACCATCGTTTCATTAAAGCAATCAAGAATATATTCCCTCTGGTGGTGTTCCAATCATGTTCTATAAATCTTTCAATGTCACCGTAAGAATCTCTATGTGCGAGCACAATAGATCCTAACACATGTGTCATTATCCTTTGATCACCATGAGAACTGCTTCCAAAATATTCACTTTTATCTCTCTTGACATGATAGTGGAAGGTGGATGAATATATCTATCTATTCAATGGAGTGTTCTTATAGAAGGGAGATCTCTAGGGCTTCGAGATGATTCTTTGGATTTTTTTGTGCACAAAAAAAGAAATGAATTATCATTCTGGGAAAATAATATAGTTGGGTTTATATACCGCTAGGGTTAGAAGTAAATATTATCACAAGTTCCTTTAATATTTATTTAATCCCTATATAACCCCATGTATATAATAATAATATTGTTATATCTTGACATGCACTAAACATGAATATTATATTAAATATTATATAATCAAATAATATTCAATATATATTATTTCTCACAAGTCCATTAAACTCAATCCTCCAATATTCAATAATAATAATCGGTCCTTGAATAATGACTACTTATTTAATATATAAATACCATTTCATTAATCTCTAATGAATAAATGAATATTAATTTCCCTAAATAGAAAATAAATATTTGTTAAATATTCTTCTCACATAATATTCTCTCAAATAACTGGTGATGAAATATATGCGATCAAGAAAACATGAATAATTATTAAACAATTTTCGAGAATAAAATTTAATTAACTATTTAAGTAATAAATAATTATATACTATTTAACTGAGATTTTGGATACACTTAGTATGTGACCCTATAGGCCTCTTTCTCAGGGGCAATAGGCGAAGTAGCCTAAAGTCCAAGGTTATCATCAGGAAAAACTCTAAGGAACCCATAGAGAAAGAAGTTAATGCCATAATGACATAATAACTCATAGGTATTCTTACAGTGTAATATAATCTATTTATCATAATATCTATAATAATGTATATTTCATAATGGTGCCATCAACCTATGTGCACAATGTCCCTTTCATTGAATTTTTTGAAATTGAACTTACCTATTGAACACCATGTCCATGGATTTATTTAAGACATATAATTTCTAACAATAGGAATGAGATATTAACATCCATTAAATAAAAAAGGGGAAATCCTTTCTATTTAATCATTAATGAAAAAATACTCATGACACATCCAACATATCCTACCTTACCATGAATATATTTTATCACATTTTTTCCAATACATCAAAGTACATAACTTATAATACTCATTAATAATAATCTTAAAATATATGGATCAATACATACATTTATAGATATGAACATACAATGACATATAATTGTGGATTCTCTACTAGAAGGTCTTGTTCTCCTAATATCATACACCAGATATTGCCAAGGGCATACACATTGAGATGGTTCCTCAAAAAACTTTGAGTCTCCACCCCTGATTGTCTATATATTTTGTTTCCCTCAAATGATTTTATCCATCTATATGACATATATTTAGGAATACTATTTTGGAACATTTGGGTTCTAATCATAGCTAGTAACTGCTATGAACGTTCTGTGCAACAACTACTCTTAAGACAATATTACACACTATGTCAGACATAAGAACAATCTTGATGTGATAAGGAGTTTATTAATATTCAAAAAAATGAATATAGATTATCATAAAGAACATAAATGTTGGTTTTAGTTAACAAATCCAACATGCAATACATAACATTTGTGTACATTGGGTGTTTGTTAACATCGTACACAAGGATAATTTATTTAATATTTTTATTATATGTTGTTTTCAATAAATTAATTTACCTCCCAAATAGATTATTGTATGATTAATTGGAGACCCCTGTTAGGTCCAAAATATGGATTTTACCCTAGGAATGATATAAATTTGTGTGCATCTGGTGTTTGGTTACATCGCCTATAAGGGTAATAATAATTGTATTATTATTATTAATAATATTTTATAAAAATTGGAAATTACATATGTAATTAAATTAAATTAAAATATAAGAAAATTTCTACAATGGGAGAATAAATATTATGAGGTGATGTAATAATGGTGATATTATTACCAGGTACTAAATGAATTCAAATTTGTGGTTCATATAAATGATTAACTATTATGGGAATATAATGTATTTTTTGTTTAAAATAGTAATGTTCAAAATATTTTTATATAATTAATAATAAAAAAATTATTTTTTTAATATTATTACTATTTATTTTGGAAAATAATAATATTTGTGTGTCGAAAGTTAAAATGTGTGTATATATATCGAATAAGTATATATGTACATGTAGAAGTTTGTATATATTTATATACAGTGAAAATTTTGGTTATATATATGTTTGATTATATATATATTTATGTGGGTGTATATATATATGTGTGTGTGAGGTGTTTATTTAGACTTATAAATGACTTTCAAATTTCATAATCAATAAGGGTGGATTAAATTTATTTGTTTAAAGAGGTTGTTAAAAAAAACATGCAATGAGATGAAGGGGAGCTATAGGTCAAACATGGCATGAATAAGAGAGAGTAATTATAAAGTGATTGAATAATTAAATTGATATAAATAAGAAATGAATAATTAGAAAAAATATTTATTAAAATGGGCTAAATGGGAGGGGCCAAGTGCATGGGAGAAAACATCCTTCCTGTCATGCCTCCCTCCTTACAATGCTACTCTCTCTTCCAACTTTCTCATGTTATTTTTATTTTATTTTATTTTATTATTTCATGAATAAGGTTTCCATTGATATCATATGTGATATTAATCAGATTCATGCTCTCTCGGTTCTATTGGGTTCATTTCAATGATTTGAAATCTAATATTATTTTTTAGTGGATGTGAGGATTCAATGGTGATATTGAACTTGGATGTCAACCCTTATCATCAAAGCATCATTGATCAAAAGTTTGGAAGTTTTTAATCATTTTGTTCCCTCTTTTACTCAATTTTACATGATATAATTTATGTATATATAAAATTTATAACCATTCTTGATTGTGATCAAAAGTGGGTGTGTGTTGGTGGTCTTGTGTGCTCTACCTTTGGTTTTTATTCATGTTTATTGGCATGATATATGAGGTTTTCCACATCCAGTGAATGAACACTAGTTAATGTTGTGTCAAGAATAATAATAATTCTTAATCAATTAATGAGTCTTGAGAATTAATTAATTAAATTAACAATTCCTAATAAATTGAAAAGGTGCCAAGGGCCTTATTGGTCCTTGTGTGATGGATTATTTTCTGGCTATCCCTGGATAAAGAATTCCCAAACATATGTTCATAAGACTACATGGAAACCATGAGGTGTTTTTTTATACTTGACACCTAGTTCCATGAGGCTATGTGTATTTATTTTTTCCATGAGTATTCATAGATATCTTCATTGACCATGTTTGATTTTGATCACATGTGTAGCTACTATAAATCATGATGTTTTTCTTAATCTATTTAAATGTGAAATTTTTCCTTGATGTGATAAATGTATTATCGTAACTTTTTAACCATACTATATAGTGATCACATGTTGGTTCGTGTATATCCATGAGTCCTTTTAGGATGTTAATTCCATAACTATAATTTTGTATCATGTTATCCCATGATTGATGATGATCACATGTGTTTTTTTATTACTACTAATACTCTTGATGTTATTTCATAATATTCTTAACTTGTATCCTATACCTTGTTATATATTACACTGTATAGAAATCCTAGCCTTTTACACATATTATTACATGATTTTAAGCATACTTAACCAAAAAATAAATTGTACACCATTTTTGGAAGAAGACATGTGTCGAAAATTTCACTCTCATTTTTGTAATTTCCCATTTTCATACTCAACCCATTTTTATATATATTTCTTATGACCGATTTCCACCGGCTCTTATATTTTCTATTATCCATCAAATACAAACCGAGGATCACAATGCATAGTATCTTTGCAAGGCTAGGTACATAAAATTTAAATCATGGAATTAGAATAAAACAACTGTATATTAATATTATGTATTGAGTTCATAACTTTTTTTAATTTACTACATATTTATAGTATAACATTGGGAATACATAAACAAAAGGGATGAGCTAAAAACCTTAGTAAGGGAATAAAAATAAGAATGAAGAATATAACTTGAGTTATAAGTCATAACATGATGACATAAAAAGGGATGGTAGATAGATAAACATATGTAAGCATAACATATAAATCATGAGGTCATGCGATCATGGAAATATAGGAATATGGAAGCACATATGTAAAGACATATATATGATTCGAGGCTAACTAATAAGACAATATCACATGGTGGATAAGGTCAAATAATGAATAGGTTTAGTCCCTAATCCTATACACGACATCTCATGAGACTAAACATTACCCAATACATTAGATAACTATTTGGGTGCACCCATCATTACATTTTCATGCATATTTGTTCCACATGAAGAATCAAACAGAAGGAAATCACATATGGGTTACCCATGGAAATAAATGGGTATCATAATCATGTCATAAGGCATACCCAAAGGGTGTATCATAATGGTGTCCAAGAATTAATTTAAATCATTATTGGACATTAATAAGGGAGAAAAGAAATATTTCATGACAAATTATTTCAAAATTATTTTAAAACATTCAAAAATAGTTTTAAAGAAATTTTTAAAATAAGCATCTTTAATGAGATTTTATAGAAAATATTAAAGAGGATTTAAAGGAGAAAAAGGAAAAGTTATTTTTATAAAGCTATAAATGAACTATTATAGTTTTTAGGATTAAATTATTGGTATTATAAAATTAATGGTGGATTAAAATAGATTATAGATGTCACATGAGAATGGGTATGAAATGGGGATGTTACCTTTTATCAGATTTTCTTATCAGGATGAATTGGGAAGGGAACCTTTTAAAACATGAATTTACTCATCAATGAAAGATGAATATAGATATATAAAAATTTTTCGAAAATAAAAATAGAATTTAGGAATGGAATATAATAATATAAATTAATGAAAATGGGATAAAGGGAGAGAAATCGTAACCCAAAGGAAAAATGGAGGTTCCCAGAGATCCCTCACCTTATGTCAGAATGTGTTCTATAATTGCACTTACTATCATGGATAATTAATTTGGATAAATTAATAATTTAATTATGAACCTCTTAAACATATATTTGGTTTATTATAACCTTATTAAGTTCATTTATGATAATTTCTATGAGTTATAATGTCTAATTTCATTGTTCTAGGAGAATTCATTTCATGGTTTTATAGTCGGTTCCCTTGTGTATAATTATCGGAGTTCTTGTCAAATGAAAGAAAAAAAATCAAAAAGTGGAATAAAATATGATTAATATACTTAATTTTAAATTTTCCAATATATAATTTTTTTCTATGATATGGTGATGATTCATTTGATAAAATTTTAATAATAAATACTTATTTTAATTTGGGAGTGTTTCGATCATCACGAACTAGTTTTATTTTTTTATTTAATATTATGTAAAAATATATATTAGTTTTTGAACATGTAAGTAGTAATAATATAAATTTTAAAATCTACATCAATCATTATAATGGTTTTATGACCAGCTTTGAAGGCAGTAATGGAAAACGAAACCTCGTCATCTACGAAGGTGGTGAATTGACACCTCACATATGAAGTTTTAAATATTAGAATAAATGGATAAAAAAAGATATTTGATGATGGATAATACAATAAAATAGTTAAATTATAGTATATATATGATAATAGAGATACAATGTAAGTTTGTATAGTAAGGTAAAGTATGAGGTAGAAGAATGAAAAAATTTAAAAGTGAAAGGTGGAGGATTTTACCACTTGAATATCATCTCCTTGAGAACCTCCTTAAGGAACTTAGCTTTTTTTATTTAGTTTAGACTATAAGCTCATGGAAGTGGGTATGTGGCTTGAGGAGTGAATTAGGAAGAGTTAAGGAAAACTGTGAGACCTTGGATGTATGAGGAGAAAGGGTAGTGAGGTGTGGTATTTATAGTTCAGGGAAATGGGTGTTTTGTATTATTTTATTCCCATGGTTTTTATTTTAGCTCAAGAATACCAATAATTTTCAATGCCATAACTAATTAAAATAACTAGATCATTATATCTTAATTAATGGGTGATTACGTCAGCCATGGTATAAAAATTCATGTATTTGGCTTAAAATGTAAAATACCATAAATTATCATATTTCACCATTCACAAAAAATAACTATTTTAGAAAAATCCCTGAAATTCACAGTAACAATATTTTGATGTATATATTTCAAAAAATGGACTCAATTTTATAAAAATAACTTTATAAATATGATAAATTTAATTTTTAATTAAAAAATCATTTATTCAAGAATACCATTTTTAATATTATACAAAATTTTATTACATATTGAAAAATTAATTAGGGTCTCATAATATTATCATATATTTATAAAAAAAATATTAATTTATGAATTTATTTTCTAAAAATAAATTTTACTTTTAATCATTATATTAATTATAAAATTATAATTAAACATTCACATTTCACAAAAATAAAAACACTTAATTTATCACTTTTGAAATATTTCGTTACATATTCCATGATATAAATATATCATATTATAATTTATAAGATACATAAATTTTATTTATAATTTAATGGGTGAGGTTACTCATCTAGTTTCCAGATTACTATTCCTAATGGTCACATTACTATTCGAATGATTATATTACTATTCAAACTGTTAGATTTCTATTGCTCATAAGGGTTTAATAGTTCCTATAAATACCTATTATTCCATTAATAATTCACTTATATTTTATCCCAAGGTTATATATACTTTCATATTTTAAATGAATATTTTATTACTAATATTATTTTTTATTTCTATATTTTTGTTAATGAGTGAATTCATTCTAGTGGATAGATCATATCCAATTTTTCTTATTCATATTACCTTATATTATATTTATTATACCATTATAACATTTTAAATTTTTACTATTTTGTCTACAACCACTCTTTATTTATGAGAATAATATTTTTTGGTTTCTCTACATGATGTTTCATCTTTATGCAATATGAAATAATTATAAGAATGGAAAATTCCATTGATAAATTTTTGGGTCATTACATTATTCTCCCTTATGAAACTTCGCCATTAAAATTTCATATCACATACAAAGGTGAAAACAAGTGAGGGTATTTATCCTCCATCATTTCCTCTGATTCCCATGTCCCCTCTTCATATTTATGGTTCCTTCATAGTACTTGGACCAAGTGAGTTTTCTTGTTTTGTAGAACATTATCTCTATGGTGAAATATCTTCATCAGCTGGTCCTCATAAGAGAGATCATTTTCCATTTGTATGACCTCCAGATTCCGTACATGTGAGGGTTTTGGTATGTACTTCTTCAAGAGGGACACATGGAATACATCTTGAAATTGATACATGGTTGGTGGAATTGCTTGTTGATAGGCTGAAACTCCTACATGTTCAAGAATCTCAAAGGGGCCAATCTATATAGGAATTTGCTTTCCAATCTTGCCAAATCTCATGACATTCTTCCATAAATATATTCATTGTAATACCATGTATCAAACCTCAAACTATAAGTCCCATTAATGATTATCTTCATATCTCGTCTTTCAACATTGGGATTTCCTGATTTTCTACTGAATGGTTTTTAATTTTTATACAATTTATTCAACTATTTCAAGTCCAAATAACTTAGGTTTACCAAAATCATCAAATCATGTAGGTTGTCTAATTCATTTACAAAAGAGGACTTCATATGGGATCATTTGGATTCTTTAGTGGACATTATTATTGTAAGAGAACTCGACCAAATGTAGACATTGTTCCCATACTCCTTTGAATTCTATAGAACATGATCTCAACATGTCTTCTAGTGTATGAATAGTCTATTCATATTGGATATTAGTTTGAGGATGATAAGACGTACTAATGTTTAGCTTAGTGTTTAGATCTTTTTGGAGAATTTTCCACAACATGGAGGTAAATCATAGATCTTGATCAAATATACTCTATAATGGTACTTCACTATGTCTCACCACTTATTTGATGTATATAAGTGAAAATAGTTCAAGTGATAATTCCTCCATAATTATGATAAAGTGAGGTATCTTTGTAAGAAAATAAAAAGACAACCCATATATTATTATTTCTTCCAGATGTCTTTGGAATTATGGTGATAGAGTCCATAGTTATGTTTTCCTACTTCCATGTAGGTATGTTTAACATTTTCAAAATCCAATTAATTTTTTTCCTTTCAACCACCACTTTAAGAAATATGGGGCACATTAATGTATATTCAGTAATCTCATTCTCTATATTGTCCCACCAATAGTTCACTTGTAGATTCTAATACATCATTGTGTTGTATAGGTGAATATAAATATAAGGCCCCAGCCTTAAACCATACTTAACATTGAATTAAATGAATAATTCACATTGAGGATCTTTTCAGGTTTAGAGTTTTAGAGAATTAGGACATAACTATTACATCTCAAAAGATTACAAAGTAGACACTTCTACTAAGTTTCCATAAAAATAAAAACTCTTAAAAAGAAACATGTCTAGTTCCACGTTTTATATAGCATGACTTTCCATTGATCCCATCCTTGACCCTACTCCAAAGTAAGTCCTGTGAAAAACATTTGTAAAAAAAACTTGGGGTGAGAATAAAAAGCTCAGTAAGGGATACACAAGGAATGAAAACTGTTAGTTTTTTCAAAACCACAAGTAAACCATGTATACTTTATCAAAGTAATAATTTTTACCTTTATGAAGTAGTAAAAACTCTTCACTGAATAAAATATCATTACTTACCCTTTTGTAACAAAAATATTACCATAAAACCCATATAAAGAACACATAACATATAAAGGTAACTTGGGACATAAACATACTTAAATGGAATAACTATACGATCGACTTCCACACATATCACTTAATGGAATAGCCATACGACCAAATTCCATACCCAATGCATTGGAGGTTACAACGTAACCACCCATCCTGGTATTCACGGCACCACCCGTCATATGGTTTATCACGTAACCACCCATCAAATGTCCAAGTTACATTATAAAATCCTAAGACATAAAACAAATATAATGGAAAGAAAACATTTCCACATTCCGATCACAATATATCACTTAAATATATTGACATAACAAATCTATTATAAAAAACATTTTCAATACCAAAAATACATGAAAGAGTATATGATATTTATTTAATTTTAAAAACATTACGGCTTGTTGAGGAAGCCAAAGACCAAGTAATACTCACGGTGGTGGAAAAGGTCATTGTCACCGCGTACGTTAAAAGAAACATCCCTTTTTGTCGTTTTGTAATACGCTTCATAGAAAAAGATTCTCTTTGAATGAAATGAAAAGTCAAAGGTGTTTTATACGGCGTATAAAAGAAAGTCTTATATTAGAAAAAAATATGCCTCAATGAAAGGAGATTGAAACGAATTCCCTTACAAAGATTATTTTGTAAATAAAATAGATCGCTCATGTGTATTCACTATAAGCTCACATAATGAAATTATAAATACATGATAAGATATAAAAATTCATTTCTCACATAATCAAAGAACAACATAAATAAGAAAGACGAGTTCAACCCAAATAATGGGAATTGGGTTAAGAAGTTCCCTTACCTCAGGTCCGACTTGACTCGATCGTTCTTTAATATCCTAAATAATAAACTTGAGTTAATTTATAGTTGCTTAAGAACATTTTTCAAGTTCATTATTCCTTTTATATCACTTATTACCATGTTATTAACATTATGTAATCATTTAAGTTAATAATGGTTGTTTTGTCGATATTTGGTACTTGAGTCAAAAGTGAACTTCTTATATTTACAAGTTGTTCACGTAGTCAAATATCCATTATCTCAAGAATGATATTAATGATGTAGATTCCATATATATCATATATATCCACTATATACATGCATTTATAATATTACATAATCATTTAGAGGTAATAAATGAAATGCACCGTTAATGGAGACGGTAAGCCGTACGTACGCATGAACGCTACTTTCATTTCTATGTCATATTAATGGAATTAAAACTAAATGAGAGATATGTATATTTTAATTACAGAATTATATTCATCATTTAGATGTAACATAAATCATATATATCCATTATATATATGTACTTATAATAGTACATTACATTTGAGGATAAGAAATGAAATGCACCGTTCATGGAGACGGTAAGCCGTACGTACGCATGAACGCTAGTTTCATTTCTATTTCTTATTTTATGGAATGGAATCATAATTAATTAAAGGTATATTATAATTACAGTATATTTTAATATATAATATCATTAAATCTATCCTTTATACGTACCACATATGGTATTAATGAATCAAATCACTTTGAGGGGGCGGTAGTCCGCACTTCCTAAAATGAAGATATCGCGTTTACCCATATTGGAAAACATAAAGGTATGCCATAAATGAAAAATACATAACCTTAAGTAAAACATAAACATACTATATATCATATTTAAATATAGTGACATCTTAATGGCCACCTTTGAATGTGTTATAAGAATATTGAACAATCATCGTTTCGTGAGGCAGAAATTCGCCATCCACGGAAATAGTATGCTCTTTAACCATTAAATGAAGGTGTGTGTAAGTGTAGCTCGAATAATTATTATAACAAAATCATAGTATATTTAGTATACTGGCGTTGTTACAAAATAAATTAATAAAAAGAGTTTAGGGGGTTGGAGAAGAAAAATAAAACCTAAGAACACCAGAGAAGACACTACCTTTAAAACGGGTAACACTTTTTGATTTGAGCTCAAAGGCTTCCTTGGGAAGACTTCTGCCCAAAGTGAGGCTTCTAGGAGTAAGATAGGTATGTGTAGAGACAAAATGGGCAGGGGTTTTCCGATCCAAAGGCTTGAGAGGTGTGGGTAAGGTGGTAGAGGTGGGGGCCTTTTATAAGAGGAGAGGAGGGGCACTCTTGGAAAGTTATAAAAGGTTACTTTATTATAAAATGCTTTTCGGATTTAAAAGGTCCAAAAATTATATATTTCGAGGATAAGGTGATAATAGGTCCAAATACACCAATCCAATAGGTTTTTGACATGTTTAGGTCTTATATTTTACATTATCTTTTCATTTTATTCAAATCGTTAAATAATGAGGTAATCGCTACATCATCATGGTGTCATAAATAATTTAATTTATTTAACGTCTAAAAATTATAAAAAAATATAATGATGTAGGAAATCTATTTAGATTTATAATTAATATTTATAGTAAAATATATGACTTGTATAACCCCATTTAAAAATTGTTTTAGTAAAACAACTCATGTTTGTGAAATTTTAATTTTAACATTAAATAAAAAGTTATTATTTTAATTTTCCTACCAAAGTGGCTCCATGGGGTCCCCAAGTGGACCCATTGATTGTATTGGTCGGCCATGACACATCCCATAAGGGTAGGACATGTGTCTAGGTCATTTCATATTATTAAAAAATTATTTTTACCTTAAACTACACTAATTACCTCTAATCGCGATTAATAAACTTAAAAGTTACTATTCATCAAAAAATTATTTTAATCCCATTGATCCACATTTTATTTCATAATGAAAACCATGTATGTCGGATTTTTGAAATTCAAAACACAGAGGTTGTAAAATTTCATTTAAACGAAAAATGAGTTTTTTTAACTGCCACTTAGTGGTTTCACTATTCATCATAAATTGAAGTTTTTCAGAAAAATACCAAAAATTCACCCTAAGCTATATTTGATATTCCAAATTCAAAAATGATGACTATTTTACAAAATTCAAAACATATAAGTTGCATTAATTAATTTAATAATTAATTCTCACTGTCAAAACAAATAGCGTGTTTTTATGAAACAATATGTATCAAAAGATTGACAATAGTTTAAGTCCAACTTCAAAGTGGAATTAATTCCAATGAACACTATTAGATTAAATGGTAAAAATATATTATAATTTAACTCTAAAACCAATTCAAAAGATAATCTAATCATATAAATAAATTATATGAATTAAAATACAATATTTTTCACTATTCATTAAAAAAATGAACTTCATCGGAAAAATACCAAAAATTTACACAAAGTAAATTTTGATGTCCCAATTCTAAAGAAGAATTTTTTTTGGTACAATAGAATGTATAAGAGTGACCAAAACTATATTTAAAGACGGTTCGCCATCAAAAGGCGATAAGTCGACCTTTAGTGAATGTTAGAGTATATATGCCTAAAATTGAATTCTTTTCTTATTTTAAGCCCTTATCTTTTACTGGATAAATGTAAAAACATTTAAAAAACATATATAATCATATTTTAGTTATTTCTATTCATTCCCGCCAATACAAAGACTACGTGTTAACTACCATTTAAAATAATATTATTTTATTACTAGTGTGAAACGTAAGATTTCAAAGAAACTCTTTGTTGCGTATCGGGTACGCTATCGAACATAGAAACCCCTTTAAAGTAAAATTAATATTTAATTCTCAAATACTAATAAATATGAAAATGCTTTATTCTTTATTTACCTGTGATGTTACATCCTTCCCCCCTTTTGGGAATTGCATCCTCGCAATTTTATTCACTTATCAAAATAAGTGGGGGTATTTATCCCTCATAGCATTTTCAGATTCCCATGTTGCCTCTTCAACCATATGGTTTTTCCACAAAACCTTTACCTGGTGAATTACCTTATTTCACAACACTTTCCCTCTATGGTCAAGAATCTGCACTGGTTGTTCTTCATAAGAGAGATTCTCTTCCAACTGAACTACCTCTAGGCTCAAAACATGAGATGGATCTGGCATATACTTTCTCAATATCGAAACATGAAAAACATTGTGTACCTGAGATAAAATCAGAGGTAAAGCCTCTCAATAAGCAACTGATCCAACTTTCTCAAGAATTTCACATGGTCCAATGAAACTTGGACTCAGCTTTCCTTTCTTGCCAAATCGCACCACACTTTTCCATGGTGAAACTTTGAGAAAAACATGATCACCTACCTCGAAAGATAGATCCTTCCTCCGGTTATCTGCATAACTTTTCTGTATGCTCTGAGCTATTTTCATGTGTTTCTGAATCAACTGGACTTTTTCTACCACCTCTTCTACCAATTTTAGTCCCATCAGCTTCCTTTTACCTACTTCGTCCCAAAAATCTAGAGTTCGACACCGCTTCCCATATAATGCTTCAAAGGGAGCCATATGTATACTGGAATGAAAATTGTTATTATATGAAAACTCAACCAAAGAAAGATGTTGGTCCCAAATTCCCTGATAATCCATAGAGGAAGCACGTAGCATATCCTCCATGGTCTAAATTGTTCGTTCTGACTGCCATCTGATTGCGGATGAAAAGCAGTACTAAAATTTAATTCAGTAACCAATGACTTTTGAAGGCCTTTCCAAAAGTTATAAGTAAACCTGGGATCATGATCAGATACAATGGAGAGGGAAAATCCATGCAACCTGACTATATTTTTATGATATAACCGAGCAAGTTGATCTAGAGACAAAGTATCTCAAATAGGAAGGAAATGAGTAGATTTAGTCAATCGATCAATAATAACCCATATTGCATTATTACCTCGAGATGTCCTTGGTAATCCCACAACAAAGTCCATGGATATATTTTCTAATTTCCACTCTGGCACCGGTAATGACCGAAGCATCCCTTTCGGTAACATCCGCTATGCTTTAACCTGCTGACAATTCAAACACTTCACAGTGAAATCAACAATATCTCTTTTCATTCCATCCCACTAGTAATACTTCCGCAGATCTCTGTACATCTTAGTACTGTCAGGATGAACTGAAAACGGGGAACTATGAGACTCACATAAAAAATCATTCTTCAAATGTGAATCACCAGGCACACATAATCTCTTCCCAAACCTCAAAACACAATCATTGTCAATATTAAATTTAGGAAACTTACCCTTCTGAACCAGCTCTACCTTTTTCTGCAACCCACTGTCTTTCTTCTGTGCTTGCTTAATTCTGTCTGATAGAGATGATCTCACTGATACCGGAAACAAAATAGAAGAACTTCCTGCACCAACAACTTCTATTCCAATGTTCATCAAATCAAAAACCAAAGGATCTCATTCCAAACGTAGCATGGTTAATGAAGCATTACTTTTTCGACTCAAAGCATCAACCACTTTATTTTCTTTTCCCGGATGGTAATGAATTGTACAATCATAATCCTTGATTAATTCTAGCCATCTCCTCTATCTCATGTTCAATTATTTCTGAGTGAATATATACTTTAAACTTTTGTGATCAGTATATATTTCACACTTTACTCCATACAAATGGTGCCTCCAAATTTTTAGCGCAAAAACAACAGTAGCTAATTCCAAATCATGTGTAGGGTAATTTACCTCATGAGTTTTCAACTGACATGAAGCATAAGCAATTACCTGATCATTCTCTATTAGGATGCAACCAAGTCCTTTAAATGAAGCATCATTGTAGATAACAAACTCACCATTCCTTGAAGGAAGTGCCAAAACTGGAGCATTCATCAATATTCTTTTCAACTCCTGAAAACAATCATCACATTCTTTTGTCCAGATAAACATAACACCCTTCCAAGTTAGCTTAGTCATTAGACTAGATAACCGTAAAAAAATTTCAACATACCTTTTGTAGTATCCTGCCAAACCAAGAAAACTACAGATCTCGGTTACATTTTTGGGTCTTGCCCATTCTTTAACAACTTTGGTTTTATCAGGATCAACAGTTATGCCATCTTTTGAAACAATGTGACCAAGGAAAGAAATTTGTTGTAACCAAAACTCATACTTGCTAAATTTTCCATACAATTTATTTTATTTTAAGGTTTGAAAGATAACCCTTAAATGACTTTCATTCTCCTCTTTACTTTTAGAAAACACTAAAATATCATCGATGAAAACTACCACAAACTTATCCATGAACTCATGGAAAATTATATTCATAAGGTCCATAAATACAGTAGGTGCATTGGTTAACCCAAAAGGCATAACTACAAATTCATAATGGCCATATCTAGTAAGGAACACAGTCTTCGGAACGTCTGCTTCTTTTACTTTCAACTGATGGTACCCCGACCTCAATTCAATCTTCGAAAAATACTGAGCTCCCTAGAGCTGATCAAACAAATCATCGATATGAGGAAAAGGATACTTGTTCTTAACAGTGATATTATTCAAGGCTCTATAATAAATTCAATGTCTCATTGAACCATCTTTCTTTTTAATAAACAAGACAGGAGCACCCCATGGTGATGTGATAGGTTGAATGAAACCTTTATCTAATAACTCCTGCAATTGCTTCTTTAACTCTAAAAGTTCATCTTGAGCCATTCGATAAGGGGGTTTTGAAATTTTCTTAGAATCGGGAACTAAGTCAATAGTAAATTCAACTTCCCGATCATGAAAATACCAGGAAACTCATCAGGAAAAACATCAAGATACTCATTTACCACTGGCACATCATTAATATGAACATTTCTCTTGTTTTCAACGACATGTACAAGATAACATTCATTTCCATCTTTTTCTAGTTTCTCAACATCCTAATATGTTATCAAAATCAAGGGTTCATTATTGTACACAAACTGAAAATCTTTCTGAAAAGAAACCATTTTAGCTCTCCAGTCAATCTTAGCATGATAAACAGAAATCCAATCCATGCCCAAAATAACACCAAACTCTACTAGAGGAAAAACAATAAGGTTTGAAGGTAGATTCTTTCCGCACACAAGGATAGGAAGGTTCTTATAATTTCTTTTTGTCTCAAAGTTTCCTCCGGGTGTTTTTAACATAAGTTCATGATTCATACCTTGAGATGGAATTCCCAATTTACTAGAAAACTTCTTCGAAATGAAAGAATGTGTAGACCCTGAATCAGACAACACATTGGCATAAAATGAACAAACAAACAGTGTGCCTGATACTACTTCATTCGATGGCCCAACATCTGCTGAAGTAGTTGCAAAGGATTTCACCACCCCTTTATGCTTGTAGTCTGGCTGCTTTCCCCCAGTTGAGTTCTTCATTAGACACTCATTTTCATAATGACCCATTTCATTACACTTAAAACATCTTACCGCTGACTTTTCATTTCCTGCTTGATCATCTTCCTAACAGTTACGAGCAATATGACCAGAATTACCACACCAAAAGCACTTTCTAGAATTGGATAAAAATTCTCCAGGATTAATTTTACCACACATCTCACAAGATGGATATTTGGTTTTCTTTCCTCCTTGCTTCTTTGATGAATTATTCCCCTTTGCCTGCCAACTGGACCTCTTATTCTGTTGTTTTCCAAAGAACACCTGATCATCGGAAAACTACATTTCCACCCTCTCTGCACATCGAACAAGTTTTTCATAACTTTTTAACTCACGAGAAGCTAAAGCCCTTCGATACTTTGGATTTAACCCTGAGTAAAAATGGTTGATTTTACTATCAAGATCTCGTATGAAGTTTGGAGCATACCTTGCCAGTCGAGTGAACTTTTCTTCATAAGAAGCCACTGAGTCATCCTCCTGCCTTAATTATAGAAATTGTTTTTCCATCCTAAGACGAACCACCTTAGGAAAATATTTCTCAAAAAACATACCTTTGAATTAGTCCCAGTGAAGATCACCAATCTCATCACTATCCCTGATATTTTTCATCATCGACCGAAACTGATCTGCTTCACCTTCAAAATGGTAAACAGAAAGACTAACCTTTTGATGTTATGAACACCCCATGACATCAAAAATCTTCTCAGGTTCTTTAATCCACCCTTCAGCTAGCACAGGGTCAGATGATTCTCTGAATGATGGGGGATGTTGCCTCATGAAATGTTCCACTACTGACATGTTCCTCTGTGGTTGATCTGGATGATCTCATGCATGGATACCACCACCGTTTATAGCCTGAGTCAATTGTGCCATCACTGCAACAAACTGTTCAGTTCCAATTCCGACCATCTCAGGTTACTGATTTGGAAGGTTGTCTTCCTCCGGATGTCATCCCAACATAGCTTCCTTGTTTCCTCTGTGGAAAACCATTCTGAACACAGAAATATATTAGGCTAAGCAACATGGTAATCTTTAAATTCTATGTCATTTCAGTCATACCGTAAATTAATTTAAAATTTAACAATTTTCTAACTCCTAAAGTTGTCTAAACCAACCTTTGATACCAACTATAAGGCTCTGGACTTAAACCTTACTTAATAATGAATTAAATGAATTATTCACATTGAGGATATTTTGAGGTTTATAGTTTTATAGAATTATTACATAACTATTACATCTCAAAATATTACAAAATAGACACTTCTACTAAGTTTCCATAAAAATAAAAACTCTTAAAAAGAAAAATGTCTAGTTCCACGTTTTATATAGCATGACTTTCCCTTGATCCCATCCTTGACCCTACTCCACATTAATTCCTGTGAAAAACATTTCAAAAAAAAAACTTGGGGTGAGCATAAAAATCTCAGTAAGGGATACACAAGGAATGAAAATTGTTAGTTTTTTAAAAACCCCAAGTAAACAATGTATACTTTATCAAAGTAATACTTTTCACCTTTATGAAGTAGTAAAAACTCTTCACTGAATAAAAGATCATTACTTACCCTTTTGTAACCAAAATATTACCATAAAACCCATATAAAGAACACATAACATATAAAGTAACTTGGGACATAAACATACTTAAATGGAATAACCATACGGTCGAATTCCACACATATCACTTAATGGAATAGCCATACGACCGACTTCCATACCCAATGAATTAGAGGTTATAATGTAACCACCCATCCTGGTATTCACGGCACCACCCGTCATATGGTTTATCACGTAACCACCCGTCAAATGTCCAAGTTCCATTATAAAATCATAAGACATAAAACAAATATAATGGAAAGAAAACATATCCACATTATGATCACAATATATCACTTAAATATATTGACATAACAAATCCATTATAAAAAACATTTTCAATACAAAAAATATATAAAAGAGTATACGGTATTTATTTCATTTGAAAAACATTACGGCTTGTTGAGGAAGCCAAAGACCAAAAAATACTCGTGGCGGCGGAAAAGGTCATTGCCACCGCGTATGTTAAAAGAAAAATCATTTTTTGTCGTTTTGTAAAACGCTTCATAGAAAAATATTCTCTTTTAATGTAATGAAAAGTCAAAGGTGTTTTATACAGCGTATAAAAGAAAGTCTTGTATTAGAACAAAATATGCCTCAATGAAAGGAGATTGAGACGAATTCCCTTATAAAGATTATTTTGTAAATAAAATAGATTGCTCATGTGTATTCACTATAAGATCACATAAAGAAAGTATAAATAAATGATAAGATATAAAAATTAATTTCTCACATAATCAAAGAACAACATAAATAAGAAAGACAAGTTCAGCCCAAAGAATGGGAATTGGGTAAAGAAGTTCCCTTACCTCACGTCTGACTTGACTCGATCGTTCTTTAATGTCCTGAATAATAAACTTGAGTTAATTTATACTTTCTTAAGAACCATTTTCATGTTCATTATTCCTTTTATATAACTTATTACCATGTTATGAACATTATGTAATCATTTAACTTAATAACGGTCGTTTTTTCAATATTTGGTACTTGAGTCAAAAGTGAACTTCTTATATTTACAAGTTGTTCACGTAGTCAAATATCCATTATCTCAAGAATGATATTAATGATGTAGATTCCATATATATCATATATATCCACTATATACATGAATTTATAATATTACATAATCATTTAGATGTAAGAAATGAAATGCACTGTTCTTGGAGACGGTAAGCCGTACGTACACATGAACGCTACTTTCATTTCTATGTCATATTAATGGAATTAAAACTAAATGAGAGATATGTATATTTTAATTCCAGAATAATATTCATCATTTAGATGTAAAATAAATCATATATATCCATTATATATATGTACTTATAATAGTACATTACATTTGGTGATAAGAAATGAAATGCACCGTTCATGGAGACGGTAAGCCGTATGTACACATGAATGCTACTTTCATTTCTATTTCATATTCTATGGAATGGAATCATAATGAATTAAAGTTATATTATAATTCCAGTATAATTTCATATATAATATCATTATATATATCCTTTATACGTACCACATATGGTATTAACGAATCAAATCACTTTGAGGGGGCGGTAGTCCGCACTTCCTAAAATGAAGATATCACATTTACCCATAATGGAAACCATAAAGGTATGCCATAAATGAAAAATACATAAGATTAAGTAAAACATAAAAATATTATATATCATATATAAATATAGTGACATCTTAATGGCCACCTTTGAAGGTGTTAGAAGAATATTGAACAATCATCGTTTTGTGAGGCAGAAATTCGCCATCCACGGAAACAGTATGCTCTTTAACCATTAGATGAAGGTGTGTGTAAGTGTAGCTCGATTACTTCTTATAAAAATATCCTAGTATATTTTGGATACTGGTTTTGTTACAAAAGAAATTAATAAAAATATTTTAGGGGGTTGGAGAAGAAAAATAAAACATAATAACACAAGAGAAGACACTACCTTTAAAACAGGTAACTCTTTTTTATTTGAGATCAAAGGATTACTTGGGAAGACTTATGAACAAATTTAGGCTTCTAGGAGTAAGAGAGGGATGTGGAGAGACAAAATGGGCAGGTTTTGGACGATACAAAGGCTTGAGAGGTGTGGGTAAGGTGGTAGAGGTGGGGGCCTTTTATAAGAGGAGAGGAGGGGCACTCTTGGAATGTTATAAAAGGTTACTTTATTATAACATGATTTTCGGATTTAAAAGGTCCCAAAATTATATATTTCTAGGATAAGGTGATAATATTTCTAAATCCACCCATAAAATAGGTTTTTGACATGTGTAGGTCATATATTTTACATTATCTTTTCATTTTATTTAAATCATTAAATAATGAGCTAATCGATGTATCATCATTGTGTCATAAATAATTTAATTTATTTATTGTTTAAAAATTATAAAAAAATATAATGATGTAGGGAATCTTTTTAACTTTATAATGAATATTTATAGTCAAAATATGACTTGTATAACCCCATTTAAAAATTATTTTAGTAAAAGAACTCATGTTTGGGACATTTTAATTTTAACATTAAATAAAAAGTTATTAATGTCATTCTCCTACCAAAGTGGCTCCATGGGGTTCCCAAGTTGACCCATGGATTTTCTTGGTCGACCATGACACATACAATAAGGTCAGGACATGTTTCTAGGTCATTTCATATTATTAAAACATTATTTTTACCATAAACTACACTAATTACCTCTAATCGTGATTAATAAACTTAAAAGTTACTATTCACCAAAAAATTATTTTATTACCATTCATCCACATTTTACTTCCTAATGACAACCATGTATATCTTATTTTTTAAATTCAAAACCCAGAGGTGGTAAAATTTCATTTAAACGAAAAATCAGTTTTTTTAACTGCCATTTAGTGGTTTCACTATTCATCAAAAATTGAAGTTTTTCAGAAAAATACAAAAAAATCACCCTAAGCTATATTTGATATTCCGAATTCAAAAATGATGTCTATTTTACAAAATTCAAAACATATAAGTTGAATTAATTAATTTAATAATTAATTCTCGTTGTCAAAACAAATAGCGTGTTTTTATGAAACAATATGTATTAAAAGATTGACACTAGTTTAAGTCCAAATTCAAAGTCGAATTAATTCCAACGACCACTATTGGATTAAATGGTAAAAATATATTCTAATTTAACTCTAAAAACAATTCAAAAGATAATCTAATAATATAAATAAATTAGATTAAAAAGAGGTTTTGAATTAAAATACAACATTTTTCACTATTCATTAAAAAAATGAACTTTATCGGAAAAATACCAAAAATTTACACAAAGTAAATTTTGATGTCCCAATTCTAAAGAAGACTTTTATTTGGTCCAATAGAATGTATAAGAGTGACCAAAACTATATTTAAAGACGGTTCTACATCAAAAGGCGATAAGTCGACCTTTAGTGAATGTTAGAGTATATATGCCTAAAATTGAATTCTTTTCTTATTTTAAGCCCTTATATTTTATTGGATAAATGTAAAAACATTTAAAAACATATATAATCATATTTTAGTTATTTCTATTCATTCCCGCCAATAGAACAACTACGTGTTAACTACCATTTAAAATAATATTATTTTATTACTAGTGTGCAACATAAGATTTCAAAGAAACTCTTTTTTGCGTATTGGGTACGCTATCGAACATAGCAACCCCTTTAAAGTAAAATTAATATTTAAATCACAAATATTAATAAATATGAAAATGCTTTATTCTTTATTTACCTGGGATGCTACAATAAAAGTTTGATGAATAAGAATCATTCAAAAGATATTTATTTATCTATGAATTTGAGGTAACAACAGTTATAAACAAAATCTTATAGCTACTTACTCATCAATTTTGAACTCTGAGGATTTCCCATTTCTTATAGTTTTCATATTTTTTTGAATTTTAACCTCATTTATTTGATCATCCTTTATTTTATCCAAATGGGATGGTTTAGAAATAATTAATGAAAGGAATGATGATGTACCTTCATTTATGATTCCCATTTCCATCCACTAAATGTCTAAGAAGATTGGATCCTTATCTATTCTAATCATTGATTATGTTGTGGGATCATTTCAACTAAGAGCATATGCCACTTAATTTATTTACCAAGATGGTAGTGGATTGAGTAGTCATAATCCTTGACGAGATATAACCATATTCACTGGTTTATATTAAGATCCTTCTTTTTGAATATATATTTGAGGCTCTTATAAAGAGTATATATCTCACACCTCCCCCTAGAGATAATGCTACTATATTTCAATGTGTAGATAATAGTTTCCAACTCCAGATCATGTGTGGGATAGTTTTTCTCATGAACTATAAACTTCCTAGATACATAGCCTATCAATTTATCATTTTTCATCAGTACATAGTCTAAGACCTTATTTTAATCATCACAATTTACCACAAAGAGTTCCCCACTTGTTGGTAATGTAGTTATAACTATAGTGATAAACCTGTTTTTTAACTCTTTATAGAAGTATTTGAATTCAATAGTCTAGGGAAACATTATTCTCTTTGTTTTTGGATTGGTTAATTGTTTTGAAAATCTTGATAAGTTCCTCACAAATCGTCAGTAATACCCAGTTAGAGCATGGAAACTATGGATCACCATTACATATACTGGTCTAGGTCACTCCTCGTTTTACTTTTTCTTAGAAAGATGTATAGATATTACTCTGATAGTGTTCTCATTCCCCAATAATGATACTTCATCAATACATAACTCAAATCCAAAATACTTTCAATATAGTTGATCCCTTAGAAAAGAAATTAGTACTGTATTTAGATGCTCCGTGCGTTCCTGCTTACTTTTTATGTTCATCAGAATATCATTGATAAAAACTACCAAATATTTGTTGAGGTAATCTCTAAAGACTCTATTCATTATATACAAGAATATTTTTGGAGCATTAGTTAGTCCAATGGGATTCACTATGAAATCATAGTATCCATACCTCATTCTAAATGTACTCTTGGGAATATCTTCCTTCCACACCATTAATTAGTGATATCATGGCCAAAGGTATACCTTAGAAAAATACTTGGACACATATAGTTGATTAAACAATTCATCTATCCATGGAAGTTCATACATGTTCTTTATCATGATTTCTTTACCTCATGATAATAAATGGAGAGGAATATTGATCCATCGTTATTCTTAAAAAAGTGGACTGTCACACCCCCCAAGTGAAGCACTTGATCGTATATAGCTGTTTTTCTGGATTTTCTTGTAACTGCTTCTTTAGATCTTCCAACTCAATGTTGTCCACTATGTAAGGTGACTTTGATATGGGAAAATATCCATGTATACGATCAATTTATGACTAAAAATATTAGTCAGGAATAAGTCTAGGAAATTATTCAGGGAACACACCATTGTAGTCCTTCAAAATGGGCATGTCTTCAAGCATGATCATATCCTTTGTTTCAATTATTTGAGATAGATATTATTTCTCATAAGTATAGTTGAGATGATGATTCCAAAAGAGATTCATCCTCCTACATATACTTGTAAAAAATTATAGGATTCCTTGAGATGTGCAAAATGATATCTCTTTATTGACAGTTGATGTGGGATTTATATAAATATAGCCAATTCATGGAAAATATAGCATCAATCTCTACGTAAGGTAGTAGAATTTTTTAGGAAGTTCATTCCAAAAAAATTAAATGGGGAGGAGTTATATACTTTGGATGCAATAATTTCCTTATTTACTGTTCTCCTAGATAAATCAAAATTCATATATTTTGGTGGAGTTTTAATAGTTCTACTAAACTTGACTAATATGAAAGAATGCAAAAAACCAGAATAAAATAGAACATTTTCTTTTATTGAATTAATAAACAGGATACCTATCACCGCATCATTTTCAGGTTCTACATAAATAGTAGTGATTTGATATGCCATTCATTGCTTCCTTGGAGGTTTCTGTCACATATTGTCCCCAAAAACCCTTTTCTTAGGGCATTGAATCACATAGTTTCCATATTCATGGTTGTAAAATCACTACACAACATGCATAGTGTTCATATGAACTTTTTTTCCACTTCCTAATTAATGGGTTTTTTTTATTTCACTTTAGCATTGATTAGCATGGTTCCCAACTATTCCACACTTGAATCACCTTATGGTTTCCCTTGGGTAGTCTGTAGAATAATTCTTCCCACACTTTTGATAAGTGGGATTTTTTTTTCTTTCCTCAATAATGTTTTTCTATTAGAACTCCTGAAGAGAATTTCATCATACATTTCTTCTCTCTAGTCTCAAGATACCATTGAAAATCACTGATCTCTATCTTAAATTTAAGGTCACAATGAATAATCTCTTCATAACTTTCAATGTCCCAAAATGCTAAGGATTTTTGTAGGCTCTATTTTGACCCACTTAAGATTAATTCCACCTTACATTCAGTTATGATGACAAGATAAGAAGCATACCGTGAAATCTTTGTGAGGTTTTCCTTATATAATTTGATAGACTCATCTTCCTTTTAATTTATATTTTCAAAATTCCTCTCCATATTTTATTGGATATTTCAAGGTAATATTAATAGAAAAATATTTTCTTAAATGTATACTATTACCTAGAATCCAATAACTCATTATAATTTGTGTTTTTATGAGTTTCCACCATTGATCAGCATCTTCATTAAAATGATAGACCACTAGCACAACTTTCTGATCTTCTTAGTACTAGAGGAAAACGAATATCTTCCCAATAGTGTTAGTCCATTGTTTTGAGATGAGTGGATCAAAATATCCACTAAATATTGAAGTCATTTTCTCATAAAATATTTTACTACAACTTTCTATTTATTATAATAAGGAGTGTGTTCCACATGATTGATGTTATTATTCACAACATGATCCAGTTGATCCTGTACATTCATGATGTTTTGGGATCTTGTTCCCATTATATTTGGGATCTCATTTTGGAAATCAACACACTTCATATCACATAGATTATTATCCTAAGTTCTCCAATTTTCCAAAATTAACTAAGAAAAATAAAATAAAATTAGGGGGATTTAATACTCAGTGAATAATAACATAAAAATGAACCATTGACCATATATGTATAAACTTAATAATGAAATGTATATCCAAACAAATTATTCCATTAGTTTCAATTTAGTTTATCCTTGGTGATTTAATTATACCTATGATAATTGAAATTGTTTTTTAGTATTAACATCAAAATTTAATATACCATGATATGATACCAAATATAGAGACCCTAGTATTTTAAAAATATTATTACACGATTTTAAGCATAATTAACCATTAAAAAAACCAAGGATCATAAATCCTAGTTTCTTTAGCAGACTAGGTACAAAAAATTTAAAACATAGAAATAGAGTAAATAATATTTATATGTATATCTTATATTGATAACCTAACTTCCATTGAGACCATACATATCCATAGGATAACCTAGGGAAGAAATAGATAAAAGGGATGAGCTAAAAAGCATAGTAAGGGAATAATCAATGCAATTAAACATAACAAATGAGTTAAAAGGCATAACACGATGACACAAAAAGTCATGGAACATGGATAAACATATAGAATAATAAAATATTGAACAAGGTATTATGTGATCATGTAAACATTGGAATTTTTAAACAATATATAACATGACACAAACATGAGTTGAGGCTAACTTCCAAGACTATATCACATGGTGGACAAAGTGCCAAAATTGATTACGTTTACTCCGTAATAACATAAATGAATTTTCATGAGACTAAAAAATAATCAATTAATTTGAGTACTATATAGCTACACCCATCATAACATGTTCATGAACATGTGTTCCATATGATGAGTCAATTATAATGAATACACATAAGGGTTACCCATCGAAATAAATGGATATCATAATCATATCATATGTCATAACCAAAGGGTGTATCATAATGGTGTATAGGAAAGAATGGATTAAAATAATAATTTGAAATTTATAACAGAAAATATGAATAGATCTTGATAAATTATGTCTACGTGAAGTGAAAATATGGAAAATAGTGTTTTATAATCTTTAAAATAGGACACTTTAGTGTAGTTTTAGAGAAGATATTAAATTGTATTTAAAGAGGAAAAAGGAAAAAATTGGTTGTTTATAACCAAAAAATAAACTAAGATAGTTTTTAATTATGAAATTAGTGGTTTTATAAAATATTCTTATGGATTAATATAGATTATGGAGTGTACATGATATTACGTAAGAAATAGGGAAGTTCCTTTTTATTGGACTTTCTTATCAAGAATAATTAGGAAGGGAATCTTTTAAAACAAGTATTTCCTGATCAAAAAACATTAATTGAGATATATATACACTTTTGGAACATATAAAATGATTATATGAAATTTATTTAAGAATAAATAAGGTTTACACTAGGGTAAAGAGAGATAAATCATAACCCAAAGGAAAAAATGGAGGTTTGGAGGGATCTTTTACCTTATGTCTGAATGTGTTCCACACATGCACTTAATGTCATGGATAATCAAATTAGATTCATTAATAATTTAATTAAATACCTCTTCAAGAGATAATTGATTTATTATAACTTTATTATGTTCATTTATGGACATTTCTATAAGTAATAATGTTTAATTTCATTGTTTTTGAAGCATTTGTTTCATGGTTTTATAATTGGGTCACTTGAGTATAATTATGGGAGTTCTTTTCAACTGGAAGAAAAAAATACAGAACTGGAATTAGATGGAATTAATATAATTAAATAATTTTAAATGGTTCCATATACAATTTTTTTTATGTTATAAGGATTATTAATTTGATAAAATTTTAAGGATAAACCTATAGTTTATTTTGACGATTTTTGGATCACAATGAACTAGTTTTGTTTTATTATTTTATATTAAATATATATATATATACATATCTACATATATATTAGTTCCATAACATGAAATAAGTTATAATATTAATTTTAAAATATATTTTAATTTTTATAATAGTTTTATGACTATCCTTGAAGGTGGTAATGGAAAACGAAAACTCAGTGCCCACGAAGGTGGTGAATCGACACCTCACGGATGATGTTTTCATATTTTGAATAAAGGGAGATGAGAAGATATTTGAAGATGGTTTTTAAATTAACTCAATAATATTACATTATATATTTGATACTGGAGTTATTGTGGAACTCTGGATAGTGGTGGAAAGGATGAGATAGAATAAAGATATAATTTAAAAGACAAATGTGGAGGATTTTACCAGTTGAATATTGTCTAATTAAAAACCTCCATAAGGCACATGGGTTTGGTATTTTTTTGAGACTATAAGATCTTAGACGTGGTTAAGAGGATTTGAATGTGAATTTGGTAGAATTTAGATAGTCTTCAAGGCTTTGTAGGTGTGATGAGAAGTGATGGTGATGGGTCATATTTATAGTGGGAGGATAGGGGTGTTTTTGATTAGTTTATTAAATTTTTTTAGTTTGTATTTTTACAATCAATAGTGTCGAATCATATTTATAAATAAATTATTTAGATCATTTGAGTTTAAAAAATGGGTTATTACATCATCTATGACTAAAAAATTCTTGTATTTGGCTTAAAATTTTAAATACTGTAAATTACCATATTTAATTAGTCAAAATACATCATCTATTTTCCAAAAATCCCATAAATTCACTATAACCATTTTTTTGATGTGTATATTTCAAAATTGGGCTCCATTGTTTAATAATTATTTTCTAAATATGTTAAATTTAATTTTTAATTAATATCATCATTTTTTTAAAAAAATACATATTTTAACATTATAACTACATTTATGAGACATTTAAAAATTAATTAAGCTCTTAGAAAATTATTTTATACCTATATAATAAAATAAATATTAATCAATGAAGATTTATTTTGAAAATATTTTTTTAAAATGTTATATTAATTATGAAATTGAAAATAAACATTTAAGTTCACAAAAATTACTAACACTTAATTTTTCATTTTTGAAATATTTATTTACTTATTCAATGATAAAAAATATATGAAAATTTCATTAATAAGATACCTAAAATTTATTTATACTTTCATGGGTGAAGATACTATTATAATTGATAGATTTATATTCCAAACTATCACATAAAAATTCCAACTGTCTATTTAATTTTCAAACATTCATATTTGTAACAGTCATAAGGGGTTACTACTTTTTAAAAATACCTCTTATTACATTCATTAGTCCCTTATATTTTCTCGAAATGTTATACATAATTTCATATTCAAATTAGTATTTTATAATTAAAATTATTTTTTATTTATATATATTTGTTTGTGAGTGTGGCCATTCTATTAGATCGACCAGCTCCAAGTTTTCTAATTCTTATTATATTATTTTCTATTTAATATACCGCTATAATGTTTAGCATTTTATTGGTTTTTTTATGACTAATGTATCATTTTTCATATATTATATTATTATTTTGTGGTTTATCTTCATGTTGTTTGAGCTTTCTACTATATGACATCATTATAAGAAGGAAAAATTCCATTGATAAAATTACTGGTCGTTACACCCCACCTTTAGAGTCCTCATTCTTGGTGATCAGAACATGTGGATTGTCATGATATATTTATCACTTATAGGGAAAATATGTAGGAAATAAGATTATTATGATGATGGATTTTATCATATGGGGGAGATACAATGATTCCATAGACTTACTGTATATTATGCCTAGATGACAAGTGAAATGTTACTTAATGCCAAGTGAACTATATAATAACACATTTGATTCCTGGTGTTATGTTGAGTATCATGTTTCTCAATTCCCAATGAACTATATATTAGCATTCTCGGTGCCTGGTGTTGTGTTGGGTATCATATTATTTAATTCCCAGTGAACTACTGAGTAGTGCGCTCGATTCATAGTGTTATTTGAAGTAGCATGTTGTACCTAAATCCTAGGAAATTTCGAGTATAATGAATGCATGATTCCATGAGGATACAAATTGACTAATTCAATAGAAATGTTTCTATCTTGTTACTCTTGAAATCCATTATGATTTATCCTTCTAGTATAAGGCTAAATTAGGTACAACTAGGGTTCATGGCCTCTTGGTTAGCGTATGACCAAATTTTTTTTATATTTATTTTCTTATTAATAATTTATTATTATTATGGAATTGATTTTTATACTTGATAACAATTGATTAAGGACACATTGGTGTTGTCCTATCAGGTCTTATACTCACACCATACTCATGCATTTCGATGTGCCTATAGATTTTATGAGGGATCCAACAAAGGGAAAGGGCCCCATGGTGGTTTACTAAGTAGAGAAGAAAAAATATATTAGTGAACTAGGATATACATCAGAGGATATTATATTTATTTATTTATTTTTTCTACTTCTTTATACATAATATGATTTTACCACTTTTCGAGACATTTATTTTTTTTCCATGTTTAGTTCACATTCTGCATGTACCTTGATTATGTTTATTATATTTTTTATTAATATACATTGGATTTTTATTTCTCCTAATCACTATGTTAGGGGGAACAGTCTACCCATGGTTCCAGTTTATACCCTTTCTACTAGTTTACAACCCCTTGCTTATGGGGATGCACAAATGAGGTCATGTGGAATTTTGTCTCACACTGGTGGTTTGGTTCGGAATGTCACAAAATTGTTTTATAGGACTGAGACTCACTAACTTGTTTCCACTATTTACCTTGATTTTGTATATATTAGATTTGAGGTATGATAATTGGGACTTAGGTAGGAAAAGTTTAACAATTCCTGGCCAACCCCAAATAGTGTACCTCTGTGTTTCCATAGAGTGGGGATTTTTATCTTTTATAGTTGATTAAATTTACCTCTGGTGATGTACATGGTGTTGATATGAGATTTATAGGGTTTCATTTGTGTTCACGTGACATTACGAGGCATTTAGGTTCACATTCCATATATATATATACACTTGTTTTTGTTCATCATAAAAGTTATTTAATTAAATTCCTTAATTTTTTTCTATCTATTTGGGATAGTTTCTATTTTTATGATATATCCATGTTTCTATGATTTTATAATATATATTTACTAGATTTAATTATTTGAATAGGGAATCCAATTGTATTAGTGTATACACAATGACATTGACTAACACGCAGGGCAGAGACCAGGGTTAATGTTAGGGTTGATATACCTTGGGATATGGGGAGAAATCTAGGAGAACATTATGGAACCCCATAGACTAAATATAATCTATTTATCTTACTCATGTTCCTAATATTATGGATATGCATGAGAGAGAGTATGATATTAAATCTAAATTGCCCAAGTTGTTCGAAAAAGACCACTATAGATACTTCATGGGGATGAAAAGTACTTAGTGGGGGAGAATTAAAATATTATCAATTTTTAATGATAAAAACCCACTTTGTTAATAAATTATGAGTATTTTTATGTGAAAATCAACGTTTTCATTAAAAATTACTTAGTAAATACTCTAAATTATTTATGTAAGTGTAAAATCATAGTTAACATGTTGAAAAATTCTATGAAATATTTTCAGAGTTAGGTGTTGAGCTAGCATGAAATTTTAAGGTCCATGGACCCTCTAAGTTGATTGAAAATAATATTAAATATATTATGTCACATTTTCATTATTTTTCCAAATAATGAAATATCTTTTAAATGGTATCTCTTATGGGAAATTCAATACCATATTTGGGTCCTAGATGTGGGGTTTACTCAAGTTGTGACATAAAATGTGTGTGCATTGTGTGTTGGTAACATACCACATGAGGGTAATTAATTTAATTTTTTATTATAGTTTTTTACAAAAAAAATTGATGTATCTTCTAAATTTTATATCATATGAGTAATTTGGAACCAACGTTAGATCTAGAATGTGAGTTTTACCCAAGGAACAACATAAGATTTATGCACGTTTGGTGTTTGGTTACATCATACATAAGGGTAATAATAATTATATTATTATTATTATTTATGTTATAAAGAAATGGAAATTACATGTGTAATTAAATTATCTTAATTTATGAGTGATGTTTCACCATGGATAAATAATTATTCAGAGGTTATGTAATAACACTAATATTATTATCAGGTTCTAAATAAAATCATATGTGTTGTTAATATTAAATTATAAACTATTATGAGCATTTAGTGGAAGATATGTTTAAATTATTAAGTATGAAAATGTTTTGGGATAATTAATAATAATAATAAATATTTATTGTTAATAATATTACGATTAATTTTTGAAAATAATATTATTTCTTTGTGGAATGTTAAAATGTGTGTACAAATATATATGGAATAAATATATATGTACATGTGCGAGTGTGTATATAGATGTGTTCATATATATATATATATTGTGTATATTTTGGTAATATATATGTTTCTATTATATATATATGGGTTTGTATATATATATATATACAAGGTGTTTATTTAGACATATAAATGAATTTTAAATTACTTATTGAATATGGGTGAATTAAATGTATTTTTAAAGGTATTGTTAAAAAAGTGTAATGAGATCAAGGGGAGCTATGAGTGGTGCAATACATGAAGAGGAGAGAGGAATAATAAAGTGATGGAATAATGAAGTTGAGTTAAATAATAAATGATGAATTGGAAAAAATATATTAAAAGGGGCTAAATGGGATGGGCAAAGTGCATGGGAGAAAACCTCCTTCCTCTCACGCCTACCTTCTTCCCACACTATTGTCTCTTCACCCATTCTCATTTTATTTATTTTATTTTATTTAATTATTTTATCCATAATTATTTCTTCAATATCTTATGTTATATTGATCATATTAACATGTCGTTAGTATCATTGGGTTCATCTAGAGGGGTAGAATTTTAATCCTATTTTTTCAATGGAGGTGAGGATTTAGTGATGAAATTGACCTCAGACATCAACCATTATCATGAAATCATCATAATGTATGAAGTTCCGTAACTTTTGGGCCCTCGTTTAAACAATTTTACAAGTTATAGTTTTTGTGTACACATAATTGACATTCGTTCTTGATTACGATCACATGTGGGTGTGTGTAGATGGTCTCATGTTCTCTACCCTTTGGTTTGTATGCACATTTATTAGCGTAAGATATAAGGTTTTACACTTTAGGAGAACTACAATTAGATCATGATATGTTATGAATGATAATAATTCTTAATTAAATAATGAGGCTTGAGTCTTAATTTATGAAATGAATTGTGTGTAATAAATTGAAAAGATTCCATAGTAAATGTTAGACCTTGTGCAGAAGCTTTTTGTCTGGCTGTTGATGGTCGAATCATGATCACATATGAGTGTGCTAGACTACATGGAGACCAAGAGGAGTGTTTTTGTACAACCTGAGACCTAGATCCCTAAGACCATTTTTGTTGATTTATGCCATTAGTATGGTTTTATAGATCGATAAACCATGTTACATTTCGGTCACATTTGTAGCTAATATAGATCATGTTGTTTGTCATTCTGAATTTATATGGTCACTCTTTCCTTAATGTGATACATGTATTAACATAACTTGTGGAAAATGCTTGATAGTGATCACATGTTGGGGAATGTGTATCCATGAGTTGTTTTATAATGTTATTTCCATTAAAATACTTGTGTAGCTTGTTATTCAATGTTTAATTATGAACACATGTGTTTTTTTGTTGCTTATAATACCCATGATGTTATGTAATACTTTTCTATCCTTGTATACTATACCTTATTGTATGTTACCATACCTTTAACATCATAGTTGGTTCTTCAAATACGTGGATATTCATGAATGGTTTATCCCTTATAGGTAGTGTGTGCATGACTTGCAATGATTGCGACGATAGACATGAGAATATGGTGGAGAGTGTGGATGATACACTCAATGCCTAGATACTATGTACCATGTTAATTGAGGCCCAATGACCTACCAAGTAGCTCACTTGAGGCGTGGTGTTATGCTGAGTGGAATGTTAAACGATACCTAGTAATCATCCAAGTAGCACGCTTGATACCTAGTGTTATTCTTACTAGAATGTTATTTTATTCCTAGTGAACTTCCCAGTAGCACGCTTAGTGACTGATGTTATGATTATTATCATTATTTACATGAGGACTAGTAAATACTAATTTTTATGCTTGAAAATTCCATGAGGATCCCGAATGGATGATTCAATATCCCTATGGCTCTGTGGGTTACTCATGTTATTCATTATGATTTATCCATCTTGTATGGAGCATAAGAAAGTACAACTCAGGTTTGTGGAATCATGGTTAGCGAATGACCACTCGATTTTGAATTATATGTCTATTTACTTATTACATTTTTATTATTATTATGAAATTCACTTGTATACTTGAGAACAATTGGTAATGGACTCATTTGTGGCATCTTACTGAGTCTTATACTCATAAACTACGTGGGATTTTGGTTCCCCTGTAGATTTCATGGGGGATCCATTAATGGGATAGGGTGCCATGGTGGATGACTGAGTAGAGATCCACCGAGCTAGTAATAGACTGGGATAGACTTTGGAGGAACCTCTATTTATGTATTTATTTTACTCACAACTTTGTAAACTATATAGGCTTTCCACTTTATGATCCATTTATTTGTATTCCTTGGTTACTTTACTTTCTTCATGCACTCTAATTATTTATATTATAGTATTTATTGTTATAATTTGGTTATTTATTTTTCATGATGACACTAAAAGAGGGAATAGTATCCAAATGGTTCCATTTTAAACCCTTGCTTCTAGTGAGTAACCTCTTATATATGGGGAGGCATGCATCAGGTCATGTTACATTCCATCTCAGACCCATTGGTGTGTTTTTCAATGTTACACTAGAAGTGAGTGTTTTCAATATAAAAGTGTCCATTTAGGTTAAAACATTTTTCACATTTTCAAACTAAATAAATCGAGATCATATTTTTTACAATCTCTAAAATATTATCCATCATTAATTTGTGATGTGTAGGAATTGACCCGACTTCAATCAGATAAACAAAGTGGGTAGTATGATTCAAAGTTCATGTTTTTCAATATATGAGTATTTTTATTTTAAAAACCATTTCACGTTTCCAAAACTGATAAAATGAGATCATATTGTATCCAAACATTAGGACAATGATCTATAATTCATTTTTGATGTGTATGAATTGATCGTACATCATTTATACACATGATGTGGTCTTTATGGCCCAAGATAATGTTTACAACATAAAAGTGCCATTTTTGTTTTATTCATGTTAGTTTTATGTCTTCTTTTCAATTGTGTGAATAATTTATGTAGTTAACAATTTACCTCAATGGGATGACCTATATGGATAAAAATTTAAAGGAGGATTATGCCTTTCATCTACTGAAATAGAATCACTAATTAATTTTCCATTTAAAACTGCCAGTGATCCTGGGTTTTCCTATAAGATTCACATTCTTTCTATTTTTTTCAAACTTGAAATTTATATTTCTGTTTCCTAATCAAAAAAACTACACGAACCCTCACTTGGTGTAGTCGAAAATGTTGATGATTCCCTAACAAATATAATGGGTAGACTATCACTAGAACCCATCCACTGTACACGTGTGTAGTGATCCTTTTCTAAAACAATTACAACTTCATCATTATAGGAAACTGATGATTGTGAATGGTTCGCATGCAACGATTCTTGAATTTTATCTTATTAATACGACAATATGAGCAACTATTTTTAAGATTATATGAACTTTATAATATTATATAATTCAAAAAAATTCATTTTTATTTAATGTTATTTTATTAATATAAAAACATAATAGTGAAAATTAAATTAAAAAAACAAATGTGCCATAAACCCAATTAAATGGGTCTTACTAGATGGATCAAAAACACTAATATAGATAATTTGAATCATTTCATCCATGTAACTAGCACCATTTAATTATATTAATGGAAGGTTTGTTGTTATAATTTATTTTTCATTAATATTTTCTATAATAATTAAATAAAATTAAATAGAAATGAGAAATTATTACTCAAACATCTTTGGTAGGTTTATTCAAAAAACTACCCATAAGTTTCCCTATGAACTTTAAGTCACATATGTCCAACCAATAGAGTGACCTAGTTCATTAGACTTTATGAAATAATATATACAAGTTATAAAAACCAAGACTTATAATAAAATAATATAAATAATATAGGATAAAAAACAACCAAAATTATTCTTTTTTCAAAAAAAAAACACTGAAACCCAACAATACAAGGAATGAATTCTTTCTCAGGATTCACATTTTTTTAGATATTCTTACAAAAAATAGAAACATTATTAAAAATTATAATTTTATTGTGTTTTTTAAAAAAGATACTATAAAAAATGAAACAAATTCTTGAGATATGTATCTATTCATACAGACAAACATCTTCCTCTACACCTAAGAAACACCATTACGAACATCTCTTATATTTTTCAAGAGCTTATATATGTTTATTTAAATTCATGCCATAATATACATTTAAAATATTTCTATTTACTACAGAAATTTTTACGAGTCCATGGGCATGAAATGGAGTTAGGGACATCAAAATGAAATGCAATCTAGAAAAAAACATAACACTTTACAAGTATATTAATAATTTGTCTCATGTATTTTAAATTATTTATCAAATAATATTAAATTAATATTACCTTTTCTTGGTTATCAAAGACTTCATTTTTCCAATATCTGGGAATCTAACTAAATTTTTTTTCATTAATGGGAATATACCTCATATAAATACACACACACCCACATATATACATATACCTTGAACATATATATAATAAAGTGATGTAATATTGAAATTTATTGAAATAATAAATAATAAATTGGAAAAAATATTTTAAAAGGGGCTAAAGGGGAGGGGCAATGTGCACGGGACAAAACATCCTTCCTCTCATGCCTACCTCATTCCCACACTACTCGCTTTCCCCCATTACCATTTTATTTTTCTTTTATTTTATTTTATATAATTATTTCATCTATAATTATTTCATCAATATATTCTGTGATATTTATTGGATTGATGTTTTTTCAGTGTCGTTGGGTTCATCTAGATGAGTATTTTTTATTCCAAACTTTGTTTCAATGGAAGTGATGATTTAGCGGTTAAATTAAACTCATACATCCAACATTATCTTAAAATCATCATTGCACCAAAGGTAAGAAGTTACATACATTTTGGGATCCTTTTTACACCATTTCCCATGTTATAATTTATGTGTAGACATTATTGATAACAGTTATTGATTATGATCGCATGTGGGTGTGTGTAAGTGGTCTCATGTTCTCTACCCTTTGGTTTCTATGCACATTTATTAGCATAAAATATGAGGTTCTCCACTATGGGGGAACATCAATTATTTCAAGTTGTTTCATGAATAATAATAATTATTAATTAATTAATGAGGTTTATTTATTAATTAATTAAATTAACGATGGTTAATAAATTGAAAAGCTACAAAGGTACATGTTGGACCTTGTGCACTGCCTTTTTTTCTAGTCTTCAATGGGTGAAGCCTGATCACATATGAGTGTGTTAGACTACATGGACACCTTGGGGAGTATTTTTGTGCTATGTGAGATCCATATACATAAGACCATGTGTTTTTATTTATTTCATGAGTATGGTTTGATATCCTGATAGATCATGCTTGACTACAGTCACATATGTAGCTGTTGTACCTCATGATGTTTGTCATGCTGTATTTATATGTTCACTCTTTCCTTGATGTGATACATATAAAATAATAACTTGTTAACAATGCTTAATAGTGATTATATGTTGGTTAATTTTTATCCATGAGTCGTTTTAAGATATCATTTCTATTAAAATAATAGTGTGTCTTGTTATTCCCTGTTTGATGATGATCACATGTGTTTTTAAATTGATTCTAATACTCATGATGTTATACATTACTATGATTTACTTATATTCTCTACCTTTTTGTAGGTTACCCTGCATTCGACATCATTTTTGGTGCATGGAATAGGCGTGTTTTCATGAATGGTTTATCCCTTAGAGGTAGTGTGTGCATTGCATGCAATGATCGAGATGATAGACCATAGAATAGTGTGGAGAGTGTTGAGGATACACTCAATTTTCATATTCCTTGTACTATGTTACTTGATGCCCAATCGACTTCCAGGTATCACACTTGATTCTTGGTGTTATTCCAAGTAGCATGTTATTCGATACCCAATGAGCTTCTGAGTATAACACTCAATACCTGGTGTTATGCTAAGTAACATGTTATCTGATTCCTAGTGAACTTCCTAGTAGCATGCTGATAACTGGTGTTATGATGAGTATAATTCTGTACTTTAGACCTAGTGAATGTAATGTTTCATTCACACTTGATGCCATAAGGATTCTGAGAAACTTATTTACTATCCCTATGAAAACTTTGGTTTCTCCTAACATTCATTATCATTTATCCTTATTTCATGGAGCTAAAGCAAGGAAAACCGGGTATTTTAGTAGCTTGGTTACTGAATGAGAACTCGATTGTGAATTTTATGATTATTTACTTATTAACAATTTATGATTATTATGAAATTTACTTGTATACTTGATCTTAATTTGTAAAGGAATCATTTGTGGAATCTTACTAGGTCTTATACTCACAACCTACTTGGGTATTTTGGTTCCCCAGTAGATTTTATGAAGGATCCAACAATACGAAAGGGCCCCATGGTGGATGATTGAGTGGAGAAGCACATAGCCAGAAGCTTACTGGGATGATCTTTGTAGGGCCCACTAATTATTTATTTATATATTTTATTTACTGATTTTTATACTTTATTGTCTTTCCACTTTAAGAACAATTTATTTGTATTCCTTGTTTACTTCACTTTTCACATGTACTATAATTGTTTTTATTATAGTGTTTATTAGTATAATTTGGTTATTTATATCTCTAGATCGCTCTGACATGGTGAATAGTCTCTACATCATTCTATTTGAGACCCTTCCTTATAGTTAGCAACATCTTATATATGGGGAGGAATGCATGACTTCATGTGGCATTCCATCTCAAACCTGGTGGTTTGGTTTTCGATGTTACACTAGAAGTGGGTGTTTTTAATATAAAAGTTTAAATTTATTTTAAAACATCAATCACATTGTAAAACTGGAGAAAACAAGATAATATTTTTTGAAAACATTAGAACATTACCCATAATTCATTTTTAATGTTTAAGAATCAACCACACTTCAATTAGGAAAACATACTGGGTGGTATGATTTGAATTTCATGTTTTAAATACAAGTGTATTTGAAATTTGAAACCCATGTCACATTGAAAACCAAGAAAATGAGATCATGTTGTTACCGAACATTAAAAAACTAATCCATAATTCATTTTTGATGTGTAGGAATCGACCATACATCATTTCGACACACGATTTTGAAATTATGACTTAAAGATCATGTTTTCAATATAAAATTTTCATTCTAGTTTTATTCATGGTTGTTTTATGTGTTTTTTCAAATGTGTGAATAATTTATGGAGTTTAGAATTTACTTATATAGGAGGAGCTATAAGGATAAAAATTTCATTTGGGATTATCCTTGTCATCCTCTAAAATACAAGTACTAAATAATTTTCTATTGAAAATAGCCCCTGATCATGTGTTTTCCTATAAGATTCATGTTATTTCCCTTTTTCTCTCTAAATTTCAATTCATATTTGTGTTTCCTGATCAATGACACTACACGAACCCTCACTTGATGTAGTAAAAAATGATGATGATGCCCTATATAAGGTAAATAATAAACTATGTCTAGAACCCATATATTGTACACATATGGAATGATCCTTCCATAAAATTATTGAAACTTCATTATAATGGGATGCAAATAATGATTATGAATTGTTCGTATTCAAGGATTCTTTAATTTTAACTTGTTAATACAACAATATTAACAATTATTTTTCAAATTATACGAACATCATAAAATTATCTAATTCATAAATTTTTCATTACTATTTAATGTTATTATATTAATATAAAAACATAATAGTGAAAATTAAATTACACCACAAATGATCCTTAAAACCAATTAAATAGGATTGACTAGATGAATCAAACAACACTAATAGAGATAAATGAAATTGTTTGATCCATATAGAGGGCCCCATTTAATTATATTTAATACATGTTTGTTGTTATAATTTATTTTTCATTATTATTTTTTAATGTAATTAAATAATATTAAATAGCAATAAAAATTTATTACCCCAACATCTTTGGTCATTTTATTAAAAAAACTACCTATCGGTTTCTCTATGATGTTTAAGTCACATATTTCTGGCCAAAAAAATGACCTAATTAATTATCCTTTATAAAAAAATATAAAGATGTTATAAAAAACCATTAATTATAATAAAATAATATAAATAATATAGGATAAAAATCAACCAAAGTTATTCTTTTTCTCAAAAAAATATGAGACCCAACGATGCAAGGAATGACATGTTTCTCATGATTCATAGTTTTTTTAGACAATTCTTAAAAATACAAAGATTAATAAAAATTATAATTTTATGGTTTTTTGTAATTAAGATATTTTTAGATATGAATTTACTTCATGAGATATATATCTGTTAATAAAAAAATCGAAATTCCACTTCTCACAAGAAACACCTTCAGGAACATTCTCATAAATTTTCATGACCTCTGATATGTGTTATTAAAGTCAATACATAATATCTATTTAAAATATCTCAATTTCTTTCTCAAATTTTTAAAATTATATGGGAATGAAATAGAGTCAGGGGCATCAAAATAAAAAGAAATCTAGAAAAAAAAATAACACTTTATAATTATATTAATAATTCTTCTCATGTATTTTAAATTATTTTTCAATGAATATTAAATTAATATTACCTTTACATTTTTATTAAAGGATTCATTTTTTCAAGATGTGGGAATACACCTCCAATCATTATAATTAATAGGATAACTCACAATCTCATAAGTAAGATACCCAAGAATATATCTATATATTCTATAAGTATCATCAGTTGGAACCCAAAAATCATTAAATGGAATGGTAATATTTATTTATTTCAGGTCCCATACATCTGTTGTATTTGTATCTATATCTCTTATATTTATTTATTTATTTTTTTTTGAAAAATAAATTAAACAATGAAAAAATATATAGTTTTATTTTAAAAATTACATACATAGTAGTAATGGTAACTCCCCAATATCCCCTAGATGGATGGGTGATCAACTGATCCATCACTATAAGTGTATCAAATAGTGGGATACCAACAAAATTATGGTAAACTATTAGATCTCATGAATTTTCTGGTATAAAAGAATCACTAGGATCTACTAATGATGATGATAGTGGTGGTTTGCTCTGAGATATTGATCAATTTGGATAGTTTTTTTTGGTTTTTGAAATTCATGTAATTAAAATAGGTTATAATAAATTATTCTTGTAAAAAACGAATAATTAAAATATTTTACAAAAAATAAAAAATAGGATAAAGAATATATGTATGTAATACTTAAAAATGATAAATTATAATATAGTTTCATTTCCAATTTATACATTCAATTTTAATCATATTCATTGTCTTCACTGTTATCAACATACATTGCAATGAGTACATAATTTTTACTCTCTCTTATAAGTTCTTGTATTTCAATATTTTTAAGAATTTTTTTCAATGTTTTGTGGTTTATATGATTAACTATCACAAAGTCCCAATTGATCAACATTACCCATTTCATACAAGCTTGTATGATTTAAGTATACCAAAACACTCCAACCTTCATGTATTTTATCATACACATAATAAACCATCTTCTCTTGTGATTCCATGATAAATAAACCATTCTCTTTATGCTCATTGTTATGGATAAAGAGAGAGAAGTTGACATATGTAAAAATATATCGATCTTTCATTATACCCATTTCAATGTTGAGAAACTTTAATTTTAAATAATACGATTGAAAATTTACCATGATAGTATAATTTTATTATATCAATGATATTTTCATATCATTCCACATCTTTAAGTGTAAATACCCCACTAGATTTACCAATCGTGTTTTCTTCATGATAAATTGTTTTTAAACTAATGCCATGAATATTGCAAGAATTGAATCTCTTATCATGTGTTAGAAGTCCTCAAGAAAAAAACAAAAAATAGTTTTATATTTCATCTCACTTTTGAAAATTAATTATCTAGAGAGAAATATATAAGGGGTTAATTTTAGCGTAGAAAAAATAACTACACATTAATAATATGAATATTAATATTTACTTACATGATTGGTGAATCATTTGAGAATCTCTTTATTAACAGATTTTTTTAATTCTAACTCTTTTCGAGATCGACCCCTTAATGACATCTTTTTTTCAATAAAATTTTATCAATATATGGATATGTAATAAGACTACTAAGTATCACATATCTTTGTTCTTATAGAAACTCCAATTTAGATAGTGTAAAATTTTACACCATTCCTATTAGTCTTCCAGTATTTGGAGATACCAATGATGGTTTTAAAAATAAGAATTCCCGGATCTGTCATGAAAATGTCTACCATAATTTAATATAGTCTGAATCCCATCCAAGAACCTATAACAGAAGGTCAATCACTATTTGTTATGTAACTTCAGTAATAGATCATTATGACTCAGCATTATTCCTCACATATGATCTAATATGACCTATGTACTAGATAAGAAAACAAGAAACACATTAAAGAAATTTATGCAATGATTTGATAAAAATTAACTTCACCAATGAAAATAAAAATAAAATAAACATACCTTCTAATTGGATACATACATCGATAGTGTACAAATGTAGCATGTTTATCTACTTAATCCAAAGGAATAGTAAAATGAATCATGGGTGTGAAGAATTAATTGAGAAATATCTTATCCAAATGAAAAACATGAAAAAATTATTTAGTGATGTTTATAAAGCTCGTTTGGATTTACATTTTTTCAAAGAATCTATTTGAACATGGTAAAAAACTCAACTAGAATCCAATATACTATTTTAGGTAACATATTACTCAATGAAAATGGAAACAATTTCTATATAAAAATATGTGATTTTGGATATTTTAATCCATATTACATCTGATATTTAAGGTTAACTCACCTTGATATGTTACTTTAATATTCTTTAAGAAATTTTACGGTATTTAATGTTCAATATATTAACTATTTTTCATGAATGTTTATTGTAAAAGTAACCAAAGGATATTTTACATTGACATTTTCCCACAAATAATGCTTTATATTCATTGATTTCAAATCCTTATGAGCATTTAGATGCTCCTTCTATTTACCCTTATCATTATGAAATGTAAAAATTACATTGTCACAAATGTTCTTCTCAATAGACATTACATCAATATTATAACATATAAAATTATTCTCCCAATAAGGGAGCTTAAAAAATATACTCATTTTATTCCAATATTGTATTCTAGCTGCTTTGGATACTATAAATTATACCATTTTCCCCCCTTCTTTAATCTTATTACGTTATCCAAATTCTAAAATGAAATTCATTATTTTCCCAAATATCTTTGAACTAAATAATAACTTTATTAAATTTATCAATTAATTGTCTCCATTTAATTGTGACTTGTTAAGATGAAATTTTTTAGGAGCATCAAGAAATCGATGATGACATATAAAACACTATTTCCTACAATGAGGTAGTCATTGAGGTTCAAAATAAAAATTAGAAACTGGATAATCCAAACCAATATGAGTGTTCCAACCATATAATTTTCCTAGTCAAGTGAAGTCACAAATTATCCACATTAAATAAACATGTATTTTAAATTGTTTTCTCATAGAATCATTATATATTTGCAAAACATCTTCCATAATTATCATAATTATTTTATTAGTGGATGAAGGTATACATCAATATCATTTATAATTTTTTTTCCATGAAAAATCATCAAAATAATAAAATAGGTCTTCTTTAAACCATTATATAGAAGTAGATTATAGGGTATAAAAACAACTTTGAAAATATTATAATTAGTACTTAAAGTAACAAAAGTGTTAAAACCATTAAAATCCAATTGCAAATGTAAACTCTTAGGATGTGAAGAAAAATATGGATATAATCAATCACAAACCTTCCATGATGTTGAATATTTTGTATGTCTCATCAAGCCATCATTTTTACTATTCTAAGCATGACATATCATGTCGTATGGAGTCTTAGATGACAAGAATAATATTTTAAAGCGTGGTTTTAGAGGAATGTAATGAAATACCATTGCAAGAGTTTTGATCTTTAGTTTCATCCAGGGGTTTAATTGATTTTTACTCTCATTATTGTTCATTGAATTCCATCTACTTGTATGACATCATATGAATTATTCTTTATTTTAATCTTCTTCCATGTAAATAATTCAATCATTATGTCATGTTTTTATCTTTTTATAATAATTTATAAGTTTTTTGATGATTTCAATCATCTCATAGAATGATACACGGATCTTAGCTACACTAAATACATTAAGAAGAAACTCTAAAAGTGTGTACATTGATTTTTAATTAATTCCATGAATTCACATCATGTTATACAAATTTAATAGAAAAAAATAACTTTGAATACTTGGAACACCATTCATATACTTCTTGTTGTCCATCCTCAACTAGTTCATAAAAATCAATTTTTTTGGTCATTGAAGTTCTGATAAAGATTAAAATCATCAGGTCAACTAAATTTTCTGTTGATCTATTAAATTCATGGAAATAATATCCTATAAATCCAAATGCATAATTTATCAAATTTTGAATTGAGTTCTCATATGGTGGGTCACAAACTGTTTCATTGATAGGATTGTCATTGTTTTGAAATTACATAACATTCGATTCACCATGCCAAATACAACATAAATATAAAGTAGGAAACCATTTCAATATCAAATGTTTATATAGTTTGTCTTTATTCAACCATATCTTGAATTTACAATCATGAAAATTACATTTTAGTTTACCACCCACTGATCTGTTTTAAATTTTATTATTTAAAAATTATTCCAAACCCTTATCATAACTAGGTTTGTTTTGATGTAAATTAATCCAAATTTTATACATAGTTTTTTTATTGTCACTCTTCTCCCTGTATATTAATATATAAATATATAAATATTGAATGAAACAACTATAATTAAAATTAAACACCACCCATCCTCATTATTGACAAGGGTAGGGTCTTGACTCGACATAACTCAAATTCAACATAAGAATGAGTCAATACAAAATTAAAAACATTAACAACACAAATGAATAAATATTAAACCTTATAATAATATAGTTGGATTCAATGGAATATGTTCACTGAGCTGAGGAGAGAATGAAACAAACAACATGGTGGTTGGGGGAGATGAGGCTAGCAAAGTACAACTCATGGATGCAAAGGGGTCTGGGAATCAGGTAAGATAGAGGTATATGGAAAATAGGGTTGTGGGTAGAAAGGGGTTAGGGATATTGCCTTCAAGGGTTACCATCACTGGGAAAATATAAAGAGGGACCATTGTTGGGGGATACCATTGAAGAGTAGGGGGGTCACTTCAGGGTCATCATAGAGCTGGGGGAGTGGTGATTGTCATTGTAGGGTAGGGAGTAAAGGTATCAAGGATCAAAGGTGAGGGATGGGCATTTTTAATTGGGGATAAAGAGGTATCATGGGGATCAAATTAGGTATATTTTAATGTTTTCACAGTGGTTTAAACAAAACATCTACTAAATATAAAAATATAAAAACATAGAGGTAGTTATATTAAACCACCATATAATATAAATTATATTTAACATGGTTTTTAGAGGTGTCTCTAATAACTACCACTAATAAACAACCTCTAAGATATATATTTTTGGTAATGAAAGGTATCACATATTATGTAAGGTTTTAATACATAGAATATAAAAAATAAATTTAAATATAATTATTACAAATTATAAATGTAAATAAAAAACCCAAACATGGATTTTTCAAAATAACTCATGATAATTCACTAATATTGTTACTATATTTATTATAAATATTTATAAATTTATATTTTAAAATTTATTCACTTTAGAAAATAATTTAATTTTATATAAAATTAGTGAAATAAATTTATTAAGTCATCTAAAAATATTTAAATCATCCAAACATCATATTATTTAAACTATATAATTATCGTATTAGTTAAATCATTTCATTGAAAAATTAAATAAAAAATAAATAAATTATATATCAAATTAACAATAAAACAAAACAAATAAAAAACTAAAATTTAAATAAGGAAACTATACAATCATAATTTTCAGAAATTATATTCTGATAAATAATCAAAGCTAATAGAGTTTCACTATGAATAATATAGGGAGTGAGTGAAGGGGGGAAGGGGTAAAAATATTATAGGAGGTGGTGGAAGAAAGGATGAACCATGTGCACACCTTCTATTAGTGAACTTAATAGGATGTGTGAATACGGTTCTTGTTTCCTTATTTTCGGCATTCTTGCATGAACCAAATTTATGCAAGATATATAACTATTATATAGCTTTTATGAACCTCATTCACACAAAATCCCAACCTAACTTTTGTGAATATGGTTTATACATGATGAAAACAATTTTACTGAATAATTTATAACCTAAATCAATTTTTAAAAATAATAAAATTATTACATCATAAAAAATACTCTTTTGGTGATCCTCACAACATGGTCATTCACCACCACCAACTTATAACTCTTTAATACTAGGAGATCAGATCATGCTGGTTGTAAACTAAATCCTACATCTATTTTCACAAGGAAGGGTGGATGACATATATGTTTGGATATGCTACTTTTCCGATCATTATTTTTTTTGGATGGAACCCTAAAAGGTCTTATGTGTTGGGCCTAGAAGGATTAGGGAGAAGGAATTAGATCCCAACATGTTGTATAAGATCAATATTCTATCCTATGTGTGACGTGTGTGACATATCCCAAAACTGGTTTAATTATGATAATAGTGGTACGATTGAAGCATGAAGATCTATGGTGCCTTCTATTGAATGTCTTCTAAATAGTAATGGTCTGACAACAATTCATGTTGGTGAGAAAAATGATACCGTGAGATGTTTACATTTGGTGATTTTTCAATGAAAGGGATACCAATTTGTGTAATATTTTGTTTGAGGGGATCATTTTTAGGTGCAAAACCAATCCAATATCAGGTTCCATAAGGAATGGCGATAAACATAAAATGTGTACTTATAACATTTTTTTAAAATATTTTTTTGGGTAAATTGATACTTCTTGTTTATTATTTTTTTGATATTCAATTAATTTTAAAATATTTTTTATGTGGAAAATAACTATTTTAAATTTAATTTAGATTTTATTTATACTATATTTTATGTGCATAAACTTTTTGAAGCGTAAATGTTATGTTTGTAGTGAATTATGTTTGTGTCGTGTAAACTATTTTTGGTTTATTATATATATGAAATTATTTTTTTATTCAATTTTTATATATTTAATCCATTCTTTGATTTTCATTTAGACTCCACTTATAGTTTATGTTTTATAATATTTTGAATTGACTTACTTTAATCTTATTATGTTTTGTTATGTTTCAAGTTGGTGAATTTGAATGTTTTTAAGATATAAACTCTTAGTGAAATCTATGAAAGAATTAAAACATACACAAAAATTTTAAAAATATAGTTTAAAATGAAAATCATTTCCTAAAAATAATATATCAAAAATAATATAGATGATTCAAAACAATGTTATTTCAAGATATAATATTTCTACTAAAAAATTAGTAGGTTAAATTAAAATCTAATAAAATATAAATTATAATTAGATTCTAAATGAAATTTATTACATGAACATGAAATTTAAAATAACCAAAAATAAAAACAATTTTATTAAAATAATAAATATAAAATATTAAGTAGTAATAATAATATATAACACAATAAAAATTATATAATTAATTAATTAGTTAAAAAAGTAATTTTATTATAAAATATTTATAATAATTACCAAAATACTGTATTAGTTAATAATAATTAAGTGTAAGAAAATTTAAGGATAAAATGTTATGTTTTTAATCAATAACATTTTCATCATATAATTTTTTTATATTTATTAAATTATTTTTATTTTGGAAATAATTATTATATATTTAGAATCCTTTTTTACGTTTCATTTTTATTTTACCTATAGTTTATATTTTATAGGATTCAAAAGTCACCTACTTGAAACATAAAATTTTATTATATTTTAAGTAAGAGAGTTTGAATGATTATAAAAAATAAACAACAAAAACATTAAAATGAAATCTGAAAAATAACCTAAACAAATAAACAATAAATAAAAATTAAAATAGTTTCATAAAAATTATAAGAATACAACAATATTAAAGATACAACACAATATTGTTTCAAAAATAATCATTTGGGATTTAATAGAAGTAGGTAACTTTATTAGATTATAAATATAAATTATAGTTAGAAAATATTAATTAATAATAATAATATATAACTTAATAATAATATAATTAATTAATCAATTAAACTGAATTAATATTTTATCCTTATTAATAAAACTAAATATTATTAATTATTTATTATATTTTTATTAAATTCATAACTATTAATATTATATTTATACTTAATAATATTTAATAACAATATTATTATCTACATCATTATTAATAAGTGTACTAATATTTCTATTCATAAACAATAACATTATTATAATCATTACGTTTGTGATAAAAAAAATTATTATGACTCTATTATCTTAACTTTATTAATAATACCATGAATTTATTATCATTAATTTATTTTAATGGCTGTGATGCCTGGGTGATGAGAACAGATGGATGACGATGACATCAATGGTGCCTAGGCGACGAGCACAGGTGTAAAATGGTGACATTGATGGTGTATAGGTGAGTCATAGATTACAATAAGCACTATAAGATGAAAAATAAATATAATTCCGCCATTAGTGTAGGTTATGTGAAAGGTAGGTTTCCATGGCTGCAGTGATATAAGGTGTAGTGCAGTGACAATGTAGGGTTTGTCCTACAAGGCCATGGGTGATATGGTATATGTGTAATAATGCATGGATCCTCATGGACCATATAGTATGGGGCCCATGGGTCACTGCAATTGTTGAGTTATCCCTTTGTGGGGCTAGGACCAACCCATCAACCTGTGTGTGGTATTTGTATATTTCGATGTAATGTCTTCCCTAATCAGCTATATAATTGCTTCATTATCATTAATTTATTATAATCATGAATTTTTATCTAGAATTCATTATCCATCATCATTTTCCCAAATGCATGTATTGTCTTTGTATTTACATGCATATGTAACAATATTTAATTAATTAATAATTTTAATATTCACTAATATAATAAATAAAAATCATTCCGTGCTTCTCTTTTTTCTACTATATAATTGTAAGTAAATTTATTTATTTAACTTTGGATTGGATACTCCTATCATCACTACATAATCATGCTTATTCAATACTACAATTTTATCATCATTTTTTAGTTGTGATAAAGTTTGTCCTTTATCAATGATTTTTTTAGTACTGAAAAATAGCATCCCTTATCAGTGCTAAATTTTAGCAAATATTAATGGAATCCTTTATTTTCTATTTTCTTAGCACTAATAAAATAAAATAAATTTATATATTATTTAAAATAATGTTTCAATATAAAAATATTTTCTTATTGATATATATATAATATTTTATTAAATATGATTTATATAACACTAAATAAGTATTTTCATATAATATACAATGTATTTAGTGAAAAATGGTTTATAAAATAGTTAAAAATAAATATTAATTAAAAAAATTCTAATTAGTATTGACTAATAGAAATTTAAAAACATTTTTTTCAAGAAAAATTTCATAAATAATTTAGCCTCTTATAAAATTTTGAAAAAGGTCATGAACTTTAAATTATGATAACTTTTGATTAGAATGTTTTTCTGAGCTCTATATGATTTCAAATTAAATATTTTGAAGTGATAAATGCCATTTATACCTGGGTTTACTAAGGTACCTATTCTTAATTAGTTAAAAAAATGCTCAGAAGGCCTCTGAAATTGATTTTTTTTAAACCCACATATTTGAATGTTTTATTGAATTTCAACATTGTTTAAGAGACAATTATTTCCTTTTCTCAGTGAATACTAAATTTATTCTCTGAGATTACATTTATATATATATAATGGCTCTCAAATTTTATCATTTTTCATATTTTAATTTTATTTATAGTTAAATATATACAAACATATATTTACATTTACATATTTTTAATATTAAAATTTAATTATATAAATAACCATTTAAACATATTCACATAGAATGAATCTTTTTAAATATATAGATCATATATAAATTAAATATAATTAACAATTTCATTGAAAATAAAATTTTATGCATTTTATTTATCTTCTAAAAATATATGAATATCTACGGACATATAAAATGTATATATAATGAATATATATAAATATGATTGTTTTCGTATTAAAAAAATACAAATATATTTATGTATATACTTTAATATACGTAAATGAATGTTAATATATAATACACACACATAGACATATGTATCAATACATAAATATAAATTTAAATAAAAATATAAATATAAATATAAATATAAACACAAATATAAATATAAATATAAATATAAATATAAATATAAACACACCAACACACCAACACAAAAATACATACACATGAAAACATATATTATATAAATGTATTTAAAAATATATATATATATATATATGAAAAAATATATGGATAAAGAAGATGTATGTAAATATATATAAACAAATATATATATTGATAAAATATAGAATAAAATAAGACATGGTCGTGGTAAGGGAATTCAATTTTCAAATGAAGGACCCATGTTTGAATCCAGGCACACGTTACCGAGAAGGGAGGGTGAAATGACGATGGGGGGCATGAGAGGAGTACCTAAATATTTTTTAAAAAATATTTTTCTTATTTTACCAATTCTAAAAAGAGCACTAATAAAATGGTGTGTTTACAAATTATAAAAAGAGAAAACATAAAGAGGTCATTTATCATTGTTTTTTTAGAACAGAAAAAGGTACCTTTATCATTGCTTTCTCTAGTGGTGATAAAATATGCCAACTTTATCATATCATATCATGTAATTTCTTTTAGTGTGGTGACCAAACCTATTTTTAGCATTGATAAATGGTGATTCTATAGTACTGTGTCATGAGAATTTACTAGTTTAAGGACACTTCATGTGCACATTTTCTAAATCAAGAAAGACAACTATGTATTCGAAAAAATTTGAGATGAATTTCATGATTTGGTGCACAATTAAATAATGATATTTGTTAAACATTCATCTTCATGTTTTTACACAATAAGGAATACACATTTTCGTACATGTTTATATAACCATGATAGGTAAATTAATATACATGTTAATTTTGAGTAATCCATGAATGGTTAGTGTGAAAAATTAAATAACATGCACTCTAATGATGAACATGAGTTAAATATTAATGTTTATTCATTTTAATTTCACTTAACACCCAAAAAAATAAAAAGTAAACTTTTTTGGATTCCATCCCCAGAAAGACTATTGATGGTAGTTCCATGGGATCTTGAAACAAGGACAATATAAGCCAATATAATGGGGCAAGTGACTTCCCTAGAAGAAATTATCCACAATAATGACAACAATACCACCCACCGTAGTGACCCGATGAGCAGTAAGGTCCAGACTGATAAAAGAGAAGACATCATAAGTAGGGCCAACTATGGACCTAGGTGATGTGGGTATAGATAAGACATCGTGGGATAGACATCTGGACCTATTTGGAACATATGTATTATTGTATTTACTAAATTTTTTCTATAACTATAACTAATTTTTTACTACTTTTAATTATATGTGTCTGTGAGTGTATATATATTTATTTTTTACTGTTTATACTACTAATTTCTTTTTTATTTTTATTATAATACTAATTATTATCTTTATATGTATATGTAATATAATTATAATAACTAATATTTCAATTATAATTGTAACGAATATAATTATAACTAATATATTTATTACAAATAAATAACTAAATGGGAAATAAAGAAATAAAGAAATATAATTATCTCTAATTATTGTTAATGGAGTTTATTTATATTATGTTATATTTCTGTTTTTATTAAAATCCCATTTTACATGTGGGTATGCACATAGTATTTATGTTTGTTAGACCATGTTGGTCCTATATTCACAACCAGAACACCACCATCATGATTTATTATTATGAAAATTGAAATAACAATAGACATAAAAACAAAGAATAAATAACAGATAAAAACTCTCATGAACCTTAAAATTATCCATGCATGATTACCTTATCACTCAATGGACTTATGGTGAACCCAAGATTGAGGATGGTATCATAAACCCCCAAGAAGGATATACTCGTGCATGCCACCACACACAGTTTGAGAAAAATGAAATAAGAAGAAAATCATAGCTTTAAGAAACAATTAAATACAACCTCACATGATTGGGTCTATAACTATAACCCTAGTAATTCTCATCAAAGAATATGACTTATGTTTCTAGTGTTATAACTTCATGAAATAGAATTTGGTCGAAAATAGGGCTGACAAAGAAAAACCTCTCCTTTAGAATAGATCACTGAAATAGGGGGTACATACAAGAATCACTAATGTCTCTCTCTTTCTAAATTTTATCTTCACAATAGAACATAAATTTAGAAGATATGCTCATCTCATGGAAATGAATTGAAAGACTTGAGAGATTATGTTTTGAGGTAATAATGTTGCGGAAAATATAGCATGCAGTGTGTCTTTGGTAGGGAATACTTTTGGTGGAGAGTGAGATGGGAAACTGGCATGGAAGACTAGTATAACAAATGTATAGAATGATAGGGAAAATTTTACAACTCAAGATGATTAGAAGGATCATAAAATCATACAGGCATAAAAAATCATGACGATCAGTAGAATAAAAAAACTCAAGAAAAGAGGAATGGTAGGCAACACATTTTAATAAAATCTACAAAGGGTGATAAATAACACCAAGAAACACTAATCCTATAATGAATAACCATTGGATAAACTTAATCAATCGATAAGGTCCATCCCAAACCAATAATGTGGATAAATATTATATTAGAGACCAAGAAAACAAGAAGCCCAAAATCATTGGAGTCTAGTGGGTCAGCAAAAAAATTTCAAAGTGGAATACAAAAGATAAATATTTAAATAGAAATGTTTTTTTTATAATTAAAAAAAAATTTTATTTTTCATGGTAGAAACAAATATAGAAAAACATTTATAGTTGAAAAAAACATTCCAGTAGTTTCAACAACTCTTTATATTTTCATGAAACCCAAAATAGAATGTGATATTTTTGAAAGACAATGCCTACCGGTTGGTTTGGATAGAGTATTATAAAGATAAAATAAATGTATATAAAATATTCACCCAACATGAATATTAAATAACATGTTCCACAATAGAACATGTTTTATCCTTACTAACCTTATACTTCTATCATACAATACATCTTGGTAAGATTTTAAAACTAGCTAATAATTTTTTTTACCAAAGAAAACCCATATGACCCGAGTCTTAATTTAATCCTGTGATCCGCCAATCGACACCCAAACACATGTAAATAAAAAACCTTCCTTAGGGGTCAAAATACTGAACATGAAAAATCATAAAAAACAAAGCCCAATAAAATGGAATAGTAAAGGGATGTAGAAACACACAACAACCAAAAATAGAAATTTTATGGGGAAGAAACTCTCCACTTGAACCTGGATGACACAAAGTATACCAATACCAACACCTATTCTAATCAGGTCCCCTATAAAATTCATGCATGGAAAATCCTAGGATCACAAAATAGAGGCTACATATAGTCAATATTTAACTCTAACTAAGGGATATGAAATATATCATAGAAAATATGTAGTGGGGAAACTATGGTATACCATATTATAGTTTTCCATGCCATCCATAGTTTTTAAATTAGGTTTTTATATTTTAATATGGCTAGTTTTTCTAATCTAGAAATAACAACTGTTCTTAAATTGGTTCTTACCATTATGTTATTTGATATTTTTTAAAAAAATTAATCATAATATACATCAACTAGGGTTCAAATATGACCCTACTAAGATCCTATTTAAAACCATCTGTATAAATATCTTAAGACAAAAAAACTACCTTAACCTATTATAGAGTAATAAAATCTATACCATACATCATGGTGTCCAATAAAGTGTTAAAGGAATCATAAAGATATATCAACATAATTACGGTCAACATAGCTATACAAAAACTGAAAAAGGATTTTTAGGAGTTGTTTTTTATTTGATAAATTTGGATAATGCCTAATATTTTGAAAAGGAAATGATATTACATATCACTCTTCCCTATGTTTTTTAATGACAAATAAAGATTCCAATCCCAAAATAATTTAACGGATTTTTACACTTCAAGAATTGAACATTGAAATGAAAGATTAAAGGTTATTGAAATTGTTAGAGTTAACATTTTTTCACACTTGAAGATAGACACAAGTAACACCGATGTCAAATAAATTAAGAATTTCATGATGATCACAATTATTCCATTAAGACAAGCACACTGTGGTATGATGATATCATGGATTACATAGATTTAGGTGTAGTGTTTCAAGATTTTTCAAAGGATCATAGACGAAGGATTTTAATTTAACTCCACCATTACTACTAGGATGATCCATTAATTTTTAATAATTTTTACTAATTTAATGATGAGAAGATGTATCCTAGAAGATAAATTTTCTAGCATCTTGAATCTTTTACATTATATAAAATTAGATGGAAACCATTTAATTTATTTTATAATAAAAAAAGTGTAGAAAAAATACTTGTATAGGACCACAACACATAATGGTATTCGTGATTTTATTATGAGTATTAATTAATTTCAAATAACTAGAAATATTGACTCGAAACACAAGATCCTACAACTCATAAATATGGGTGTTGTGATTTTTTCTGTATAGTGGAATGACTTCATGGGTCCTTTTCACAAATAATATAAAAAATCATTAATTATAGTGTGTGTTGAATATGTGTTAAAGTAGTTTGAATCTAAGGATTTTGGATAAAACATAGATACATTTGTAATTAAATTTATGAAAAAAATAAATTTACATGGTTCTGAATTATTGGACTTACCATAAGTTATTATGGTACTGTAGGGTCCTGAAAATTCTGCAAGGGGGAAATCTAATTACCCAAAGACTTGGAAGAGGACCGAACCGGTCTGCGCACCGGCTCCCAACAACAGTACGCGGCCGGTTCGGCAGACCGCCCTCCCGCAATTTCGTGGACCATCATTGTCCGTGAAATGGATGCGGAAGCCCCTCCATGGCCGTGAAGCAAGACAAACGTCGGGCCAGACCACCGCCATGAGCTGCCCCCTCTATGGACCGCTATAGTTCGCGGAATAGAGGCAGATTGGTGGGCCGCCGCGAAGCAACCCCGCCGTGACTCATTAGATCCCCAGTTGACCGAGTCATCCGCAGATGGGGATTAATTCATGGGCTTCCGCAAAATGTTCCGTGAGCTAATCAATATTACCTCCTCACGACTCTATAAATATTCACCGAGGGGCACCAAAAATAAGGAGAGGAAGGAAGGGTGAAAACCTGTGGGAAGATGCTGGAGAAATCACTCCTAGAGGTAATGTTCTGTGGCCATCCGCGGACCTCATATCGTCCGCGGATGCACTCTTCCGAATAGAGGAGAAACCAAGAAGCGAACCACATGTGTCCATTTCCATCTTGGCCATCTAATCCACGACGGACACCCTTCACAGATGGCCACCCCCTCCGTGGACCAGTGTCGTTCACAAAATGGAGGCGGAACCCCTCCGTAGGCACGAAGTAGGATGGGCACCAACCCCATTGCAGACACCCTTCACGGATGGCCATCTCATCCGCGATCAACCTCCTTTGCGGACAACCTCCTCTTTGGAAAGCATCCTTCGCAGACGTCCATCCTTCACAGCCAGCTTTACCACGAGTATCCTTCGCAGACAACCTCCTTCATGGATGTCCATCTCCTCCGCCGCTAGTCCCTCGTGGCTGGCTCCTCGCAGCCAACTCATACATGGCCCGCCCCATGCGGAAAACACCATGCACTCGTTGGTCCATACCGCGGGGCCTGTGCCCCCACACCCCCACTTGGGATCAGGGTCGGGCTGCGGTCTTGGACCTCCGAGCTGGTCCCTTCGCTACCGTCACTGACCCCCATGAAAAATGGAGAGTCGCACCGCGAACTTTTCGGGCCAGGATTTTTGGGATTTCTTATTACACCCTTGTGCCGCCCCAACATTCGTCTTATACATTCCATTAGTCGAGATACTCCTCATGACTCTCCTATACCCCCATTTCCTAACTCCTTTTTCTAGGTTAATCCATAAAGGGCGGCCCTTGTGTAAGTCCCACACCAACCATTGCTAGGTATCTCCTACCTAGTCGTCCTGACCACATGACGTTAAACTGTACGACCCTCGTCCTGAACACATGATGTTAAAATGTATGGAAACAGTCCTATCTACACGACTTTAAACTGTAGTAATCTTTATTATCCAAGAATAAGATGCCTCATTCCATGTTTACAGTGGCGTAATTTCAAGAGTGTTGGAATCCGTTCAAAGATTCCATCACTCCACCCCACGCTTTGTGTGTCCTTCATTCAGATCTTCATCTACTTTCACGTTTGAAGGGACCCCCTAACGGCCTGGTCCCATGCCGCATCGGCTCACCTACCGTATGGGGACAACACCCTAGAAGGCTATGGACAACACTTCGAGATAGGTCCTTTGTTTCGAAAATGGTCAGCAGTCGACCCTCATTTGTTTGTCCTCATTTCAGGCTAACGTTATATAGATGTTGTGTTTTGAACATGGTCATCAGTTATTCTCCATCGCCATGCCACCCTCGTTGTTTTCCGAATTCCGGGAATGTAATTCAAACTTTTCATCTCCCTTTGTTCGGACTGATTCCAACGCCCTTGGTGTTATCCTGCTTGTGCACTTCTGCATAGGTGTATTCCTCAATTATATGCCTCAACCCACCAGTGAGTTGTGATGCCCTCATGGTTATACATGAGGAAGGCACCTGGGAAACTTCCTTGCGTAAGCCCCATTCACCAGTTCCACTCCTTAGTAGCACATAGGCATTCATCTCAGAGTAAGACCCGACCTTATAAGATGCTTCATTCCATGATCAGAGTGGCATAATTTCAAGAGTGTTGGAATCTGTTCAAACATTCCATCACTCCACCCCACGCTTTGCATGTCCTTTATTCAGATCTTCATCCTCTTTCATGTCTGAAGGGATCCCCTAATGTCCTGTCCTCATGCCACCTCGGCTCACCTACGGTCCTAGGCCAATGCCTCAGAAGACTTCAGACAACACTTCGAGATAGGTCCTGTGTTTCGAATATGGTCAGCAGTCGACCCTCATTTTTTCGTCCCCATTTCAGGCTAATGTGATATGAATGTTGTGTTTTGAACATGTTCAATAGTTATCCTCCATCACCATGCCACCCTCATTGTGTTCTGAATATTTTTCATGCAATTCACACTTTTCATCTCCCTTTTTTTGGACTGAATCCAATGCCCTTGGCGTTATCCCGCATGTGCACTAGTGCATAGGTAAATGCCTCAACCCACCAATGAGTTGGGATGACCTCATGGCTAGACATGAGGAAGACACATGGGCCTCCTCATAGTGTAAGCCCCAATCTATCCTCTCATGGGCCTCCTCAGAGTGTAAGCCACAATCCATCGCCACGCGCGTCCATCTCGGAGTAAGCCCCAACCTTATGGGCCTCCTCAGAGTGTAAGCCCCAATCCATCACCATGGGCGTCCATCCTGGAGTAAGCCCCGACCTTATGGGCCACCCTCATACATAAGCCCCACTCCACCTCTCACGGATGCACCTTTCATGACGTGATCGTCTGGTCCCTGCTGCCTCTTGTTTCTCACACCGAGCATGACTCGCGTGGGCTTAGAGTAGTCATCGACCATGACATCCTCTTATGGGCCTCCTTAAAGTGTATTACCCAATATATCCTCTCATGGGCCTCCTCAGAATGTAAGCCCCAATCCATTATTCGAACTACGTGGACTTTGATCCCTGTCTCCTAGGCGGGGTACGTAGGAAGCCTCTCCGAGGTTCAAGCCCAATAACGGGTCATTCTGACCCCCCCCCCCTTTTTACGTCGGTTTACCAACATCTTGGGCCTCCTATGAGTGTAAGACCCAATCTATCTTCTTGGGCCTCCTCAGAGTTTAAGCCCCAATCAACATCTTGGGCTGCCCCAGAGCGTAATCCCCACATTGATTCGAACTACGTGGACTTTGATCCCTGTCCCCTATGCTGGGTACGTAGGAATCCTCCCTAAGGTTCAAGCCTGACAATCGGTTGATCCGACTATCATCACATCGGTTCACCACGTCGCTCCTAGTTTCGCCTCAAGCGAGTTCCGACTCTTCGGGGTCATTAATCCAATGAGGGATGGTAAACCTCGGGCATAAATGATTCCAAACTCGTACGTCTAGTTGACCATTGCCCACCAAAGTTAAATCCGTGGATACTATGTTTGGGTATAAACCAAAGATTCACAAACATATGAATACGTCTTAAATCTATAAGAGATTCCCGAAACAGGCAATAATTCCCCCCCAAAAGGGTGTGATGACCCGGCTTCCCATCCTCTCGACCAATGTGAGTTCTTAAGAGTCGCTGGTCAGACCATCCGGCGAATGCCTGCCTTTGGAAAGCAGGTCCGTGCATCACCAGATACGGAGCCGTTGGGCGTTTCGAGGCATGAAAAACCAAAAAAAACAAAAAATGGTGAACCTGATGTGAATCTTTAACCAAACATGACAGATTCAACTTAACCCCACCCTGTGCCCCCTCATGCTCTAAAGGAGGGCCAAGCAAGGTCAATAATTACACATGGGATTATGAGATACTACTTTGACCGGTTTTCTGCTTGTATTTGCTAAAAAGTTTTGCAGATACCACTTTCATAACTCCCTTCGATCCAATGGAATCGCAAAGGAACTCACAAATGCGCATTTCCGACAATGTAAGGACATGACTTCCTCAACAACGGAGGACCCCATCACCCACCCAGCGTCTTCAATGCTGGGTTTTGGATGCACTGATCTGAGAGTACCACGCGAAGGGTAATCTCCCAATGGTGGAGGCGGCCATGCACGCCCTCCATTCCATCAAGATTCGTCGGTCGCCTGCTCAGCAGCGACAGCAAAGGCGGATCCAGACATCCCATGTCGCTGTCTCCAACCGTTTTGGGAGTCTATCCCAGGAATGGGACAATGCTTACCTCCATTATCTTAGGGAGGCAGATGAGGTCGATGTTGAGGACTTCATCCCCACCGAACGAGGGTTCCTCTCCAAGGCCCCCGCAGGCAGACGCCATCACGGTCACGCCACGACCCAACATCCTCACGCCAAGGAAGATGTCTCGTTGAGGATTTAGGGCCATGCTCCCCGAGCTCCAGCCCCTCGGACCGCCTGACGAGGGCAGCCGACGTATAATCAGGGACCGGTCATCACCCTCATCCCTGAGGAGGAGCTCTGCTACTCAGCCACAGAGACATACCACGAACAGGCACCTACACCTATTCGCTCCTCCCAATCCCGCCATCTAGACATGGCGGCATCACACGAGCCAGTGCTTATCCTCGCTGAGCTGCATCAAGCCCGTTGCTCACGCAGGATGAAACTTACTCAGCATGCACCTCTCCCTGCCTAGGGTCGTGAAGCCCACCAGCATGACGTGGTGGTGATACAGTGCCTGCAGGACCAGCTCCTAGCAGTTGCTTCTGATGCTCACCATCTTGACATGGTGGCAATCAACAAAGCCCACCACCCAGATGTGGCAGAAAATCATAGGCTGGCACGTCTCCTCGCCAAAAAAGGACACCGACTCAATACGGTGGGAAACCAATATATGCAGGGCCAGCTCTCTACAGATGCAAGTAAATCCCGCCATCTCGATGTGGTGGAAAATGGAGAGATAAACTGGCATATCCCGGTACAGGGGCAGATTCGTTCACCTGCCCCGACACAGGAGAATCGTCAGTACCCACTGACCACTGGAGGACCAGAGCAGGATATTCCTACTCCGATACCAGAATGGGCCTTCATACTCGTTCCAGCCAAAGATGTCTCTCTACATATCCTGGAAATGATGGAGAAGCAGGTATTGATCCCAGATCATATCCTGTAGACTTGACAGCATGTAATTGCATCAGCGGAAATAGTAAGGACTCGGGCCCATGAGCCCATCTCCCCAATTTAGGCGACTCATCTAAGAGACGAGATAACCGCCTCGGAGCAGATCTACATCCCTGCTTCCTCCCAGGAGGGTCGCCGACCATATTTCGTGATGCAAGGGCAACCGGATCGAGCAGCTTCACTCATTCCAACTGGGGGAACCCCATCCATCACGGTGGATGCTCCAGAGTAGAAATATATCCCTGCTAAAAGTGAAGATGTTCGTCGGCGTATCCTGATAGTATCATGAGACTCAATTAGATAGGGACCCAGAGGTGAAGGCCGTTTCCAACAGCAGACGGTCCCCGCTGCCCGCAAAAGAGCGCCTCGAATGCTCCGAAGGCAGCCGGAAAATAAAGAACGGGTTCAAGACTCCGCTCTGCTGGAAGCTGGGGTTCCCAACACCGCCAAGCACACATCAAATGTTCAGAACCCAGCCCACCTATTACCATATTATGGGAGTGGCAGTAGCAGTTGCGAAGGTTCTCCCCACAATGTCGCTACCAGCAACTCTGAAGGTCCTCCCCAGAGCACCTGTGGGGGCCTCCCCCACGGGCATATAATGATCGATCACGAGATCTCCTCTTTTGATGAAAGTCCCGGAAACCCTCCACGTGGCGAGAAGATCAAGCATCAAGAAGGCCCTCCACTTGCTGCGGTCCACCCTGATGGTCCTCCCTGGGGTATACACTGTAATCACTCTCCAGGCAGTGGGACCACAGATTGTGATGGTAGTCCTCGCTATCATAGTCGCAACTACGGATGCCCTCCCCGTAGTGGCATCTCATCACGACAAGAAGGCCATCTCCTTGTCATGGCCTGCCCTGAAGGTCCTCTCCAGGGGTTACGCTACAACGGAACTCTGCATAGTCGGGCATCAAGTCATGGTGGTAGTCCTCGCCTCCCTGATAACGAATGTCCTCTCCGTAGAGACGTTAAGAAACGAGAAGGCCCTCCCCTCGTTACGGTAAATTCTGGAGGCCCTCCCCAGGATGTATCCCACAGATATTCTCCCTAAAGCAGCATTAATGGTAGTCCTCACCGTTGTCGCAGCTGTGATGGTAGCCCTCGCCACCACGGCCGCCATTGCGAAGGTCCTCCCCGCATTGGTCCCAAGAAACAAGAAGGTCCTACCCTTATTGTCGCGTGTCCTGAAGGTCCTCCCCAGGATGCGTTTCTAACATCAAGCCATGATGGTCAGCCTCACCATGATGGCAGTTGTTGCGAAGGTCCTCCCCGTAACGACGCTACGCAGCCAGAAGGTCCTCCCCTTGCTGCGACACGCCTTGGAGGTCCTCCCCAGGGTGTGCACTTCAAAAGTCCTCTATGTAGTGAAGCATCAAGTAGTAATGGTTGTCCTTGCCATTACAACCTCTATTGCGGAGATCCTCCCCGTGATGACATATTATTTCAACAGGAAGGTCCTTCCCCTGCCGAATCAAGCACCGAAAGGCCCTCGTATGCCGAGGCACTCAGAAGGATGGGATCGAGCATGTCATATTCCCAGCTTGTTGCTATCGACTCCCTTCTTCAATCAAGAGATGTTCCAGGGATGTGTTCATCTTCTGAACCACCTCGAAATCGCCCACATGACAATTCAATACCTACCGGCCCCACTGCCCCCGACTAGAGTGAGTGCCTTAGTTGGGACAACCAGGTGGAGGAGTCACTAGCAGAGGAGTATGCTGATATGATACACTTGAGGAAACGAATGCCCAGGGATGATATTCCAGTTATGTTTTGGCCTACGGCCACCTCTCAGTTTGACATACCCAGAGAGTTGTCAGAAGAATGCATGAACGGCATCCTCCATGATATATGGATGAACCTCTGCCAGCTGAAATCGAGTTTCCTGCCCTATGACGGGTATGTAGACCATGTCAAGATGATAGGAGACCTTCTGCGTCATGTTGAACTGAAGGCCCTTTCCTCGATGCGACAACAACTCCCCGAGAGGCGCAAAGGGAATATGGAGGCAGCTTGCCTCCGTGCACCGCACGAGCTGCGCCGCCTCATCGGTGACGCTCCGACGGGAGTCCGTATCAGGGGATGGGGAGAACATGGAGATCTGCATTTCACTCCACTCCCCGCCCAGAAGAACCCGTTCGGCATGTTGTCTTGCAACGTCATCATGACAAGACGACAATCGAGTGGACCCCCTGTTCAGGAAAGGAAACACACCCAATAGAGTCGGGACTTGAGTAAGTCCTAGAAGCGTTAGGCCCAACGGGAACGAGCCATCCAAGAACTCCTAAATTAGGCCACCGAGAGCATAAAACAGACCTCTCGCCTAAGAGAGTCCAATCAACGATCTTTGCCTGCCTCCCCAGAAGGGATGGATCCATGGGTGAATTCGGCACCAAATCCGGTTCACCCCTGGATGGGAGCACGCGAGATCAGGCAGGTCGCGATAGTCGCAGCCACTGCCGCAATCCAGGGTCAACCCCAGCCTATAGGGCTGGGGGTATTTTTAACAACAAATGTCCCCGTAAGACCAATATAACCGGGAAGAGACTCAACGTCCAGGGAATGGAGCCAGCCCCAACCCTCAGGGCTGGGGGCATTATTACCACCTCAAAAACAACCTCCCACATGAGAGTCAGTATTCTATCATCTGGGGAGGACAGTCAGAAGAGGAGGTTCCCATCCTATCTCGTCATTTGAATCATCATCCCCTCCGAGAGGAAGGCGCGTCGTAAGGTCGCATCAAAGAACTCTCCGCGTCACCCTTCATCAAGAAGTCTGAAGGAACTCCCAGGACACAAAAGGGAAGCCCAGTAGAAGATGCGGGAGATCATCTTCCCATTTGGAAGATGACATCTTCTCCACCCTGCAGTATGCGTTCATCAATGCCATAGAGGCTAACCCCACGGGTGACACCGGGGAAAATGCAAATCCGGACGGATCAGGAGACTACGGTTCTGGTCAAGCTGTGACTCACAACGAACCCCTAGGTGTGCACACCCGGAACCAGAGGGCCACCCTAAATATGGCCGCCCCTTCAGCCAACCTCCATCTTCTTACCCTACGAGCTTCCAACAAGGATAAGAATAAAAGAACGGTTAACCCTAACCCATCCCCCTCTCTTGATAAAAATGAGCCACTCACGGTCGAAGAGAGGTTTGCTTGACAGGAAGGGGAGATGAAGGATTTGAGATGGCTTAACATTGAGATAATCCAGAGGAACCGCCTTATTGAAAGTGCATCCCAGGAGGAACCGCATCATGCACTCCCAGCAAGTGCACCTCAAAGGCTAAGGTTTTCCCCAACAAATGAAATGCGGTCAGGCCTCCCATCCAATGAGGCGCATGGCCTGTCCAACTACCTAGATGTGGATCCAAACAAATACCAACATTTCCCTCCACTCAGGAAGCAACCAGAGCGAGTACGCCTGAACCCTCCGAAGGTGCCACAAACAGCACGCGCACCCTTTGTGCTGGCCAACCCGGACCCTCAAGAAATTCCTCGGGTTACGCCTGCCCAGGACCGGGCCCAACAGGATGTAAACCAGGGACTCACCAACACCATCAAGGCAATAACAGATCAATTGGAAGCGATGGAAGTTCTACGCGCTCCGATACATCCGAAGTGGAAAACCTACCCCGATTGGGTGACCAACAGGCCACCTCCACCCAATTTTGGGAGCCCTGTGTTCCCCATATTCAATGGATCAGGAAATCCCGAGCAGCATTTGATGCACCACACATCCTACTGCGACCCTATGATGGGAACTCTGGAACAACAAGAAGCGGTGAAACTCAGGTGCTTTGTACAGACCTTGTAAGGTTCCGCCTTCGTCCGGTACACGAGTCCGTCGGCCCAGTCGATAAAGAGCTGGTAGGACCTCCGGTAGCAGTTCTTGTTCCACTTCAGATCAACGCGGCCAAAAAAACGGTCATCGATCTCATGAACTGCAAGCATAGGGAGAACGAGAGGGTCTTTGATTTCATCGCCCGATGGAAAGGTCTGACCTATTCTCTGAACAGACCAATGCCTCAAGATGATATGCTAGCCATATGCAGCGATAATCTTAGAGATGAGATGCGAACACCAATCATACCGATGGAGTGCACCACTGGCTTCCGCCATCTCTCAGCCATTGCCCAGAAAATTGAGGACTCCCTGCAGTGGACTAATTCAAAGTCTAGAATAGCCTCACAGGCTCCTACGAAAAGATCCCCTAGAGCTGAAGCGTCCGCTGTAACACTCATGCTGGCCCTTATGCCCACTCCGCTGCTCAGGCGTCCACCAAATCCTCAAGGGCCTCCTGCATATCAACGACCGCCCCCGCCTAAATGAGACGATCAGTGAGGACCAAAGCGGAACTAGTTTGAGGAACGAAGACAAAAAGTATACTCGTTCTGAGACGATCAAGTTCGCAGCTACTTCATTGCCGCCATGAACTACAACTTGCTCTGCCTCCCGGAGCCGAGGAGACCTGAAGAAGTCAGCCACGATGACAGGCCAGATTACTATCCCTACCATCGGATGTTAGGACCCAGTATCCGAGAATGACTCATCTTCAAAGACCTCCTGCAGAGGATGATAGATTACAGACAAGTCAAGCTAGGACCACCCCCACCACATGTGGCATGTATCTCTACCACCGACTCTGACAAAGAGGAGGGTTGAAAAAAAGTCACCAGAAAACAAGGGAAGAAATTTGACAACTGGATGGCTCGGAAGACTATCAACTGAGCCCAGGGCATACTCCGAGCTCAACTACAGCAATCGGTGTTTCCACCAACAGCCCCTGAAGCTGCAGAGCTGACAGCATCATCCTCACAATCCTCTATGAGCTGGTCATCTGGGCAGATTCGGAGGAGGAAACAATCGCAAGAGGAGTAGTCCGCGACGGGGCCAAAGTTAGTCCCGACCCTGGCAGACTTTATGCCCTCAAATTTGACACCACGGGCACCGACCCCCCAAACAGCACTATCAGAGACAACCGACCAGGTTGAACTGTCAAAGGATGAAGAGCCAATTTTTGGTTCTATCAACGTCATCCATCTCATGGAATCATTCCCTAACGAAGGGTATGGTTATGAACCCGAGTTCCCTGCGTGAGGAACCAGGAGAAGGAACCGTAGAGGTAGGGGATACCAGGGGAGGTGCATCCACTGCCGAAACCAACCCTATGGCTGGACCCCGGCCCAAACCGTTAATATCGCAGAAACCCATGAGAGAACCCTTCAGCGGACTCAGCAGGAGAGGGAATGCCCCTATACCACCACAAGAAGACATTCTATCCCTATTGTTCTGCGATACCCACCAGAGGTGGAGCAAGTGTCTGGTCACCTAGTGCGCACAAATAGACCAGCTGAGCCAAGTCCTCAAAATGAAAGAATGCCATTAGCGTCCGTCCCCACGGCCGGTACTTCCTCGTCAAATGCTCCAGCTCCCAAAGCACCCACCAAGACTCTCCCGCCAATAGAGAAGCATCGGCTACTGGAGTAGAAATATGATATCCTTAAGTAGCTGGCATCGGTGCCAGCCAAGTTGTCTATCCTGGATACCCTGGGTTTGTCAGCTGACCTTAGAGAGGTGCTTATCAAAGCTTTGGTCAGCCCCCAAGAGTTTCAAGTTGAGGTAGCTGCCGCCAAGATTTATCAGACAGAGACTAGCCCGACTGAATGCAATGCTGTGATTTACTTCACCAACCAGGATGAAGACACCATCATGCGAGGACACATCAGACCACTATCTGTTTTCGGCACGCTGAATGTTATTGAGATCTGGAAAGTCTTTATAGACAATGGATCTGGAGTTAACCTCCTTCCTCTACGGACACTCCGTAAGTTGGGCTATAGTGAGGACGATCTAATTCCCTCAGCCACAACTCTATTAGGGTATGACAAGAGTGAGCAGAAACCAATGGGACAGATTAATCTAAAGACCCATTTTGGTGACCTGGTAGCCTACATGAATTTCCTGGTGGTTCGGTAGAGCACAACATTCAATGCCTTTTTGGGAAGGTCATGGCTCCATAAGCACATGGTAGTTCCTTCATCTTACCACCAGTGTATCAAGTACTGCATCAATGGAAAAAGCAGGAAATTCAACACCGACAAGTCCCCTTTCGAGCTCTCCGAGTCACATTACATTGACGTCGGGTTATATAAGCAAAATAAAAAGAAGCCTTTGGTCGATGGTGTCGATTGGATCCCCGCTCCAAATGGCCTAGAAATGGTTCCTGACGACCCCCTTAGGTAGCTTGGCAGAGATTATGTCTTTCCCATCAACCACTTGGAAGGTAGGAGTTCAAGTTCGGACACGCACTCGAATGTCCTCGTGACTTCATCCATAACGAACGACTATGAAAATGTGGGAACATCCGTTTACCCTCAATCGGGGGGGGGGGGGGTGAAAGTTCGAGCAAGGACGCCCACGACACCTCGCCTCCGGACATCCAAGAACTCGTGACAGGAGAACTCTCCTTGTCAGATCAAGAAGATGAGGATTCGTAAGAAGAAGAGGGGGAGGATCTCAGGGATGCACCTCCCGCATTTGAGGAAGGTATCTCCACCACTGTGGATGAACTCAGGGAAATAAACCTGGGTATTGAGGAAGACCCGAGGCCCACTCTCATTAACGCGGCCATGTCTCCCGAGGAACATGAGGTATATACCTCCTTCCTAAGGCAAAACCAGTATGCCTTCGCCAGGAATTACATAGAAATGCCGGGACTCGATCCCGAAGTAGCGACGCATCACCTGGGTCTTCCAGAAGACCACCGGGGCTACAAACAGGCCGCCAGAAGGATGCATCCCTCACATGCTGCCAAAATAGAGGATGAAGTCAATAAGCTCATCAAAGAAGACCTCATTCGAGAGGTACAATACCCCATTTTGTTGGCCAACATTGTCCCTGTCAAAAAAAAAGAACGGAAAAATCCGCTTCAGCATCGATTTCAGAGATCTTAGTTGTCATTGCCCGAAAGATGACTTCCTGGTCCCAATCACCGAGTTGTTAATCGATGTGAAGGCCAGGTACGAGGCCCTATCCTTCATGGACGGTTATTCCAGTTATAATCAAATCAGGATGGCCTGAGAAGGTAAAGAATCCACTGCCTTTAGGGCCCCTCAAGGGGTATTTATTATAGGGTCATGCCCTTTGGTCTCAAGAATGCTGGCGCCACATATCAGCGTGCCATGCATCGGATCATCAAACCGTTCCTGGGGATATTCGTCGAATGTTACATGGATGACCTAGTGGTCAAGTCTAGACAGCACTCAGATCACCAATTAGACCTTGAGACCATATTCAACAAGCTCCAACAGAATAACTTGAAGATGAACCCCTTGAAATGCGCCTTTGGGGTTACCTGAGGGAAATTCATTGGCTTCGTCATACACCATCGTGGCATCGAAGTAGACCCTGAGAATACGGAGGCTATCCTGAGCCTCCTACCTCCCCGAAATCTCACTGATCTGAGGAGATTCCAAGGACACCTAGCCTATATTAGGTAGTTCATAGCCAACCTGACAGGAAAATGTTTCCCTTTCACCAGTTTAATGAAGAAGGGGGTCACGTACCAGTGGACGGATGACTGCCAAGAGGCGTTCGACAACTTGAAGAATTACCTCTTGATCCCATTGGTGCTCATGCCCCCGGTTGAAGGAAGACCTCTCATTCTATATGTGACGGCCCTAGAGCGATCACTGGGAGCATTCCTCGCACAAAATAATGATGTCGGCAGTGAAAACAGTCTCTATTACCTCAGTCGAACCATGATTGATGCTGAGACTCGATACTCAAATATTGAGAAGAGCTGTCTGGCCTTGGTCTTCGCGGTTCAAAAGTTACGACATTATCTGCATCATCATGATGTCCATTTGATCTGGTGGAGTAACCCGCTCAAGTACATCCTCAGTCGCTCGATGCTAACCAGACGCCTATCCCGATGGGCGGTCATCCTGCAACAGTTCGACATCTGGTTCTTGCCTCAAAAAGCTATCAAGGGCCAGACATTAGCAGAATTTCTAGCAGAGCACCCTGAAAACAGGGACCACTGCACCAGATGCCGAACTACCTGATGAAGATATCTTCTCAGTCCAAGAGGAGTTCCCAACATGGGAAATGTACTTTGACGGCGCGTCCCGAAGCCCCACCGGGAAGAGTATGGAGGGTCCTAGATTTAACAAAGTGGGTCTGGGGATAATACTCATTTCCCCAGAAAAGGCATTCTTGCTGTATTCCTTCCTCGTGTTAGAGGGATGTACAAACAATGAAGCAGAATATCAATCCCTCATTGCAGGCCTGGAGCTCTCACTCCAGGCACAAGTATATCACCTTAAGGTAAAAGGTGACTTAGAGTTGGTCATCAAGCAATTCAATGGTGACTATGCTATTAAAATGGAGGAGCTAATCCCCCTATTTGACCATGTCCGAGGGATAATGGCCGAGTTCTACACAGAACCAACATTGCCTTATATTCCCCGATCCCATAACGCTCAGGCTCATGAATTAGCCAATACGGCCACAACCCTAGCCGACCCAGACCGGGATGAAACGGTCATCAGTATTACTCACTGTCGAATGGTATTGCCATTTGTTCAAGCTAAGAAGGAAGAAATCCATGAAGTCAGTCCTGTCCCTGAGCCATGTGCTCTTGTCACCAGATGGATGACCCCCATTTCGAACTAACTTAAACGGGGAGAGCTTCCATCAGACAGGGATGAACGAGAGAAAATATAGATAAGGGCAATTAATTTTGTCCTATATGGAGGTGTGAGCCAGCAAGAGGTCCTCTTCAAACGAGGCCTCGATGGAGTGATCCTCAGATGCATTGACGGAGAAGAAACTATTGACTTCATGACTGAAGTACATGTAGGAGTGCGTGGATCACATCAACTAGGGACCAAGCTTTCCCATCAGGTTCGAAGGCTTGGGTACTACTGGCCCACAGTGGCACGAGACTGCGAGCGTTTTACCACAAAATGCCACTCATGCCAGATTCATGCCAACTTCATACACCATCCCCCAGAGTTACTTCATCAAGCTAAGTACTCCTGTCCGTTTGTTGTCTGGGCGATGGACGGCGTGGGACCATATCCTCCTACCATGACCAAACAGCTGAAAAATATCCTCATGACAACCGAATTCTTTTCCAAATGGGCAGAATCCATACCCCTCAAGGAAGTCAGGGAAATAAATATTTTCAGCTTCGTGAAGAATAATATCATCACCAGATATGGTGTCCCTCATACTATACTGACGGACAACAACACCAATTTCTGCTCTGCTGAGTTGGAAAAGCTATACCACAAGTATGGTATCAAGGCTAACCACTCATCCCACTACCATGCAATGACCAACGGATAAATAGAATCTTTCAACAAGACCATATCCAACATCCTCTATAAAATGGTGGAGAAAGAGAAGAAGTCATGGCCGAATAAACTCCTCCATGCATTGTGGGCTTATCGAACCACAATCTGCACCGCTACTTGGTCTACCCCATACTCATTGGTGTACGACACAAAGGCAGTCCTACCCATTGAACTCCAACTTCCCTCACTCCGTGTTTCCATCTGTGATCAATTATCCGATGATGAGAAGTCAGAGAAGCAGCTAGGTGAATTGGAACAGCTAGACGAGAAGCGGCTGCACACTCTGCACCACCTAGAAGTGTACCAGAATCGGATCACACGAGCCTTCAACAAAAAGGTCCACCTCTGGTCTTTCTTGGAAGGGGAGTTAGTGTTGGTCCTCCGGACCCCAATGATACCTTACAAGAAGCCTCCAAAGCTGGAGCCCAAGTGAGAGGGACCATATGTTGTACACAAGGTCTACTCCAACGGAGCATATGCCCTAATCTCCATGGGCGGGTAATTCACAACAGCTCCTACCAATGCGAAATTCCTGAAGAAGTATTTCACATAGAGACCAAGAAGTATTCACGTCCTCACTACATGATGTTAAAATACATGGAGTCTGTCCTTACCGCATGATGCTAAACTGCATGGATAACAAGAGTTAAGAATGCCTCTCCCCCCGCGTATGGACCAGACCTGCACGAGGTGTATTCATCGTCTGAGATTCATGACGTTAACTACCAAGCACCCAACGGTCCATACTCTATGACCTTAAACTAAGATTATTTTCTTCCTCACCGCATGACGTTAAACTGCACAGACATGGTGATTTAAAAATTCCCTCTTCCCCCCGTGTACGAGCCAGCCCTGCACGGGGTGTATCGTCTTGTAGAGAACTACGTACGGCTTGATTCCTTCCCTTGCATGATACATAGTGACGCCAGAATTCCACACCCTGGCCCATCCATCTCAAAAAAATGCCCCTTCCCCCATGTACGGACCAGAATTGCACGGGGTATATTCACATCCTCACCGCATGACGTTAAACTGCATGGAGTCCATCCTTACCGCATGACGCTAAACTACACGGATAACAAGAGTTAAGAATTCCCCTCCCCCTGTGTATGGACCAGACCTTCACAGGGTGTATTCATCGTTCGAGCTGCATGACGTTAAACTGCCAAGCACCCAACGGTCCAAACTCTATGAACTTAAACTAAAAGTATTTCTTCCTCACCACATGACGTTAAACTGCACGGACAGGGTGATTTAAAAATGCCCTCTTCCCCCCTGTGTATGGTCCAGCCCTGCACGGGGTGTATCGTCTTTCAGAGAACTACGTACGGCTTGATTCCTTCCCTAACAGGATACATAGTGATGCCAGAATTCCACACCCTGGCCCAAACATCTCAAAAAAATGCCCCTTCCCCCCTGTATGGACCAGACTTGCACAGGGTGTATTCACGTCCTCACTGTATGGCGTTAAACTGCATGGAATTCAATAATACCCCTCATCCTAAACACATGACATTAAACTGTATGGACCTCATCCTCACCGCATGACGTTAAACTGCACGGATTTCAGAGAACTACATACGGCTTGATTCCTGCCCTCGCAGGATACGTAGTGACCCCATGATCCCCTATCCTGGCCCAGACACTCCCTAATAAATGCCTTCTTCCGCCCATGTATGGACCAAACCTGCATGGGGGGTACTTATTTCAACGAACTACGTACGGCTTGATTCCTGCCCTCGCAAGATAAGTAGTGACGCTAGGGTTCCCCATCCTGGCCCAACCCCCTGAATAAAAGATAAAAATGTCCTTTCCCCCTGTGTACGAACCAGACCGGCACGGGGTGTAATTCTCATCCTTACCGCACGATGTAAAACTTCATAGATAGAATGATTTCAAAATGCTCCATTTTCCCCATGTATGGGCTTGACCTTCACGAGGAGTATTTTTGCGTCCTCACCGCATGGCATTAAACTTCACGGACTTCATCCTGACCGCATGCCGCTAAACTACACGGACTTCATCACAACCCATCCAAGACACATGGCGATATGAGATGGAGATACTCCTTGCACATTTGGATTCATCCTCTCCATACATCAGACTCCATGACCTAGATAATTATGGATCTTCATAACCACTCATGGCCATCAGAAGTGGAAAGTCATCGACTCGTGGACACTTTTGCATGACTATGCATACCATTCCCTCAGCGGCTCTGCATAATGATAGCCCCTGGCTCGTCTACCAAAGGCAAGATTTCCACAGGTGACACTCTACCTAGATCTTTATGCTTACCGGCCTCAGAGCCCCCATATCATACCTCCTGATCCATAAGTTTATGGTGAAGTGGTTTACAAGTTCATTCCCCTTTTCACATCCAGGTGTTGCCAGGGTATCCATATCTTGCTAGCATATGTGTCCATCAGTGGTTCACATAGTGACCTTCATCAATGAACATCAAGCCAGGACTAGGCTACTTTGACTCAGCGAAAAATTACGGTGAAGATGTTTCTTGTATACCTAGACACCATTATCCCCACATGCCAAACTCTGTAATGTGAGCAATCGCAGATTTTCATAATCATTCATGACCATCAGAATTGGAAAGTTATCGACCCGGGGATACCTTTGTACGACTATGCATACCATGCCCTCAGCGGCTCTGCATAATGATAGTCCCCGACTCGTCCATCAAAGGCAAGATTTCCTCAGGTTGTACTCTTCCTAGCTCTATACGCCTACCGACCTTAGATCCCCCACGCCACACCTCTTGATCAGGGAAAACTCAAAGTGGTAGTTTACAACCTTCATCCCCCACCTTGTTTGAAGTATATCAGAACGTGTTGACCCAGTTATCCTTCGAGTGACCACAACAATAGTCACTCAATGGTCCGAGCTCTATGACCGCTAAACTAGGAGTACCGCGTCCTTAACTCACGATGTTAAACTACATGGAGTAAAGGTACACCCCCACGCACAAAGGAAATCAGCATAGGGAGATCTTTGAAACTCAACAAGAAACTAGGGACGGATATCCCCAACATGTCCAGATATTCTCCTGCCAAATGACAGACTTCGTGTCCCAGATAATTTCGGATCCTCATAACCATTCATGGCCATCAGAAGTGGAAATTCATCGACCCGTGGAAACCTTTTTACGACTATGCGTACCATGACCTTAGTGGCTCTGCATAATGATAGCCCCTGGCTTGTACATTAAAGGCAATATTTCCACAAGTGATGCTCTTCCTGGCTCCGTACGATTACCGGCCTCAGAGCCCCCATATCACCTCTTCTGATCCAAGAAGCCCCGAAACCATGATTTACACCAATAAACCACCCCCCCCCCCCACATATGGGGAATGTTGAGGTATTCAAGCCCAGTTATATTCTGATGAAGAGCGGCCTTTTCACCTACGTCCTCAACGCATTACATTAAACTGCACGAGATATCTTGGCCGCTTGGCACAAAACTGCAAAGGCCAAGCATTAACCATCTAGGGAAATCCCTCCAACCTCAAGTGTTTTCATTGGTTGATTTTAAAAAAAAATGCCCCCATCCTCACTGCATGACATTAAACTGCACAACAACCTTCAAAAATGCCTCTCGTCTTTCAACATGACGCTAAAATGCACGGAATATGTCCCAACCACATGACGATAAACTACATAGTCATACTATTCATGGGTTCGATGAGAAACATAGGATTTTTTCCACCCTTCAGTGCACAGGTTAGACCTACACGAACCACCGCCTCACACCAGTGTGAGAAAGAATTACTTCACCTATTCTCGGGAAGTTTAGTCTAGATATTTCCCCTGTATTCAGGCACCCTCTCATCATAAGCCGTACTCTGTACTCATGAAAAGCCAAACTCTCATAATCCACCCCTGGTGGTCCCAAATCTCAACTTCCCTGAAGTTTCTCGGCTATCGGAAGTGGATAGTCTTTAACTTAAGGACACCTTTGTACGACTATGCATACCACGCCCTCAGCGGCTCTGCATATTAATCGCCCATGGCCTGTCTACCAAAGACAATATTTCCTTAGGAAATGCTTCTCTCCATAGGCCTCTTGGCCTCTAAGCCCCCATTTCTATCCCAGGATTCGGAAAACCTCTGAGATACAGTTTACCGACCTCTTCCACAATCCTACCTAAATGCGGCGGAACGTCTTTGACAAGATTATGGAGAACCAGGAGAAGTCGTTCCATTTCAGATGATGTCCCAGCTGTATGGCTTTAAACTGCGCCAAGCCTTAGCCATCCCTTACACTAACTAAACACGTAAGGATTTGGTCTCCTGACAACACTCTTGATTAGTACGGATGTTCTCAAAATCATTTCAGATCTCACATTCATTTTCCAAGCCACCCATGGTGGTTTCCATAAGCCAGACTTCCATGAAGTCCCCAGGCCATTAGAAATGGACAATCATTGACTTAAGGAAACCTTTGCATGACTATGCATACCATTCCCTCAATGGATCTGCATATTTATCTCCCCTGTCACATCTACTAAAGGAAAGATTTCCTTAGGCGATGCTCCTCCTACCTCTGTACGCCGATGTGGCTCCCATGCCTTGAGACACGCCCTACATGTCATTCGAATTTAAATATGTTTTCCCCCACGTGCATCTGAAGAGTATTGAGACATCATTTAGTCAGTAAAACCTCTTTGGGACCCTCATCCCACCATATTTGTTCAAAGATGTTCCACCTAAAACATCAGTGATGATAGTCTTGTTGGCTGGACTTTAAACTGCTCACAAAAAGAGGCACAAAGCCTGTTAGGCCGAAAACCCAAAAAGGGTGACCGAAAAAAAAGTCAGGTTATACCCACTGGGTCCACACTAAATGGGCCCATGAAAAATCAGGGTATTAAAAGAAAAGACAAAAAGATTGTAGGTATTTTCTAAAAATCCCTAGAAAAAGTCGAACTGTGCTCGCTGAGTCCCTTGGCTCAGGCAAAATTTAGAGCATTGTCCAATCACTCATTGATTTTCAGGACCACTCTACATCAGAATGGCCTCCTCTTCATTCCGATCAGACCCCATTCCGATGGGGGTCATTTGTAGGGTCCTGAAAATTCCTCAAGGGGGAAATCCAATTACCCCAAGACTTGGAAGAGGACCAAACCGGTCCGCGCATCGGCTCCCAGCAACATTACGCGTCCCTCAATTTCGCAGACCAACGTAATCCGTGAAATGGAGGCGGAAGCCCCTTCGCGGCTATGAAGTAGGAAAGACGTCAGGCCAGACCACCGTCGCGAGCTTCCCCCTCTGCGGACTGATATAGTTCGCAAAATAGAGGAGGATTGGTGTGCCGCCGTGAAGCAACCCCGTCGCGACTCATCAGATCCCCAGTTCACCAAGTCATCCGCGGATTGGGATTAATTCATGGGCTTCTGCAAAATGTCCCGTGAGCCCATCAATATTTCCTCCTCGCGACTCTATAAATATTCACCAAGGGGCACCAAAAATAAGGAGAGGAAGGACAGGTGAAAACCCGTGGGGAGACGCTGGAGAAATGGCTCCTGGCGGTAATGTTCCACGGCCATCCGCGGACCTCGTATCATCCGCGGATGCACTCTTCCGCATTGAGGAGAAACCAAGACATGAACCACTTGCAGCAATTTCCTTCGCGGCCATATCATCCGCGAAGGACACCCTTCGCAGACGGACACCCCCTTTGCGGACTAGTGTCATTCGTGAAATGGAGGCGGAACACCTTCGCGGGTGCGAAGTAGGATGGGCGCCAGCCCCTTTGCAGACACCCTTCGCGGATGGCCATCTCATCCGTGAGAAACCTCCTTCACGGAAAAACCTCCTTTTCTGAAAGCATCCTTCGCGGACGTCCCTCCTTCGCGGCCAGCTCCTCCGCGAGCATCCTTCACGGACATCTTCCTTCACGGACGTCCATCTTCTCTGCGTTCAGTCCCTCGTGGCCGGCTCCTCGCGGCCAACTCCTACGCGGCCCTCCCCATGCGGAAAACACCATGCACTCTCTTGTCTATACCATGGAGACTGCGCCCCCGCACCCCCACTCGGGATCAGTGCTGGGCTACGATCTCGGCCCTCCGGGCCGGTCCCTTCGTTACTGTCACTGCCCCCCATGAAAAATGGAGAGTCGCACCGTGAACTTTTCGGGACAGGATGTCGGGATTTTCCATTACACCCTTGTGCCACCCCAAAAACCATCCTATATATTCCATGAGCCGAGCTACTCCTCATGAATCTCCTATACCCCCATTTCCTAGCTCCTTTTTCTAGGTTAATCCAGAAAGGGCCACCCTTGCATAAGTCCCACACCAACCATTGCTAGGTATCTCCTACCTAGTCATCCTGACCACATGACGTTAAACTGTACGACCCTCGTCCTAACCACACGACGTTAAACTATATGGAAACAGTCCTATCTAAATGACTTTAAACTGTAGTAATCCTTATTTTCCAGGCATAAGATGCCTCATTCCAAGTTTACAATGGCATAATTTCAAGAGTGTTGGAATCCGTTCAAACATTCCATCACTCCACCCCACGCTTTTCTTGTCCTTCATTCGGATCTTCATCTACTTTCATGTCTGAAGGGACCCCCTAACGGCCCGGTCCCATGCTGCATTGGCTCACCTACCATCTGGGGCCAATGCCCTGGAAGACTATGGACAACACTTCGAGATAGGTCCTGTGTTTCGAACATGGTTAGCAGTCGACCCTCATTTCTTTCTCCCCATTTTAGGTTAACGTGATATGGATGCTGTGTTTTGAACATGGTCATCAGTTATCCTCCATCTCAATGCCACCCTCATTGTGTTCTGAATGTCGGGCATGTAATTTACACTTTTCATCTCCCTTTGTTCGGACTGATTCCAATGCCCTTGGTGTTATCCTTCTTGTGCACTTGTGCATAGGTGTATGCCTCAATTATATGCCTCAACCCACCAGTGAGTTGGGATGCCCTCATGGTCAGACATGAGAAAGGAAGCTGGGAATATTCCTTGCGTAAGCCCCATTCACCAGTTCCGCTCCTCAGCAGCACATGGGCATCCATCTCGGAGTAAGCCCCGACCTTATAAGATGCTTCATACCATGATCACAGTGGTGTAATTTCAAGAGTGTTGGAATCCGTTCAAACATTACATCACTCCACCCCACGCTTTGTGTGTCCTTTATTTGGATCTTCATCCTCTTTCATGTCTGAAGGGACCCCCTAATGGCCTATCCTCATGCCACCTCATCTCACCTACTATCCTGGGCCAACGCCTCGGAAGACTTCAGACAACACTCCGAGATAGGTCCTATGTTTCGAATATGGTCCGCAGTCGACCCTCATTTATTCGTCCCCATTTCAGTCTAACATGATATGAATGATGTGTTTCGAACATGGTCAACAGTTATCCTCCATCACCATTCCACTTTCATTGTGTTCTGAATATTTGTCATGTAATTCACAATTTTCATCTCCCTTTGTTTGGACTGAATCCAATGCCCTTGGCGTTATCCCGCTTGTGCACTAGTGCATAGGTAAATGCCTCAACCCACCGATGAGTTGGGATGACCTCATGGCCAGACATGAGGAAGACACATGGGCCTCCTCAGAGTGTAATCCCTAATCTATCCTCTCATGGGCCTCCTCAGAGTGTAAGCCCCAATCCATCGCAACAGGCATCCATCTCAGAGTAAGCCCTGACCTTATGGGCCTCATCAGAGTGTAAGCCCCAATCCATCGCCATGTGCGTCCATCCTGGAGTAAGCCCCGACCATATGGGCCGCCCTCATGCGTAATCTCTACTCCACCTCTCACAGACGCACCTTTCGCGACGTGATCGTCTGGTCCCTGCTGCCTCTTTTTTTTCACACCGAGCATGACTCATGTGGGATTAGAGTAGGCATCGACCATGAAATCCTCTTATGGGCCTCCTCAGAGTGTAATACCCAATCTATCCTCTCATGGGAATCCCCAGAGTGTAATCCCCAATCCATTATCCGAACTACATGGACTTTGATCCCTGTCTCGTAGGCGGGGTATGTAGGAAGCCACTCCAAGGTTTAAGCCCAATAACGGGTCATTCTGACCCCCCCCCTTTTCACATAGGTTTACCAACATCTTGGGCCTCCTCAGAGTGTAAGACTCAATCTATCATCTTGGGCCTCCTCAGAGTGTAAGCCCCAATCAACATCTTGGGCTTCCCCAGAGCGTAAGCCCCGCATTGATTCGAACTATGTGGACTTTGATCCCTGTCCCCTAGGCAGGGTACGTAGGAAGCCTCCCTGTGGTTCAAGCCTGACAACCGGTTGATCCGACTGTCCTCACATCGGTTCACCACGCCGCTCCTAGTGCCGGCTCAAGCGAGTTCCGGCTCTTCAGGGTCATTAATCCAACGAGGGATGGTAAAACTCCGGCATAAATGATTCTGAACCCCTGCATCCAGTTGACCATTTCCCACCAAAGTTAAATATGTGGATACTATTTTTGGGTATAAACCAAAGATTCTCGAACATATGAATACGTCTTAAATCTATAAGAGAGTCCCGGAACATGCAATAATTCCCCCCAAAAGGGTGCGATGAGCCTGACTTCCCATCCTCTCGACCAATGTGAGTTCTTAAGAGTCACTGGTCAGACCATCCAGCGAACGCCTGCCTTTGGAAAGCAGGTATGTGCATCACCGGATACGGAGCCATTGGGCGTTTCATGGCCTGAAAAACCAAAACGAAATAGGTACTCTCTTCAAAAATTACATTTTTCTAAAATTCGGGACTCATTTTGGATTCATACATTACATGATCACCCAATATCATTCATTTAAAAATTTCCATGAAAATGTTTAAAATTGATAGACTAAAGGAATTCTAGTGAAAATTTTAAATATTCCAAAAAAAATATTGGGCTAAAATGTTAGACAAAGGACCATTATCCTATAGGGTAGCATAGAAACCACTTTTATTTTCCCATTTTACTTTTTCTTTTGAAAAACCTTTTAAATACCATTTGAGATGGAACATAAGTATTATTAGGCTATAAAAATTTTAAAATGGAATTCAAAGCCTCCAAAGAAAAATTATTTTAATAGATAAATGATCCAGATGAGACAATAACAATATTTTATGACATTATCAAAATATATAAAGTGAAAAATTGAGTTTTCCATGATAATATAATATAATAAAGGAATTTTTCATTGAGTAATGTAGTTCTTTTTTTCAACTCCATGTTTAATGTAATGGTAAGAAAAATCATATCAAATTGGTTATAGATAGACATAGTTATACTTACATATCCCCATGGTGTTGTTGAAATCTATGATAGAAATATACCACAATTCAATATAAATGGATAAATTCTAAATGTTCATCCTACATTAATTTTTTTTTGGTTTCATTGAATATATTCATTTAAAATGAGAGGCTTTTTTGGATAAATAAATTAAACATATCATTGTTCAAGAAAATACCCAATTTTTTTATATTTCATATGATATTTATTTACATACACTCACTTCATGGGTGTAATGTATAAAGTTACCGTTATTAAATAAAATAGATATGACTATAAGAATTACTAATTATATATGCTAGGTTGATCAAAAGAAATCATTTAAAATTTCCCATGAGTAATCCATTGATAAAGAATTTATGAAGGGGATAATAAATAAAATATCTTTGGATTTGAAGGACTCCACCATGAGTAAGGAAAATAAGATGAACAATTATGAGAAAATAGACTACAAATACTATTTGTATCCATTTATTTGGATAAATATGTTAAACAAAACACTTAATTTGAGTAAACCCATTATTTTTTCTTTTCCATTAATATTTTATTTATTTTTTGAAAATAATTTCTCGTGGATGGATCATTTTGACATTTATCCAAATAATTAGTTAATTAGATGTTATTATATATATTTGTATCATCCAAATTATCCTCTTATTGTGGATTTATATTTATGATATTATATGGATAGGTTGTTACATGATTAGATTTCCACAATTACATCATATTTAGTGCTTATTAAGATAAAGTCTACATATTAACATATATATAAAATTAAATATGTATGTGTTGCATTTATTTTCATGATTAATTTATACATCTAAAAATCATTTAAAATTTAAAAACATAAAAAAAGTATAAAATGATAAAATTATTTTTATCTTTGAACACACAAATGAACTAAGTATAATTATATGATAACAAAATCAGGCACATACTAATATTGACCATGTTCCGGACCTAAGAAAATGTTTTCTAATTTGAATTAGAATGATCCATTATAAAAGTAATAATAAATGACTACTAATATTATTCCATGTTTCAAAAAATATTTTTAAAAAACATGTTTATTTTTTGGAATCTTACTTGCACCACTGATCACATGTGTTGTCCAACATCACATTTTCATACTCGAGAATATAATCTTTTACATAATATTAAATTTCTCTTAATCTTGTGAAAATATTGAATTGTGATATTAATTATATAACATTCTATATTTTTCTATAAAAACAATGGTAAATTTTAAAGCTATGTTGAAATGATTGATGAAATTTTTTGTTTTATTTACCCCCTATATTCACTAACCCTGCCTTATATTTTCACTATTACATATCCCTTAGAATCCATAAATATTTATTTTGATAGGATGATCCCATAATTATTATAATTTGTTATTCATATATTATATATTTAAATGATTATTTTCAGAAGTGGTGGGGCGAGATTCATTCTTGGTGAGCAATGTTTTAGGGATGATGAGTTATTTGAGGAACATGGATAAACAAAATCTCATTATGTTATATGTGTTTCATTTCAAAATATATTTATTCATTTCACATATTTATTTTATATTGGAATTATAAGTTCTTTTATATTCTAATAATGAGTACATATATAGTAATTATACAGTAACCCTCACTTTAATGGATACCAATAAAATTAATACCCCATTACATCATGAGAAAAATTGTTTTATATGATGTATATTCAAAAATGTTTTCAGGAGTATGAGTAACTTTTTTCTTATTTGTGGGTTATTTTATTATATTTAATTCATGGAGTTATGCAGAAACTCCTCATATATTATTTTACTCATTATTTTTGACTAGGTTTTGTCCAATCTATTATACTATAGGCATTGATTGATTTATTTTCCTAGGGATAATAAAAATTTTAATTTGGGGGGTGTGATTTTGGGGAGGAAACATTTATTAATATTTTATGAATATATTAAGATTTTATTTCCATTTTTCACCAAATTTTGAAAAAAAAAATTTAATCACCATCCCACAGCCTCCAAGACCATTTCAACCTCATTTAATGTCCTAGAGATCAATGTAATATTTCAATTTAAAAACAATTTATATATTAAAATCAATGTAAGAATATGGTAAGCATTCATTTCGATTAGAATTTAGAATAGATTTAATAAAATTTTCATGAGAGATAAGAGTGATTGTAAGGTAGGTTATAATGATTCATGGATGCATATATATTTTTTTTAAATGAAAGTAGAAGATATATTATATTTGAAAAATGAATCATTATATTTTTTTGTGAAAATAAATATTGAATGAACATTAACATTTTTTTTGTTTTCTCTATTATTTTTTTCCCTATGAGTGAAAAAGATTAAGTGTAAGGGGTTTTATGCAGATATATTTATTTAAACTTTTTGTATATTTTGATATCAATTTTAATTATATGGTCTAACCATTTTCAATTTTCAATTTTTTTTAATTTTTAATATATTTCAGAAACCAGAATAATTATTATATAATTTTAGATTAATATTATCTATTATTATCTCAAATCCATTTTTTTCTTTAAAAATAAAGTACTTTTTTGAGGGTGAACCCTTATATTCAAAAACATGAATTTAAAAACACATAGATTCAAAAGAAAATGAAGTGCGAAGAAAAATTTCAAAATTGAAATAGCCTTATGGGTAACCTAATGATGGAAGTTCATAACATGAGTCTGGACCAAAATGACTTTGGTTTCATTGGCCAAAGTCTTATAGCCAACTGTTGGATTTCATTTAGAACTCTATCATCTACAGAACAACCACTATCAACATGATCAAACACCTAATAATATCATCATTTTTAAGGATGGAAGACTGAACAAACCCATATAAAGCACTAAGACACCACCACCCCATCAGCACTATAGAATAGCATTATAGGATAACCACTAGTAATAATAATAACAAAACAACACTCAAAAAACTAGAAATAAAATAATCATTGCAAGAAACACCATCTATATGAGATACCACTAGACACCATCGAACTGTAATTTCAACAATTCTATACTAAAATTGAGTCATTTATATCTATCATAGAAAATTTTGGAAAAAAAACACCACACATGGAATAGAGGGATCTACTGCCATGAACATCCAATAGAACCATCCGAATAATCCTTCACCATTAATATACCTGATCGATATGGGGTCTCAGATGGTGGATTGTGAATTAAATGGTTGAGGAGGAAGATATAGAGACAGGGCGATTCCATAATAGGGGAACAATGATGTAATTTCTCACCTCCAGATTCATCCACCATCACATTATTACATCCTCCATACACTCCATGAGGCCTGACCAAGGCTGGGTGAAACATGATGGGTTAGGATGATAATTAGTAATGGAATGTTGATTAAGCCCTTGAAATCTCCATCAACACTGAAACCTCCAATGACACCATGGTAGGGACGAAAAACCATCTAATGGAAAACTAAACTGATATAGAATCATATGATAATTAATTTTAAAAGGATTAATGATGAATATTCCATTACTGGAGGGACTACTATCAACAATGGAAAAATTTCACATCTTAAACAAATAAAAAATAAATTCCTGAAATTGTTATATTGAAAAACATTTTCCTAATATGCTGATGGAATTGGGGGGTTACATTAAATGTTGTTCATTGTCTCATAAAGGGAATTCTTCATAAATAATTTGAATAAGGTTTTGTTTGGGATAAATCCTTCTTTAAAAATATTATAAAGAATGATGTTTCTCGAATAATTTATTCCTTTCAAATATTTTAAAGAAGGTTCTATAAAAGAGGGCATCCTATCTTCTACTTTTTTTAATTTTTTTCTCTTTTTTATATGTATATATAAATAAAAAATAAATAAAAAATAAATATTATTTAACTGTTTCTATATTTTTTATTACTTTAAGTAATTTATTTTAAAAATATTAAATAAAATCCCACAGAACCACCCGTTTTATAATGTTTTAGTACTCAACATATTTTCTAGTTTTTTGATGTGAGATTATGACGCAATGTTTCCCCTATTTAATGAATAATAAACTATTTATGATAATGCATTAATGATAATAAATTATTAATAATAATTTATATTTATTAAATTGTTATTATTTAATCATAACAGTTTTTTACAGATTCCATTTATGAACCCTAGTGACAAGGTTTAGCATGAAGGAAGAAATAAATAATTCTAATAAACTCTACATGAAAATTTCTATTAAGGTATAGAAAAATGTATAATGAACTTATCCCATATCAGAAATTATATAGGAATCATGTTCCTTCAATACCTCATATGTGGAAAAAAACATCAATTTGTACTTTATTCACCGACTCATGCTATAATTCCTCCAACCTCACCACACAAGTGAGGGATGCTTGTGGTTTATAATAAATAATAGTTTACAATTGACACACATGTGATTACATTCCTACAGAGAGGGATATCATTGAGAAAATTAAATTAAATTTTTAAAAACTATATAACCAATCTAAAAAAAATGAAAACATAAAATTATAAACATATATTGGTCAATCAACTTAGGATTAGTGATCCCCACTTCATTTACTATGTTTTTTATAGCTATTTTATATTTTATTTATATATTAAAATTAAAAAATAATTAAATATTAACATAAAAATGATTTAATGATCATGATAAATATATAATGTACATTTATTTTATCAATAAATGGTAAAGAGACACAAATTATGGGATAATATTTATAATGATTGATCTGATTGAGTAACAATATCAATCATTCACCTCCTAAAATTATTCATAGATCCCTAATAAAATATTATCACCTTTTTTGGAACATACATTTTTTTACAATATTAATCTCATATAAATGAGGGCACCAAAGGATTATGATAAATTAAATTTATCATGGAAATATAGGTCACATATATATGGGAAGAATGTGATACATAAATAAAAAAATAAAATTAAAAATAATTATTATAAATTATAGATGTAAATATAAAACCAAAACACGTAATGGTTAATATAACTCATGACCATTCACTCCTAATTCTACTAAATTTATTTTCAATTTTGATAAAATTATATTTCAAAATTCATTTATTTTAGATAATAATATAATTTTATATAAAATTAGTGAATTTTTTTTATTAAATCATCTAAAAATATTTAGATAATCCAAACATCATACTATTTAAACCATATAATTATGGTGTTATTTAAATCTTTTATATAACTAATTAAAAAACAAAATTATGAAATGAGTATAACAAATAAAAAATAAAATAAAATAGATGAAAAACTAACATTTAATGAAATAATTTATAGCAACCTGATCCCAATAAATAATAATTTGAGAAAGAATCCAAAATAATAAATCTTCACTACAAATAATATAAGATGAGTTTGAATTAGGGGTGTCCATTTTATAGGAAAGGGTAAAAGAAAGCATGAACCGTGTTCATTCCATCTATTGAGAACCTTAATAGGAATCATTCATCTGGTTCACATTTCTTATCAATCAGAAATCTTGTGTAAACCTCATTTATATAAGTTATATAACCTTTATATAGATTTCATGAACCTCTTTCATGAAAGTGATACTAACAATATGCATGAATAGTGTTTAAGAAAGAAGATACCCATTTTTAAAAATATTTTAAATACAACATTATGTTTTTAAAATATTAAAATTATAACCTCAAAAAAATCATCCTATAGTGATCCGTACAATATGGTATTCCACCACCATTAGCCTACAACTCCTCAATGTTAAGAGGTCCAATCATGATAGGTGAAAACCCAATCCTGCATCATTTCCCACAAGTAATTTTGGCTAATATATAAGTTTTGATAGACTAATTTTCTTATCATTAATTGGTTTTAATATGGAATGCTGAAAGGGATTATGTGTTGGGACTATAAGGACTAGGAAGATCGACATTGATCCTAAAATGTGGTATAAGAGCCATACTATAACACAAGTATGATTTGTGTGGAATATCCCATAAATGGATTGATAATGATAATGGTGGCACTATTAAAACATGTGAATCCATGATGCCTTATATATAATGTCTTCCTGATAGTAATGTTAAGGCAGCATGTCCCATTGGTTAGATAAATGATAGTGTGGGATGTTTGGATTTGGTGGATTTTTATTTAAAAGGATTCCCATATGTGTGGTCTCTTGTTTTAGGTGAGCATTTTCTTGTGAAAATTCAATCCCACTTTGGTTTCTATAAGGAATTGTGTTCGACATAAAATGATTAGTTATAAAAAAATTTCTAGATATAACATTTTTGGGGAAAATTTCAATTTTTTACTTTTTATTTTTTAATAATAATTTTAATTTAAATTTATTATTATTTTGCAAAGTCACTATTTTAAATTTCTTTTAGATTTTATAAAAACTATTTTTTTTTCAGCATAATTTTTTTAAAGTGTAAATATTATGTTTTTAATCAATAATGTTTTTGTCATGTAAATTAATTTTTGTTTACTGTATTTATTATTTTTTTATTTTCAGATATTGTTTTATGTTTAATCCATGTTTTCTGTTTTACAGAGATTTTATTTATAGTTTATATTTTATAATAATTTAATGTTACTTACATGAAAATTATTTTGTTTCATTAAGTTTCAATTTGGTTAATCTGATAGCTTATATGATATAAACTGTAAGTACAATATAAGTAAAACATAAAACATAGGAAAAACACATAAAAATAGTTGAAATAATAAGAATTTTCTCAGAATAACAGATAGATGACAATATATATGATACAATAAAATTTCGTTTCAAAACATAACATTTCAACATAAAGTAAAGTTTATAACAATAAAATCTTATAAAATATAAATTATAAATAGATTCTAAATGATATTTAAAACAAACACTAATGATATAAAATAACCAAAAATATAAATAATTTCCTAAATATAATAAATAGAATGGCTAAAATATTAATAATAATATATAACATAATAATATAATTAATTAATTAATTAAAAAATTAATTATATTATTAAATTTTGATAATAATTACCATAATTATGTATTAATAATGTAATACTTAATAATAATTATGTGATTTTTTTATCAAGACTTAATTATCCACTTTCTTGTTCTTGAATTCACATATTTTCATTGTGGCTATGTGAGTATTTAACTATGTTTAGTTAATAATTATTATGCTATTAATCATTAATATAATATATAAAAATTATTCAACAATACTCATATCACTACTACAAAATTGTAAATAATTTTTATTTATTTAAATTTGAGTGGGCTACTCTTATCAGTACCTCAAAATTCTGCTTATTCATCCCAATAATTTTATTAATTTCTTTTCAATACTGATAAAGGCAACCATTTATCAGCACTTTTTTTAGCACTGATAAACACTATCCTTTATTAACTATATTTGTTTAGCATTGCTAAAAGGTGACCTGTATCACCACTTTTCATAGGAGTAATAGAGTAAAAAATTATATTATTTAAAATCATATTTTAATATAAAAGTATTTTTCTATTGATATGTATATATGTATATATAATATTTTCTTAAATATATTTTATAAATTTTAAAATATGTATTTACACCTAATATATAATATATTAAGTGAAAATTGTTTACAAAATATTAAAAAGGAATATTAATTAATATTTTTATTATTAGTGAAGATAAATAAAAATTTAAGAACATTTTTGTTTAAGAAAGAGTAAAATAATTAATTAATATCTTATGAAAAGTTGGAAAAAAGGGTTAAATTTAAAATGACCATGACATTTGATTTGAGTGTTCATTTAAGCTCTACAAGAAGTTAAATAAGATCTTGGGAAATGATATACACCACATGGACTTGGTTTGACTTATGTCTCTATTTTTCCTTAGAAAAATTCCCGAACGGCCTCTCAAACCAATATTTTGAACCATATTTTTTTGAACATATAATTGAATTTCAAATTCATTTAAGAGACACTTCTTGTCTTTTCACAATGAATACTAAATTTATTCTCTAGTATTATATTCATATGTATATTATGGTTTTCACATTTTATTATTTTTCATATTTTACTTTTATTTATAATTAAATATCTACATATTTGAATATAAAAATTAAATTGTATAAATAAATATTCAAACATATTAACATATAAAATTTCTGTTTAAATATATAGGCCATATGTAAATTTAAAATAATAATCCATTTAATTTAGAATAAAAATTTATCCATTTTATTTACCTTATAAAATTGTATGAATCTCTATAGACATACACTATTGTATATACAATGTTTATGTATAAATATGTGTTTGTATGTATTAAAAAATAATTATTTATTTGTGTGCGTAATCTATTATATGTAAATAAATATTAATATATAATACACACACTCAAATAGACATATGTATAAATACATGAATATAAATATAAATATAAATATAAATATACACAAAAGAAAAAAATATTTTCGAAATATATATATATGTTTATGAAGGAATATATGGATATAAAATGTGTATATAAATATATTTAAATAAATATATACATCATCAAATAAAGAATAAAATAATATAGAGTAGTGGTTAGGGTGTCCTCTATGCACAAGAAGGGCCTCAGTTTGAATCCTGGAACACGAGGCTGAGCATGTAGGGGCGTAACAATGATAAGGGGGTAGGGGGTTTAATAACCCATAAGTTTATCAATGGAATTTTCCCTTCTTACAATTTTTCATATAATATTAAACTAAAACATAACATAGAAAACCCAAAAAATATTATTATCTTAAATGAATAATGATACATTAGTTAGCAAACAAACCAATAAGAATGCCAAATATTACAATAGGATAGTTAATAAAAAATTATTCAATAAGAATAGGAACATTTGGATCTACTCGGTCAACTAGAATGACTGCACTCAAGAAAAAAGTTGTAGAAATAAAACATAATGTTAATAATAAAATATTAATTTAAAAGATAAAATTATATATACCCTTTTTAAAAAATATAATTGATTTATGAATTGAATAATAGGTATTTATGGGAAGTAACAACCCCTTATGACCATTAAAATATGATTTTTGGAATGGAAACCTAACTATTGGAATAATAAAATGACCTTTAAGAATATTAATCTTGCCATTAGAATAGTAACCTCACCCATGAAAGTATAAATAAAATTTAGGTTTCATATATATGATAATATGATATATTTATATCATGGAATAAGTAAATAAATATTTTAAAAATTATAAATTAAGTGTTTGTATTTTTTGTAAAACGTAAATGTTTATTTACAATTTTATAATTAATATAATGATTTAAAAGAAAATATATTTTTTGTAGATGAAAATTTATTTTTATAAAAAAAATTCTTAAATTAATATTTTGTTGTCTTAAAAATATAACCTAAATTTATTATATCTTAATAAACTTTTCAAAGTGTCATAAAATCATTTATAATATTAAAGTATGTATTTTTCAAATAAATGATTATTTTAATTAAAATTTTAATTTTTGATAATTAGAAATTATTTTCAAAAAATGGGGTAAATTTTTTAAATTTCAACTTTAGGAAATGTGTTTCATGAGTTTTGGTATTTTTCTAAAATAGTTAATTTTTGTGAATAGTAAACTGACAATTTATAATATTTAAAACAATAAGATAATACATGAATTTTTGAGTCATTTGGATCATTTATGATTTATGTTCCCATTATCTTGAACTAGAATTCTCTAGTTACTATATTTCGTAATGGGAATCAACAAAATTTATTGCCTTGATCTAAAATAGTAAAACAAATGAATAAAGTAATAAAAAACACCCTTCTCCTACCACTATAAATACTACTCATCACCGCCCCTTTTCCACAGATATAAAAAACCTTTAATATCGAATAAATTATTCCCAATTCTATTAAAAATAATCATCCTCATGTCCAGGAGCTTCTGATCTCAAAAAAAATCAAACCTGGGTTCCCTAAGGAGGTTCTCTAGGAGACGGTATTCAAGAGGTAAAATCCTCCACATTTCTCTTTTAAATTATTTCTTTATTATACCACTTCCTTTAATCCACCATAAAAATATATATTATAATTATATATATATATACATGAATTTAATTTTTTTAATTAAATATCAATCATAAAATCTATTCTCCTCTCCTTTTATTCTAAAAATGAAAACATCATCTCTGAGTTTTCGATTCACCACCTTCATGGATGACCAAATTTCAATTTCCATTACCGCCTTCAAGGATGGTCATAAAAGAATTTTGATGGTTAAAACAGATTGAAAAATGTATATTATAATTTTGTTTCATGTTATATTACAAATATATTTATATATATATATATATAATAATAACTAAACAAAATTGTTTCTTGATGATCAAAAAACTGCCAGAATAAATTAAACTTTTATCATTACAATTTTATCAACTGGAAAAATCGTCATATCATAAAACTAAATGATATATGGGAACATTTAATGTTATGGATGTATATTAACACCATTTAATTCCACTTTTAGAGTTTTTTCATTGGAAAATAAGTCTAATAATTATATTAAAGGGAACTGGCCTTAAAACAATGAAACAAACATTCTCAGAACAATGATATTATAAATTATAACTCATTGAAATTTACATAAATATATTTAACAATGTTATAATAAATAAATTATATGTTAAATATCTTCTAAATAAAATTATTAGTGAATCTAATTAGATTATATAGGACATAAAGTTCATGTTTAGAACACATTTTGACATAAGATAAGGGATCTCTCTGAACCTCCATTTTTCCTTCAGGTTACACATTCTATATCATTAACCCAATATAATTTTTCATTCATCTTATATTATATTCATATATTTTATTTATATATTCCAAAAAAAAATTATATATCTCAAATCATCTTTTTTTTATGGGGAAATACATATTTTAAAATGTTCCCTTCTAGGTTCTTCCTGATAAGCATGTCTAATAAAAGAGAATTTATTCGTTTATTACCCATTCACAAGAACAATACATAAACTATTTTAAACAAAAATTATATTTATTAAACCCATTATTTTATCCTCAAAAACAATATTGGTTAATTTATAGTTTTATAATTTTTTTTGATTTTTCAACCTTAAAGACTCATTAATATTTCCCCTAAAACCGCACTAAAGTTACTCATTTCAAAAGTATCTTAAACACTCTATTTACATTTATTCACTTAATAAGGACATAATTTATCATTATATATACATCATAAAATTATTCATTACCAATTATAATTTAAATACACTCTCTTTTGTATTCCATTTTCATATAGCCTTTGTTTTTTCCTTATGAATTTATTATGATACCCATTTATTTAAATGGGCAAACCTTATGTGTATTCCTTATGTTTGATTCTTCATGTGTCACACATATGCCTGAACAAGTTAGGATGGGTGTTCCAACATAGAACTATAATTCATTGGGTAATTTTAGTCTAATTATATATCATGTATAGGATTAGGGAGTAAACCTAAACCATTATGGGAATGTGTCCACCATGTGATGCAGTCATGACAGTTAGCCTCAACTCATATTTATGTTATGAAATATGTTTATTTCACATTACTATGTTTCCATGATCACATTATCCATTGTTATATATGTTATGCTTCTATATGTTTATCCGTGTTCCATGCCTTTTTATATCATCATTTTATACCTTCTAACTCATTTTTTATAATTTATTCCTATGTTTATTACCTTGCGATGATTTTTATGTCTTCGCTTCTGTCTTTGAATTAGATAGGTTATCCTATGAAGACATAGGAACTCAATGGAATTTAGGTGATCATTATAGAAAACTAGTATGAAAATGTATTATTTTAATTCCATGTTATCAAATTTGTGTACCTAGTCTTCCAAAGACACTAGATTTTATGATCCTCGGTTTTTATTTGATTGTTAATTATGCTTAATTTTTTTAATAATTTATGTAAAAGAATAGGGTATCTATAGTTGGTATTGGATAAAGATATCTTTTTTTTTTCTGGATATTATGACTATAAAATTTTATTAAGAACCCTAAGATTATTTATATCACCATGGATACCCCATATTGAATTTTAGGGAATCACAAGATATGATATACTTTTCATTTATAATATTAACCTTTAATTTTCAAGGATTCTTTTTTATATTATTTTTATCTAAGTATTCAAGACCCATAAATTGTAGTTTCTTTTTATTAGTTAATGGTGGGAAATAGAAGAACCTGTTCCAATAGTCAATGTTATAGGAAATGGGATCATATCCCCTATGAGATTCCAAATCTTATGGGAATAGGATTCCATAACATCATGATAGTACTGGATCAACTAGATCGTGTTATGAATAATGACATGAATTGTGTAGATTTCCCTCCTTATCCTAATAAATAGAATTTTGTGGTCAAAACCATTATGCAACAAATTCCTCCTATATTTAGTGTATATTTGTATCCCATATCATAGAAAAATTGATTAACTCCATTGAGAATATATTATATATCCTCCAGTACACATAAGATGAGAATTTTGTGTTGGTGGTATATCGTTTTGATAGGTAAATTGATCAGTGCTGGACACTGGTCAAAAAACTAAAAGTCTTGGGAGGAAATTTAGTCCATGTAATGGGATGCATTCATGAAAAAAAATCCATTTTTACCTTAACTCTTTGACTTAATATGGAGAGAGAGTTCCTAAATCTACAGAAAAAGGATGATGATTCTATCATGTGTACAAGGAAAACATTACAAGGATTTCAAAATTGGCCTCTGATATTTTCATTTACAATAAAATTAATCTGTATATCTTTTTTATAGGAATAAATCCATGTATATGAAAAAACATTGCAATTCGATACATTTACATCTTTAAGGAGAATGTATGTTATTCCCTTAGGGTTGAGATAGATATCGAAGACTCCTAGTGGCCTCATGGTCCCGGAGATAAAAAGAGGGAAATTTAATTTAATATGGGGGAACAATAGATAAATCCTATAATGGAAAGAAAACCTAACATCCCATGTGTCAAAAGTGTAGGAAGAAGCATCTTGGGAATTATCTAAATGGAACCAAAAGATTCTTCCATTATGTAAGAGAGGGGCAATGAGCTAATTATTTCTTAAGGAAAATAAAGAAACCAAAAAATGTGGAATAACACATGAAGTTTGAAATCAATAATCAGCCTATAGTGCAGTGTTTCAAATATAAGGAACATGTGACTTAGGATAGCCAATTCCGTAAACCAAAGGTTGTCAGGGAAAATCTGCAAAGAACAACCTCCAAGGAAAAAAAGGACATATTGTATCACTACTTATAATGTGGATCCCAAAAATGATGTGGTGAAAAGTATATTTGTTATTAATTCAACAATAAAAAAATGTATTATTAATTATGTTTCTAATAATTCATTAATATCTTGAATGGTTATTAGAACTATTCGAACACCTACTCAAAATATGACGGTTGTGTTATTTGTTAGAACATTAAATGAGAAAATTACTACATCAAAAGTTTATAATTCCTCCCCAATCAATGTTCATGGACTAATCCTGTTAGAAAATATTTTTTTACATATTTTGGTGGAGTTTGAAACAATATTGGGCATAGATTGTCTATCTTTATATAAATACAACATCAACTATTTGGAAATGGATATCACTCCTCACATCCCAAGGCGTCATGCAATTCTTTACAAGTATAAGGATTATGATGAATATACATTAGAATTATCATCTAAATTTTGGATTTTATTTTCCCCATGAATATTGATAACTAGCTTAAATAATTAAGAAAAAGGAAAAGATCATTCTCTATTACATGCTCATTGTGAGTGACTACACTGATTTCTTCCCCAAAGATTTCACAGTCTTCCTCCTCATCGAGATGTTGAGTTCTCAATTGTTATTATACATGGATCTATTCCCATATCAAAGAAACATTATAGAGAAACCACCATTGAGTTTGAAGAACTAATGAAACAGTTACAAGATAATCTATATAAGGGTTTCATATGCTTAAGTACTTCCCTATGGGGTGCTCCCATCCTCTTTTTCAAGAAAAAGGATGGATCATTGCACCACTACATTGATTATCAAGAGATTAATAAAAAACTATGAAGAACAAGTATCCCATTCCATGTATGGATGAGTTTTTCAATAAACTACATGGAGAAAAGTATTTATATAAGTTGGTACTACATTATGGATATCACAAATTGAAGGTGGGGAAGGAAGATATTCCCAAGAATAACTTTCAAACAAGTTGTGGACACTATGAGACCATAATGATTTCATTCAGACTTAATAATTATCTTACAATTTTTATGTACATAATGAGTAGAATCTTTAGATATTACCTTGAAAATTTTCTAGTAGTCTTTATATATGATATTCTGACATACTCCAATAGCAAGGAGGAACGTGATGAGCATTTGAATAATGAGCTGAAGAATTCATGGAGGTAAAATTTATATGAAATGTATATAAAATGTGAGTTCTATATGGAGGATTTATTATTCTTGGGGAATGATATCCCTAGTAAAGGAATATATATAGACCCTTCTATGATAATGGAAATTCAGAAGTCTCATATACCATCATTTTTAATAGATATCTGTAGTTTCCTTAGTCCAGATGAGTATTACTGACTATTTTTGAGGAACTTATATTGATCATCAAACCCATAAACAATGATTACACATAACAGTGTAATGTATTTTTATAATACTGAATGAAAATACCACAATAAGGAGTTGAAAAAGAGGCTTATCACTACACAAGTACTTACACTATCGACCTGTGGGGAACTCTTTGTGGATACAACAATGGTACAATGAAAAAAATAGGATGTTTACTTATATAAAACAATAAAGTGATTAGCTATGACTCATGTGATTTATTTTTGATGAGTAAAATAATATCATGCATGATATGGAGTTAGTAGTTTTTATCTTTGTGTTGAAAATCTAGCCACATTATCTCTATAGAGAGGAGTGTGAGATATATACTTATAATAAGTGTATAAAATATATATTCACATAGAAGGTGCTTAATATGTTCCAAAAAATAGCTTTATATCTCACTAGGGATTATAAATTCTCAATCCACTACCATCCCTGTAAAAAAGTAAATTAGAATATTCTCTAAGTATAAATGATCTTTAATAATTATCATTGACGAGAATTGATAATGATATAATCTTATTAGAATCTCAACAAGTGGACATGGTAATCAAAAAGTAAGGTAAATCATCATTCTTTTTTATAAATGATTTCTTAACCATACATTATTTAAAAAATAATGGATGCACAAATAAATTATGTGTAACATCAAGAAAAGGTGGAAGATATAAGAAATGGTAAATGCCCAGAGTTCAAAATTTATGAGGAAGGAGTAATAATATATGGGACATGGCTATATGTACAACCCAATGCAGAGATAAAGATGGAGATTCTGAGTGATTAACTTAGATAAAACTTCTCTATTCACCAAGGGAGCACATATTTGTATTAAGATCATTGAGAGCACTATTGCTGGGACAATATGAAAAATAAGATCATTGAATGTACATCAAAGTTCCTGGTATGTCAGAAAGTAAAGGATAAAAGGGAATGTTTTAATGGGATGATGCGACCATTATCCATAACAACATGGAAATAAGAAAACATAACCATGGAATTTGTCACTGTACTTCTAATGAAATCTAGAGGACATAATTATATATGGGTCACTATGGATCATCTTATAAAGATAATTATATTTATTTAAATTCAAGAGGACTTCTCACTTAGTCAAATTGCACAGATATACATCAAATAGGTGGTGTGTCTGTGTGGAGTACTTTTATCATTTCTATTTGATTATTTTTTTAGATTTACCTCCAAGTTATAGGAAAGTCTCCAAAATACCCTAAAAATTGAGTTAAATATCAGTATGACTTGTCATCCTGAAACTGATGTCCAATTTTAGTGTACTATTCAAGGATAGGAATAAATTTTGAGAGAATGTCCTATAGAATTCAAAGGAGGTTAGGAAAAACATATTACTCTATTCAATTTCTCTTACAATAATAGTTTCCACTAAATCATATAAATGGTTCCATATGAATCCCTTTATGGAAAAAGGTGAAAACACGGACATGGTGGGATGAAGTTGGTGAACATAAGATTATGGGACATGAAATGGTCAAATAAATGATATAAAAGGTGAAAACCATTCAGCAACACCTCAGGTAGGCCCAATGTCGACATAAAATCTATGCATATGATCATCTATGTGATATAGATTTTGAGGTTGGATACATGGTATTCCTCCACATATCTCCATGGATGAGGGTTATGAGATTTGGGAAGAAAATAAAGCTATTTCCTAGGTACATTAGCCCCTTAGAGATTCTTGATCATGTTGGAGCTGTGGAATATCACCTATAACTTCCACCAAATGTTTTGCAACTGTATGTTGTATTCAACATATAACTCTTGAGGAAGTTCATACCAATTCCCACAAATGTACTGAATCTAAAGGTGGTATAGCTAGAAAATGATCTCTCTTATGAGGAGCTACTGGTGATGATCTTGGACCGTAAAGATAAAGCTCTATGAAACAATAAATCTCAGTTCATCAAATTACTATGGAGGAACCATAAATATGATGAGAAAAAATGGGAAATAGAGGAAGAGATAAAGGATAAATACCCTAACCTTCAATCACCTTAGTATGTAATACGAAATTTCAAGGGTGAAATTTCATAATGGGGGAAGAATGTAATGATCCATAATTTTATCAATGTATTTTTCTCTTTTTATAATTATGAAATAAAGTATAAAGATGAAAAATTACATAGAGAAACTAAAATATATTGCTCTAATGAATAAATAAATCTACATTAATAAAAAAACTAATAATAATTCCAAATGTTATAGTGGGACAATAATTATAAAATAAATTATTAATAATAGGAAAATTTGGTTTTTTTAGTCCACTAGAATTACCATACACAAGAAAAAGATGTTGATATAAAACATAATGTTAATAATAAAATATTAATTTAAAATAGTAATGTATATATATCCTTGGGAAAAAATTGAAGTGACTGATGAATGGAAGAATAGCTACTTATAGGAAGTAGTAAACCCTTATGACTATTAGAAATCTGACTGGTGGAATAGTAACATGACCGTTGGAATATTAATATGGACATTAGGAATAATAATCTATCCATTATAATATTAAACATTCCAATGAATGTATAAATATAATTTAGGTATTTTATAAATGAAATTTTGAGATTTTTATATCATAGAATATGTAAATAAATATTTTAAAAATGATAAATTTAGTGTCGATATTTTTTTGACATGAAAATTTTTATTTATAATTGGATACCTAATATAATGAATTAAAAGAAAATTTATATTCATAAAATAGATTTATAAATTAATATTTTATTTTCTTATAATTATAATATAACGTTATGACACCTTAATTATCTTTTCAAAGTGTCATAAAATCAGTTATAATATTAAAATTATATTTTTTCGAATAAATGATTATTTTAATAAAAAATAAAAATTACTTTAATTAGAAACTATATTTATAAAATTATGTCCATTTTTTGAAGTCTACCTGTGTAAAAATGGTTGGGGTGATTTTTTTTCTAAAATAGTTAAATTTTCAGTGAATAGTGAAATATGGTAATTTACAGTACTTAACGTTATAAGCTAATATATGATTTTTTGTGTCATGTTTGAGTCATGGATGATATATGTTACCTTTATCTTGAACAAAAATTCTTTATTTACAATATTTATTCATGTGAATCAACTCCATTTACAGTCTTGGGCCAAAATAGTAATCAAAATGAATAAAATAATAAAAAATACCCCTCTCCTCCCACTATAAACACCACCCTCACCACACCTTCTCCTCAAGCCTCTAAAGACTTAAATATTGTCTAAATTCTACCAAGTTACCTTCTTAATCCTCATACCCATTCCTTATATAATATGTTTTCCACAAATAACCAAATCCAAGTGCCTTAATAAGGTTCTTAAGGAGAAGATATTTAAGAGGTAAAATCCTCCACCTTAATCTTTTAAATTTGTTCTTTGTTTTACATCATCTTTTCCTCCACTATAAAAAGTTACATGATAACTCTAGTATAACATATATACTGGAGTGTTATTTTTTAATGGAATTTTCATAATAAATTCTCTTATATTCTTCTTTTATTATAAAAATTAAAACATTTTCTATGAGGTGTTGATTCACCGCCTTCATCGACGATGAGTTTTCATTTTACATTACCACCTTAAAAGATGGTCCAAAAAGAATTATATTGATTAAAATAGATTTTAAAATGTATATAATAAAATTTTTCATGTTCTCAGTCTAATTTATATACATAATATTATATAATAAAATAAACAAGTTTGTGATGATCTAAACACCACCAAAATAAACTAGATGTTTATCATTAACATTTTTATCAAATGCATCATCCTCATATCAAAAAAATTATATATGGAAATATTTAAATTTATTTAAGTATATTAATACCATTTCATTTTATTTATGTAATTTTTCTTCTATTTAACATGAACTCCCATAATTATACTCAAGGGAACCGACTATAAAACCATGAAGAAAATACACCCGCAACAATGAAATTAAACATTATAACTCATTAAAATGATCATAAATGAAATTGATAAAATAATCATAAATAAAATATATGTTAAAGATGTTTTTAATTAAATTGTCAACAAATATAATTTTACTATCCAAGACATTAATGTTGGGAATGTATTTTTTCAATAATACTCTATAAATTATGATGATATTAATGCTAAAAAATAACCTTATTTGTCTTACTAATGATTTGATTTAAGTGTATTTTTGGGATTTAATATTCTTATTATTTATTATGAAATTAATTTCATGTTTTTAATTTGTTAAGAATTTTTATCTATGTGTTCAGGATGTATTTTTGAGTATTCTGGAAACATTTTTCCTACCCTACGTGGTTTAGTGTAACTTTTGGAATCCACCTTACGCTATGTACATGGCGTATGGATCATGAACCCTAGGTTAGTCTTCAACCTTAAACCGAAATAAGAATAGTAAGGTTTCCTAACACTACATTCAGATCATTAGGTATGTCAATCAACCGTACATTATCAGAAAACTATGGTAAAATAATCTTATGTTCGAAAGGAATCTTATGTTTGGAAAGAGAAGAGATTATGGTTAAAACCCCAACATAAGTAATCAACCTTATGTTCTAAAGAGAAACATATGGGTCATCAAAATTAATTTTACGATCAACCCTACATTTTCAACCTTACATTCAAAAGATGAATGCTACATAGTTGAAACCTATGTTCAGTATATTAACGCTTTGCTAAAAACCCTATGTTTGGCTTTTCATCGTCATATATTTATTTTCATGACATTTCCTGTAATTTTGGCAACTGATTTGACCATGTTACCAGTTATTTTAAAGCTCGTCTTCTATAGTTTTGAAGATCATTTTATTTGATTCAATGAACCGTATTTAATGTAGAAATTTAATCTTATTATTAAGGGAAGTTACGACTCCCCTGGTAAATTTAATTTTGAATTTCTACAGTTCATCAGGCATCTTTTGTGAATCTGGAATTTTCAAAAGCAAGTTTATTATTATATATTTCATTGAGTTTTTATGAAAATAAAATTGATAGGGAGGAATATTAAATTATTAGTTATTCTTTTTGGTGATCATATACACACTTTTATATAAAATGAACGAATCGTGAAGAATACTACACATTGGATATATACATGGTCAATCCTATAAGTTTTTTACTACCCTATTTTTGTTGCTATTCTTAAAATAGAAGATCTCTTGTGCAACTGGATCTCTTCAAAATTATTCCATCTTGAAGATTGTATTTATGAAGAAGAATATTCATCTACTGTCAGGTACATGCTACTACAACTATGATGATCAATTTGTTTCAACAAATAAAATCTATTTTTGAATTATTTTAGTTTTGACTACACGTACTTATTTGAAGTGGAGTGTCAGCTTCTCGATCTAATATGTGGATTTTAGGTTCTCTGTTTAGAACCAAAAGAATTTTTTTAGTATTAATTAGAATTTTATCAACTACATGCACTCAGTTTTTGAATTTTCAATCTTGTGAAAAGAGGACCAGACTAGTGAAGTTCACCAAGCTTGCAGACAGAGAATCTGGTGGAGTGAACTATAGGATATTTTTTCCCCTAACCACTGTAAAAAGACATGTCTTTTATTTTTGTTTATCCACTTATTATTTATTTATTATAATTAAAATACTTTATATCTATGTTAATATAAAGAGGGTGTTTAATTTCATAATTGTGTAAGTGTTTTGGAAAAGAAAAAATTCACCCCCCTCTAGTGTGTTTTTTATATTCCTACCTAACAAATGGTTTCAATGGAGAGATTTTGGATAAATCTATAGCAAGCTGAATTTTTATAGGTCTGTAAAAGGATAAAAATGGATGATCCCAATGAAGGGATGTACATGTTTTGTACTCCATATTTCAATGGTGAAATTTCTAAGTGCTGGAAATAAAGGATTATCATTTATTTTAAAAATCATGGATTTAGAGTTTATTCAAAAATTACAACTCCCTATAAGATTTTTGAGAAACCAAAAACTTGGGATATAAAAACTGAAGCTGAATATGACATGAAATCCAAATCTATGAATGAAATTATTTGAGGTCTTACACCAGATAAGTTCAATCAGGTCTCACAATGTCATACTACTTATGAAATGTGAAAACCCATTGAAATTTCCTATTAAGGAATAGATAATGTAAGAAAAATGAGGTATGAAACAACAAATCTAAAATTTGACACATTAAGGATGTTTGATGTAAAAATTATTACACAGATGAATGGAATTCTTGAAGAAATTATCATTAATATTACAGCCATAGGTGAACCTATCAAAAAATATGATGAAGCAATGAAAGTACCACTAGTGCAGAAAACGTTTTTCACATCACCATTTTTTACGTCATTTATATATAACCGACGTGATAATCTGTGATAAGTGGTTTTTTACATCGTTTATTTTATAACTGATATAAAAAATGCAGAGAGTAAAATTTTAACGTCGGTTATTTTAATAACGGATGTTAAAAATCCTGCGCATTCTTTTTTTACATCGGTTATAAATTAACAGACGTAAAAAAACAAAGCGCGGTGTTTTTTACGTTGGTTATCAAATAACTGATGTAAAAAACAAGGTATCTAAATTTTTTTTACGTCGGTTATAAAATATCCCACGTAAAAAAATCAGCATTTGAGGCCATTTTGACATCAGTTATTTGATAACTGACGTAACAACCCAACCCGCGGAATTTTTTACGTCGGTTATATTATAACCGATGTAAAAAACTGTGATTTCTAATGTATTTTTTACGCCGGTTATTCTATAACCGATGTAAAAAAATCCGTATCTAATACATTTATAACTTTGTTTATTATAATAACCGACATTATAAATGTCATAAAAACAGTTTATAACGTCGGTTATTAAATAAACAACGTTATAAAACATTTAAAAAATTAACACGCCCCATGAATTGTCATTTATGATTTTTCGACCGATAATTCGGCGACTCGTCTCTCTCGCATGGAAAACCCTAATCCACTCTTCGATATCATTGCATTAAACTCATTTTTCCATCATCATATATCATCTTTACTATACTTGGATCTATTATCTCAACTCACAAGACTCAGGTAAGCCTCCCACGACTTTATTTCTTTCATTTTTTCCCCGAATAGTCTATATTTACGTTTTGCGATTTTTTTGTTTAAAATAGGTAATATTATTTGATTCCGAACCCTCTTACCTCGTTTTTCCATCAATATATTATTTATTATCCCCAGATCTATTATATCGACTCACAATATTCACGTAAGCCTCACCTACTTCTATTTAGTTTGTTTTTGTTTTGTGAATGCCCAACATTGATGGTAAATTTTGTTGTCATTGACAACTAATGATCTCATTAACCTATATTACTGCAATTTATATGTAAACCATTATGATACACACATTTTGTGTACCATTGTGATTTATTTTATAATTATATATGGTTTTTCATGGTGGAATGTTTGTTTTGCATCCTTGGTTGTTTATATTTTGGGTATCACTTTTTCGTTGTTCCATAATCTATTTATATCACTTATTTTTGTGGACTATTATAAGTCTTCATATTCTATTAAAACCATATTCATTGCAAAATAGAGCATTTTAGACTAGTAGGAGATACAATTCATGGTTCTCATTTTGAAAAATGGAATGATACCAAAACTAGTAGTTTGAGGTTAAAATCTCTATATATGCTAAAACTAGTAGATTGAGGTTAAAATCCCATGGTTCTGGGGGGCTGTCAAGAGGGTTGGTGGCTTTCCAGGGGGTTGGTGGCTGTCCAGGGTGTCCATAGAGTGGGGAGGGGGCCCAAGGGGGTGGGGCTTTCGAAGGGGGTGCAGGCTGTTTTAGGGGGTGGGGGTCTGTCTAGAGGGTTTGGGGGGTTGTCAGGGGTGGGGGCAGTCTAGAGGGTTAGGGGGTGTCCAGGGGGGTGTCTAAGGGGGTAGGGGTGGGGGTGGTTTCCAGGAGGGGTAGGGGTGCTGTCTAGAGGGGTGGGGGGATTTCCAGAGGGTGGGTGGGATGTCCATAGTGTTGGGGGTGTCCAGGGGGGTGTCCAAGGGGGTGGGGGTGGGGGTGGTGTCAAAGAGGGGTGGGGTGCTGTCTAGAGGGGTGGGGGCTGTCCAGGGGGTGGGGGTTGTCCAGAGGGTTGGGGTGTCCTGTGGGTGTCCAAGGGGGTGGGTGGGGGCTGTCTAAGGGGGTGGGGGCCTATCCAGAGGGTTTGGGGGGTTGTCCGCAGGGGGGGGGGGGGGCTGTCTAGAGGGTTGACGGTGTATAGGGGGGTGTCAAAGGGGGTGGGGGTGGGGGTGCTATCCAGGAGGGGTGGGGGTGTTGTCTAGAAGGGTGGGGGATGTCCAGGGGGTGGGTGGGGGGGGGGGGTTGTCCAGAGGGTTAGGGGGTGTCAAAGGGGGTAGGGGGTGGTGTCCAGGAGGGGTGGGGGGGGGGGGCTGTCCAGAGGGTTTGGGGGGGGGGGGTCCAGGGGGTGTTCAAGGGGGTAGGGGGTGTGAGGTGGTGTGCAGGAGTGGTGGGGTGTCTAGAGGGGTCAGGGGCTGTCCGGGGGGGGGGGGTGTCCAGAGGTTTGGGGGTGTCCGGGGGTGTGTCCAAGGGGGTGGGGGGGGGGGGGGGCTGTCCAAGGGGGTGGGGGCCTGTCCAGAGGGTTAGGGTGGTTGTCTAGGGGGTGGGGGGGGGGGCTGTCCAGAGGGTGGGGGTGTCCAAGGGGGTGTGGGTGGTGTCTAGGAGGGGTAGGGGGTGCTGTTTAGAGGGGTTGGGGCTATCCGGGGGGGGGGGGGGGGGGGCTGTCTAGAGGGTTGGGGGTGTCCAGGGGGGTGTCCAAGGGGGTAGGGGTTGGGGGTGGTGTCCAAGAGGGGTGGGGGTGGTGTCTTGAGGGGTGGGGGATGTCCATGGGGGTTGTCTAAGGGGGTAGGGGTGTGGGGTGGTTTCCAGGAGGGGTGGGGGTGCTGTCTAGAGAGGTGGGGGCTGTCTAGTGGGTGGGGGTGTCTAGGAGGGGGGGGGGGTTTCCAAGGGTGTGGTGGTGTCCATAGGGTGTCCAAGGGGTGGGGGTGGTGTCCAGGGGGTGGGGGGCTATCCAAGGGGGTGGTGGTGTCTAGGGGGTGTCCATGGGGGTGGGGGATAAGTGTCATTTGGGATTAAATACTGCATCGTGGTTTCTGAGATTATGACATGATGATTGTGTCGTGATGATTGGCTTTACATTGTGATTTTCTCCATCAGAGTTTTTATTTTAAATTTGATTTGATTCTCAGGTTTACTCCATTTTCTCGAATTTTCTATTAACCATTGTAGGCCCCATGGGTTTATTTGATTCAATGGAATTTAAAACTGTTATATCTAACTATATTTTGTTTTTAAAATAATATTCAAGCATATTTTTTTAAATACGCATAGATTTGTTTTATATTTCAAAATTGTTTTACATTCATATTATGATTTTTTCATATAAAAATATATTTGTCTTATCTTAAAAATATATATAATTTTATATTTTTTATAGGTAATAATGAGTCGAAGTTGGATTACGGCACATCAAATGAGAAATGAATATGAGGAAGGTATTGATGCCTTTTTGGAATTTTCTAAACGAAATGTTCGATGTAGTGACATTTTTTTTCTGTCCATGCATGAAATGTTTGAATATGAAGATGTTGAAAAGTAGAGAGATAAAAGATCATCTAATTTGTCGTGGTTTTAATCTGAGTTACAGCCCTTGGATTTGGCATGGTGAAACTGGACAGAATGTTACTGATGATGATGATTCGAAAAATGGTAACTCTGATGGAATTGAAGAAATGATTCATGGTATTGTAGAAGAACAAATTGAGATAGAACCGACAGTTGCGCCTCTATAGGGTGATGCTGAAAAACCATTACATCCTGGTTGTACAGATTTTGTGGTTTTGTCGACGTTGTTAAGATTGATTAACCTGATGGTGAAACATGGATGGAGTGACATAAGTTTTACAGAGCTGCTATAATTGATGAAATACATTCTTCCAAAAGATAACGATCTTCCAGAGTCACATTATAAGGACAAGAAAATATTATGTCCGATGGGATTGGGATACAATAAAATACATTCCTATCCGAATGACTGCATTATATATAGGAAGGAATATGAATTTCATTCATAATGTCCTAAATGTGGGACATCACGGTATAAGGTGAAAGAAAAATCACAGGCTGATGTAGATATTACAAAGATCCCTTCAAAGGTATTTTAGTATCTTCCTATAATTCATCTTTTCAAACGTTTATTTGCTAATTCACATGATGCAAAAAGGTTAAGATGACATGATGATGAGCGGGTATACAATGGAAAAATATGTCATCCAGCTGATTTTCCACAATGGAAGAAAATTGATGAGCAGTATTCTACATTTGGAAATGAAATTTGAAATCTCAGACTAGGGTTGTGCACAGATGAAATGAATCCATACCAAACCTTCAATAGCACACATAGTTCATGGCCTTTTTATTGGTAATTTACAACCTCTCTCCTGATGTTTTTATGAAGCGCAAATATGTCATGTTGAGTATAATGATCTCTGGTGCAAAGCAACCTGACAATGATATTGATGTTTACTTGTCACCATTGATTGATGATTTGAAACTATTATAGGCTGATGGTATTAGGGTGTATGATTCTTATAAAATGGAATATTTTCAACTGCATGCAGTGATTCTGTTCACTATAAATGACTTCCCATCCTATGGAAATTTGACTGGATACAGTGTTAAAGGGCATAAATCATGTCCAATTTGTGAAAAATAGACGTCATATTGTCAATTGCATCATGGGAGGAAAACAATGTACATTGTTCATCGAAAGTTTTTGCCTGTGGATCACCCTTATAGAAGACTAAAAAAGGCATTCAATGGCTCACAAGAATTTGATACTGCTCCAAAACCTTTATCCCCTGATCTGTATTTTGAGAGGGTGAAAAACCTTGATGTGAAATTGGGAAAGACACAGAAATCTGGTAATGATAGACATATTTGGAAGAAAAGGTCAATATTTTTTGAGCTACCATACTAGAGGTATCATTAATTTAAACATAATATTTATGTCATGCACGTGGAGAATAATATCTGTGATTGGTTGATTGGAACATTGTTAGATATTAAAGGAAAGACGAAAGATGGGTTGAATGCAAGATTAGACTTACTATCAGTGGGAATACGTTTTGAGTTAGCTCCCAATTCTAAAGGAAGACGAAAATTTCTTCCCCCGACTTGTCATACATTATCAAAGAGGGAGAAAATTATCTTTTTTCAGTGTCTTCATGATATCAAAGTGCCTCAAGGTTATTCTTCAAATGTAAAAAATTTTGTCTCATTGAAGGACTTGAAGTTGAGAGGTATGAAATCACATGATTGTCACATCATGATGCAACACATTCTACCAGTTGAATTGCGTGGAATATTGCCCATCTGTGTCAGAAAGACTATAATGAAGTTGTGTTATTTTTTTAATTAAATTTTTAACAAGGCGATTGATGTGAATGCTTTGAACATTTTGGAAAAGGATGCAATTTTTATACTTTGTCAATTAGAAATATATTTTCCTCCAACTTTTTTTGATATAATTGTGTATTTAATGATTCATCTGGTTCAAGAAATAATGCTTTATGGACCTGTATATCTTCGTTGGATGTATCCTTTTGAAAGGTATATGAAAATATTAAAGGGGTATGTTAAGAATCCATATCAACCTGAGGCCTCCATTATTGAAAAGTATATTTCTGAGGAGGTAGCAGAGTTTTGTACGAGCTACTTGGTTGCGGTGAAACACATAGGTTTGCCTCCATCTCGCCATGATCAAGTTAATAATGAAGGAAAGGGGATTCATGGCTTGAAATTCAAATCATTATCAGCTGAACAGATGAAGAAGTTAGAATCATACATCTTGAATAACATAGCTGATGCTCAACCGTATATCACATTGCATATTAATGAGTTGAAATAATGTCATCCAAAGAAGAATGAAATGTGTATTTTGAATGAGCACAACAAAACTTCATTATCATGGTTTAAAAAGACCTTGCTTGGTAGATCAGATGTATCATAGACATTAAAATGGATAGTGGGTAGTCCTTGTTTAAATGTGATAACATAGTCGGGTTATGACATTAATGGCTATACATTTCATATGAAAGCTCAGGACAATAGATGTGCAGTTCAAAAAAGTGGTGTATTGGTGTTTGCAGAAGCAATGCATTTTTCGAGTGCTAAGGATGAAAACCCAATTTCTGCATCAAGTGCATATTATGGAGTGATTGAAGACATATGGGAGGTTGATTACTTTAAAATTAAAGTTCCTATTTTTAACAGTAAATGGTTTATCGGTAACAACAGTGTCAGAAACAATGAATTTGGAATGACACTTGTTAATCCGAATAGATTGGAAGACACACCTGATTATTTTATAATGGAAACACATGAAAAACAAATTTTCTATGTAGTATATCAATCATATATGCAGTGGGCTATTGTTTTACAAGGGAAAAAAATATATTGGTGACGATGAACTTGATAAAGATTCTAATTTATGTGAGATCCCTACTTCCATGGAAAGATTAACAGAACATAATGATGAGAATGTTGAATACATGGTTTGTGCCATAAGGAATGATCACGACGAAGGAATTTGGGAAAATAATCCACTTGAACATTCCTAAAATTATAGGTAACATATTTTTATTTCTTGTTTACATTTATTTTTTTCATAAAATGTTAGATATTGTAAGTTTTTTCTTTATTAAAACATGTATTAAAACAAAATAAGTATAAGTTTTTGATTGTTTTAAGTTTGTTTAGTTTACATTATCATGTTTACCATTACATGAATTATATATCTATTATTTTTTATCAGTGACAATTACTTTACCATGTTTACCATGTTTACCATGTTTACCATGTTTACCATCTTGACCATATTTACCATATTTACCATTTTTTAGCATGCTTACCATATTAACAATGTTTACTATTACGTAACTTAGTACACTTTTATTTTTTTTGATTACACTAGTATTAAAATATTTGAATTTGTATATTTGTGAACTAATGTTTGTTTTTTTGATTTGAAGGATAATGACAGATCATTCAGTTGATCAACCACATGATTCTAGAGATGAGCATATTGGACATACCTCTGGGGAGGAACATTCACATGCTCCTCTTGATGTTCCCCAATCTTCCTCATGTGCTCCTATTATGAAAAAGAGTTCAAAGGTTGGTAAATGTGGGTGAACATGTTTACCAAAATTAGCACTTGCTCGTACGCAGGATCATAGGATACTCGTTGAGTTTGATGATTATGATATTCCTAGAAGTCCAAATGAAAAATATTTTAAATGTTTTGTATTAACTCAGGCTAAGAGAAAAGTAAGCATTCTGTATGATGACTTTAGAATTGTGGATAAAGTGATAATATCTCAATTATGGGAGACATTTTTGGTAAGATATTTTGCTATTATTTGACTATTCTTTAAATTTTTCTAGTATATATAATATGTTTAACCTATTCTTTATTATTTGACATTTGATATTCCTGACACTGGAAGAGTCTGGAAGAAATGCTTATCATTGGTTTCCAGGAGATGGAGGGATTTGAAATCAACCTTCTCATCTGATTTCATTTATGGTCATACGAGTCATGAAAATCCATGTCGTATATATCATTTTATAGATGAAGACACATAGAGACATGTTTTTGAAAGTATAAGAAAAGAGAAATTTTTGGTAAGGTCAATGTAAAATTTTATAATATTTCTTATATAAATGATCTTATTAATGTTTTGTTAATGATTTCTTATTCTTAATTTACAGAAAACAAGGAAATCTCATCAGGAGATCCAATCTAAAAATGTATTCCCTCATAGTTTATCTCTGGGAGGGTATGCATTTTTGGAAGAAAAAATGATGGCTAAAATATTTCAACAACTAAGAGCTGAGTCTTCATGCTCTTGAAAGGTGGACCCTCCATCCCCTCCATCTAGATATGAAAAATGGAAGACAACTCGGATGGGAAAAAATAGAAATATCTTTCGGAAGAATTTAGAATCTTAGCTGAGAGGATTGTAAGATATCTATTTTCTTTATTTAAGTTAACTATTTTCTTCATATAATTTCAATCATTATAGAAATGTTAAATTAATTAATACAAGACTCTCTTGAGGAGAAGATTTCACAGGGGGTATTTACAGCTACTGGGAGGCAAGATATTTTATCTGTAGCATTGGGAAAGCCTAAACATCCTGGTCATGTATGAGGATATATGGAAAGTGTATCGGTAAGAAAAGTGTTGTCACGTTCTTCAACTTCTAACGTTGAGGGGGTTTATAAAAAAATAGAATCCTTGGAGGCTAAATTTCATAATATTAATTCGATGATGGAGGAAAATATTAGAGCGTCGATACTGTCTATGTTTGCAGACATGGAAAGACAATTTCAGACTACAACTCTCACTCCTCCACCTCCCCTTGCAGACCCCATTATTTATCCTCCACCTCCACCAGAATCTCTCACTCCCCCACCTCAGCCTGCAGACCCCATTTTTTATCCTACTTTTCCACTGCATCTTACTACTTATTGCGAGTTGTATGTTGATGATCCTCAACATCATATAGTTTCATATGGGTTGGTATATTGTATATAAGATACAGTTCATCATCAAAAATTAGAGGTAGAGAATCATAGGGTCACTATACAAGATATTATAGATTGATCAGCTCGAGTACCATTACCTACAGATGAGGTGACAGCAGTTGGACATAGTATCAGTCATTTTTTAATTTCTCCATCCAGACTTATTCGACTCATTACCATAGAGGTATGAATGTTATATATTTTCTTTTATTTTTTTTAATAAAGTTGTTTTATCATTTGAAAACTAATATATTTTTCTATTTATTTTTATAGGAATACTTCAAAGGTAAAGAAAGACTATATAGACAACAACAAAGACAAATGGCTATGACATCAAATACAGATTCTAATAGTCTTGAAAAATTGTCAAGATATTCAAATTTTTTGGTGGGTCATTATGAGTTTCCAAAGGAATCTCATGTTTGTGGATGTGCAATAACTGTGGGGATTATGAAAACTGATATCATGGAGCTTGTTACTGGAGATAAGTTGGGCATCAACGTGGTGCAAATTTTTTCCATGTAAGTCTTAACTCCTTTTCCCTGTATTATATTTATTAAAAATGTATACTTATGTCTATTTTGTATTAGGAATCTTTATAAAATTTGTGAGAGGAATGAGCTGACAGATGTATATGGATTCATGGATCCATAATTGATTTCCCCTGAAGCATGTTCATTAGATGAGCAACAAAGAATTCATTATATTTCTGAAAGACTTGAATATAATATAGTCACACAATGTTGGATGATTCCTTTTTGTGAGAGGTATGAAACACATCTCTCTCAAAGAGTTCATTATCTTTTAACATAAAAAAACACTAACCTTAAATTTCATTTTATCAATGATCATTAGATATTAGGGGTTTTTTCCCAAGGGAGAAAACACTTTATTGGATATGCTCTTTCCATGATGATGGGCGGGAAAGTATTAAGAATATATTAGAAAAGTAAGTTTTAATTTCTCAATAGTTTTATATATTATAATGAATTTTAAATTTACCCTATTATAATTATTTTCTAACAGGGTATGGGTCTACTTTTGAAAAAACACAAAGAAAAGGAGTGAAAAGATCAAATATGTAAATGAGAAGGTAAATATCCATTTATAATTTGTACTTTTTTATTTATTACGTAAAAATAATATATTGAATTTACACTCATTCAAACATAATTTTCATGAAAAAAAAGGTGTCATCAAATGTAGATATTATATGTTAAGATTTTTGTATGAAATAATTACAACTGGAAGAGTTGTGAATTTTGACATGGTAATATTTCCCCTTAAAATTTTCCATAATATTTCAATTTGATTTATTAATTATACACGTTAACTACTATCCTTTTATTTTTTAGCTTTTTGATGACCCTCAACCCTATACTGCTGAAGACATCAAACACTTACAAGTGGAGTGGTCAAATTATTTTATAAGTTTGATTGAATTTTAGTTATTTCTAATGTAAAATGTAATTTTGAATATTGTCATTGTAATTGTGTATTTGGAAGTCATTTAGGTTGGATTTAGTTTTTTTTAAGTTGGCAGTGTAAGTTTTGAATGATAAATATGTGAATATTCAATTTTTCTCTACTTCTTGTTTTGGTCAACTTATGATGGTTTTTCTGGTATGGATTCTAGTCTGGGGGGGAGGGGTTCTAAGGGTGTGGGGGGTGTTCAGTGGGGTGTGGGTTGTCCAGGGGTCTGGGAGGGCTATCTGGTGGGGGGGGGGGTCTTGGGTGTCCATGGGAGTGGGGGGCGGTCAAGGGGGTGGGAGCATTTCAAGGAGGGTGGAAGGGCTGTCCAGGGGGTGTCCAGGGGTGTGGGGGTGTCATGTGGGGTGAGGGGGGTTTCCAGGGGTGGGGGCGCTATCAAGTGGTGGGTGGGGGGGGGGGGGTCTAGGGTGTCCATGGGGATGGGGGGAGGGCATTATAGGGGTGTGGTGGGGGCTGTCTAGTGGGTTGAGGGGGTTCTGGTCTGTTTTTGGAAACTTTTTGGTCTCTTCAAGGGTGTGGTGGGGCTATCCAGGGATGTGGGAGTGTTGTCCAGGGGGTGGTGGGGGTCAACAGAAGGGTGGGGGATGTCTAGGGGTTGGTGATGATGTCTAGGAATGTGGGGGGAGTGTCCAGGGGGTGGTGGGGGCAGTCTACTGGGGTGAGGGGGTTCTGGTTTGTTTTTGGTAACTTTTTGGTCTATTTCAGGGGTGTGGGAGGGTTGTCCAGGGGTGTGGGAGTGCTTTCCAGGTGGTGGGGGAATACATGAGGCTGGGTGAGTTGTCCAGGGGTGTTTGGGACTGTCAAGGGGGTCAGGGGGCAGTCCAGAGGTGTGGTGGGGGCTATCCAGTGGAGTGGGGGATGGTTGTCCAGGGTGTGGGGAGGTATACATGAGGGTGGGGGGTTTTCCTGGGGTGTTTGGGGTTGTCCAGGGGGTCGGGGGGCATCCCAGGGGTGTGGTGGGGGCTGTCAAGTGGGGTGAGGGGGTGCTGTTCAGGAGGGTGGGGGGTTGTCCCGGGGTGTTTGGGGCTGTCCAGGGGGTCGGGGGCAGTCCAGGGGTGTGGTGGGGGCTGTCAAGTGGGGTGACGGGGTGCTGGTCAAGGGGTGGTGGGAGGGTTGTCCAGTGGGGTAAGTTTTAAATGTTATCAATGTAAATGATTAATTTTTCTTTAGTTCTTGTTTTGATATAATTCTGTTTTTGTGGTACGAATTCTTGATTTAGTTTCTGGTTGTTTCTGGGGAGAGCATAGGAATTTATTCACTTTTTTTAAAAAAATTTGTCTTCCATGTCGGTTATTTTATAACCGACGTGATAAAGGAATTGGGAAGGGTTTATCACGTCGGTTTTTTGAATAACCGACATGATAAACACCTATGGAAGGGTTTATCACGTCGGTTATTAAATAAACGACGTGATAAAAGGCCTGGGACATGGTTTATCACGTCATTTATTAAATAACAGGCGTGTTAAATGGAATGGGAAATGTTTTATCACATCGGTTATTAGATAACCGACCTGATAAACCATTTCCCAGTCATTTTATCATGTTGTTTATTATATAACCGACGTGATAAACCATTTCTCAGGGGTTTATCACGTCAGTTATTAAATAACCGACATGATAAACATCCCCCGCATGGGTTTATCATGTTGGTTATTATATAACCGATGTGATAAACCCCCCTGGTTTATGACGACGGTTATATAATAACCTATGTTATAACCCCTAGTTTTTGCATGGAGGTTATTAATTAACCGATGTGATAAACACCGCGATGTTATGTTTTTTACGTCAGTTTTTAAATAAACGATGTAACAAACGTTATTTATAACGTCGTCCGTATTATCTTCATCTAAAAACAGACATAAAAAATGAAAAATAACCGATGTAAATAACGTTTTCTGTACTAGTGTACTAAGAGTAATACGTTTTAAATAGAATTTTATATCTACTATTATTCAAATATCATCACTGGTCAAAGATCGGACTATAAAATAACTAATTGGGACTTTGTTGGTGTATGAAGATGAAATGCAATATGAATCTTTAGATCATAAAATTATCATCAAAAAATATAATACATCTCTAAAAGTAACATCTAAGAAGAAAATAAAAAGAATAAATTAAGATGTAAGAAAAGAGAATAATTCTGATTCATATGATTCTGAAATGGAAGTAGATCGGTTAGATAGAAATTTTAGAAAGTTTTATAAGAAAATGGAGGATTAAAGAATCCCATAAAAAGGATGATAAAGACTCAAGAGAATTCATATGATATGAATGTAATAAATTAGGTAATATAATACCTAATTTTACTCAGCTAAAAAGTGACAAGATAAAGATAGAAAATAAATATCATAAAAATGATAATTATGAACATAAACGTAAAAGAGCAATGAATGAAACATTGAGTGTTTATGAAGAATCCAGTTTCTCATCAAAATATGATTCAGAAAAGGAAGAATCAAGTCTGAAAGTAAATATGTGCTTCGTGGCTGAAGAAGATAAGGTACAAACCTATTATTTCTCTAATTCCGATTCTTATTCTAGTTGTTCAAATGATAAATTGGCTACTTATTTCATAATTCTAGAAAAAAAAATATGGATCCTTATTAATGAAGTATAAATATTTAATGAATATTCACAATACTATTTTAGGAGAAATATATTCCTAACTTAAATGACATCAAGAGTTAATTTAAAATTTTAACTCATCTACCACAGACCAGGATGATCAAGAAAAAATGATTAAATCCTTACAATATGATGTATAAAACTACAAAATTGTTGCTATTTTCTTTACAAAAATTGAAAATATTCTGAATGAAATTATTGGTAAGAATGTAATTAAAAAATAAATATTTGGTATAGGAATTAAGGGTCAAAAATCTAAACTATTTGAGAATTATTTTTTTCCCAACTCGAAAAGTGTTACTTGGAATTTTTGTGGAACACAAATACATAAAAAAATTTAATTGTTGTTTAAAAATTCCTCAAATAAGTGGAATTAAAAATGATTTTATGTCAAAAAGTTTATCTGAAGCAAATTATATGAGTCTTAGAAAAACAAAACAGATCTGTACTCCTATATCTCTTCTATCTAACACTACTAAACCTAATAAAATATGTGTACCAAAACAAAAAAAATTTAAAAATAGTTTTGTAGGAAAAAGGACAAAAGAATAGAAACACCATTTGGTATATAGATAGTGGAAGATTAAGGAATTTGATTGGATATCCATCAAATTTTCATACAATGACTTAAATGGATGGTGTTCATGTTACTTAATGATAATGTCAAATAGAAAATAATTGGAATTGGAACTTTTGGAGATCCAAATATCAGATCAATAAAAAAATTATTTTATGTGCAAGGATTGAAGCACAGATTGATATGTATTTCTCAAATTTGTGATTATGTTTTTTATGTTGATTTTCCTAACAATTACTACTATGTTTTTAAAAAGAATTTGATTATTTTTAGAGCACCTATTACTGATATGTTTTATACTCTAGACTTACTTTTCTTGTGTAAACAAAAATTTAACTATTTATCTACTAAGACAAGTGGGTCATAGATCTAGAATAGAAGACATGGTCATTGTAATATTAATGATTTATATAGATTATCTAAGAAATATCATGTAGCTGATTTACCCCGTCATAAATTTGATGATGATATATTTTTTTATTCATGAAAAATTAGCAAGAAACACAAATATTCCTTCAAATCAATTAACAAAATTTCTACATCTAAACTATTAGAAATTATCCATGTGGATTTTTTTGGACCATCAAGAGTATAATTTTTGGCTACTAAATTATATGTTTATGTTTTAGTTGATGAATATTCTAGATTTACCTAGGATTATTTTATAAATATTAAGAGTGAAGTTTTCTCTATTTTTGAAAATTTCTATAAAATTGTACCAAATGAAAAAGGATTCAAAATAATTTCATTATTAAGTGATCATGTTGGTGAATTTTAGAATCATGAATTTAATTATTTTTTCTTAAATTTTTGTATTAAACATACCTTCTATACACCAAGAACACCTCAACAAAATGTAACTGTTCAAAGAAAAAATCACACTATTCAAGAAATGGTTTGGTCTATGCTAAATGAATACAGTCTACCTACCTATATTGGGGTATAAGCTATAAGCACAACCTACTATATCATGAATAGTGTTTTAATTTGGCCAATTTCCAAAAATACACCTTAGAAAATTTGGAATAACAAAAATCCTAAAGTAAATTACGTTAATGTTTTTCGATGAAAGGTGTATATCATAAACATCAAGGATAGTCTTGGTAAGTTCGATCCAAAAACCAATGAAGGAATATTTTTAGGATATTCTACTACTTCTAAATCTTATAGAGTGATTAATAAAAAGTCAAGTACTATGAATGAATTAGTTCATGTGATGTTTTATGAAACTAACCATTTTTTAAAGAGAATAATCAAACAGATGAAGTCACTAACTCTATTAATAACATAAGACAATAAACCCATAAAAATGACTTAGATTCTGATTTTAATAAAGTTCAATCCAGTCTAGAAGAACTTAAAACTGATGAACCTGAAATTTTTCTACCTAAATAGTCTATAATACTAAAGAACCACCCTGTAGAAACAATTATATGTGACCTAGAAATATGAATAAGAATGAGAAGAAGTATAGGAAACCTAGTTGAATTCTTTTCCATTCCATCCCAGCTAAAATATAAGACTATTGAAGAATCCTTAGAATATTAAATTTGGATGATAGCTATGCAAGAAGAGTTAATCCAATTTAAGAGGAATAATGTTTGCGAACTTATAGAGAGACCAACTAACTACCCAGTCATAAGAACCAAGTGTTTTTTTAGAAATAAATAGGATGAAAAAGGGATTATCACTATAAATAAATCTAGATTAGTAGCCAATTTCTATAATCCAGAATATGGTATAGATTATGATGAGTCCTTTTCCCCAGTGACTATATTATATGAAATTATAATTCTTCAATATTATTCATCTCATATGAATATTAAATTAAAAAAAATGGATGTAAAGTATTTATTTTTAAATGGTTATTTAATGATGGATTTTTATGTTGAACAACCTCCAAGTTTTTAAAATCCCCAAAACCCAATTCAATTTTTAAACACAATAAATATATATATGTCCACAAACAAGAACATTGAGCTTGGAATGAAAGATTAGTTCCTTTCTTTTAAAAAATATTTTTACTATTGGTTTGGAAGACCCAATAGTTTTTAAAAAAAAGTTAGTTTTAATACTTTATGGGTTCAAATTTATGTTGATGATGTTTTTTTAGTTTAACTAATAAAATTCTTTGTCTTGATTTTTCAAATCTAATGCAAAAAATAATTTGAAATGAGTCTGATGGGAGAACTAAATTTATTTTTAGGATTTCAAATTTATCAAAAACATTATGGAAATTTTTTAAATAAAAGTACGTATATTATAGATTTATTGAAAAATTTGGGACTTGAAAACATAAAGACATTTACAACTCCCATGCGTATTAATATAAAACTTGATTTGGATGAAGCTGGGATACTAGTTGACAACAAGTTATATAGAGGTATGATTGGTAGTTGGTTATATCTTACTAATAAAAGACCATACATTATGTATTTAGTATGTCTCTATTCTAGATTTCAATCAAATCCAAGAGAATCCCATATTACTGTTGTTAAAAAAAATTATATATTTAAAAGGAAATATTTTTCAATCTCTTCTATAACTCAAAAGTTATGATCTTAATTTAGTTTCATATTCAGATGATGACTTTTGAGGTTACAGATTATATAGAAAATGTACCTCAATAACCTATCACTTTTTAGGAGAATCATTTGTTTCTTGTTCGAGTAAGAAGAAACACTCGGTTGCTCTATCCACCACTAAGGTATAATATGTGTCTGCTAGCAATTATTGTGCATAAGTATTGTGGTTGAAAAATACTCTAATGGAATTTGGACGAAATTTTAATATTATTACTTTTTTATGTGATAATACTAGTGGTATTAATATTTCTAAAAATCCTATAAGTCATTATATGACTAAACACATTGATATAGGGAATCTTTTTTTAAGAGATCATGTCCTCAAAAGGGAAAATCTTTAGAATTTTTAATTCCGAATATCAATTGGTTGATATTTTTACAAAACCAATTCCCATGGATAATGTTGATTTTATTTAGGGGGATTTAAGTTTTTTTAATTACAATTAAATTTTATCTAATTTAATTATTACTTATCTCCATTAAATTTTTTTCTTCGCTTTACTTAATTTTATTTCCGTTGTTTATTTGGGTAAATAATTTTGTTTTATGTTTTTTTTAAAAGGCATGTGTTTTCAAAAAAATTCATTATTATCTTACATAATGGAACAAAAAAAAAGATAATGTTAGAAATGTTTTGGGTATCGAAACCTTTCGTCTTCCCATACCTTTTTTTCTCAAATCATTTCGACTATCGAAGACTTCATATACATTTGAAACCCTAGAAACCAAGAACCTTAGAGATTTCATCTTTTAGAAATTGGAAAAACCATAATACCTAATGATGGAGAACCTACTAACCCAAACTTTAGTGAGTTTCTTCAAGGAATATTCTACATTGAAAATTCGTCGACTTTGAGTGGCTGTATGAGACCGATTTAAAGCTTAAGAAAGATCTCTCATTTCAAGGAATAAAATTTCTATTTGACGAGGTAAATATAGAATTATTATATGATATAGAATTGAATCATTTCTATAATAGTATTCAGTTTAGTTTTGGTGAGTATGAATCCAATATTTATATAAAGATAGAGGAAAATGAATTTTTTATTTCCTCTGTAGAAATAGATTATATTTTGAAATGTCCCTAAAGAGGTGTTTTTCATTTCAACCAGTGTTATATTGATAATAATGATCACAAGTCTATGTAAATTATGTAATTTATGTTTATATCAACCCATATATGGAAAATTTTTGTTATGGTCCTTGAGTTTGATCAAAAGGTTTTAGTAAAATTTATTCATGTGATAATAAGTCCAAGGGTAGCTGAGATTGAGAAAATTTTATATCCAGACATGTGAAATATTTTTTTTTCATATGTCATATAAAATTGAATTTTACAATTTATATGTTGATATATTTGAGATATTGTTCTCAAACATAGGCTTGTATGTATTTTTATCCTTGTGGAAGGATATTGTCTTTAATTCTATTATGAAAGAATATGGTTTGTGTGTTCAGTTCAAGAATTAAATTTCATCATAGTAAAGTTCTGAGTTATGGTACTCTATGAATGTTTTTACTAGAGTATAGTGAAAGGTAATATTATTCCAGTTTTTGCAGATGACCAACAAAAATTAGGATCATTTTCTTGGGGGGATCAAAGCACTATTGGAAATAAAGGAATTAGAGAATCTAAAGCTGAAAGAGTTTTCAAATCTACTCAGAGAAAATTAATATTTAATAAAGAATAAGAGGAAGAAGAATATGTGAGAGAGGAGTTGGTTGTGAAACCAAGTAAAAGAGTAGATACACCAACTCAAGAACTAATATTTGGTTCAGGTGAAGCAAAAAGATCAGTTCATCTGGAAGAAACTTTTTATAGGGAAGAAAAATAGGTTGAAAGTTAGGTTTGAGATTTTTAGGTTGTTTTTGTTCTCGATATTCAATAGGAGGATCCATCGCTTCAAGAAGAAGCTGTTCAGGAAGATAAATAGATGCTCAGATCAGAAAATGTGTCTATATAAATTGTTTAGAATCTTGTTTGCTCAGTTTTCAATCATTTTTTAGAGAGAAAAGAATCTATTTCTAGAGGAAGAATATATGTTCTTAATAATGTATCTTGTTCAAGTGAAAAATCAATTGAAAAAGTAGTGAATAAATCTATTGAGAATTATTCTCCAAATCCTTTAGAAATTGTGGCTATTCGAAAATCACAAAATCCAGATGAAGGGACATATGATTCTCTGACTACTCATATTGAAGATCTTGTGATGAAGTTTAATAAAGTTCAAGAAGAAAAATCTATTGTTACGGAGCAGGAGGCCTCAAATAAATCTATTGCTAATTTTCAGTTTTCATCAATGCCATGGCTGGTGATTGAGTCTCTTTAGACTCATCTTAGAGAGTTGAAAGAAAATTATGTGTCATGGAAATATTTTGATGCTTTCAAGAGAGACATGATAGCTTATGTTGAAAAATTCTCTCTAAATATGTTTACAAAATAGATTTTTTATATTGGAAGTTTTATTTAAGAGGATAGTTTGAATCCATTAATGGAATTATTTCTCAAACCAATGTTTCAAATTTTCCCCTTCTACCTCACCTGATCTGATACACATATTTCAAGTAATCAATACTATTATGGCTGACATGAATGACCATATGTAGAACCTTCAGTGCAATAGTTCTCCATTATCAGTTGTTTTGGATAATAAACAATATCCTGTTATGCAATTGATTTCATGTGATCCCAGTATCAGGCTTCTACTCAAAGAATTCACAGATAAGTTACACCGGTTTATGCAGCAAGAGGAATGATTTCATGACTTTTTGAAAGTAAATCTTGTTGAAAATCTACATGTTAGTCCTGATTCTAGAGTTTTGATTACAAAGTTGGGAGATAGTCTTATAAAAATGTTTTGGGTACAAATGGGAAAGTTTATAGAAATGATTCTAGAAACTCAAAATCCTAAAGAACCAGTAGCTGACCCAAACCCTACACAAACTCTTCAACCCCAACCACATCAGTTCGCTAACATGTTTCCTAGTCAAACTGAATATTGTATTTCTACATATTTTGATCAATGAAATTTCATTATTCTTATTTTTAGTTATTTATTTGAATTTTTTTTGTTTATGTCTACATCCAAAAATTCAATCTTATTTATCTACACAAATATTATAAAATTCACTTCAAAATCTATGAAAATTTAAAAGTATTTTAATCTATTTCTATACATTATATTTTATCTCACAAAAGGGGGATAAATTTGGATAAATACAACATTTTTTTTATCGAGATAAATCTATAAAATCAAATTTTGATTTATTTTCTTTAAAATGTTTACAAAATTCTAAATTATGTTAATAATTTTATGGGTTTTCTGATCATCCAAAAGCGGGATATTTCTGGACATGTATTTTATCAAAAATACTCTATAAATTATGATAATTTTTATTCTCACAAATACCCATATTTGTTTTACTAATGATTTTACATTATGTTTATTTTAAGGATTTAATATTTTTCTTATTTATTCTAATATTTTTTTCATGTTTTTCATTTACAAGGAATATTTATCTATTTGTTCAGGACATTTTTTAAGTATTTTGGAAACACTTTTCATACCCTACGTGGTTTAGCATAATGTATGGAATCAACCCTATGCTATACACAACATGTATGGATCGTGATCCCCATGTTCCTCTTCAACCATACTCTGAAAGAAGAAAAATATAGTTTCTCAACCCTATATTCATATTAGTATGTATTTTTTATCAACCATATATTATCATAAAATTATGGTAAAAGACCCCTTTGTTTGAAAGAAGCCTTATGTTTGGAAAGAGAAGAAAGTATTGTTGAGGAACCCTATGTAAGTAATAAACCATACATTCTAAATAGAAATGTATGGTTCCTCACCATTAAATTTATTATCAACCCTTCTTTGTCAACCATAAGTTCAAAATATGAATTCTATATAGTTTAACCCTACATTCGGTATTTTTTTCTCTGTAAAAAACCATACATATGACTTTTCAACATCAATGATTTATTTTTGTGATATTTCTCATAATTTATGAAATATACTTGACCTTGTTACAGACTACTTTAATTCTCATTTTCAACTATTTTAAATATCGTTTTATATCATTCAAAGAACTGTATTTAATAAGGGAATTTTCTCATATTATTAAGGGATGTTATGAATCCCCTGGTAAATTCAATTTTAAATTTCTATAGTTCATCAGGCATCTTTTTTGGATCTAGAATTTCTAAATGGATATTGCTCATTTCATATTTCTTTGATTTTTTTTAAATGCAGTCGAGAGAGAATAATATTTGATTATTATTGAATCTTTCTGGTGATCATATACACACTACTACAATGAATGAATGACTCAAGAATAAGACTACACTTTACAGATATACATGTTCAATACTATAACTTTGAGACTGCTATATTTTTGTTGTTGTTCATAAAATCAAATATATCCTAAGAAACCAAATCTCTTTAAACTTATTTCAACATGAATATTTAATTTCTGAAGAATAAGAAGATTCATCTACTGTTATTTTCCTACTACTAAAACTATGATGATCAAATTTTTTTCAACAAATCAAATCCCTTTTTTATTTATTTGAGTTTTGACTAATCGTACTTAGTTGAAGTGGAGTGTTGGCTTCTCAATATATGTTATGGATAATTAGTTTTCTATTTATAATGAGAAGACTTTCTTAGTATTAATTGTAAAGGTATCAACTCCCATCACTCAATTGTTAGATTTTCAGTCTTGTGATAAGAGGAACAGACTAGTGAAATTCACCATGCTCATAGGGAGATCATATAGTGGAGTGGAGTATGGGATATTCATGCCCTAAACCACCATAAAAATCCATTTCATTTTTTTATCCACTACTTATTCATTGATCAGAAGTAAAACACTAGTTATATGTTCTCATATAAAGCGGTTGTTTAAATTCAAAATTGTGAAAGAGTGCTTGAAAATACCTAATTCACCCCCACATGTCTATTTTGTATATTATGACCAAATAATAAAGTAGAAGTGTAGAAAACATTCATACATAAGGTTAGGTATATCGTTGAACCTCCATTTTTTTATTAGGATACACTTTCTCTCTCTTTAAACCAATGTATTTCTTTTTTATTCTTATATAATTTTCCTAAATTCTATTTTTATGTTAAAAACATGTGTATATAGCTCAATACATCTTTCATTGATGAAAAAATGCATGTTTTAAAAGGTTCCCTTCTCAATTATTCCTGATAAGAAAGTTAGATAAAAGGGAACTTATCTATTTCTCACCCATTCTCAAGTACACTTCACAATCCAATTTAATGGAAAATTATTTTTCTAAAACCACTAATTTCAACATGAAAAACTATTTTAGTTCATTTCTGGTTTTATACAATAAAATTATTTTCCTCGTAAAATACTATTTAATATTTTCCCTAAAACCACACTAAAGTTGATCATTTATAATGTTTCTTAAACAGTCTTGTTGGATGTTTTCACTTCAGTTTGAACTAATTTATCATGATCTATACTTATTTTCCCTTATGAATTCTAATTAGGATTGAAATATATTATATCTCATACACCATTATGATACACCCTTTGGTTATGCCTTATGACATAATTATGATACCAATTTCATTCCATTGGTAACCCCAATGTGTATTCCATATGTTTTATTCTTTTTGTGAAACATATATGCATGAACATGTTATGATGGGGGAATCTAGATAGAATTCCAATGTATTAGGTAATTTTCAGTCTCATGAGACATCATATATGAGATTAATCAGTAAACCTAATCCATTATTGGAACTTTTCCACCATGTGATATAGTCTTGGTTGTTACCCTCAGATCATGTTTATGTCATGTTATAGGTTTCTAAAAATTTTTAATGTTTCTATGATAACATGGACCCATGTCAAATATTTTATTCTTCTATATGTTTATATATGTTCCATTCCGTTTTATGTAATCATGTTTTGTATTTTAAATTATGCTCTATGATTTATTATTATGTTTATTCCTTTTTGGGATTTTTCAGTCAGTCTTTTTTTCTATGTATTCCTCAGGTTATCCTCTATAGATGTTGGAGCTCAAATTAGGTTATGATCTAATTATGAATGATTAATATAAATATGTTTTATTTTAATTACATGTTTTCATTTTTATCTACCTAGTCTTCTAAATACACTAGAATTTACAATCCTTGGTTTTTATTTGATGGTTAATAATTCTTAAAACCAAGTAATAATTTGTGTAAAATGAAAGGGTCACTACAGGGGCATGATCAGAGTACATTAATAGTTTAGGGAAAAATATTTTTATATTGTTATTAGTGATTTAAAGTACTTATTAAGGGTTCATTTAGAAATTATAAAAAGATAACTGCTAAAGGGAGTATTTTTTCTTTTTTTATAGCTCAGATAAAGGGTACCATTATCTGTTCATTCTCTAGTGGAAATAAATTAAACTGACATTATCATATTTTTTCACATCATTGATTTTGCAGTGCTAATATGAGAATTTTGATCCATTATAAAAGGACTACTCTTTAATAGTGGGTTGTGAGTGTTTTTTTTCCTGAACATGTCATGTCACTAGAAAAATAAAACTGGGCTTAATAGAGGTTCTAATAACCACTATAAAATAAATTATATTAAAAAAATTATTATCGTAGTATATTAATAATACCACATCAATATTTTTTATTATTTTAAAATTAATGATAGGTTTTATTTAAACTTGTGCTAAATATATTAAAAATACCTAATTTAAACCCCCACCCCCATGAAATCCTTGGACCCAACACACCCCCTCCTGATCCCCTCAGTGAACCTTGACCCTGACCCCCTCTATCTCAATAACAAGCATCATGAACCTGACCCCCCTTCTCTTAAAGGCAACCGTCATGACCCTAACCCCCATTATGACTATCATCGTGACCCCAACCAACTACTGATGATTAACATGACTTAGAATCCACCTACCAATTACTGTTGTGACCCTAACCCCCCTACTTCTTATGGTGACCACTGTGACCCCGACCCACATAGTTGGTGACCACTGTGACACCAACCCCCCTATTGGATACCACTATAACCTTGAATCCCGTTGTCAGTGACCGCCATGACCCCAAACCAACTTACTAGTGACCTCTGTAACCCTAACCCACCTACTCTATATTATAGAGAACCCTACCCCCCCCCCTCATATCCCCATGACCCTTCCCCCCTACTCCATGACGAGGACCTCACAACAATCCCCCCCTCCTCGATGATGACCCGCAAAGGCATCTCTTCCCATTTTTTAGAGAATGTGACCCCCCTATTTCATTAAATTCATGGTTGATTGAACTTTTCTAAGGGTTTTAATTAAATTATATATATATTGTTGTAATTCTGTGTTATTTGTGTTTTTAATGTTAGATATAATCATTTATGTGTTGAATTAGTGTTTTGTCGACTCAAGACCCTACCTTGGTCATTGATGAAGATGATTGATGTTTAATTTTGATTGTACTTGTTTAATTATACATTATTATCTTTATATATGAATGTATATGGAGAAGAGTGACAACCAAATACCCATGGATAAAATTTGAATTAATTTACACTGAAAAAATCCTTGGTATGATAGGGGTTCGGAAGATTTTTTAGATTATGAAATTTAAAACTGATCACTGGATGGTAGAATAAAATTTCTATGTCTTGATGGTAAATTCAAGTGAATATTGGATAGAAACAAAGTATATGAGCATTTTATATTGAAATAGTTTCCTATTTGTATATATTTTTTATTTGGAATGGCGAATCAAATGTTTTTGAATGTTGAAACAATTAAAATCCTATCAATGAAACCAAAAGTGACCCACTATAGAAGAATTTGGTTCAAAATTTGATACATGACACATTTTTATTAGAAGGATACAATGTAAAAGATTATAATGGATCAAAAAAACCTTATATTGATCATAATATTGTTAATATTTCTCTAAACTTTCGTGAAGAAATTTTTTTATATGAATTAGTTGAAGAATGTAAACACAAATTGTATGAAGTATGTTCCATGTATTAAAAATTTTCTTTTATACTTAACTTGCTTCATATATAGCATCTCTGTGGAATTTATGACAAAAAATACATATATTATTTTATAGTTTCTTTATGATTTATTTAGTAAAGCTAAGATCCTTGTATCATTCTATGAGATGAAGAAAGTCATCAAAAAACCTAGACTTTATTATAAAAAGATAGATGTATTCCCTAATTATTTCATGTATTACTGGGAAGATTAGTCTGATAAAGAAGAATGATTAATATTTCATAAAAGTAGAAGAAAGTCAACAAACATCAATGAGATTATAAATCAATGAAACCCCCTGAAGAAACAAAATTAGAAAACTACTACAAAGTTATTATGTTACATTCCTTTGAAACCATACCTACAATGATTATTCATGCCACCTAAACCTATATTGGATATGAAGTAGAATTCATAGGATAACAATAATGGATTTATAATACATCCAAAAAATTCAACATCATGGAAGATGTTTGATTTATTATATCCATATGTTTATTCAATTCATATGAATTTATTTTTGGGATTGGATTCTAAAGGTTTTAACCCTTTTGGTACATTAAGTACTAATTGTAACATTTGTCCAATTGATTTGATCCCCTATAATCTACCTCTATTGATGTGTATGAATAATGAAACTTTCATTATTTTGATGATTATACATAGAAATAAAATTCTAAGAAATGACATTGATGTATACCTTCAACCTGAAATCAAATAATGGTATGAATTATTAGATGATGGTGTGAATACATATGATTATACAATGAGAAAACTATTAAAAATTAATTATACATTAATGTGGAAAATAATTGAATTTTCTAGATAAGGAAATTTATCCTGTTGGAAAGCTCTTACTGGTTTGGATTTATAAGTTTGTAATTTTAATTTTGAACCTCAATGATTACCTAGTATTAGAAAATTTTGTTTTATTTGTAATAATCAATTTCCTAATGATTCTTAGAAATTCTTGTTTAAAAATACATAGTTCAATAGAGATATTTAATTGAGAAATCCATCAAATTTGTTATCTCATTTATAAATCTTGGGAAAATTAATGAATGTCACTGAAGAATTTGGAAAATGAAAATAGATTAATAAAGGGGGAAAGGGTATGAGGTACAATATCCAAATTAGATGGAACTGAATAGTGGAAGGAAAATATTATATTTTACAAACTTACTTACAGGGAGTTTATTTTGATATGTTATAACCTTAACGTAATGTATATTGAGAATAAAATATATGATAGTGTAATTTTTTTTGTTGCTCAATGAGAAGGGTAAATCATAGGATCTCCTTAATGATCATAAGGATTTAGAGTGAATGAATATAGTGCATGGTTTGTTAGAAAGTGGGAATGGAAAGTATCTATAGTCTATTTTTACTATGAAAAAATATGATAAAGACATATTACATTGAATGTTGAATAATGTAAAAGTTTCATATGGATATTCAAGTAACATATCAAGGTGGGTTTACTTAAGACATTGAAAGTTATATTGTTTGAAAATCCAAGACCAATATATTTTGATGGGGTTGTTGTTTTCTTTAGCAATGCGTAAAATATCACCATAAAAAGTAAATATAGTTCTAGTTGAGTTGTGTACGGTTTTAAGAGAGATTTGTGGATAAAATATAAATATAACTAAGATTGAAACACTCTATGGAATAATTTTTTTGACATCTTTTAATTTATATATTTTATTTCCCCATTCATTATTTATAGTCTTTATTCATTTGACTATTAATTTGGTTGAAGGAGCTAAAATTGCTAGACTAGTAAACTATCGATGGATGTATCCAATTGAGAGGTAAATTTATATAATTTTTATTTTAATTAGTGAATTTAATTTTCTCAAATAATTAATTAATTTTTGTTAATACGTTATTTTTCATCATGTACTTAGGTCATTTGAAATCACATGTGAGGAATAGAGCTCAGCCAAAAGGCACTATAGTTAAAGGTAACATAGATGAAGAGTTCTTGACCTTTTTTAGTTATTTAAATGGAATTGATACTAGATTTAATCATGTTTGACATGTCTAAGACATATCCACTAATTATCATTCTGAAAACCATTCATCGGTATTTTCAACTATTGGGCGACCCATTGGAAAGGGGTCAAATTTTACACTAACTAAATTTGAGTTTCTACAAGCGCATAGATATGTGATACTCAATAGTCTTATTTTATATCCATTTATTGAAGAACTGCAATTCCAAACAAAGAGATGAATATGGGGTCGACCTCAAAATGAGCATGAATTAACAAAATTTGTTAATAAGGGCACTTTAGAATAGTTCACCCATCGTGTAAGTATATACTCATTTTCTTATTATTGAAATGTAGTTATTTTTTTATGTTTAAAATTACACCTTATATATTCTTGTATAGATAATCAATGTTGATAATTGAGTAGAAATATCAAATGACATCATGTTTTTGAATCGAGGTCCTCTAATGAAGGATAAGAGATTTGAAGCCTACAATATTAATGGATTCATGTTTCATACAATATATCATTAATATTACCTAAAAACTCAAAATAGTGGTGTATTTAAACTTTAAATGGGGAGATACTATAGAAATATGAATGATATAAGTGAATTAAACTATCATGTTCAGTTTTTAGTTGTCTTATTCAAATGGATGTTGGTAAGCATTAATAGTGGTATAATGAATGATTCATTACATTTTACTTCTTTTAACTTATCTTGCTTGATCCATATAGGTGAGTATGCAGAACATGATCCATTTATCTTAGATTCACAAGAAATGATGATTTACTATTTTAATGATGAAATAGAAGAAGGTTGGAGTGTTGTTGTCCATTTAAAAATATATACATATAATATATGGGTGATGAATATAAATTAGTACTTTGTGATAGTAAACCTCATCAACCAAAAAACACTAAAATGTTTTTTACTATAAATATTGAAATAATAGGACTTTCAAGAGAGGGTTAAAATGAATCACTCATCACAATGGAGGTTAATAAGAATGATGAAAATTAATATAAATATAATTGAATATATAAATTGGTAATGAAAATAAATTGTAATTTCACATTAATAAGTGTTTTTTACATACATACATTTCCTTTTTTTTGGTAAAAATATTTTAGTTTTCTATTTTCTATAAATTTAATATATTTGAACCATTATAATTGTTGGAATACTGAGAACAAAAAAAATCAAGATCCTATCCGATCAACATCTTCGATCATTCCACCACTACCATCAGCTTCAGTGGATACGAGTGATTCAATTATACCTGAGACTAATAGAATGCTATACATTCCCTCAAATGACATTTTCATCCCACTTTCTGATTGAACTTTGATGATGGGGAAGTTGGTTACCTCTTCATCTAGGGGATATTGATGAGTTAACATTACTTTTATGTATTTCATTGTACAAAAAATAATATTTTATTTAATTTTAAATGAATTTTTCAAACAGATAAAGATAAAAATTGAGGGATATAAACATGAACATGGAAGATGTGTGGGACCTGAAGGAATTCAAGATTATCATTCCATTTGATGAGATTGGGGTTGATACTGGTGACACTGCCCAAATCTATGGACAGATTCATGGGTATCGTGCTTATGAGAACGTAATATATCCTATTAATTATAAATATTGGAGGCGTTTTCCCATAAATTGAAAAATGATATATTTTATTATAAAGTAAATATAATATTAATTTATTATTCTTTTATAACTAATTTAAAAGACACATGTAAAATATTTTAGTGTACCTATAAAGTATTATGTTTTTTATTTCTAGAGGTTTTTTCATTTTGATGTCCCTAAATTTGTTTCTTGTCCATGGACTATGAAACATTTGGCCTGGAGATGGGGAGATTTTAAATAGATATTATGGAATGAGTTTAATGACACGTCTCTAATCTCATGGAAGGTGTATGATAATGTTCCAAAAGGAATTTCTCATGAGAAACAGAAGTTGTTTTTCGATATTAATAGAGATGCATCTCATTAGGTAATTTTATATTTTATAGAATCATAATAACATAAACCCAATATAGTTATCATTTTTATAATTTTTTCAATATTTCATTGGAATTATCTTAAAAAATTGTAAATTGTGAGAAATAAGTCATTCATTATATCACCAGGGCTTAGATTTTTTTATAATAGTATTGTTTTTGTTTTTGTTTTATCCATTAATATTTATATAATTTTTTTATAATTCAATGCTTTCTATCATCTGTATATTTTTTTTACAACATAATGAATTAGGTCGCTCTGTTAGACAAATGGAGATGTGGTTTAAAGTGCATAAGAAACTAGATGATAGTTATGTAAGTGGCCCTAGAAAATACGGTAGAGAATGTAAATTTCATTAATATTTCATGTAATTTTATTACAATAAAATCATAATAATTAAAAATGTTTTATATAAACAAACATGCCTTAATACCAATTAATTAGAATTATGAATTCTTTCTTCTTATAATTTATTTTTCATTATTTTTTTTATAGTAATTAAATAACAATATATAGTAAAGGAAAATTTTATTAATTATACAATATTATAAAGTTGATATATTTTAAAAAAATTGTTGATATTTTTGTACTAATATTACAAAAACTCAAGAATCCTACGTTGTGAACCCTTTACAGTCATCATCGGTTCTCCAGAACGATGCAATTGAAATAATTTTAGGGAAGGAGTGTCCTAGAAATTTACAGGTGATGGATACATGGCCTAATCCATAAGATTTCATTAGTAGAGAATTATCATTAGTTACATCTACACCAAATGGGGGTTTGAGTTGTTTCATTGATGAGGTATCAAAAAGTGACATTGCAAGGTTAAAATAAAAAGTGCAAGAACAAGACTCTTATAGTCAAAAAGAAGACCAACGTTGGTCAAAAATGGAAAATATTTTAGTATCTGTATTTCAGTGGATGATCGACATGATCCCTAAGGAAATTACCAAAGTTATAGATTATCCTACTAAGGTAAATTCAAAATTCCATTTATTATTCACACATTTTAAAACAATAAAAACATATTTCATAAATAAAACTAAAATGATACTTTTATATTGAAAACACACACTTCAAGTCATACTGACCACAACTTATGCGAGATTGATGTTTGGTTGATTCCAACATGTAAAAAACGAATTATGGATCATTAGCTTGAGTTTGAAAATAATACGATATTGTTTTCTCATTTTGTGTTAATAAATAGTTTTTAAAGGTATTAATACCTTTAAAACATGCATTAGGGGGGGGGGGGTAAATTTAGGGAAATAATATCATATTTTTATGAAATAATATGAAAATGACCGTAGATATATTTTTCAATTTTAAGAGTTGATGACACATCATTTTGAGTAACGGTTTTCCCAAGATATCCAAAGATGAATTTTTGGAGTTTTTAAAACACTAAAACATGTGTATAATGGTCAAAACCACAATAGAAGGCCTCAGATTATTGTGAAATTTTGGGACAACCACCATTGAGATATTTTTAATTTTTACTAACATACAATTCATTAATCTGACAGGCAATGTGGTTGGATTAACTCAGTAAACTGTTTCTAAAGGTAATAAGGCCATTAAAAACATGTGTTGGGGTGGTCAAATCCAAGAAAAATACTTTATATTTTCATGAAATCATTGTACAATGAGAATTATTTTATTAGTGAAATATATTAACCGAAAACTTGTTATTCCAAGTAACGTCTTCCCGAGATACCTGTAAACACATTTTTTGTATTTTAAAACACCAAAATGTGCATGTAATGGTAAAGACCATAGAAAAAGAACTATTATCGATGTAAAAAACATGTGAAAACCACCATTGAATTATTATTTTTGTGTATACGTATAAATCACATTAATCTGATGTGTGGTATGCTAAAAATGAATAAATAAACTATTTTTAATCTTAAAAATTCAATTAAAAACCCATGTCAGGGGGTAAAAACTATACAAATGATGTATAATGGAAATAAATTTAGTGGAAAATGACTGTATATTTATTTATAAAATAGAGGAACTGAACACACATCATTCAGAGAAACAATTTTTCAAGGATGCTCATGAAGCCATTTTTAGTGTTTTAAAACACTAAAACATGCATTTAATGGTCCAAAGCATTTAAAATAAACTAATATTGTTTTGAAATCATGATAAAATAAAAGAATAGATATTTTTTACCTATACGTGTAGAAAAAAACATCGATATAACATGTAGTGTGGTCAGAATGACTTGAAAAATAGTTTATAAAGGTACTAAAGCCTATAAAAACATCTATTGGGGGGTAAAATAGGAAAAAGAAATTGTATTAACATAAAATAATAGTAAAATGACCATATAATTATATGTGAAATGTAAGAACTAACAACACTTCATTATGAGTTACATTTTTTCACAGATGTACTTAAACGCGTTTCTATGTTTTTAAACACTAAAGCCTGCATGTGATGGTCAAAACCAAAGAAAAATATCAAATATTAACATGAAATCATGGAAAAACCGTTATTGATTTATTTTTTATGTTTACACATAGACAACACATCTATCTGACATGAAGTGTAGTTGGAATGAATCAGTAAATAGTTTTTAAAGATACCAAAGCCATTAAAAACATGTATTGGGGGGATAAGACCAAGAAGATGATATTAAATTTCTCGATATCATTGTAAAATGAAAATAGATTTATTTTTCAAATTTAGTATCAAATGACACATAATTCCAAGAAATGTTTTTCCTTATATGTTTGTAAATGAGTTTTTAGTGATTTAAACAATAAAACATTCAAGTGACTCTCAAAATCCTAGAGAACAACCTCATATTGATGTGAAATCTTGGAAAAACACTATTGAGTAATTTTTGACATGTATTAATAGAAAAAAACTGTCAATCCAACATGCAATGTTTTCTTAATGACTCTGTAAATAGTTTTTAAAGGCACCAAAGTCTTTGAAAACATGTTTCGGGGAATCAATACAAGGAAATGATGTTATATTTCCATGAAATTAGAAAAAAAATGACTAGATATTTCTTTTTCAAATATATGTATTGACAAAATGTCATTTAGAGTTATAGTTTTCTCATTATTTTGATAAATGGATTTTTGGCGTTTTAAAACACTAAAATATGCGTTTAACGGTCAAAAAATAAAACGAGACCTCATATTGACATGAAATCATGGGAAACACCCATTGAGTTATTTTTTACATGTAGGCATAGACAACAAGTAAAACTGATTTGTTGTGTAGCCATAATGACTTGGAAAATAGTTTTTAAAAGCACCAAATCCTTTAAAAACATGTGGCTGGGGTCAAAACTGGGTTTTTTTAAATTTTGATGATATTTTAGGAAAATAGATGTAAATTATTTTTTAAAATGTATGAATTGATGACACATAATTCCAATTTATGGTTTTCCTAGGATTCCCATAATAGTATTTTAAGAGTTTTAAAACACTAAAACAAGCATGTAATGTTGAAAACCATAGAGAACGGCCGTATATTGACTCAAAATTGTGGGAAAACCCCTGTTGAGTTATTTTTGATGTGTTTGAATAGAAAAACTATTAATCCAATATGTGGTGAGGTAGAAATGACTTATTAATCAAATATCAAAGGTTCTATAGCCTTTAAAAACGTGTTTGAGGGGTTCAAACCTAGGAAAACGAAATTATATTGCAACTAAATTAGAGGAAGACAATCATAGATAAATTATTGAAGTGTAGTAATTTGTGGCACATCATTATAAGTTACGGTTGTCCCAGGACGACTGTAAACATTTTTTAGTCTGGGAAAACACTAAAACGTGTGTGTGACGTTCAAAACCATAGAAAATAGCCTTATATTGATGTGAAATCTATAGACAACTAGTGTTGAGTTATTTTTTATGTGTGTTCATAGAAAACCTATCAATATGACATGTAGTGTGGTCAAAATGACTTGGTAAAGAGTTTTTAAAGGTACCAATGCCTTTAAAAGTTTTTATTGGGGGTTAAAGGGAAACAACATAGGATATCCGTGAACTATGAGGAAAATGACCATAGATTTATGTGTGAAATGTAGGAACTGATGGTATTTCATTCTAAATTAAAGTTATCCCAAGATGCCTATAAATGTGTTTTTTGTTCTTTGAAATACTAAAACATGCATGTAATAGTAAAACGAATGAGAATAATCTCAAATTGGTCTGAAGTTATGGTACAATAATTGTTCAGTTATCTATGATGTGTACATGTAGACAAGACATCAATCCGATGTGCGGTGTGGTCTTAATAACTCAGTAAATAGTTTTTAATGGTATAAATGCCCTTAAAATGTGTGTCAGGGGTCCAAACATAGAAAAATACATCATATTTCTATGAAACTAGTAGAGAATGACCATATATTTATTATTGAAATATGGTAACTAACATCATTTCATTCTGAGTTATGTTTTCCTTGGATTTGAATAAATGCATTTTTAGTGGTTTAAAACACAAACACAAGAGTGTAATGGTCCAAACCAGATAAAATGGCCTTATATTGACATGAAATCATTGAAAAACTGCTTTGAGTTATTTTTGAAATATAGCACATGATTTTATATTAATGTATTTAAAATTCTTTTATTATGTAAATTTCAATCACACCACATTTCAATTTAAAAATTAATTGAATTGTTTTACGCTTATTAATTTTTAGTTTCAAGTATTGAATAATTTATTAAATAGGTATGTTTATGTTATCAAAATATTTTTCATGATATATTATTTGTTTTATGTAAAAATTTCTTCTTTTTTATTTAAAAAAAATCAAATTTTATGTACAACATTCTGAATATATTTTGTGCATTTTCTCTTTTACATCAATTTTCTTAAATTTTATGATTTTTATTATAGGTGAATGATCCTGAAAGTAGACAGAAGTTTGATTATTTTGATCCATTACATTCTTCAGAATGAATTCAGGATGGTTCTTAGTTTCTGCAATATGGTTAAATTTTATTGGTCATTATATTGTAATTCAAATTCATTATGTTCGGTTTTAATTTTAGTCTTCTTTTTAGTTACACCTGATGATATAATATAGTTGGTTCTAGTTTATGAGATGATTTGGAGTTATATGGATGTAGCAGAGTACATGGGACAATGTATATTGAGAATGGGTTATTTATTGACATATTTTATATGTATATATTGAGGATTAAGGTATGAGTTTATTTAAGTTATCGGTTGACTAAGGTTATGGTGAATATTTATGTATTTATATATAAATGTGGGTGTATCATGTATAATGTAGGTATAATGGGTTTACTATGAATATATTTTTTAGTTTATTACATGTCATAGTTTTTATATTTATATTTATTATTAAATATTTTTTAAAAAATGAAGAGAAATATTTAGCTGTAGTTTTTTGTAGAACACCACTAAATAAATATCTTAAAATCTTAATTACTAACATTTACTATTAACCATTTCTAAACATATCCACCACTACATATATTAGAGACAATTAGGTTTATTTTATCAATTTTATTTTGAGTGAATTTTTTTTAAATATTTTCTAAATAAAATAAAAAATTCTGCTAAATGATCCCAAAATGGAACATATAAAAACAACCACTAAAATTAAATAACCTCTTCTAAATTATTACTGACCATGATATATGTAATGGTTTTAGTAACCATATAGAAATTATTTATAAATAGTTAAAACTTACACCTATAGCAAAATTAACCACCTCTAATGCTTTCTTTTTTAAATGTGTGCACAATTTACAACCATGAAAGATATTTTTTCATTTCATAAAATTTTATACGGAGAGGATTTCATGATTTGGTGCACAATAAAATAATAATATAGGTTAAATATTCATTTTAATTTTTTTTGAGACAATGATTACTGCATAGTTTAGTACACATCTACATAACCAGGAAAGGTAACCTATATACATTTGAATTTTGAAGAAGCGATGCATGGTTAATGTTAATGATTAAATAATATTCATTCTAATCATTCTAATGAGTTAATTTTGGATGTTTTTTTTATTTAAATATATATAAACCTCTTTTTAATTACTCTTAACACCCTAAAAAGTCATTTTATGATTTCTGGGATTCCAACATCAGAGGGTCTACTGATTGTAGTGTCATGAGTTCTTCAAATAAGGAGAACATAAGCCAAATGAAATGGGGGAAGTGTATTCCCAAGAATAAATTAACCACAAGAATAAAAAATACCACCCCACAAAATTTATATCAAATAACAATGTTTATAATAAAGAAATAGAGTAACAATAATCAATAGAAAATAGACTTTGCCCATGGAAAACCTGATGTGGACAAATACACCATATCCATTAAGACCTAAAAACCTTTTTAGAAACTCACCACTAACTAGAAGTTGTAGATCCCCAAGAGACACTTTGATCCAACCAGAAAACATATGGAGACACCCTATAACACCTCTCGAAATAGTGATTCATGGAGTGGTGAGGTCCAGACCGATGAACAAGATTCCACCATAAGCAGAAGTAAATTAGGACCAAGGTGTGGTTGATCTACAAAAGATATCATGGGATACGCATTTGGAACTAGTCAACACATATGTATTATTATATTTACAGCTAATTCTATATAATTATATGTAATTTTATTTATTAGTTTTAATTATATATATGTGTGCGTATACAAATTTATTACCATGTATACAATAACATTCATTTTACTATAATAATAATTATTATTATTATCTTTATATGTATACGTAATATAATTATACTAATTAATATTTCAATTATAATTTTAACTAATATAATTATAACTAATATATTCATTATAAATGAATAAGTAAATTATGTATAACAATATCTAATTATTTTAGGTGGATTTTTTTTATTATGATGTTTTTGTTTTTATTGAAATACTATTTTATATATAGGCAAGAACATAGTCTTAATCTTCCATCATGATGTATATGTGAGGGAATAAAGGCTGGTTTGAAAGACACAAACATTTACCCATAGGAATGAAACTATGTTTGATTAAATAAATGAGATTCAATAAGGAAAAAATAAGAAGTGGAAGAAATTTAATGGAAATTAGGACACATAAAATGATATGAAATAAATAAGAGTAAAGAACCATAGTATTTATGTGCATCAGACCATGTTTTTCCTATCTACACAAAAATAAAACCACCATAAAAAAAATTTTATTATGGAAAATGAAATAATAATTGGCATACAGACAAATAATAAATAATATAAAAAATATCACGTAAACCACAAAAATTATCCATCCACGAGGCCATTATCTCTCAAGGTACTTGTAATAAAACCAAGAATAAGGACGGTTAACCCCCCTAAAGAATGATAGATTCATACATGTCACTGATAGTCTCTTTTAAAATCATTTCTTAAGAATGGAACGTAAACATAAAAGAGTTGTTTGTCTCATGAAAATGAATTCGATGCCTTGAGAGATAAAGTGGAAAGGAAATAAAGATGTTGAAATAAATAATAGATTGTGTCATAGGTGGGACACACAATCAGTGGAGATTAGCAATGGAAATTGGTATGGAATACTAGTGTAAAAAATGTGGACAAATATTGGGAAAGGTTGACAGCTCGGGATGATTGGAAGGATCCTAAAATCCAATAGTTGTATCAACCTATAAATATAACGAGACATGTGACACTCTAAAAAAACGGCAAGTCATGTGACATAGATCACTCAAATCTACACATAATGATAAATTACACTATGAAATAAAAATCCCATAATGCATGTCCACTAGATCAACTTAATCAATATATAAGAACCATCCCGAATCAACAACTTGGATGAAGAAGAGGTTAGTGTCCAACACAATAGATGCCCAAGATATTTGGAGTCCATTGGGACAATAAGAGAATGTCCAAACAGAATCCCATGTGGTAATCCAAATGAAAAATTTATAAAAAGATATGATTTTTCTTAATTATGTAAATAATTGTACTTTTCATTGTAGAAAAAAATAGTAAACAAAAATATTTTTATTTGAAATCAGTAATCTAAGAGTTTCAACAAATATCAATCCTTGTAACATATGAATATGATATGTTCTTCAAAAAAATATCCAATAGGTTGGTTTGGGTAGAGTTCTATAAAAATAAAATCAAAGACAAAAAAATATTGACCCAGAAATAATATCACATAACATGATTATCAATGCCACAAGTACTATGCATACCACCCTTATACTAATATCATACTATACGTCATGATATAAAATTAAAAGTGACTAAACATTTGTTTTACCAAATCATACCCATGTGACATAAGTCTCAACTGGAACATGTTTGATTCCAAGAAACACTCAGACACATGAAAACACACAACTGTCCATAGGGGTCAAAATAGTGAACATCGAAACTAATAAAAAAAATTGGTAAATAAAAGTAAAAAATAAAGGGAGTTATAAACACATAGTAACCAAAACCAATAATTCTATAGGAGAGAAACTCTACACTTAATTCTAAATGAATTAATCTTTCCCTATCCCACCCTCTCTTCCAACCATAATCCCTTGCAAAATGAGTGCATGTCCAGTTCTAGTATTACAAAGGAGAGACTACTAAGAGTATACAATTTAAACTAACTAATGGATGTTAAATAAATCATAGAACATCTGTAGTGTAGAAACTAGAGTATACCATATTACACTGATACATACTATCCATAATTTTAAAATCATGGCATAATCCTCTAATATGAATAGTTTTTCTATACTAAAATTAACGAAAGTCCCTAAACCAGTTCTTATCATCCTATTCAATGATATATATTTCTAAAATTTTACTATTAATATTAATTAACTGGTGTTCATACTTAACCCCACTAAGATCCTATTTTAAACCTTGTGTTAAAATATCTCAATACAACATAGCTTCCTTAACCTCTTCTAGATTAATAGACTATCTACCGTACATCATGGTGTCCTTTAATGAGTTAAAGGAATCATAAAGATAAGTAAATAGAGAAATGGAATAATCCTCATCATTAATATTCACATCTATATTAGTGATGTCAAATAGTAACTTATTAATATCATTTAGAAGAACATGAATAGAATGACCATGTGTCATTTTAAAGGTATAAAGTCACATTTTATTATAAAAATGACCAATAAGGGACATTGAAATATATAAATTTTATAGTTTAATCCATTTGGACTCAATAATGGATTCATGAAAAATTTCTCATAATACCCATATTTTATGTTTAACAACAACATACAATGAGATTTATCAAGAATATTATGCTCAACATCAACATTGGTGGTGAATGAATAGTCATTAGTGTAAATACTAAAAACAAGATTCATAGGGCCTAAGAGTGCATTTGTGAATCCACTATGGATAAGTAGTGGTCTCATCTTATCTCTCATTAGGTGAAAATAATTTTCACCATCTAACTTCTCAAATTAAAAAATAATAGAATATATTTTTTACTTGAAATACAGGATCTAATACCTATTTTGATGGGGTGGAAGTCAATCAAAATTACATAGACGTTAGAAAATAGGAATGAATGTAGAGTCATGTAAATAAATGAAATTCATGATGAAGAAGAAAAATAAGAATTGTGAGCAGTTTAATGGAAATAAGAACACATACAATAATAAGAAAAGGTATAAATGTAATAAACATGAATATTTTTGTACTTTGGACCAAATTGGTCCTATATAAATAGAACTAACAGCACCACTAAGATGTATTATTATTCCAAAAAATAACAATACGTATACAAATAGATAACAAATAATAGAAAAATCACATGTTGACTAAAGAAATTATACATGCATGGGGCCCATATCACTCTAGGGACTCATGGTGAACCCAAGAAAAAGGATGGTAATATACACCACTTTTGAAGGATTGAATCACACACTCTACCTCACATAAAAAATATAAAAGAGAGAATAATTAAATTTCAACTTGAAAAAACAAAGAAATAAATCCTTATAGGACATAGTCTACACCTATAACACAAGTGGTTCTCATCTACAAATATTAATGATTCTTATAGGACTTGAAATTACTAAAATATGCTACATTAACCCACATGGATCCCAAGGAGAAACCACTCCACAAAACAATTCACTTGAACATGGGATATGTAATGACATGTATATTTTTAGGTCACAACATTTTGAGAAAAAATTTAAATTTCCATTTAGTAGATGCCCCATTTTAAAAACTGGGAGTAAAAATTGGAGTATGATAGTTTCAATGTCATAAAATGATGTTTTTGGAAGAGGTTTAGGCTTTGGAGGTGACCCTAGGGTTCAGGGATACATCATAGGAAGGATTTAGCTAGCCTTAATAATGAATTTCAGTAGCCTACATCCACCAACTAGCCACTGGTAGGGAATTATCTCACATATGGGATAACCAGTATCTCAGATCCCATACTGGGATCACTAAAAACCTTCTTGGGTCAAATTGGATTTTTTATGTTGGGGAAAAATATCTTTTCCCTAGTGGGGGGGGGGGTTTAAGGGGGTTTGGAGTCAAGAATAGGACAATCTTGGATGATTTCTCTCTTTCTCCCATTTGGGACCCCTTGAATGGGGGTGAATCCAGGTGCATCATAATGATGATCCAAGGAGAGTTTGTTCATTATTCTCTCATTTTTGTTCCTCCTTTCAATGAAATCTTATTCTGCTCATTTTTTTCATAGGTATTTAGTGATGATTCCACTAGATAATAGTTTAATCAATTTATACTCATGGGTATTTTATGAATCCCAGATATAGGAAGTCTCAATGTACATTCCACATGATGTAATTTACTATTTTGGTGATGTATATCAATATACTGATTTTTCTATGGGTTTTTAGTTAAATTAAATTTACTTGGAAAATTAACGAGTGCTAGGATGTAGAGATTTTGGTTGGGTTTGTGTTGGGGGTGTATTATGGACCATCTGAGTGAGGTTGTTTAAGGTTTCAGTGAAACAAAGGATTTCATTTATTTTTTTAGTGTTTATATATCATTGATTTAAATTAGATAATTAATTAAAGATGTTTATAATTCATTATTTGTGGTTTGTAACATGATCCCTTAGCTTGATCGGTGGTATGAGATTAGGAGAGGCATGAATGGGGTTGGCCTAAGTGTTCCAGATCATGGCTTGGGCGATAAATCCATGAAGTAGGTAGGTGGTCCCCTTAATATAATATCATATGCCTATTATGTATGAATTTCATTCCATTATTAATTTCATGGGTTTGAATAGAATAGATGGGGACTATGGATAACTTATGTAGTTGAAATATGGTGGCATTCAGCCTCATATTCTTGAGATAAATTCTATTTAGTACTTTAGTGAATCGTAAATTCTTCATGATTATATTTCTAAATGAAAAGAGAGACATAGATCCCATGATATACCTTGGTTGGTATCAAAATATGGAATATATAATGGTTATCTATAGTGGTGTCTCTTTGTGCTACCTAGTAGGTGAGTGAGTTCTTGGGCCCTGAGATGATTAATGTGATGTTTGAATGTTTCGTGTGGGATAATGACGCGCTCTTGAGGGTGATGTGGGATATTAAAGATTTCTGTGAGAAATAATTTCCTCCAAAACTATATGAATTTTGATGGGTATGGTTTTAATTGAGCTAAAAGAAGAGAGATATCCTTTACGGTATATAAGAGGATACCTATGGAGGGTCATGGGTTTACTTGAGGACATTAAAGGAGGTTTCTAGGGGGTTTGAGAGGTATGGCTTGGGATAGTGCATAGATAACGGGAATAAGATTGCTGAGGGGATTGAGAGGATTTGGAGTCGGCCATTAGGTCTGGGTAAAGAGGATATTGTGGGATGTGGTGACAGTGAGGGGTGACATGTATGAGTAACGATCCATGAGTGGATACCATGATGGGTTTGGAGGACCTAATGGATACCCTTCTAGGTGAGTCAATATGTTATGTGATGAAGGGATATTTATTTAGATAATAGTACCCTAGGATCATCTGGGGAGTTGTGTGATGGGATACGAGGCTTGTGTATTTTCATGTGCTTGATGAACTCCCAAAAGTATGTGGGGATGGTCCAGTGTGAATGATGGATTCCCAGAGTCTATGAGGGTGGCATTGTGTTCTTTATGGCCTTATTAGAGTCTGTGAAGGATAGGTTGGTGTGGGTTTTACCCACTCAATGTTTGTAGGGAAGGGTTGGTGTAATGACCATGCCTTGACAAGGGTATTGGGTCGATGACCTTTCCAGACATGGCTTGGGTTAGTGGGATGACCATTCCATGTTCCTTCAGGTATTGGAATAAGTACCTTTTCATGCATGGTTTGGGTCAATGTGTAGGAATATGACCTTGACTTAGGTTTGGTTCAATAACTTCCCTAGGGTATGGGTTGGGGTTCGATGTGATGAGACCGATGGACCTCCCTTGAGTGAGAAGGGATGGGTCTTAGATTATGGACATATGACTATACCATGTGTCCCTAGGTATTGGGTTAATTTTTTTGATAATTAAAAATTATAGGTATTTGGTTAGGGATAAGAATTTTTGTAGTGGCATGATGAGATGACGAGGTGGATTTTGGCCTGGCACCAAAGTTGGTGTGATTGAGTTCCATGGTGGAATGGTTTGTACATAGTGACATTGTGTGATGGGAGTATTGATGAACTAGTTAGAACACAACATTAAAGGTTCTTGTGTGACATGTTTATTTTATTCATAATGTACACATGTATATGATGACATATACTAGGGGTACATAGTTAGACACTACTATTATGTATTTCTGACACCCTTCACGAGAACCCCTGTGTGTGTAAAAAACTTATTTTCTAATTTTAATCTCAACACAGGGCACACATTAGATTTGGATAGAGTAACTAATGTGTATTTGGAGATAGGGTGTGTGAGGACCAAATATTTCAGTAGGGATAGTGTGCATGAGTTGTATTTTTTTAATTTGTATTTAGGATTGTCTTAATAGGAGATAAATGTATGTTTGTCTGTATGACTTCTGTAAGTTGAATTTTGTTATATCATTGTGGTTATTTATTAATTCCTTCTATAATTGTAATAGAATTTTTTTAGTTATTAATCCATTATTATATTACTCTAACTAAAGGGAATAGTCTCCCCACTTAAGGGATTACGCAATTTCTTCTAGTCAGTAGCCTCTAACGTATTGGGCGGAACATTTTAGGTAATGAGGAACTATAGTCTATGAATTATCTAGTGGCTCGATGCTAGGTAATTATATGCTACATAATGGAGTAATCGGTGGTCCCATGTTTCCTAATTAAATTTTCACACTAGAAAAAAAATTCTAAGGACCCCTCACCTCATGAAATTTACATTGAATCCTTAACAGATAACGTGAAAAAGAAATAAATATGTGGAAGGAGGAGCTTGCTGAATGTCAGAGGTGGGACACACATTTGGTGGAGGCCAAGCTAGGAATCTTGCGAGGACTATTGGTGAAATAAATTTATATAATGATATGGATAAGTATAAAACTAAGTATGATTAGAAGGATCATGAAATACTATTTTTGTAACAACTTCCAGAGATTCATAGACATGTGAAACTATATGAATGGAGGTAGGGTGGGTTGCAAAGGTCACTCCAACATAAAAAGTGTAAGAAGTCACACAAAGATACAAAAATACAACATAGAATTATTTTTTGATCAACTTAATCAGTGGATATCAGTTTTCTTGGAGAAAAAACATAGATGATGCATAGGTTAGAGTCCAACACAAAAAAATTCCCAAAATCTCAGATGTGTTGTAGGATAGTAAAAAATGGTACAAAAAGAATCCCAAATGAAAATAAAAAACAAAATACCACAAATAGAAATGATATTTCATAATAAAATAAAAAGTTTAGTATATCATAAAAAACCAATAGACAAAAAATCATTTGATTTGAAATAACAAGGCATGAGTTTCAACAATGTGCCTCCACCATCATCTTGGGTCTCCTTCAACCATGAATATTGGGTCCCTAATATTGAGATCCTCAATGTTATACCTTCCACCACCATCTTCATGTACCTCCTCTATATAAGGCGGTCTGATATCCCTTCACTACTTCGGAAATATACAATTCATCCCCTGATGTAGGGAAAAGACCATAAGTAGTGCCAGAACCTGGTGAGGAATCACAACCCACCTCACCCTGCTGAGAATAATTAAATATAAATATTTCACATATACCCTATCCATTTCCTTATTTAGCCTCTAACATATCCTCTATAACTTTATCAACTTCTTGCTTTAGTTGAACCCTCTAACCACAGACTCCCACACAAACTTCTCTTCTCCACCTACAATTCCCCCCTTCAAATCTCCAACACTAATGCTTCAATAGATGAATTTCATAACCCTGTATTCCCTACCACACCCTAAAAAACATAAAACCTCCTACAAACCAGCACCATCAGACTCTATTTTCCTCCCACCTCTTTATTGGGGGAGATTCCCCACTAGCTCTAATATTCCAAGCAAAGCACATTTTCCCTTCTAGAGTTACATATTAAGAACAATTAGTGATAGGAGGAGTATATTTTCTAAGATTATACGTTTTCCACTAATTTTTTAGGAAACCAAAGTAATATTGAGTTCGAAATCAACAATACTACACTCAAACAAAAGACCGCACAAATATATCCCCACTAAAATGATAATTCATCTAATCCACATAATCATATACTTGGACCAATATTTTTCTCTCATCATGAAGACACACATCTTGAACACTGTTATTAGTATAACATTCCATAATAGGAATCACCATGGATCCACATGCTCCATAATAATTCATCATTATCATTTTCATACTAGTTTGGGGATCTTACACCCAAGTCACACATGGGTTATAACCATGTATGTGATACAATTTTTTAGGGGGATATTCCTCGCTATCTAATATATTCCAATCCTAACACTTAATATATTTTGGGGTTCCATTATAAAACCTATTAGTGATAGGAGGAGTAATACATCAAATGTTATATATTAGGAAACACTCCTTGAGGAAACTAATGTTGGATTTCTTATTCACCAAACACTACCCCTACACCATCCACACCACTAGCCATCACCTGCTCGCATGCCTACTTATACTCACCCTCACACCTGGCACAAAAACAATCCTAGCATATATAATTATATTTATCTAGATCCATCATCGATAACACATGGATGAGACCACGTATTTTATTTTCTTAATTTTTTATGCATGAATTGGATGTAGATAGAGTTCCATGTACGTTTCATGTTAAGATCATGATTACTGATAGTTTTAGTGCAATGATAGTGCACATTTCAAATGGTTATAGCCCATTTGTGATTGAAACCATGTGTTCCCTTCATTTAACAAAATTTTAGATGGCTGAAGTGGATATTTGGATAATGATATTATCATATTTTATTATTTTTATTATGGTGTGTACAATGTGATCACTGTATTCAAATAATTTATTTTTTATATAAAATTAATAGAATATGACTCCAAATGAATTTTTATCTATGATTCATATTTCATTTAAATTTATTTATTTTTATTTTTTATTTCTCTCATTAATAATTATAATTAAATTAATTTATAAAAATAAATTTTATCATCATAATACCAAATAGTTTAAGTGATATCTGTTAAGTGGTAATATTCAATAAATTAGAACAAAAATAGGTAACATTACTATAAGAAACAAGTTTTTTTATCTAATAATTTGAATTAAATAATTACTTTATTCCCCAAATATATTTATAACACCATAGAAAAAATCATAAAAAAAGGCATAGTAATATTATTAATAAAATAATAACATTTTAGAATTATAGATAATTGTTTAAAATTATTATTTAATTATTTTTTTTATGGAATTCATTATAGTTTTTATATAATGTTTACATCTCATACATATCTCACTCGAATTCCTTCTTCATTTTAAATTTTAAATTTTTTATTTATTTCTTTTAATTTTTAGCTTTATTTTAAAGAATTAAAAATGTTTCCCTCAAAATGATCACATGAATATTGTTCAAAAAAATATTATCTATAATAATTTAGAATAATGTTTCCTATGGATCAGCCCCATTTTCACTACTATTATTGTACTTATGTCTACAAATTTCAAAAAATTTGTCACCCTATGACAACATGTACTAATGACTTTATAAGATTATATGAATTTAGATATACGCAACCACCCATTTTCCATGTATTTGTATTTTAACACCCTCACATTGATATTTTGTCATATCATTGAGTTTTTATTTATTAAAGTTAAAAAAGATAGGAAATCATAGTTTCTTATTAGATTATGATTTTCAAACTATGATAGATAATTTCAAATTTCAAAAAAATTGAGTTGGAGAGTATTACATGATTTAGTACACAATTAGATAATCATAAAGGATAAGCATTAATTTTATTTATTTAGGATAATAATGGATGCACAATTTAGTGCACAATTAAATAACCATGAAAGGTAAAATTGTATACATGGTAATTTTAAAGAATCCATGCATAGATAATTTGAATGAATAAATAATTTGTTTGTTAATAATGCACACGAAATAAAGTTACATTTTTTAAATGTATAAATAACTATTTTAATTCCACTTAATAAAATAAAAATTAAATGTAAACATTTTTTGGATTCAATATATAATTATTGGATTTTATCTTCCAATGTTTCAGCTGATCATTATAGCTTTTTGATTGATCAAATACAAAATCATAGGAATAATGACCTCAATCTGTTGTCTTCTTAATAGACCACCTTCTCCATGTTATGGGAAAATTGGTTATGAAGATTCATGTATAAAAAGATGACGGTGTTGATTTTTATTTAAGGGTTTTTTGTATGGATTTTCATATTTCTATCCTCCTCAAGATCTTGATTAGTGTAGTTGAGAAAGTTTTAGAACTCTTGTCTTAGTATGTGGTTCTCATTTGTCCCTATTTTATTTGATAATCATAATAGTATTTTTTTTCTTTTTTAAAAACTAGTTTTTATTATAAATTATTTATAATACATACATTTTTGTATTTGGTGAATCATTTTTTGAAAAAAAAATTCCAACTCTATTAAAAAGTGGTATATCGATATCCATCAGAGTTTTAATCAAGTTGGACATTTTTTATTAATGATATTGATATTTTTTTATTAATGATGGACTTGATGATATTATTTATAATGTGTGGGTTTCATTTAAATTATATTATATATTTTCATTGTATACATGAGTACAATAGAAAATGATTTCATTATAGAAAAAGCTTTTGAACGGTGGTTTTAAAATTATATTTTTGAGATTTATTTAGAATTATGTTCATTTTTGGTATTACATTTGAAACTGATTTCATAAATATTTTTTCTATTTTAAATAATTTAAACCTTGTTCATTTTAGGTAATTGATACTGAATGATCAGCATGGGTTTATTGAGACTTAAGCATCAATCAGATGATAAAGGCCACAAGTCCAACTATGTAACTTTTTCTTGGGGGTTATTGATATTGATGGTACATAGAGTTAGTACATTGGTAGGTAATTATATGTTCATCATTTTTGGTTGGATGGGTGATAACTCATACCATCATGGATCTATTCAGTAGCTATAGTGATCCCTTGTGTATTTCAAAGGTCATGATAAGCCTAAGTAGATGTGTTTTTTGGTTAGTTCTTTTCATAAATTGTGCAGGATGGTTAGAAGGATTTCAAATTTTCCAAGATGGGTTTTAGAATAGTGTAACTATGGGGTTTTTAAAAATTGATTTTTGAATAGGAAAAAAATGAGTTTTTCTATTTTTTTAACATTGATTTTGAAATGGAATGCATTATACCACATTTGGATAAATGTTTATTTTTCAATTATTTTTGATAAAATTGATTATGTGAAATGTTTTTAGTTATTTTACCACGAAATTGGATTTTAATATTTTAGATTAATGTAGAATGATAATATATTTAAGTTATCTAGGACTCCCAACTGAGTGTTTTACTCCCCCATTCATATATACCAGGAGTGTATTTTCATTTTGTTGAAAAAGATGAAGGAAAATGGAATATATTCTTCTGAATTAGTGATAAATCATAGATCCTTGGATAAAACAATACTATAAAGATATATGATGATGCCTTGTAATGTTTATCCACTTTTTCTATTTTTATGATCTTTGTTAGGTCAATTTGGCCTTTTTATAACCTATAGTTACCATCATACATGATAAACAAAATTTCCCACTATAGTTCATTTAAAATAAATATGTTTTCAAATTTCATATCATAAATTATTTTTGGGTTATGTTATTAAGGAAAAATCATTCCACATAATTTTAGTTTATCAATAGAAAATAGTTTTTATCCTTTAGTGATTAGAGAACATGATCAAGGCGATATAATCCCATGAATCTGGTCTCATGCTTTGGGAATTAGGGTCAACCCATTATAAAATGGTACTAGGGAAAATGGTTTAAGATGAGTCTTGAGGAGTATGTTTTAGGTTAGTATGTAGGATAGTTGAGGATAGAAATTTAGTTATAAAAAGGCACATTTAACCAATTTTTAGTCAACCTCTATTTAATAAGAGTTTTATTGAGACAAAGAGGATATTAAACCCTCTGTAATCTATTTTTTATGTTATAATATGAGTTTATTTTCCTAGATGAGATAAGATGAAAAAAATTTCATGTATAACATTACACATGATAAAAAATTTATCAAATGATCATGATTTTTAGATTGTTTTATTCCATGAACATGGATTTCAAATTACTCTATTTTTTCAGAGTTTGTTTTGATTTTTTTTAAAAGATCTTGTTTTAATTATTCTTGAAATTTGGTTAAAGGGGTGACTAAAGGAAGAATAATATTATGAATTCTAGAAATAGTACAATATATAGTGACGGTAATAATGTATGATTATTTATTTTGATGAAATGAAATTTGATATTAGGGTTTTGTTAGGGAAAATAATTATTTGAGGAATGATCTAATAGGGGGTTTAGTGATATGTGAACTAAATAATAGTTTAGTATAGATAATTATAGATTATATAGAAGAAAGAAAATTATTAAGGGGTATAGAGGTTGAAATAATTTTTTTTAAATATGTAGGAAACTATACGTTGATTACATATTTAAATTTTTTAAATTTTACAGATTGGAAATATTGAACATTAACAATGTAATTATGAAAATTAATTTATTAAAAATGAATTATATAAAAGTGTTAAAAATATATTTTAATAAATATATAGTATTAGTATATTATTGGAGGATAATTATGTGGTTTAAATGGAAATTATTGGGTGTTTTTTAATAATATTATTCCATGGGGAGTTATTGTACGTTACCACATAGCTATAAATATGAGAGGAAAAGTTGATAAGAAATTTTATTTTATATTATTCGTTAAGGATATGGTAACGTGAGGTGTAAATTTTAGTTTTTGTGAAATGGGTAATGTTATAGTGTGCATCAATGATATTTGGTTAAATTTTAGGGGAATATTATTAGTGAAGTGAATTTAATGGCATGGAAACATTATTTTGATATGGGAATTTGAATTCTTTTAGAACATGTCAATTTATTATAATAACAATTTTTAATATTGAAGTGTATACAATAGGATTTATCTTATTTTTTGTTACAAACTAATTGTTATAAGCGATATATCAGTGGAATGTGATATACTTATATTTATTGAGACTATTTTTGTGTGAGATATCAATATCTAGTCATGATGGAGACATATCACATGGAGTGATAGGGTTATGTAGTTCTGATCTATAGGAATGATTTAGTATGGTGAAATATGAATATCATATTCAATATTGTATAAAATTTCTCATTTATTTCATATTAAAATATATAAAACAATATGTTAATATGAAATGATGATAATTGTGGTTAAAAATTCCACAAATTGAATGCTTAAATTTTGAATATTTATATTGAGTTGGATAGTATACGATACAATTTTTTAATGTATATAATTTATTTATTAGACCTTTGGAGCATCCAATGTAAGTCTATATAAAGAGAGTCTAAACCCATGGTGTGTGTATTGAATCTAAAGGATCTATAAACAAATCTATTTCTTCATTTTTCATTATCCTTAATATAATGTTATAATGGGTCATATAGTGAAATAGAAATCCAATTAATAAGTGTTTTTGTTGATTCATATGACTAAGGAATTCATATAGAGATAATATCCCATTGGTAAATTCTTATAGGTTTCTATTAATCACATAAAATAATATTCAACATCATTAATAGAAAGGTATTTTTTTCAATATATTTTATGTTATTCATTTTAACCTCTCATATTAGATCTTAGGAAATGGATTTTTAACATTCATTCATAGTATTTTTGACACTGAGATAACCTTCTTAATCTTTAAGTGCTATCAAATATAGTTCCATAAATTTTAAAATAGTATTTGAGTTTTATGGAAATTATGAATTTCATGAAGAATAATAATATCAAGACAATGATATCCAAATATCACTATCTCTAAAATGTGGAATATATATATATATATAGAATAATCACAATCATTTATTGTAGTACCATATAAATAGATATTCATATCATTTTCCATGACAATACACTGTTTGGTTATAAAAAAAGAGAGGATAGTGTCATAGTTATGATACAAAGATACCAGTATATATTATAATGTTTAAAATAGTCATTTTGGTGAAATAAAACTAGTAATATGGGGATATCACCACCCCTGATTTTAAATATAGGAAATTACATGCCAATTAAGATTTATAAATGATATAAGGCCCCATTTGTGATGGGTTTTAGGGTATTCATTGAATGAAGTTCGGCACCAGAAACTACACACTAAATCACATATCTATATTTAACCAAATCAACATGAATGAATACAATGAAAATTTTAGCACCTGTAATACCAAGTAATCCATATTTTACTCTTTGATGAATTCTTGATGGGGATCACCAAAGAAGCATCCAAATGCTTCCTTGTTCTGAATGTGGTACACTAGCCAATGGATCCTCAATCTAATCAAGAGTATTCCCAGTCAATGAAGGGGTGGTAATGAATTTTCTATTTTGAATTTTTTTGATCAAGGATGAGGAGAGTCTCATGTTTTTCTTATAATATAATACACTACACCAATATAGAGATCCAATCTCTTTTATAGGCACTATTGGTTCACTTCATTAATGTAACACCCCAAGAATTTACAATATTTTTCATTTTTAAAAAATATAATATATTTTATTGCTTCTAATGTATGAAACATTGAGTTATCATTTGTAACAGTGTAAGAGATACTTTCTTCATTATATTACGTTATACGTAAAATCAAGTATTATCGAACAACAATATATTATTAAAAAATTATTATATAATATAATAATATATAACCTAATAATTAAGTTGTCGATAATGAATAGTATTAATTAACTTATGAAAATTTATCTATAAATTTATTTGTTACAAATTAATTAGAAATTAACATATGAACTAACTAAATATATAATAAATGTGTTTATAATAAATTATTTTTCTGCTCATAGAGTCGTTGTATCCTAATAAATTAATTTAAATTATTTATAATTAGTGAATTAAAATAATATAATATAAATATTATATATTCAGTTAAATATTTTTTTTACAATCCTCAAATATATTTTATATGTATATGATAATAAAAAAACAATATTATACATAAAAACCTATATTTTTATAAAAGTAGTTTTATCACCTTTTAATGGAAAACCTATTTTCAATAAAATTTATGAGAATTTTATATATTTTATTTTAAAAAATAACACTATTTTATTAATTTTTAAGATAAAAATTTAATTTTTTTGAATTTTTTAAGGTTTCTTATAAGTTTCATTTTTTGGTGAATAGTGAAAAATGCTGCATTTTAGTGCAAAACTGCATTTTTGTCCTAATTTATTCAAATAGTAAAAATATGATTTAATTTGGTTTTAAAGTTTAATTAGAAAAAGTTTACATAATTTAAACCAATTTTCTTAATTTTAATCAATTTCACATTAAATTTAGATATAAAAAATGAGCAATCATTTTGATATTTTTACTTTAAAACCCTACTTTGTCGTCCCATCTATGGGATTAACATTAAAACTAAATTTTCCAATTATATGAATTGAATTTTGAATAAAGGAAATAAAATATTTCTAATATTATTTGTATTATAATAATATAATCGTAGTTTTTTATGAAAAATATTAGTAAAAGTAATTAAAATTAGTTACAATGGTAAAGGTAAATCAAGTAATTAATTGGAAAAATAATATTTTAATAATTATAAAATTACCTTAATACTTGTACTAATTTCATGTTATGAGTGTTTTTTGACCAAAATAATCTTTGGTTCTATGTTAGTACATCTTTTATCCACTTGGATTACATTAATCCATTTATAATATTATATTCATAAAAATTTCAATTCTGTTACACTTTTTTTTCAATAAGTGGTTTTTTTAATATGGGGTTATATAAGGGATATGTTAGACTATAAATATTATTCATAATTATAAAATTATTATATTTATCATTATCATTTATTTTTATTTTTTAAATAATAAAATATTAAATTAATTACTTGCACAATGATGATGCAATAATTGTATCATTAATAGGTATATCAAATAAGTGTTAAAAATATTAAAATAAATATAATTTTATATAATTAATGTCAACCAAGAATTATATTGATTACCTATACGTATAAGGTATTTATTAAAGAATATTTTTTAAAGTTATCATGTTGTTATGATATTTTAAAAAATTCAAGTAATAATATTATAACAATTGACATTAATGTTATATTAAAAAAAATATTCTCTTAAATGATATAAAATTCATAAAAATATTAAATTCAGAAAAATTATATTTATATATATATGTGTGTGTGTGTGTGTGTGTGGTTTTAATTTTCACACATATCTCATTTATGGTTTTTTTGATCTTATTGTAGCAACATTGACCCCTAAAGTATAAAAACTCAAGTTGTCACTCTAAGAGTTAAAGGGTTTAACTATGTTTTAATGCCAAGGATTAGGGTAAGAATGTGACATAAACATGTTAAAAAATTAAAAATTAAAATTATTTGTCCCATATTCATATTATATTATAAATAATTTTCTTTGGAACCATTTGAAATTGAAAATTAATTTAAAACTTTTTGAGTTTCCAAAAGTGCCCCTCACCTCAATTATAAAAGGAAACCTCCTCTCTCACATCCTTAAAGCACATTGATACTTCTAGATAGACCTAAATGAGACCAAATAATCTCCCAAATTACCTCCCATCATCTTAAAGTACTACTTTTAGTTATAAATAAAACCAATGTATAATTTTGGTATAATCCAAAAGGAGTTACCCAAATATGAGGTAACGTTCTCCAATAGTCACATTAGTTTTATTTTTTCCCTACTCCATCATTTATTTTTATTCCATGATTATATAATAACAATAATATCCTAAATAGACTGATATTTTTTTATGTTAAGGTTTTGACCTACATCTATTCACACATCAATGAAATGGGTAACAAATTTACCATTGGTGTATGGTGAACTACCGCCATGCGAGACGATGTCATTCATTTTTCCATTACAACAGCTCATGGTAGATCATTATTATAGAAACAATATTTTAATGTGATATATATGACATATATATATTATAATTAAATTATAATATAAATATATATCATTTAATTTTCATTCTTTTAATACGAAAAAAAAGGAATGTAGCATTCATGCGTACGTATGACCTATTATCTCCATGAATGGTACATTTCATTTCATATATAAAAATTTTATGGATTATTAGAAATAAAAATATATTTAATATATATGATATATAAATCATGGTTTACATTATTTATATTTTGAAATCATGATATAATTAATACGAACATGAAATAACATATTAAAACATAGTCAAGAACCTGGGAAATTAACTCCCAAAATAGTGAAAATGACAATAGATTATTAACAAAAAACTAATAAAAAAATATAATAAGATTAAATATGGTTTCATAAATCTGAATGTTGCTACTATATAAATTAGTAACACAATTTAAATTACTATGTGGGAGGTTAAAGGATGTTCAGCCAAAAGGAAATGAAAGTTAAGGTATTTCATCTCAATTTTCATTTCATTGAGTATTATTTGTTGTTATGTACCAATTAACTTTAATATGGTGCATATACTCCCCTTTGACATTTATATCATGAATATAATTATTCTCATGGTATACTATATTTCATTTAGTTTTATTCCTTCAATGGGATTATAAATCCAGATGTTTCAAATTGGCATGAGAAACTTTGGAATGTTTAATGATTATTTTCCCCAAAATGCTTTAATGGTTTTTAAATGGTATTTCCATTCATTAAAATCAAAATCCATTTTTTGTAATTCCCTTATACTGAGTAATTAGTGATAAATATGTATTATTTATTACATTTAGATATTTTAATGATAAGGAATGTTGTTTATTAATTAAATCGATTAATTGAGGAATGCTTTGGATAGGTACGACACAAGTGGGGACCAGTTGTAGATCGCCCCTTAATGCATTAGTAGTCCCATTAGAGAAAATAGTTGGACAAATTGGATTGGGTTTTACTCAATATTATAAACTGTCTTCTAAAAGGTCTTGACGTTATAGGTTCTATGTTCGTAGAAAACATCTCATCCAATAATTAAGTGTTTCCCTCATAAATATTTAGTTATTATTTGTCCATGAGATTTTGCATCAACATTCCTATGAATATAGTTTATTACCACTTTATTGACTAGATGGCATGTATTTCTATTTATTACCTTTCCATATTTATTTATCCTAATATAGTTATTTAAATGGAATGTGCTATCATTTATTTACTATACCATGTTTATTTATTCTCATTGATTCATTATTGATTCCACTGTACTTACCCTTACTAAGCATTTAAGCTCACCATTATTATGTATCCTTTCCCCAAGTTATGAAGATGAATCCTTTTATTTAGTTTCTAGGATGATGGGTTTTTAATTATGTGATGGTTTATTTTCATTTCATAATGTATTATGTGTATCATGTATGTAATCCAGATTTCCAAAACAGATAAACTGATCAGTCCTTCGAGATTAAATTAATTATAATATTACAAATGTAATAAAATAATTCTCCATATTTTGGTTTTTATGGGTTGTTATAGTTTTTATCAAATGAATTTTAGTAGCAACCCTTGAGACTATATTTAAAAACATAGATTATAAAAAATAACCATTAGATATACTTTCAGGATAAGTATATAAGAATATCATAAAATTTTGATAAGGTTGATATTGTGTGTGTCTTCCAGGAAATACATCCTGATATAGATACTAAAAGGGGATTTGGTTTTGGTATATATGTACCTAGGGGTAAAAACTCTGATAAGGTGCATGAGGCCGAACTGACCATAACCTAATATATGACAATGAGTTTTACTATGCACCTAGTTTCACACTCTAAGGGGATACAAAGAAGGATAATTCTCAATTTCATTACAAACCAATATGAATGATTTGAATGTAAATATATCCCAAAGAAGCCATGTTTATGATTATGAGATTCGCTACACATAAATTTTTTATTTTATTTTATATATTTCTCATCTTTTTGGATTATACATGATAAGATATAATTTAGTCTATATCATTATTTAGAAATGGTTTATGGGAGAAGGAATGTGCACCTCACCAATGACCATGATCCAATCATTTATTTTATAGTATAAATCCAATATTTTGAAGTGAAATTACCTCCCAAGCATCTCCATCATATGGGTATATAGTATAATGTGATAACGATGTTGGTAATTAACTCTCCATATATACGGCTTCAAGGGAAAGAAATAAAAGAATAGGATCGTAGGTCAAAATATGTGTAAGGGGAAGAAGGTAAGGAAGTATTTTACCACGTGTGATAGTTGTGTAAAGAAAAACTCGGGTACAAGATTGAAGGGAATGATAGTTTGTTATAAATGTGTAGAAAAATGCCACCATGTTCATAATTGAATTGAATGAATAAAAATTCAATGGTCAAATGCTTCCACTGAAAGTGGATCAAACAATACACTAATCAATGTGTCATTATTCAAAGTAATATACCCCAACAGAGTCTAATAGATCATGTTCAAGATTATTCTACTGTCAATTATAAAGAGGAATGATTAATGTTATTTTATTTGGATTCAAGAATTTTGTCACGTGATTATCTTATCAATGATGTACTAGTCATAAAAAATATGGAAAATTTTAGGATTGTAATGAAGTAATTTTTCATTGAGTATTTGTGATCATATGTTGAATGGAACCAAGAAAATTGATTTGGTAGCAAGTTAAATTTTTTGGAAAACACATGGTTTAGGGATGGATAACCCTTAATGTGTTCCTGGTACTAAGATAATGATGTTGGATAAAGAAATTATTGAAATGGATAAAGTAAATATGACACTATAAACTACCTTGGAACTAATTCTAATGTTTTGGATCATATTAATTTGAAGGGTCATAGGGATAAAAATTTATTAAATGGTTTAAATTTAACATTGGACAAGGTTATAGAGATTTATATATTATTTCACCATGTGATTTGTTAATATTCACTCTATCACTCTCCATCGAAACATGAAGGTTATATATTTCTTTCATGTCCTTGTCTCCTCTAATTTTCTTCTATTCAGAAGCCTAGTTTTGAGGTAACATTCATATTTTCTTTCCATACATATTAAGAATATGTGTTATTAACCCTAATTATGATTTGGTTTCATCAACAATAGTATTTTTAATCATCAAACTCTTAATTACTTAGATCTACTTTAAATTGTGAGGACAAATTTTAATTAAGGTGGAGGTAATGTAACACCCCAAGAATTTACTATATTTTTCTTTTTAAATAAATTTATTATATTTTATAGCTTATAATTCATGAAACACTGAGTTATATTTTATTACATGCAAGAGATGCATTCTTTTACATCTTGCATTATATGAAATATTGAGTTTTACCAAAAAACAATATATTATTGAAATATTATTATTTAATATAATAGGATACAACCTATCTGTTAAGTTAGAGGTTATGAATAGTATGAACTAACTTCTAAAAATATATGGTTGAATTCATCAGTTACAAATTAATTAGAAATGAATATAAGAACCAACTGAATATATATAAAAAATGTTAGTAAAGAACTCTTTTTATTCTCATAATGTCATTTTATCCTAATAAATTAAATTAATTACAGTTATTAAATGATATTAATGTATTCTATATATTATAAATTCAATCAAATATATGACACCCTAAGATTTCATGGTATGTATCCTATTAAATAAACTCAATTCATCCAATAGATTACATTTCACAAAAAATCATTTCATGTAGTATAAATCATATAAAATCACATAGAGATCACAAAACAAACTCTATAATGAATAACAAATTAAATATGTGGCTTTTTCTAGAAATTAATGAACATATATTAATGAAATTGCAACTAGACCTTTGGAATATTAATGTGACCCTTATGAATAGACAATCGACCAATTTAATAGTGAAATAACCTACAAAAGTATAAATAAAATTGAGGTGTATTATAAATGGTAATATGATATAATTATATCAAAGTAAAAGTAAATAAATGTTTTAGAAATTATTAAATAATTATTGATATTTTTATTAAACTTTTTTTCAATTTTATAATTAATATCATGATTCAATATAATATATATTTTCATATTATTGTATTATAAATTAATATTTTTATGAATTATAATTATAATTTAATTTTATGAGACCTTAGTTAATATTTCATTATGACATAATATCATTTATGAATTTAAAATTGGCATTTTAAAAATAAATGATGACTTTAATTAAAAATTAAATTTCATATATTTATAAAATTATTTTTTTAAATTTTTTTTTTATTTTTTAAATCTACGTGTTTAAAAATGGATACAGTGATTTTTTTGGATTTCTTCTAAAATCGTTGATTTTTTTGTCAATAGTGACATGTGATAATTTACGTTATATATACACTATAAGTTCAATACATTATTACATGATTTATATATGATATATGAACCATAATCTCAAAACATCCTTCAATATTTTAATATATTTAGTGATAATTATCAAACTACTCGTATTCTTGAGCCCAAATAATAAACCAGTGTATAAATTATGAGAAAAAGCCCCTCTCTACCACTATAAATACCACCCCTCACCACCTATTCTCCTCACACTTTCCAATCTTTTAGAATTTTCCATTTTCTTCCCAATACTATTAATAATCCCCTCATGTCCAAGATCCTTTTTTCTCACCAAATACCAATCCTATGTTTTCTAAGAGGTTCACAAGGAGGAGAATTCAATAGGTAAATTTAATATTCTTTTTCTTTTATTTTCCTTTCAATTTAATTAATTTTATTATTATTTACTCATTTCTCACAATCAAAGTAGAATTATAATTAAAATATCACATATAAATACTAGGTTTCTGTTATTCTGTTGGAATCATCCATCATCATTTATTTTCCCCCTTATTTTGTACTATAAATGAAAACATCGTCCGTGAGGTGCCCATTCACCACATTCGTGGATAATGATTGTTAATTTTTTTATTTTCACCATTAAAAAGGTTCATAAAACCATTTTATGGTTAAATAGTACTATAATATATGTATTAAAACTTTTTTAGGATTATGGAACCATTATATATTCATAATATAAATTCATAAGATAAAATTGGTTCGTGAACATCAAAAAAATGCCAAAATAATCAAAACAATTATCACTAATGTCTTATATATTGATTCATACTCATACCATATAACCTAATGAAATATATAACCAATTAATATTATGAAATATAATTAATAACATATAATTTCAAATCTGAATCACTATTCCCAATTTATATGATTTCTTATATATAAGTATACAAGTAAACAGATCTTGAAAACTAAGGAAATTAATACTCCCAAATGATAAAATTGAACTTTATAACTTATTGAAAATTAAATTAATGAACATAATAAAATTATAATAAATAAAATAACATATATAAAATGTCTTAATTAATTAATTAATTTAGTTAATCTACATATCCAGGACATTAATATAAAGTGCAGAACACATTCCGACATAAGGTAAGGGACTTTGTCTCAATTTCCATTTCATTGAGATTTACTTCGTATTTTGAAACTAATCATTCTTATGTCCTTTATCTAATACAAAATTTTAATAAATATTAATTTGAAATTATATTTCTATTAAATTTTCATATTCTTGTATCATATATATGATTATTATTTTATCCATATAACATAATATATATGTGGTTTATTTTGAATGTTGTTTTAACTAGGGAAATACTGATCAATTAATATCCTATACACAATGAATATACTGATATGGAAAATTTTCCTTGAATTAAATCTATTTATTAAGAATTATTTGGACTTTAAGTGACGAGCGGGGCCCAATATGGCCCCTTGATGCATCAATTGGTCTCACGAGACAAAACAGTTGGCAACAAACCCTTTGTGTTTATTTCCAAAACATAATCAGATGGGTATCTACCCACAAACTTAGACCATCTCAATATTATGAAGGTTCATGTTCCACATACAGGACATCCAATTTTAGTGATTTTCGTCACTCAATAGTCAGTTATCTTTATCCAAATTATTTTCCCCAGGGAAAAATATATGGATACATTTTCATTCTATGTGTATTGATGGTGTGTGTTTTTTACTTATTCACCAAGATATATTGATTATTCCTAATAGATTACGATTTACTTATTATTAATTATTAATTCCTCTATATATAAACATTACTGATCATTTGATCTCACCCTTTTATTTGTTTTACATCTCCATGTTATAAATATGTGATCTTTTAATAAGTGAAAATAAGTAGTTTATTTCCTTTTGTTATGTACTTTTTTAATTACCAATGTAATAAGGGAAATATGTATGTATCTAGTTTCATAAATATTACTAATGTGATCAATCCTTAGTAATTTGATCTCTTATATGTATTACATTGTAATAAAATGACCACCGACTCTGGGATTCTAGGGTCAGGATTTCTATGGTTGGCATTAGAGATAGTTTAATAGAAAGCATGAGAACTAGATTTAGAAATCATAGTTTAGGTACCATAAACCTATGTTATAATTTTAGGATAATCATAGAATAAAATCCTAAAAATTTTGTAATTATAGTGTAAGTGGTTATGAATAAAATATATCCATGTCTAGATACTACAAGTGGATATGGTTCAAGAACATATCTACCAAGGCATAAAAACTCTAAGAAGGTGTACCAGGCCTGACTCAGGGAAACCTAGTACATGAAAATGAGCCATAATGGGAACCTGGTTCTAAACTTCTAATAGATAAGCTTAGGATAATTCACATTCTCCTTACAAACCATTATAAGAGAATTAAAAGTAAATACATCCCCAAAGAAAACATATTTATGAGATTAGTTATGCATTAATCTTCAATTAATTATAAGTGTTTATCTAGTTCAAAAAAATGAATTATGATTTATAACCTAATTTAGTGTATAATATTGTTTATAAATGGAACATAATAGAAGAAAAGGAATAAATACATATAGAAAATGTATGTATTTCCACATTGACAAAGTCAAAACTGTTATTCTTGGAGTTGAGAAGATGATGACCATATTAGGACAGCTTACTCTGGTTTTTTTGAATAACCATACTACACCTATGTTGAGTCATTTTATGTGGAAAATCCTCTATATTTTAGCGGGACTAATAATCCAATGGAATCTAAATAGGGGATCAAGTCCCCTGAAAATATATTTTTGGTATTGAGGTGTAATGAAAATTAAAAGGTAGTACTGGTAGTGTGTTATAACATTGATGTGGCAGATCAATAGCGGTCTTTGATCCATAATACTATGTAGGAATAAAAAATTGAATACATGGATTGGATAACTTTCAAGGAATCATTTTTGAAAAATACTTCCCTCGTGATAAATGAAATGAAATGAAGAGATATTTCCATAGATTAAAGAAAATAAGAGAAAAGTGTTTTATAGAGTATGAGGATACTTATACAATACTAGAAAGTTTTTCGATAAATTATATACGTGATTCAAATAACAATATTGATCATTTCTTTGAAGGAATTAATCCATGTCTCTAAAGGGAACTGGCTTCACAAAAATTTCCATCACATGATGAATTATTATTAAGTGACATAAAAAAAGTGAAGGAATTTTCAAGATCGTATACGTTAAAGTGAAATCATGATACGAATAGGTCCCTAGATAACCATGTAAAGGGTGAAGCATCAAAGACGAATAACGGAATGGAGAAATTTCTATTAGATGAAATTTTTTGAATAAATAATCCTGGGAATTTCTTGAATGGTATGGGAGTTTTCTAGAAGTTTAGATAAAAGGTTCATGGAGAAAATGAATGCAAGGGAAAGAAAAAATAAATAAATGATGTTAAATGATTCAATTTCAATGAAATGGGGAATTATTCAAATAAATTTCCCATGAATCTGGGGAATCTACCATAGATGTGGCCAAGGGGAGATTACCATGATTATATAATCACCACAACTGCAGTGGATGTTCCCAATGATGTGGTTCACATACATTAATCCTATATTAAAATTTATTCTATGCTTTATTTTATTATGGATCATCACAAACTTTTATATCTACCTAGTTTTCCATGAAAATTAGAAAATTTTCTTTTGATTTAACAATGGATTTATCAATCAAAACTATTAAGCGAAGTTTCATTAAAAAATGTTTCACTAGTTTTCTTTTATAAAACATAATCATTCTTTAGTTTCTGACCTTATAATCATATCCATGATTGAATTTGATAGAATCCTTAGTGTGGACTATCTTTCAAAGTATAATGTGAATGTTAATTACAAGAAGTAAATTATGAGATGTGAGTAAGATGTAGAATCCATTATATTTAGAGTAGAAACATCATCATCTGATTATTATCTAGATCCACCACTAGTTTCTCTACTAAATTAAATTCTTAGGGAGGATGAAAAAAACATATAGGGATGAGTAATGTTGTCTACAAATTGATGATGTACTAATTTTTCATGAACACATTGATGTATTTCCTAAGGAATTTCCTAGGAACCCCCTATTGCGTGAATATGAATTTACCATTTATGTATTCCCTGATGAAAGAACAATATAAAACACTCCATATAGAATGGATACAATGGAAATATTGGAGATGAATAAACAATTAGAGGATTTGATTAATTAGGGATTTATTCACCCTATTGTGTATCTATGGGAAGACTATGTTCTGTTTGTGAAGAAGAAATATGGATCCATGAGGAAATGCATTGAATATAGAGAAATAAATGATATTACAATAAATAACAAGTACCATCTACCTCGTATTGATGATTTATTTGAACAACTCCATAGAGATTAATAATTTGTGAACATTTAACTTCATTCTTGATATCATGAATTGCGTTTGAGGAAGGAGGATATTCTTAAGACAAAATTTCAAACCAGGTATTGAAATTGTAAGTTTACACTAAGGCCATTTGGACTAACTAATTCACCCTTATTTTTTATGGATATAATGAAAAACATTTTCAAATAATATCTTGATCACTTTTTGTGGTATTTATTGATGATATCTTGATATATTCCAAAATATATGAGGATCGTGATAATCACTTGTGGAATTTTTTTAATACTCTTAGAAAAAATAATTATATGGGATGTTTATAAATTGTGAATTATGGATTCAAATAGTTTCCTTCCTTGTCCATATTTTATATAAGGATGGAATCTTAGTTGATCTTATAAAGAAAAATAAATCCAAGAATGACCTACACCAATGAAAAAAACTAATGTGTGTAGTTTCATTTGTTTAGAAAGTTACTATTAATATTTCATCCATAACATTCCCCTAATAACTAAATTGTTAACTAAGATCACATGTAAAGGAGTTAAGTTCATATGGAAAAAATAATGTACAAAATGAATTGAATAATTAAATAGAATATTGGTCAATGCTACAATTTTGACTCTTCCATCAGGAAATGATGGGTTTGTGATTTATAGTGATGCATCAAAGAATGTATTGGGTTCTTTCCATATGAAAAATGAATATTTTATTGCTTATGTATCAAGGAAATTGAAGACATGTGAAAAAAAATATCCAACTCATGATATTGAGTTAGCATCCATAATCATTACTTTGAATAAATGGAGACACTATCTCTATGGTGTAATATGTGATATATATATTGATCACAAGAGTTTGAAATACATATTTACACATAATGAACTCAACATGAGGCAAATAATATGGATTGAGTTACTGAAATATTATTATTTCTCAATACAATCCCACTGATGAAAGGTAATTAAGGTAGAAGATTCATTAACTAAGATTGATCATGGACTTATAACCCAAATGTGGATTGAAAAAGAACTGATGTTCATGGATATGGTCAAGATGGACATGAGAATTGTAAATTAGGAGGAAAAATCACTCCTTTTTCAAATGATTGTTAAACCATGTTTACTAGAGAAGATAAAAATCTATTAATATGATGATGAGGATTTTAAAAAGAAAATAAAATTCATTAAGGATGTAATATTGATATACTTCATGTGTGAGGATGGAGTTATAAAATTTGGAAGAGGTTATGTGTCCCATAAATACATCAGATAAAAAGGGAACTATTATATATTGCTCATATCTCAAAAATTTCATTCCACTCTGATAGTACCATGATATATTGAGATCTAGAGGAAATGTTTTGGTGGGATAATATGAAGTGGGAAATTACTAACTATTGTCAAGGTACCTATTTTTTCAACAAGTGAAAGCCGAGAGACAACATCCTAGAGTACTCATGCAACCTATTCCTATTATTATTTGGAAGTGGGATGACATTATGATGGAATGTTTCATAGATCTATTAAGGAAACCTAGAAGGAATGATGCAATATGACAAATTTTTTATTGACATACAAAATCCAAACATTTTCTTACTATAATGCAGGATTTTCCACTACAGTTCCTAACAATAATATATATTAATGATGTTGTAAGACATCATGGTGAACCACATTCAATTGTGTCTAAACATGATCTACAATTTATCTCCAAATTCTAGTGGAGTATTTTGAAGGATTTGGATATTGATCTTTATATGACTACTGTTTACCACCCTCAAACTAATGGAAAATCTAAAAGGACTATTCAAACATTGAAATACATGTTCAAATCTTACTAACTTTACTTTCAAGGTATATTGGATCAATATTTACCTTTAGTGTAAATTTTCAACAATAATAGTTTCCATTATATTACTCAAATGGCAGCATATGAAGAATTATATGGAAAGAGATTTTGAACTCTAGATTTTTTGGATGAAGTTCGTGAGACGAAACTTATAGGCCCAGAACTTATTGAAGAGACAACTAAAAAGGTAGAGAAAACTTAGGATCATAGTAAAGTAGCTCAATGTAGAAAAAAATAGTTAAATTGAAAACCAGTGAAAGGATTTGGAATTCTATTTGGGATATCAGGTATTTAAGAAAGTATCTCCCTAGAAGGGTGTATTAAGGTTTGGTAAGAAAGGGATAATGACCCCAGGTAAATCATACCATTTGAAATTATGGAACAAATTGGATTTGTAGCTTAGTGATTAGCCATTCCACCAAGTCTCTCCAAATTTCATGATGGGTTCCATATGAAATTTTTAATGAAGTACATGCCAGACCCCATCCATGTACTCACAAATGAAGAAATAGAACCAGAACCTAACTTATCTTACTATGAAGAGTCTATCAATATTATTGGCACTAGAGAGTATGTATTTATTAACCAGATGACTCGGCTTGTAAAATTACATTATAAACAATAAAATGGAAAAATAATTGTGGGGGCCTTAGGATGTTATGTAGAATAACCACCCTCGTCTCTTTAGAGGGTGTTATTCAAGAAAATTTCAAGGGTAAAATTTCTTTTGGAGGGAAGAATATAACACCCCATGATTTCACGGTATGCATCCTATTAAATAAACTCAATTAATGCAATTGGTTAAATTTCACATAAAATAATTTAATATAGTATAAATAAAATAAAATCACATAGAGAACACAAAAAACTCTATAATTAATAGGTATTGAAATGAGAGGATTTTTTTAGAGAATAAGGAATGTAAACCAATGAAATAGTAACTTGAACTTTGGAATAGTAATTTTACACTTATGGATAGTAATTTCTCCAATGAAATAGTAACCTCACCTATTAAAGTATAAATTAAATTTAGGAATCATATAAATGCTAATATGATATAATTATATCATACTAAAAGTTAATAAATGTTTTAGAATTTATTAATTAAGTATTGATATTTTTATAAAACATAAATCTTTATTTTTATTTTTATATTGAATATAATAATTTAAAAGAAAAAATATTTTCATAAAATATAATCATAAATTAATATTTTTATCTCTTATAATGATAAGGTAATTTTATGACACCTTAGTTAATTTTTCAAAGTGTCATAAAATCATTTATAATTTTAATAATTTTATTTTTTGAGTATATAATGACTTTAATTAAAAATTCAATTTCTCATATTTATAAAAATATTTTTTAAAATAGAGTTCAGAATTCTAACCATCGGAAAATTTTTAGGGTGAATTTTTGGGATTTGTTTTAAATAGTAAAAAAAATGAATATTGAAATACGGTAATTTGCGTTATATATACTTTATAAGTTGATTACAATATTGATTGAGTAATAAATGATGTAATCACCACAATATCAAGCATACCTTAATTATTTTAACATATTTAGTAATTATTATCAAACTATTCATAGTATTTATCGAAAATAATAAACTAATGAACAAAATAATGAGAAAACACTCCTCTACTCCGCTACAAATACCACCTCTTCTCCTCACACCATCCAATCTTTGTGCCCTTTCCATTTTCTACCCAATAATATTCCCAATGTCCTCCCACATTTCCAGGGGACATTTTTCAAAACAAAATTCCAATAACAAGTTCATTATGAGGTTATCAATAAGGATAATTCCAGAGGTAAATTCCTCTTTGTTTTTATTTTATTTCCCTTTAAATTTCATTTATTTTATTATTATTTCCTCATCCCCCTTATCCAAGTGGTATGATAACTCCAGTATCACATATATACTAGATTATGTAATTTCTCTTCCCCTATCTGTTTGTGCGAAAAATGAAAACATCATCTAGGAGGTGCCGATTCACCAACTTAATGGATGATGATAGTTCATTTTCTATTTTTTCCATTAAGTAACATCAGAAAATGATTCTTATGGTAAAAAACAATATTATATGTGTTATAGCTTATTTATGATTCTGTAACCAGTATATAGACATAATAATACTTCATAAGACATAAAAAGATCGTGAAGATCAAAAAACACCAAAATAATATAAATGATTATCACTAACATCTTATCTAATGATACATCCTCATACCATATGTAGAATGAAATATATGACCAATTAATATTATGAAATTTAATTAATGAAATATAATTTCAATTCTTTAAAACTATTCTCATTTTACATGATTTTCCATATATATATACATATATAAGTAAATCCATATTCAAAACCAAAAAAATAAACACTCCAAAATGATAAAATTGTACATTATAACTCATCAAAAAGGACATAAATTGACTTAATAAAATTTTAAAAATTTAATACATGTATAAAATTTTATGTATTAATTAATTAATGGATTTAATCTAATTATCCAGGATATTAAGATCATGTAAAGAAAACATTCATACATAAGGTAAGGGACATTGTATCAATTTCCATTTCCTTAAGATTTACTTGGTATAGTCCACCTATTAATAATTATTTTGTGTATATAATGCCACTTTTAGATCATTTTTCATTTGAAATTATATTTCTATTAAATATATTTTTTTTATCTAAGATATGTTTATTATCATATCCTTATAGTGTTTTACCTACAATATTTATTTTGAATGTTGTTTTAACTAGGGAAATATTGGTGAATTCATATCCTCTAATCAATAAAGATATTGATAGGGCATATTTTTCTTGAATTAAATCTTTGTATGAAGATTTATCTTGACATTTAGTGATGGGTGGGGCCCGTTATAGCCCCGTGATGCATTAGCATGTATCGTGAGACAAAACAGTTGGCGAAAAACCCTTAGTGTTTGTTTCCAAAACATAATAAAGTGGGTAACTACCCACATATTTAAACCATATCAAAGGTATAATAGTTCTTGTTTTAGATACAAAATATCGATTATTTAAGCATTTTTTTCATTCATATTTCATTTATCATTATCTAAAAGAATTTTATTATGAAAAAAAACTATTGATGGATTTTCATTCTCAGTGTATTATGGGCATGTGTTTTTTAGTTATTCACCATTCCATATTGATTATGGCTAATTGATTCTGATTCACATATTATTGATTCATGGTTACACAATATGTAACCCTTACTGAGTTTTTAAACTCACCCTTTTATTTTTTTTATCCCCATGCTATGAATTTGAGATCATTGAATAAGTGGCAAGATGAAATTTATTTCCTTTTTTTATTTAATTAGTATAATTACCAATGTAATAAGGGAACCATGTACGAATCTAGTTTCTTCAAGAGTACTAAACTGGTCGATCTTTGGGGATGTGATCTCTTATATCTATGATATTTTAATAAAATGAGAACTGAATCTATGCTACTTGGTTTAGGGATGTTAATAATATTTTTCACATTCATCCAATATATTTTATAATCATAAGATAACAATAAACCAAATTTTATTCATAAAATCTTATATTTTTATAAAAGCAATTTTTTCCTCATTTTAATGGATATTCTGTTTTAAATAATTTTTTTGAAACTTCTCTATATTTTATTTGAAAAAATATACTTCTTCTTTAAATCTTAATCTAAATATTTACTTTGTTTGAATTATTGATATTTTTCTGATAAGATTCGTTTTTTGATGAATAGTAAAAAAAAATACTACATTTTAGTTAAAATTGAATTTTCATTTAATTTATTTATATTGTTAAATAGTGTTTTGGTTTAGTTTTAAAGTATAATTATACCAATTATATATCATTTAAACCAATTTATGTTATTTGAAAAAATGTCCCTTTAAATTTAGATATAAAAACATAGCAAACTTCTGGATATTTTTACTTTAAAATCTGTATTTGTCGTCTCGTGTGCAATATTAGAATTAAACATAATATTTCCACATCAAAGAATTGAATTTCTAAAGGTTTAAAACATTATTATAATCAGTGTTATATTTATAGTCTAATATGATTACCTTAGTTTTTGACCAAAATGTTAAATTCAAATAATAGTTAGTTTCGATACACTAGTGTTTTTAACCGGAGAAGTATTTTTAAAATGGTTTTATATAATGGATATGTTAAAATATAAATATTATTTATAAAGATAAAATTTTTATCTACATTATGATAATTTTTTCAAATTTTGTGGGAATAAATAATTAAATTTTTTTCACAAATATGATGCAGTAATTGTTTCATTAATAGACTTATCGAATAAATGTTATTATGAATATTAAAATAAATAAAATCTCATATATTTAATTTCATATAAAATTTTCTAGATGACATAGATGTAGTAGGTATGTATTACAGTTCTGTTATTGAATTTATCATGTCGATAAGATATTTTAAAAAAGTGAATTAATGAATAATATCAAAATTGACATTAAAGTTATAGTAAAATAAACAATATTTTATTAATTAATATAAAACTATAAACACTATAAACTTAATTAAACAAGGTTTTAAGTATCAACCATGACCCATTTATGGTTCATTTAAAATCTTATAGTATATGTATTAACCCTTAATGTGTAAAAACACAATTTGTCACAGTAAGAGTTAAAGGGTTTAACCAAGGGTTAATGCCAAAGCCTAATGGTAATAATGGGACTAAAACGTGACTAAAAATTATTAGATGAAATTATTTAGACAAATAATAATATTATATTCTAAATAGATCACTTTCTATCCATTTTTAATTTCAAATTAATTTATATTTATTTAATAGTTTTTTGTTTTCAAAAGTTCCCCTCACCTCAATTATAATTAGGAACCTCCTATCTCACTTTTTCACACCACATTGAGACTTATAGATGAAAAAAAATATAAAGAAGATTAAAATATCAATCCCCTCATCATAAAATACCAACTTTTGGATTAAATCATACCAAAGAATACTTTTGGTATAAACCAAAATGAGTTACCCAAATAAGTGGTAACATTCTTCAACAATCAATTTAGTATTACTTATTTCCCCACTCTATAATGTATTATTATAAAATTTTTATACAATAAAAATAGTATCATAAATTTACTTATATTTTTTTAGGTTATGGGTTTTACCTACACCTACACACACTTCCATCAAGTGGGTAAAGAATTTACCATTCTTATACGGTGAGCCACCGCCTCATGAGACAATATTGTTCTCTTTTTCTTTACCAGCTCTAATGGTTGGTAATTAAGATGGAAACACTATTTATATATTTTATATAAGAAATATATATGATTATATAATTGTGATATAAATTTATATCATTTAAATTTTATTATTTTAATATGAAAAAGAAATGCAAGTAGCGTTCATATGTACGTATGACCTACCGTCTCTATTAACGACGAATTTAATTTCATTTATCCAAATTTTATAGATTATTATAAACATATATATGTAATATATTTGATATTTAAATCATGTTTTAAATTATAGATATTATTAAATAATTATATATTTAATATAATCTCGAAATAACAAGTTAAAACATACTTAAGAAACATGGAAATTAACAACCGAAATATTGGAAAAGATAAAATATTATTAACAAATGGATTATTTAATAATATAAAAAGATCATATATGAAATCATAAATATGAATGTTTTTATGATATAAATTAACAACATGATTTAAATCATTATATAGGATATTAAATTATCCTCGCACAAAAAGAAATATAAGGTTATGGATTTCATCTCAATTTACATTCCATTGAGGTTTATTTATTATTATGGGCCAATTAACATTTATTTGGTGTATATACTACCCTTTGACATTTTATATCATGAATATTCTCATTCTCGTGATATTATAATTTTAATTTATTGTTATCCCTTTTAGGGGATTATGATTCAAAATGGTTTGAAGTGGACTGGGATAGTTTGGAATGTTTAGTGATTATTTTCCTCAAGAATGTTTTAATGGTATTTCAACTATATTTCCATTCATAAAAATCAGCAAACCTTATTGATACTTATCCTACAAATATTAATTCGTGATAAATTTTTATTATTTATTCAATATGGATATTTAATGATAAAGATTATTGTTTATTAATTAAATCGATTATTCAAGTAACACTTTCGAAAAGTACAATATGGGTTGGTCCTAGTTATAGATAGCCCCTCAATGCATCAGTAGTCTAATGAGACAAAATTATTGGCCAAATTAAATGGTATTTGACCCAATATTATAAACCTTCTTATGAAGGGTCTTGATGGCAATGGTTCCATATTCCTAGGAAACATGGAATATAAAAAATATGTGTTTTACTCATATATATTTAGTTATTACTTATCCCTGGCATTTTGCATCGAGATTTCTATAGATATAGTTCATTCTCCATTTATTCACTGTATGGAATTTGTTTCATTTTCTTACCTTTCCATATTTATCATTCCTTTTCTAGTTATTTTAATAGCATATGTAACAAGTTATTTACCTTTTTATGTTTATTTATTCTCAATAAATCATTATTACATCCAATGTACATTCCCTTATTGAGAAATTGAGATTACCCTTATTCTATTCCCTTTCACTAGGTTATGAAGAGTTATCCTTTGAATGAGTATCCATGATGACAACTTTTTTAATTGTGTTAATCTTTATTTTCTTTTCCTAATGTATTATGGGTATCATGTATGTAATATGGCTTATGAAAACTGCTAAAATGATTGGTCATTCGGGATTTGATTCATTTTAATCATGAAAATTTTATAAATTAATGCACCACCTAGGGACTTATAGGGTTTGGGAATTACAATTAAATAACAAGATAGATCATTGACTGTATCAGTCACTATCTCATGGAATCCATTTAATACTTCCAATTAGTGTCTTTTTCAATGAACAACTCAATGAATGTAATAATCTATAAATGAGTAATATTTGGATTCATAATTGATTAAAATCATATAGAAGTGTATTATTCACTCACATACCCTGAAACACATACTATATAAACCATTGGATGCTGTAATATCTGCTAAAAGAAGAATCCTGATGACCTATATGATATAAGCATAAAATAATCTACAAAATTTATCTTATGCATATCATATATTATGATTCAAGTGACATCATAGGATGTGATATCTTTAATTTTAGTACATATTCAATAATCTCCCACTTACACTACGATCCAAAAAGGACTTTTTGTAATACTTAAAATCTATTTGTGAATCCATTCAAAACACTTTTAGAATTTTTTTCAGGATATATTCGTTTTTAAAACAAACACTTTTTCCAAAATATAATTCTTATCTAAAAGACTATTTTTGTGAACCTATAGTTTTTAATGGTGTTGATTAAAATCATGAAATCACAATTTCATAAATTTAAGAATATAGTGTCCTATAACAATGAATCAATGCTACCCAAGCTACTAGAGAATAATATGATACCTTGATAAAACATACTCATATCTATATATGAACATGTCCACCACAAGATTTATAGATACATTTTGTGTATACCTATATAATTACCTTTTCTATCAAATAGAGTGACCACTATAAATATAACATGTCAATATATTAAATTCTATCTCATCCATTTGTGTTTATTTGAAATAGACTAACTAGAGTGATGAATACATCACATGTAATTTATCATCTAGATGAAAATATAACAATTCCTCCATCCATTTAGTTGAACACATCATGTGTGATTCTACTAATAATGACCATGAATTTTCCTATACTAACTCAATCAATGGTATGAATATCTTTTATTATCATAAGAGTGGAAAAACCCATCTATGTTTTCCTCTAATCGATGTCATGATCAACAACATACCAAAACAATCCTGATTAGATAATCCATAAGGATTGTGTAAGAAGAGTATCAAGTATGAAGGATGTCATGATAAGTATCTCTTCAATATCAGGTAGTGCATATTGATAATAAGTATTCAAATATAAGTATATTTATGACTATATTAAATTTGACGAGATATACTTTTGCAGTCCAGTCCAAGTAATACATCTTGACTTATCTTATTACAATTATATTCATAATATCACAATTGTTTTTGTAAAATGTAAAACATTCTACCCAATAAAACCATAACATACCATTAAAACCCTAATACTCCATGATGATCATCGTTTATGGAAAACTATAAGTCATACATTAAGGGGTTATTATTTTTCAAATATTTTTCTAAAACTAATTGCAACACACATGAATGAATTATAAACATAGATTGACTTTAATATAAAATCATTATATATTTACAAACTTTATATATATCTTATGTATCATATACCGAGATATTTAAAATAACACACATATTAATCCTATTGTAATGGATTCATCAATGGATCTACTACATTTTCTTCTTTAGCCACCCAATAGATCTTAATAGTGAACCTCTCAATGATCTCTTCTAGGAGAAAATATTTTCAAATGATATATATAGACATTTGGTGGGGACATGATTTATTTTCTAAATAAATATATCCATTATTATTGCAATAAATATAAATTTCTCACTTGATACAAAAATCTAATCAATGTTCAGAAATGGTCTTCTTGATAAAAACAAATTATTTCATAGAATCTAATGAATTTACGTATTCTACATTTATTTTCAAGCCCTATATGGCGGCTTGTTTGGGACTCTTCCAACAAAGAGATTCAGTGTTAAGGAAAAATATAAAACTATATTGATATCTCATATAATATCTATTATATTGGAAACTAGTATCAATGTATCATTTTACAAAAATATCATCATCTAGTCCAAAGAAAAAGTACATATCCTAAGTCCAAATAAGTATATCAGGATGTTCATAACAAAAATCTAGAAAATCTCACCTATATTTTATTAATATCTACTATTTTTTCTAAAATAATAGGTGACATTATATCAAGTACACAACATAAAATGGATGATATATCCTCTGGTGGGAACATATGAACATCTATCTATCCTTTATAACTCTTTATTAGAATGTTGAATCTTCCAAACATTTATGCCCTGTAACACTAGTAAAGACTATATTTTGAGTTTTCCATGATAAAAATATTTATCATTACACCAATTTATGTGTAATTATTTAGACCTAGAAACCACTTAAATTTATTTCAATAGATCTTCATAAGTAGTATGTATACCGCTTCACAAATTTCTTTCATTGAGAATCATTTAACCAACTATATCTTTAGAGGGTGTAGAATCATGATTATTTTTCCAATAAGAAGTAATTTATCCATATATAATTTCAAAAAAAACGTCAAAACATCGAATAATTCACTTATCTATTTTGTAATTATCCTCAATATTTATGAAAAAAAACTCTTTAATTACATAATAAAATTTTATATTCATAATACAAGAGGCTTTATTTAATCCATAAATTGATTATTGTAACTTTTAAACCATAATAGACTCATTTGTAACTTCAAAACCTTTCATATACACATCATTGACTGAATTCCAATTAAGGAAATAATTTTTTCACATCTATTTTATATATATCATAATCGAAATAAGTGTTATAGAAAGTAATATCCAAAAGAACATAATCATCATAATAGGTAAAAACGTATCTTAAAACTCAATACTTTTAATTTTTATATAACTCAATTCCATTAGACATTATTTAGAGGTAGATAATATAAAAGTAATGTTAGTTATCTTATAGAAACCCCTCTTTTAACCTATTTGTCTCACCTCTTCGGGTGCATCCACTGTGTTCCAAACTAGTCCAATTTACTTGAAGTCTATTTCAGATTCCATATCTTTTAATAGTTTCTTGGAATCAAAACTCTTAGTGGTCATCTGGTAGCTAGTATGATCATCTCTTATAAAAATTTACACATCATCATTTTCAATAATAAATCCATATCTCCTTGGGTCCTGATGAATCCAATAAAACCTTTTAATTATTTAAGTAACTTCAGTCAGTTATTCTTCCAAAAAATATTTTCAAATCATCTCTACCACCATCTCAGGAACAATTCATATTTGTTTTCCACGAACATATTCAAGTTTAAATTTCCACCAACTGAAAACCTTATTATGTATTTATTATTAGTAAATATACTAGTTAATGTCAATAACAATTTATGTTTATTACAATTATTGAAATTAAATCTTATAGTTTCCTTGGAATAACCAGCAAAGAATCATTTTATGACTTAGGGTTATACTTTTTAGAAGATAGTAGTCATACTATTTATTTTCAACCCCAAATACATATAAAATATTTTTTTGGAAATTTCCTAATCCATATATGATATGGTGTCTTCATGAATTCTTTATATGGAATGATGTTATGTAATAAAGATATAGTCTCCATAAAATAACCCTGGAATGAAAAAAGAAGGCAAAATTTCTCATCATTGAGCAAACCATGTCGAATAGGGAAAATTGGAACTCTCAAAAACTCCATTAATTTATAGTGTTCAAAGAGGAGTGATATTTATAAAAATTAAACAATCTATAGAATGATCAATGATTTCATTACTTATGTATTGAGCACCCCAATTCAATCAGATAATTTTAATATTTTTTCTGAATTTATTTTTTACTTTATTATGAGACACATCAAACATTTAAAAGGATTAATAATGGTGTATCAACAGAAACACATAGCTATACTAACTAAATTTTGTGTTAAAATTAATGAAGTAATAATAGATACCAAATAATTTTGTGATCATTAGTCTATATAAGTCACTATGTATGTGATCCAAGATTCCATTAACCCTTTCACTTTTCCACTAAAATGTACTTTTATTATCTTTCCTAATAAGAAATATTCATATGTTTCAAAAAATTCATAATTGAATGAGTATTATAAACCATCTATATGGAGTCTTTGGATACACTTCTCATTTATCCATCTAAATAGATAATGCCAAAGGTATGTTAGATTAGAAAGAACCATAACCTTCTTATTTTGAATGTCATAAAAATGATTATCCTTATCTAAAATTTATAAAAATATATATTATGCTATTAGTTCTATAAATAATCACTTTCTTATATATAAAAAAAATTTATTAGTAATGTATGAAAATACCATATTATTCAAAAAATATTTAGAAATCATATTTATATTTATGGATAGATATTAATAGTATTTTTTTCAATTGCAAAACTAATACATTGGGCTAATATATATTATAAGTGCTAAATTATAATGAAGAAAATCTTACTCCATTACCATCATAAACATATAATTATATAATATATAATTACATCATATCTCTAATTCCATGTTTTGTCACACAAATTTGTGATTCACACATGGTATCCAATCCGCATGAGTCGGAATTAGTGGAATTCATTTCCATAAAATTGGAATTCAAATAACTAAAAATGATTCCCATTTAGAATAATTCTCAACCCTAGATAAAAATCAAAACTTTGTTTATAGGTTATACCAATACGAGATATGAAAATTATTATCATTATGTACACTATTTCTACAAAAAAATGTCATATCTATTAATGAGTATCATGTTTTACATCTTTTAACCAAGGAATTTTAATGTAAGTAATCACACTAAAAATTATGTCCCTGAAAATAATATCTTTTTAGTGAACCAAGATCCATATTTCATGATGGTTTGGTTTGAATTAGTATTTATCCCATAATTTATGTATTTTGGTAGAAAATGATTCCAATCAAAATTGTTATGACTCTTGAATAGTTGAGAGCATATAACACTTTACCCAAATCCATCATATAGATTCACTCAACATTATTCCTCTTGTAACCTAATCTTATTTGGGTCTCTTGGATTGTTTAAACTTGATAAAATACAAATAATGGGTTCCTAATTATCTTAGGATCACCTAGTCCTATCTTTACTTACACAAGATAATGAAAAGGAACCCATATTTAGCATGACTTTCCCGGTTGGAGGATCAATGTCTTAACAATGTCCACTTTGGAAGGAATCTCACACTTAGTATTTTATCGAAATTCATTTAAAAGTATCACAAACATATTATACATCATATTCCTATTAAATTAATAACTATTTCATTATATTTAACTTTTATTATCTCAAGTTTTATTCCTTTGTGTATGTATTCCAATAAAGATTTATTTTTGGAATCCCTTTTTCTTCCACCAAATTAATATGTTCATAACATAATAATGTGTAACTAATAAAGAAACAATATTTTATGTTTCACACCCAAAATAAGAAATCAAACATATTCATATATATAAAAATTCAACCTATGTATAAGGTACGAGAACCATTCATGTAAAGACTTATAATTAAGTGAGATTGAAAATATCCACTTAACTAAAACTGAATAGATAAAAATATAATACCCACATTTATAAAACAAGTCATAATCTTATAGGATAATGGGATGTATAACCCCAATTCCCTCTCCCTAGAGGTAATTTACTCAATAAAAATATAGTTCATAATAACTCTAAAACCAAATATTCCCAAACTATATTAAAAAACTAAATATGAACTAATAAATTTAATTACAAACCATGGTAAAAAATTATGATGAAAAAATCATATGTTACCATATGTAGTATATAATTTATTTAATTATAATTTATAAGAATTAATTTATCAAAAAAAATCAAGCACACAAATTGTTCATATTTCATAAACATTCCATAAACATGCATATTCTAGAGGAACTATTAAAAAAATAAACACTTTATTAATTTTCTAAAATGAGAGATATAAATATAAACTCTTCATATTTATTTTAAGAATATAAAATATCATTTTACATGTCCTTAAACTTTTACTTTATAAAAATTTTATATACTATAATAAAATCTTGAAAAATATTATATTTTTAAAATTTTATACTATATTTTATTTTATGATTGATTATGGAATTATAAATCATAAATTATATTTCATACATAAGGGAAACTATGTATATTCTTACACATTGAATCATAGTTTAGAATAAAAAATAATTCTAATAACTTTGGATGTATTCTCTCATTATTGGAGATATTATAAGGTTCCAACCATATTATATGATATTCTCAAAATCATATATATGTTACCATAATCTATTTTTATGAAATCCATATATTATTAATATTTAATCATATCACATATCATATCCTATTTTGATGTTATAATATGTGGGATACCAATATATTATACCTAATGATATAAGGCATACATACACTGTGACTAATTTTATCTTTTCTAAAATGCACTAATAATGGGGGAAGTAACCAGCACTAAAAAGATAATTGATTAAATGAGAAATTATCATTGTTTTTTAGCATAGATAACGGGTATATTTATCACTACATTCATTATTTTAGACAAAAGAAACTAGATTTATCATCAATTATCATTTCCATGATTTTAGAATCCTGAAAATGCATATTTTGAACATTGATAAATGTTGATTCTATAATAGTGGGTTGTGAGAGATTTCATATTGATGTGGGAATCATGGAATGATTTCCAAACAAAGAAAGATAACTTTGAATATCATAAAATTTGTGATGGAGTGGATTTTATGATTTGATACACAATTAAATAATCATATATATTGAACATTTAATTTCATTTTCTTAAGACAATGTGGAATGCATATTTTCCTACACATTTACATAACCATGAAAGGTAAACCTGTATTCGTGGAAATTTTGAAGAATACCTTCATGGTTAATGTGAATGAATAAATAATATGTATTACATTCCTGAAATTTGTTAATGGTGCATGATTTTTTGCATTAAGTTTATATAAAAATCTCTTTAATTCCACTTAACAACCTAAAAATTCATTGTAATCCTTTTGGGATTCCATTATTAGAGGGACTAAGAATTTTAGTGAATTGGTATCTTAAAATAAGAATAATAGAAGCTAAAAAATGGGGGAAGTATCTTCCCTTGAAGAAATTATTCACAAGAATAACAACAATATCCCCCCCCCCATGAAATTGTGAACAAATTTTTTTTTTGTTGCAATGAAATAGGGAAGTGTAAACCACGATAATAAAATTTTCTCTAGAAAAACCTGATGTGGATCGGCACACACTATTCGTTGAAACCTGAATTCCCTTTCAACCACTCTCTACTAACAAGAGGTCAAAGATCTATAAGATATACCATAAGGAATGTGGAAAATAGACTTAGACACCCTTAAAATGACCCATATCAGTGACCCGAGGAGCGGTGAGGTCCAGACCGAAGAATGAGAAGCCACTATCAGCAGGACCGACTTTGGACCACGGTGAGGTTGTTCTATAGAAAACATCATGGTAGAGATGTCCAGACCTAGGTGAGGCATATGTATTATTATAATCACACCTAATTCCATACGACTATATCTAGGTTTATTTATTACTTTTAATTATATATATGTGTATGTATTTATTTACTACTATATATGAAATAACTTTCATTTTATGTTGTTATTATTACTATTATTTTTATTATTATATTTATAAGTATATGAAATATTAATAAAATAACTAATATATGAACTATAATTATAACTAATATAATTATAACTAATATAAATATTATAAATAAATAAATAAATATAATTATATCTTATTGTTTTTTTGGATTTTATTTTTATTATGTCATGTTTTTGTTTTTATTGAAATCCTATTTGACATGAAGGTGGACACAATATCTTCTTATTTAGACACGATCTTTGTGTGAGGGGGTGAAATATTTTTAATGGAATACACATTGAAATATATTTATAAAATAAAATTAGAGTAATGAAATATGATTAAGGAATAAGAAGGAAAACAATATCAAGAATCATATTGACAGAAACAAGAACACATACAATGATAAGAAAAAATAGAAGAGTATAGAACTACAGTATTTACATGCATCAGACCACATTGGTTATATGTGCACAATAATAACACAAAAAATACTAATTTATTATTATAAAAATCAAAAGAAAAACAATCATACATACCAAGAATAAATAAAAGAGAAAAACTCAGGTGGACCACATAAACTATTAATCCATGAGGCATTTATCACTTAAGGGAGTCACAGTGAAGCTAAGATCGAAGATGGTAATATATACCCACAAACATGATAGAATCATGCATGAAAACCCACACATATTTGAAAAAAGAAGAAGAGAAATACAGCCTTACAGTCTTGGGTCTACACCAAGAACCTGAGTTATGGTAGTTGAAGAAGATGAGTGATGGTGCTAGAAATATATTAATTGAAATAGGATTAAATCAATAATAGTAATCATAGAGAGAAATTTATCTATAAAAATAGATCACCAAAATAGGTGTCACAAACTATAGTCGATGACAGTCCTCTTTTTTCAAGCCTCTGTTGAGATATGAAGCGAGGAGGAAATAAAGAGGTGCTAAGGTGGGACATGCATTCAGTAGAGAGTGAACATGGAAAATGGTATGGTTGGATAGTGTAAAATATTTATAGAATGATAGGGATAAGTGGATAACTTAGGATGATCCAATGGATCATGAAATACTATAGGAATAACAACCCACAGAGATTCGTAGACATGCGAAACTTGACTAATGGAGGTAATTCTTATGACATAGATCTCTTTAGTCTATAGGGTGAAAGAAATAGCACCAATAAAGGCAAAACCCACAAATAAAAACCATTAGATCAACCTAAATAATGGAAAAATCCAAAATGAATAAAAAAACCAGTTAAACAAATGTTAAAATCCAACACAAGTGATGCCCAAAAGCCCAAGAGTCCGGTGGTCTTACAGAAAAAGGTCCTAACAGAAGACCAAGGGGAAATCCAAAACAATAACCCAAAATAGATATAATTTCTTCCTAAAAAAAGAAAAGGAATTTTTATGGACAAACATAAAATTATTTTAATACAAAAATACACCAACATTAATAATTATCCAAATTTTAAAACATATTAACAACAATACAAGCATAAGTGATGTATTCTCAAGACGTAACCTATTAGTTGGATTGCGTAGAGTTACATAAGATGAAGACCAAATATTGAAAAATATTCTCTCAATATAAATATAACATTTCATGTTCCATAGTGGCGCATGTTCTACCCATACCACCCTTATACTACTATCATATTATACGTCATGATCATAAATTAAAACAGACTAAAAAACAATAGTTTACCAAATATTACCAAAATTTCCTGAGTCTAAAATGAACCCTATGAGATTCCAAGAAACACCCAAACACCTGGAAACACACAACCTTAATCGGGGGTCAAAACATTTAATGTGAAAACTCATAAAAACAATGATCAATAAAATGATACCTTAAATGGAAGTAGAAACACATAGCAACCAAAACTAGGAATCTGATAGGAGGGTAAATTTGAACTTGATCTAGAATGACTCAAACTAGACCTATCCCACTCTCTATTACAACTATGTTTCCATACAAAATACAAACATTTTCAGTCCTAGGATCACATAAGAGGTACTACCTGGAGTCTACACCAAATTCTATCTAAGAGATACCAATGAAATCAGAAAAAATCCCTAATGTCAATATTAGGGAATACCATATTACACTGAGCCATTCAATCCTTATATTTTAAATCAGGTAAGTATCTTTTAATATGTCTAGTTTGACCAGTCAAAATATTGAAAGTTATTAAACTGGTTCTTATCCTTCCACTAATTAATGCTGTTTTTAATTTGACTACCAATATTCATCAAATATTGTTTAAACCTAACCCCACTAAGATCGTATTTCAAAACATTTCTTTGAATATATTAGGATAAAATGATAAAAATAACCTCTTATAGATTAATATAATCTCTACCATACATCATAGAGTTCTTTAAATTGTTAAAGGAATCATCAAGAGAAGTTAAAAAAAGAAAGGCTCAATCCTCATCTTTAATATTTAGATCTATATTAAAAAGTTATGTGGGACATTATTAAAATCATCAACAAGAATATGAATAAAAGAACATTGTGTCATCGTAATGGTACAAAGTCGCATTTTCATATAAAAACAACCAAGTAGGGACTTATACATATACAAATTTTTGAGTTCAATCTATTTGGGGTCAACTTTGGATTAATGAAAAACATAACATAAGTCCTATATTCTATGGTTTATAAAAGCATAAAATGGGATTTATCATGAAAATTAGGGTTGGAATTATTGTAGGTGGTGGATTTTTTCCATTGTTGGACACAATCACAACATGATTCTTAAGACCTAAGATAATTTCTCTTAGTCCGCTGTACAAAATAAATTTTTTCATCTTAAATATAAATTGGATAAAATCATTGTCACATTGAATTTATCAACTTATAATATAACTAAAGTAAATTATAACTTGATATATAAGCTTATATACCATTTGTGAGTGGGTGTAGGTCAGTCTGAATGACACATACCTTGACCAAAAGGAATGAATACAAATACTAATAAATAAATATGATTCAAGAAGAAGAATAAAAACAAGAACTATGAGAAGTTAGATACAAAAAAGAACATATATACAGACAATAAAAAGAATAAAAGTATCAAAAATGATTATTTACATGATTTGGAATAAGTTGTTCCTGTACTCATATTAATAGCACCACTAACACACTTTATTATTTTAAAAAGAATAATAATAATAGGAATATAAATAGGGAATAAATAGTATACAAAAAACACATGGATAACATAACTATCCATGAATTAGGCCCTTGTCACTCCAGGAAAACATGTTGAAGTTGAGACTGGGGATGGTAAAATACACCCCTAAGAAGGATGGACTCCAACATGCCATCCCACACAAACCGAGAAAAAAGAAAGGAGAAGAACCATACATATCGAAGAAATAATGAAATACAACCTTAAATATTGAATATACATTGTTATTATTTCATATTAATGTTGTGTATCTATTGATAATATAATTTTGTGGATAATTTTTTTTTCATATAGGTGAGAAGGATTTACTAATATTATTTTTGAATGTTTTTTATATGAAGTACTGGAAGAGTTTTAGAAAGATTCTATAACTTTGTTACGAAAATTTCTTACAAATTCAGATGATTCTAAGCAATTTTTGAATTCTTCCAACATCATGAAAAAAAATCATGATCCAAGATTTTTTTAAGGGTGAGATTAAGTTTAGAAGAAATAATATCCAGAAAAAGTTCCAAATAAATAGAGTTGTAGACATAATTCTTCGAACAAACTAGACGTATTATGAGTACGTGAAGATATAGCATTATGATGTCCATGGGGAGATAAGAATGAAAATTTTACTAGATATAAATGAAATATTTATTATATATAATAGGACTGAATTTATTGGATATAGATTTTTTAAAATTGAAAGTTAACCAGTTGAAGAAACTGCACAATGACATTGGATAAAAGATAGTTGAGGTTATAGATGAATATTTGAAAGAAGATGGTGTTGATATGTTTTTACACACTTGTAAAAAGTATAAAATTTTGAAAGTGAGAACTGTTATAATACAGTGATAACAAAAAGTTGAAGTTGTAACTGGGAAGATAATGTATTATATGACATAAGTCTTTAGAAGTTATAACAAAATTAAAGCATGTCATTAGCTCGAGTGTGATGGATTGAGATAAATAAATATTTTGAATAGGAAATATGTATGAAGTTAAAATGTTTTTTTATTAAATTTAATATAATTTTCAATGTTCATAAAGGTTGGTTATGAAGGAATCGGTTTATGTACATCAGAAGTTAAACAATCAAAAAAAGAAAGCTACCAGATTAAGAAAATATGAACAGATATATTGTGGAGCAATGTCATTAGATATATTATTTAGAGATGTTGTACCAGACCATGATTTGTGAATCAAAGAAACATATGAAGTTTGAGTGAAGATAGGATGATCGTACATAGTCATTTATAAAAAGAGTAATAGAGAAGTGAATATTTTTCAATTCATGAAAGAATTACTAAAGATGACACTACATAAACATTCTACTAGATGAGGATAATGAGAAGATTTTCTAAACTTTTTAAAACTTATTTCAATGATGATGTTGAGATGATCTATCAATGTTTGTTATCTAGATGATATAAAAATGATTTAAGAAGTTCCTTAACATGAATATTAAAGAATCTTGAAGATGATAACAAATGATAGAGAATTCATGGTGTTTCAACAATGTACATGGATATTTGAGAATAATTTAGAAGAGTCAAACAAATTTTATTTGAGAGGGAAAGTGAAATTGTGTTCTCGCTATTTTTACTATAGGTGTGCCAAAATAAGTAAGAGTTTTTAATATATGAAAAAAACCATTCATCTAGACAAAAAGCAGAAATGATGAATATTTATTATCAAGGTGATTTTCCAATTGAGATTTTTTGTAAGAAAGTGTAATATAAAACGTTTCTGTTCAGTTTTATTTGACATTGTTTTAATTAGAAATTCCATACAGAAGTTTTGAGTAGAGACACCAGACAAAGGTACCAGATAAAGTCATAGGAACATGAGTTTTTTTTTATCAAATATAGATTAGAATATCAGGTTCAGTTTCAGTGAGTCACAAAAGGTATATTTTCATCATATAGTAGAAGGTTTCATCAGATGAACAATGATCGGAAAACGGAATAATGGATGGAGGTATTATGGATGATCTTTTAATGGTATGTGGAATAAAATTCAATATTTTTTTCCTAAAAACATAAGAAAAACTTTTGAAACTAACAAGAGTCAGCATAATCATTCATGTCAGGAGATATAAAGAGTATAAAAGGAGTTGAATCAAGTTGAATTCACCTATTATTAACATTGAATTTTCATATACTGATGGGAGTCTCCATGGAAGGGATGAATATTCTTAAACTAAGTTCAAACCATGAAAATATTTCATACCTTATTTAATTTATTATAACTACATACTTGTGAGATTGTTTAGTAATTTTTTTAAGTTTAACAACTCAAAACGTTTCATGGGTTATTTTCCTAAGAGTTCAAATTGTAAAATATCACTACTGATTCACCACCCCCTTCTCAATGGACTTAAACATATTTAGGAACTTGATTTGGTATCAATGAAACGGTTTACTTGTTGGATCTTTATCACGGAAATTATAAACTCAGTGAATAATAGAGGTATTCCAACCATCGATGAAAAAAACTATTATAGTTGGAAGAATATAATGATAACTTATATTATGTGTCTTCTATTATAGGTAATTAATGAAACTATAGTTTGCTTTCCACCCATCTAGAAAAATGATCCTATAAAATTTACCAAAAATAATTATAAGGTATATAGGAAATATAAAGATTTTATTATAATGAATTTGAAAGAAAATGTTATTTTGAAGGTGATGGGTCTAAAAAAATTAAAGAAACTATAAACAAACATTAATGTATTTTCAAAGGAAATACCAATGAAAAGAATGAAAAGATATAAATCAAAGGTAGCATGTTCAATGAAAACAGCATACACGCGTACGTACAACTTACCATTTCCATATAGTGATACAATACATTTTTCATCACCATATTTTATGGATGGTAATTATGAAGGGATTAATGTTTATATATGATATTTATGACATAATTATTCTTCTATAATGATAATATTATATTTAATTTTTATATTCCAATCTGTTGGGAAATGATAACTTCACTTATTTGTATGTGTTGACTACCACATCCACGAACCGATATGATTCATTTTAATTTTAGATTTAAATGGATGGAAATAATGATGGATTGTATGAATATATATGATTTATATTATATAATAACTATTTTTTAATGTAAATTATTATATTATTTTCTTTCCTTCCATATTTTTAAATGTGAAAACAATGTTCATGCGTATATACGGCCTATCGTCTCTATGAACAATGTAATTACTTTTTCTATTTCTTACTTTTATAGATTACTATTTATATAATTAATATATATGATATTTAGATAATGATTAAAATTATATAGATTATGGACCTATGATCAAATAACAAGGATCACAACTAGTATACTAAAACTCTTATGATGAAAGAAACAATTAACACCCAAAAATAAAGGTTTTAAAATGGAATTATTGACATACGAGTGATGAAATGTTATAAGGGGAAAATATATGAGATTATAAGTATTTAAATGATTCTTGTATACAATTATAATAAAATTAAAATTATTATACATGATGATAGATCACTTTCAAAATAAGTGGAACTCAATAAAAGGTTTTTATGTTATAATCACATTATTTATCGATATTGTCAATAACTATGTTCTAATGATGAAATTATATGTTCTACCTCTTAGTAAAATTATTAATTTTTTGTGCCTCTCATGATTTCTTTAAAATAGATATTTTTCTTTTATTTTACTCACATTAAGTACTCAAGATATCAAAATAAAATTTTTAAGGAAAACCAACATTATTTAATTATTTTCTCAAAATACCATATTATTCTTTATCCATTGTTTCTGAAAATATTTTTCGGAAATTTTTTAACATCCTCCTAATATTTTTTAATGTAAATTTTTATCATTATTGAATTTTAAAAATTTTTAAAAAATGAATGTTCTTTTAATTTTCTAAATGGGGTACTTTTTGACATTTTTAAAAAATTGTGAATGGAATGTATTATTTTATCTTATATGAAATGAATATAATTTCTATAAGGACCCGACCTTCATAAATTACATAATCTTTAATTAAATTAATAATTCACATTGATGATCTTTTCAGGTTTAGATTTTTAGATAATTATGGCATAATATTTACATTACATCCCCGAAATTAAAAATAATACACTTCTACTCTATCCAATTTTTCACAAAAATAAAACTCCTAAAATAAAACAAGATTTCCTTTCTTGATATAAATTTTCTTGATTACATCCTTTATCTTACCCTTCCTTATACCCTATGAAAAACATTTCAAAACATGGGATGATCAAAAAAATCTTAGTAAGGGTTACAAAATAAGGAAAGGAAACATTAATCCCATCAATAAATACAAATCAATGAAACAATTCTTTCCAATCATAATATACCTCATTAAATCATAAGATTTATAAATAACACACAGAAATCATAAATCTTAAAGGTAAATTGTGGAATCCATATCAAACTTACATTCTATCTATCACAACTATATAGGGAGTCACATTTGGAATACCCATCATAGTATATTCCCTAAATCTCTTAGGAGAAACATTCATGTTTACCTCCATCACGTTACCCAATACATTGGAGAGCTATCTTGGGCTCACCCACCCTAGGTTTATCATGGAACCACCCATATACGTAAATAATGAAAAATAACCATATCATATTCATACCACATAAAACAAGAATAGTGGAAATTTAACATTTCCACATTGAAATCACAATATATCATTTAAAAATATTGATAAAATCAATGATTTATCAAACCATTTTCAAAACCATTTAAAACATTTAAAAAAATAGATTTTTTAATCAAAGTGTCAAATTCCACTTTAAATATTTTAAAGAAATTATATTTTTAAAACCTTAATTTCTATATAAATAAATCCTTAAAACCTTTTTGAAAACATGTACACTAATGAGAATTATTTAGAAGATTAAATCTTCAAAAAAAACTAAAACAATGTTTTAGTTAAAGAGTTTCTAACAAAAATGAGAGATTCTTGAATACAAATAATTGAGGAATAACATTTAATCAGAACTTTATAATTTAATGAGAATAAATGGATTCATGATATAATATGCCAATGGATAGTATATACACTGTATAAGAGTGAATTGGTGCATAACAACATTGAAGTCTCAATGGAAATGTAAATTGAGACGAAATCCTGTATATAGTCGGTATCCTTAGATTAAGGATAAATAAATTACATAATTATGTGTGAAAAATATCATACACCCAATAAAATTGGATATTATGTGTAAAATAATCAGAGTTTATTCACACATATTCATAGCGCAACATAATGAATAAGTAGAAGTTTAACCCAAATAATTAAAATTGGGTAAAGTTCCCTTACAGAAATTCGACAGCCTAACGGCGTCACATTAAAATTCAGAAAATGAGTTGATGAGAGAGAAAAAGGGTATCTTATCACTTGGATGTAAAATTTACAGAAATAAGGATTTATAAGAACATATCTCAATATAATAAGATGTAAATTAAAATACATAACAAAAGGATATCTTTTAAAAATAGGTGGGCGAAAGGTTCTCTTACCGATTTGGTAACTTTTGAAACATACACCCCATGAAAGTAGGATCATTAAATAAAGATGTAAATACCCCTAAATTAGAGTATATTTAATAAATAATACAATCATTGTAAGTATATCCAGCACAAAAAATTAAATAGTGACAATTATAGCATGAATCTCCTATGAATAAAAAGTGAGATGAAAATCCCTTACCACGTTGTAATTCAATCGAGTAGTATGAAAAAAAGTTAATAACCACTAAATTAATCACATAATACCATGAATATAAAACTAATCATGATATTATATGTAAAATTTTAGTACAAAATACACCACATGAAATAAATAAGTGGCAAACAATGGAAATCTCACGGAATTAAAACTGAGATGAGAAATCCCATACCTTGTGTCCAATATGACTCGTATGTTCCGTGTTCTTCCTGAATAATGAATATATCTTAATTTAAAATTCATTAAAAACATTTTTAAAGTTTATTATTCCTTTTATATCACTTATTACCTTTCTATAATAATTAGTTAATTATTTGAGTTCATATCGAACATTTTGTCGATGTTCAGAATTTGAGTTAAAAAATGAACTTGTTATAATTACAAATTGTCCATGTGGTCAAAATTTCATTATCTCCAGAATGATATTCATGATTTAGATATAATATATATAATATATATCTAGTGAATATGTATTTATAATATTCCATATCATTTTTGTTTAGGAAATGAAACACACCATTCATGGAGACGGTAAGTCGTACGTACGCATGAACGCTACTTTCATTTCTATTTTATATTTAAAGGAACAAAAAAAATAATAATATATAGGTATATTATAATTCCAGTATAATATCATATGTTATATATGTTATATAATTTCATTAACTCCATCCTTTATACATTCCATGTATGTCATAAATGAATCATATCACCTGGAGGGGGTGGTAGTCCGCACTTCCTCAAATTAAATTATTGTGTTTACACATATTGGAAAGCATAATGGTATGTTTGTAAATAAAAATTACAGAAGAATATAGAAAACAAAAACATAATATATATATCATATATAAATATAGTGACATTATAATGGCCACCATGAGAGGCGGTAGGAGATAATTGAACAATCATCGTTTCGTGAGGCGTTAGTTTTCCATCCACGGAAACGTTATGTTCCTCACCCATTAGATGGAGGTGTGTGTATGTGTAGTTTTAATCCTTATCATAAAAAAAATACTAGTATATTTAGGATAATGTTTTTGTAAAAAATGAAAGGAATAAAAAGATTTTAGGGGATGGGGAGGTAACATAAAAGAAAATAATTTAATAGAAATTGTTAACTTTAATTTTGCTCACTTCCTTTGGTTTGAACCAAAAGTACTTCTTGAAGTGCCTTATTCCTAAGTAAAGGCTTCTATAATGAGGTTAGGGATCTTTAGAGCTTATTTGGTCTGGTTTTGGACGATCCATAAGGCTTTATAGGTGTAAGGAATGAGTTATATGTGAGGGCTTTTTATAAGGGGGAGGAGGGGCACTTTAGGAAAGTGTGAAAATATTATTTTATTATATATTTATATTCAGTTTATAAAGGACCAAAACTAATTAAAGTAGAAGATAAAATGAATCATGGTTGAAATATTATCATCCAATAATAGTTGTGCCAGTTTTTTATATTTTTTTAATATTAATAATTTTATTAATTTAAATCATTTATTAATGAGGTAAATACTGCATCATTATTATGTCACATATAATTTAATTTATATGATGTGTAAAAATAATAATAATAATACAATTATGTATGATATAATTTTTATCTTTATAATGAATCTTTATAGTTTGAAATGATAAATTATATATCCCCATGTAAAAATTAATTTACTAAAAGATATTTGTTTATGTCATATTTGCCTTTACTTTAAGTTAATTAAAATAAAGTGTCATTATCACTCATAAGTGGCTCCATGAGGTCCCGAAATTGACTCAAGGATGCCCATGGTCGTCCATGACTCATACAATAAGTCTAGGACAAATGTTAAGGTAATTTTGAAATATTATTATATTCTTTTTACCTTAAATTACCCTATTTACCTTTAACTGCGGTAAATAAAAGTCAAAAGTTACTATTCACCAAAAATTATTTTCATCTTATTGAACCACATTTTACTTAATAATAACAAACTTATATGTTGGATTTTCAAAATTAAATTCACATAAGTGGTAAAATTTCATTTAAATAAAAAGTCAGTTTTTTTAACTACTACTAAGTGGTTTCACTATTCATCAAAAATTGATGTTTTTCAGAAAAATACCAAAATTTCAGCCTAAGCTATATTTGATATTCTGAATTAAAAAATAATGTCTATTTTACCAAATTAAAAACATAAAATTTTCATTAATTAATTTAAAATCCATTCCAGTTGTCAAAACAAATAGCGTGTTTTCAAGAAGCAATAACTATCAAAAGATTGACACTTGTTTATGTACAATTTCAAAGTAAAATTAATTCTAATGATCAACATTGGATTAAATGGTAAAAATATAATCTAATTACACTTTAAAACCAATTATAATGATAATATAACCATATAAATTAATTATATTAAAAGGAATTTTTGAATTAAAATAGAATATTTTTCACTATTCATAAAAAATGCATTTTTTCAAAAAAATACCCAAAATTTACCGAAGGTAAATTTTGATGTCTTGAATCTAAATAAGACTTTTATATTGTCAAATATAACATATATAAGTGACCAAAACTATATTTAAAGAGGTTTTTCCATTAAAAGGTGGAAAATTGACCTTTTAAAAAATGTTGGAGTATTTATGCTTAAAATTAGATTTTTTCTTATTTTATGCCACTAGAATTTATTTGATAAATGTAAAAACATTTAACAAAAATGTATAATCATATTGTAGTTAGTTCTATTCATTCCCTCTATTACAATGGATAGATGTTAACTACTATTTAAAATAATAATTTTATATTATTATTTTTCAGTATGACTCAGCATTGTGTGCACCGTAAGATTTCAAAGAAACCTATTGTTGTGTATCAGGTATGCTATTGAACATAGCATCCCATTTAAAGTAAAATTAATATTTAATTCTAAAATATTAATAAATATGAAAATTTCCTATTCTTTATTTACTTGGGATGTTACAAATTCCCTCAATCATAGAATCTCATTTCTTTGAATCTTTATTTAAAATTTTCCAAGGTTATTTTCAATGAAATTTTTTCCTAAATATTTAGGAAATTTTTAGATTTTAAAGAATTGATATCAAAGTGATATGAGTGTTTACCTCAAGTAATATTCCAATATATATTTTAATTAAATTATTAATTATGAAAATATCCTTTGATGTTACATATGCTCAACTAGGGATATGATCAAAGGATTCCATTATTTGTCTTAATGTATATTGTTTATTGTTATTATGACATGATGTTTATGAATCCCATTTCATTTCCATAGGTTATTTGATGATAAAATTATAAACTTTTTTTGAAACTCATTTTCTTTCCATAGGTTATGATGTGATGAAATTTTTATGAAAAATGATTCATTTTTATGAGTTATAATATGGTAAATGTTTGATGATCTTTTAAAAAAAATTTGTTTTATTTTCATTATGTGATTGGTGGGATCAGAATTATATAACCCTCTAATTTATTGCATGAATATTGATATCTCATGAGATAAATAGGACTAGAATGTGGAGTAAACCAATTTCATTAAGGGAATTTATCCACTATGATATTCTTGGGAGTCGAACTTAACTACTATGATGGAATGGGGAGTGAACCCAATACACTATAACAGTACTGGTAGTGATCCTTAATTACTAAGAAAATGATTTTATATGCTTATGTTTATGAAACAAATCTATGTATTTAGAAAATTTTATGCTTTCTCAAATCATGTTATTTGATTCCATTATGATATATTTCATATAAAATACCATGATTTATTCCACGTTTCAAGTTTATAAGCTATGATATAAATTGTATATTTTTCAAATTTTATGCTTATATTATCATACCCTTAAGTTCATTTTATGTTTTAGTGACCATTTTTATTTCCCTTTAACCCTTATTGAGCATCTAAGCTCAAAATTTATTATGTTTCATTTCCCCAGGTTATAAGGAATGATTTTAAGTATGATATGTCTATAAAGGATTATAGTTATGAAGAACATATTTGGAGGTTATCTAGACCTAATATGAAAAATATTTTTATCTATCTAAGCATATAAATGCAATTTACCTATACGATTATGGTGTGGATCATTATGTTATGTAATTAATATTCATCTAATAATATTTAATATCTATGAATGAAAACCAGGCGTTATTGTAGTTATAATATTAGAATGGTTTAGTTACCTTTTGAAAATTGGATGAGAAAACATTAGTGATAACCCTTGGGATAAGTCTATATATAGGATAACATCCCAATGTTTTATAATTATCATGGATAAACTAGGATAATCCTATGTGTAATTATTTAGACTTATTAAAAATTATTTATCTTGATTATATGATTAATCACTGTGATTTTTGATACTCAAGCTAGCCATTTTGGTTTTAGTATGGGATTGAAGATAAAATGGTGAAGTTTTGGTGGTAATTGTAAGATAAAATATTGAATACCAAATTTCAGCTTAGTTATATGAATTTATATATACTTGGAAAAGTCTCAGTGAATGCTAATAATATAATAAATGATTACAGATTTAATTAATAGTGAAAACCCATAATGGTATGATAATCACTTCTCAAGTTTGTGATTCTTATCCAATTGATTTTTGGGGGAATTTTCTTCTTGAAAATATCATTTTTCTCCCTCTGGTTGAATTTAATGATACCATAGGCATGAATCCCAAATCGTTACATAAGGCCCACATAAATTGTTGAGTAATGGAAGTCATGTTTGATATTAAAAACTAATCTATAATCATCTATCAGTGTGATGATGCATATTAACTTCTTTTTTAAATCACATAAATTATATGGTTCTTGATTCAAATTCAAAATGAGTGTTTATCTCATAAGTTTTGAGAGAAACTCTATATAGAATATATTACTATTGTGTGGGATTTTTTTATGTATTTATGGAAGAGTTTCCTTATCTTCATGGATTTTTGAAGTTGATTTTTTAATAGAACTCATACATAATGCTACACCTATTTCAAATAATCTATATCAAATGTACCTAATTGATTTGTGGTAATTGACGAATAAATTCCAAGAGAATCTTGACAAGGGATTTATTTCATGAAGTGTGTCACCTTTGGGTGCACCTGTTTTTTTTAAGAAAAAGTATGGATTAATTTCACTCTGGATTGATCATCAAGTACATAACAATATTTCTATTAAGAACAAGTATCCATTACCCCATATTGATCACTTGTTGGATCAACAGTGTAAATCTCAATACTTATTCAAGATCGAACTTCATTATGGATATCATAAATTCTGCGGAAATAAAGACGATATACCCAAAACAACCATATGTACGAGGTGTAGACTCTATAAATTCATAATTATTACATTTTTTTACTAATTCCCTTTCTATATTCATGGATTTAATTAATAGAGCCTTTATATATTACCTCGATTAGTTTGTGGTAGTCCTTAAAAATGATATTTTTATATATTCAAAGAGATGGGAGGAGAATAATGAGAATTTTAGGGTTTATTTGAAGAACCTAATGAATGATATGTAGATTGAAAAATTTAAAAATTGTAAATTTTTGTTATAGAAAGTTTTATTTTTGTTTCATATGATCTCAGGTGAGGATATATCAATAGATCAAATAAAGATGGAAGTTATTTGATTATTTTACTAGTCCAACAACAATGTCTATGATCTATAGTTTTCTTAGTTTTGATGTATATTATCGATGATTTGTGGATATTATCTCCTGAATGTATAATCTACTCAGAAAGTTATTTCAGAAGGAATCCAAGATCCATTGGACAATTTAATATGAGGAAAATTTTAAGGAACTAAAGTGAAGGGTAGTCAGTGCACCTCTTCCTACATTATACTAATGTGGAAAAGTGGTTTCAATCTATAGTGTTTCATCGAGTATGGTTCAAGGATATGTTCTCATATATAATGATATGGTTATAGCTTACACATCATGACAATTTATGGGTTTCGATCAAAATTACCGAGCTCATGATTTGGAGTTAGCTATATTGATTTTTTAATTAAAGATATGGATAAATTATCTTTATAGGGAAATAAGTGGTATATATACTAATAATAAAAGTTAAATTTATACATTCACTCAAATATTATTGAATGTGTGCTAAATAAGGTGGTTAGATTTGATTAAATATTATGTATTCTCAATACATTACCACCCTAAGAAATAAAACAAGGTGGTAGGTTCTACAATCCAAAAGGAACATGCTAGCTTATCTATAATGAGGTTAAAAAAGATCAAATATTGTTATATTTGAAAATGATATATTTTAAAATCATAATGTAAAGAGAGAATAATTATAATTTATATATAAGTGTTCATCCATCTATCAACGTATTTATTAAAGGGTAATATATGGAAGATATAGATCTAAAGAAGATGGTGATAAATTCTCTTGAGTTCAATTATGATTATTGTGGAATGATAAAGTTCATAAATCATGTATGTGTTCCATACATACTGGATTTATTTCAATGTTCTCTATTCATCATCTAAGTACAAAAATGTATAGATATCTACAAGAGTATTTATGGTGGGACAACATGAAAAGAGATATTACCGATTATGTATCTCAATGCTTGTTATGTTAGCAAATTAAGGATTAGAGAAATAAATCCAAAGGGATGATATAGCCATTATCCATACCATAATGGAAATGGGAAAAAATTACCATGGATTTTGTTATTTAAATCCAAAAAATTTCTTATGGATAGAAATCAATTTGGGTTGTAGCCGATGTCCTTATAAATTCAGTACAATTCATTACCATTATACAATATTTATCTCTTGATCAACATTCCAAGATATACATTAACTAATTTGTTAGGTTGTATAGAGTATCAAATTCTATTATAACTGACCAGGATCTGAGGTTTACCTCAATATTCTAGATAATTGTTCAATATTATTGGGATATAGTGTTTTATTTTATCACTTCTTGTCATCCTCAGATAGATTCTTAGTTTTATAGGACCACTCAAATCATAGAGGAAATTTCGATACCTTTTCTATGTATTTGAATGGTAGTTGAGATCAACACCTTCCTCTTGTAAAATTTTCTTACAATAATATCTTTCAATCGATCATTTATATGGATCCTTATAGAACCCTTTAAGAAAAAGTGTCAAAAACACTAATGTGTTGATATGAAGTTGGTGAAAAAACTATTGGTACCTGAGATAATTGATGAAATAGTTGAAATTTTTTGTTTCATTCAGTAGTGTATCAATGAAACTAAGATTCAACAGAAAATATATGCTGAAAATCAATATTTAAATAAGGAATTAGGTATTTGTTAAAAGGTATTTATAAAAAATACTCCATGGAAGAATGTTATGAAATTCAAAAAGAATGGAATATAGATTACTGGGTTTATTTCCCTTTCAAGATTATAGATCATGTAGTTATGGTAACATATCACTCAGTGCTTCCACCAAACTTGTCTAAAGTTCATGTTATGTTATATAAATCTCTCTTGAGTAATTAACTACCTAATCCATCACATATACTAAACCCAGAGGTCGTAAAAATGGATTATTAACTTTTCTATAAAGAACAACCAATAGAAATATTGGATCATATAGATAATGTTCTATGGAACAAGACTACTAACATGGTTAATGTATTTGGGAGGAATCGTAAATTCGATGAAGCTACTTAAGAACCTTGAGATTTAATGAAACAAAGGTATTATTCTTCTGTATTTATGTGAAACAAATTCTACGGTGAAATTCAATTTAAGGGATAGAATGAAACATGTGATATTCTGTGATATACTAATTTTTGGATAACATTCATTATATGCAACACTAACTTTAAATGAACCATGATATACTATTATAATATTATGATTTAATACGAAAATTATCACCTAGCCATTGGATTAGTGGGTATAAATAGAAATAACTAAATTATGAAACATATATGGTTTATATATTTATAATATTAATTCAATAGTTATAATGTAATTATAAATAAATAAAAAATATTTGAAAATAAATGATATGTTTTTCAAAAAAAATGTTTTTATTCTCTCAATGTGTTTTTATCTTAATAAATTTAAATATTCAATAATAGATAAATAATTTAGTTAAATTTATTTATTATATACTGAATACTTTTTAACAATCCTATAATAATTTTTCTAGTCATCAGATAAAAATAAATCTATTTTTTTATTTAAAAATACAATTTTCTATTAAACTGGTTTTATCTCATTTTGCACACATATTTAAAAATGAATTTCTTCCTCTTATGTAAATTTAATTTTGAAAAAGTGATTCCTTATTTTTAATTTGGATATTTAATTTTTTTTAAAGGTCCCTTTTATTTTTAGGCATTATAAATAGTTCCTAGGGTAAAATTTATCACCTTGGTAAATGATAAATTGAGATTACCTTGGTAAAAAGTAAATGTTTAAGTCGCCAATTTTTTTTATATTTTCATTGTATGGATTTAATTATACCCTTATCCGCTTAGGCTAATAATTTTTAGTTTAAGGGACAATTGTGAATGAAAATGACCTTTATAATATTTAAAGAAAATAAAAAATAAAAAATGTCACTCTCTAACTTTTAAATATATATTATGTGTTCACATAGGTAAAAAATAAAATTTTCCAATGAATAATAATGGTTATTTTTATAATTATGAAATTATTTTCCAAGTGGTAATTTATTTATAATATTAGTAATTATATAGATACCTTAAATTCTAAAGAAATTCTGACACAATATTTGGTTAATTAATAAAAAACTATTTTAAATGTATTAAAAGTAATGAAATTTTATTGATTTAGAGTTTTCTATGAATTTTATAGATTAATATAAAATATTTTTACTATTATAAGGTATTATATTCTGAATAAATATTTTTCTTGGAATCTTTAGTGTCAAATTAAATTAATAGTGTCAAAAATGACATTAATGATATTTTTGGAAAATTATATTTTATTAAATTATTAATAAATCATAGTAATCATGAAATATGACAAGGTGGATAATATTTGGTAATAAGTTTCATCCCTTGAACATTAATTATCCCAATTTCACCTTATAAGTAAAATTATAACCCTTTAATAGTGAAAAGTATGTTACCATTGTTAAGGTTAAAATAGGTTAAATAAGGGGTTAAACCGAAATATAAGGTCTAAAACCCCACATAAAAATGTAGTATTTTTTTGGTTGATGTGATTTTAAAAAAAATACAACCTTATATTGGAATATATTGACATTTTTAATCATTTCACTAGATAATTTTTTTAATATTTTAATCTTTTAATAAATTCTATGTGTGTCTCTCCCATCACTTACAAAAGGGCACGCATCCTTTCTCCTATTTACCAAACTATGATCCTTCTAGATCAATATAAATTTTGAAAATCACCTTATAATGTAATTTCCCCACATTATATAGGTTTATTTATTCACAAAGGACCAACCCAAGGATAATTAATATGATATTTAATGAAGTTCTTTCAAAGAAGAGATAATCGCCTTAACTAATAACTAACTTATTTTACATCTTCTCTTAACTCCTTTAAAAATATACTATTTATCATAAAATAAATAATTAATTATAATAAATAAATATAAATTTTATTAGGATTATTAAACCACCATTATGCACCTTATTTTCTATCAAACGTCAAGTGAGAGTATTGCATGCGCGTATATAGGACTCACCATTTCCACGTAGTGAAACAAATAATTTTTCAAAAACATATTTTATGGATAGGTATTGTGATTGTTTAAATGTTAATATATGATATTTTTTACATTATTATGCTTCTTTAATGAAAATTTAATATCTACCGTTTACCTTCCAATTCGTTGGGAAATGATAATGTCGCTCACGCATACATGTGGATTACCACCTACAAGAAGTGATGTGATTCATTTTTCATTCTTAGTTTACATGGATGGTAATAATGATGTATTTGATAAATATATATTATTTATATGATATAATAATAATTATTTAAAGGTTAATTGTTATTTTACTTTCTTTCATTTAATCCACTGAAAAGTAAAAATAGTGTCCATCCTTATGTATGACCTACTTTTTCCATGAATGGTGTAATTAATTTTTATTCTTATAACTCTTATGTATGTATATAAATATAAACATATAATATATATATATATATAATATTTATATCATTATTATAATTATGTATATAATGGAACAATGGCCAAATATAAGGACTAGAACTACAGAACCAAAATTATTATGAAAAAATAGAATAGTTAATACCTGAAAATGATGATTTTAATAAGGAATTAATAATTAATGGGTGTTAAAATATTATAAGGGAATAATATATTATATTATATGTATTAAAATTATTATTGTATATAACTACAATAAATTTAAATTTATTATATATGAGTATTGATCACTTTCAAATAATGTGAAACTCATCGTTAGAGTTTTATTTTTCAATCTCATTATTCATCAGGATTGCATATGATTAAGTTATGATGAAAAAAATATCATGGTTTAACTATCAAAAAACTAATATATTTTCTTATACTATAGTTATTTCTTGAAAATATATTTTTTCCTTTCATTTTCTTCACATTATGTACTCAAAAGTCCACAAGAAAATTTTTAAGGAAAACTAATTGTATTTATTTCATCGGTTGAAGAAAATTTTTCTTTCATATACATGTTTTATAAAAATATTATCAATTTTTTAAATATTATCCTATTAATTATTCAATAAATTTTTATCCATGATTTAATATTTAAAAAAAAGGTTTAATAAAGAACCTTATTTTGATTTTCTTGAGGTACCATTGGATGTTTTTACAAAATCATGAAAGGAATGATTTCTTTTAACTTATACAAACTCAAAGGAATTTCCCTCTATCATGGAAACATAATAAATTGAATATTCGTTTAAAAAATTTGAAGGTTTTTATATAATTTTTTTTCATATTTGTGAGTTTTTTAGATTTTAAATAAGTTATTTCAAAGTTAAAAGAGTATTTTTCTCATGAAATATTCCAAGTGATATTTTAAATTAATTTTAATTTATAATAAAATCCATTGATGTTAATTATAATATATTTGGGATATTATCCAAGGGTTTCATCCTTATTCAAATCTATGGATCATTTATGATTATTATGAAAATACTTTTATAAAATTAATTTATTTTCCATGAGTCATTATAGGATGATATTATGAAATATTTATGAAAACCATTTATTTTACGTGAGTTATGCTATGATGAAATGTTTACTAAAACCATTTCCTACTCATAGGTCATTATATGATGAATGTTTCATGATCTCGTGGGAAAAATATTTTTTATTTACATTATTTTTTGGGTGGTCCTATAATTATATAGTCCACCAATGTATTGGGTAAAGATGAATATCTACTAATATTAATTGAATTTAATGAGGATAGAACCAAGTTAAATGGGGAATCAGTCCACTGTAATTGTATTGGAAGTAGACCTTCAATACTATTCTGTAATGGGGAGTGAACCAAATACACTATGATAGTATTGGATATGATCCTTGACTAGTATGTAAAACTTTTTCTATGCATATGTTTATGCCACAAAACAATACCTTATTTCAATGTTATGATTTCATGGCCCCTTTTTTTTATTCTTTAATGATTCATGTATTATGGATGTCTATGATTTATTCAATGATTCATGTCTATGATCTATGATATATTGGGTATGTGTATCAAATGTTACAATTATGTTCTCTTAACCTTATTTCATGTTATCATTAAGTGATCATTAATATTATTTGTGTTTACCCTTAATGAGAATTTGAGCTTAGTATTTATTTTGTCACCTTTACCCAGATTATACAAAGTATTTTTGGTATGGTATGTCTAAAAATTGTTATGGTTATGAAGAACATAGTGGGAGAGTATTTAGGCCTCATATGAACAATATTTTTTATGTATCTGAGTGTAAAAAGGCTCTAGAACTATAAAATTCTCAAAAAGAAGATTATTTGAAAACAACAAGACACCAGCTTCAACAAATCTCCCAATTTTCAAAAATATTAAAAACAACACAAGAATTAGTGATGTATTCTCAAAACATTTTCTGTCATTTGTTTTGGTTAGAGTTACATAAGATGAAAACAAAGTATTGAAAAATATTCACCCAAAAAAATATAACCTCACATGTTCCATAGTGGCACAAGTTCTACCCATAACACCCTTCTACTACTATCATATTATACACAATTATCATAAATTAAAACAATCTAAAAAACAATAGTTTACCAAATCTTACCAATATTTATTTATGTAACATCCTGGTTCCAAAAGCCACCCAAAGGCACCCCATACCAGGTTGGTCACATGGCCTCAAACGCATTTCCCCAAACACCAGAGGCTGCCGACTAGTATCAAGGGCCATGGGGTGATAGTGGGGAAACTATGTCCTCATTGGCAGAGTAACATAGAAGAAGTAAAACAGATTGAAATAGTGGAAGAAGTAATAACACCATAAAATAGTAGACAGTGGAAAAATTGAATAATAAACTGGAGCACATATATATAATGATGAATGATACATATGTCTAGGAAAATAACCAAACACGTCACAATGCTAAAATACAGTACTAAACCAAAGTTCAAGGAAAACAGGTAAACAAGTCCTCAGCATCGCAAGCCTCATCTTGTTCCCATGATCTCCAGCTCCAAGCAGTAAAGTGCCTAAAGTAGAAGGGCACTTTCCCTTATCTATACATGCAGCAAAATAATCTATTTGGGCCCAAAGGCATGGCCAAAACTGGGTGTGAGGCTACATCCCATTAGGAAACCACCCAAGGATTTGTGCCTAATAATCAGTGAATATATATTGAAGGAAACAAGAAAAAAGAAGCAGTAAATATGGAAGTAATCAAAAGTAAACAATCATATAGTTTCAATGCATTCAATTTAATATCTCAAGAAAGAAGTTAAACAAAAACATTTAACACTCTGGGAAGTGCTCACAGCCTATCCCCTCTGGTTCAACCAAGAAAACACAAGCAACCCTCTAGGAAGCACACACAGTCTAACCCCTCTGGTTCAGCTTTAGCAAAGAATCTCTGAGGAATCACTCATAGTCAATTCCCCATATAGTCTTGTAACGGTAACTATTAGACACTATGAGGAAGCACTCAACGTCCAATTCCCCTTATGGCCCACAACATGGAACTACTGACACTCTGAGGGAGCACTTACGTCCACCCCCCCTATGGTCGCGCAACGTAAAAGTAAACAGACACTTTCGAAAAGCCCTCAACGTCCATTCTTCTTATTGTATACTACACCAGGTTCCCAAAGCCCTGAGTAAGTCAATTTTGCACAATGATACATGGTATACAAAGGAAACCTCATGAAATACTTAGCTAAACAATCTACAGCATATCAGAGCATGTCAGATAATAATCACTCCATACTAATAATACTAGGCATGGAAAGAGAATTAGAATCCTAATAGGAAAAGATAGAACAAATGGTCAAAACAAGAAACGATGGGGAAAACATTCATAGCTTCGCAAAGATAACCCTATTCTCAACAATTAACCTCTATCCAATAAAACTAGGCATAGAAGGAAAATAAAAGGGATAAAACCATAAACATGCAACACCCCTTTCAAGGGTATTAGGCACTTTTTCACATATAAATGAATGACTATCTACGGAAAGGCACAAAACACCTACCTCAGCATTGGGAGTTCGTTATACGTAAAACTCATGCCATGAATCACCTTAGAACACAGTAGATCTATAAAAATGCTTAAGATTCTCAACCGAAGATAAATCTTGAAAGAGGATAAATCAGTAAATGAGGATCTAGAAGAAGAAATAACTCATCGATGTGATTCCAACGCAATTGGCGGCAGTTGATTCGGATTATAGACAACATGTCTATGGATCGAAGAAGATTTGTGGCCATACAGTTGCTCCTCGACGAGACAGATGAAAAAGAAGTGTGTTCTATATATCAGACGTGGCCCCCATCCGTTTAATGAAAAAAAAGAAAGTAAACTACATGTAAATTAGAAGTACATGAAGTGTACATGTATTTACCAGCCCCTGCACTTGGTGGTCTCCAGGCCACCACACACGGCTGTGTACTCAACTATTACACGGCCAGCACAGAGCTACGTGTAGAAACTGAGTACATGATGACTACATATAGGTACATGACGTGTACTACTGAAATTTACAAAAACTCATATTTTCCTAGAAAACAACCCGAAAAATAAAACATACCTGAAAGAAGGTTTGGGTTCTTACAAACTTCCCCCCTTAAAGAAATTCTTCCCCGAATTTCCCTAGCAAGTCAGTGTATAAGAAGAATCATCAAACAGCTCCGGCCACTACGATCATACATTGGCCTCCCTCTCTAAGGTCTCATCATGTACCCACCCATGCTTCCATAGAACTCATACCAGAGGAACAGACCGACCATGGAGAACCTTTTTACTATGATCAACAATCCGGATAGGATGCTCCTCGAACAAGGCGTCTACCTCTAACATAACCTCTTCAGGTTGAACAGCATTAGAGAGGTCTAAGAAGTAATTTTGAAGCTGAGAAATGTGAAAGGAATTGTGTATAGATTGGTACCTCTAAGGTAACTGCAGCCGATAAGAAACCAGAATGACCCTTTACAAAACCTCAAACGGCCCGACATACCTCGGTGAAAGCTTACCATATCTCCTAATCCTCATGTGTCCCAACCTCGGTGTGACACGCAGGAAAACCTGATCTCTGACCTCAAAGACGTCTCTATCGATCAACATAAGATTTCTGTCGAGACTGTACAGTAGCCATCCTCTTCCAAATCAACTCTATCTACTCTATGGTCTCTTGGATAAGATGAGGTCCTAACATCGCTGCCTCTCTAGCCTCCATCCTGCACAAAGGGTGATCGGCATGGCCTACTGTGAAAAGCCTCATAAGGTGAAATCTGAATAGTTTCTTGAAAACGATTATTTTAGGAAAACTCTACAATATTTATGTGCATCTCCCAAGAACCTCCAAAATCTAGGATGCATGCTCAAAGCAGGTCCTCAAGCACCTGAATCATACGCTCGGACTGACCATCTGTTTGGGGGTGGTAAGTTGTACTAAGAAGTATCTATGTACCCAAAGCCCTCTGAAGTCCCGACTAGACCCGAGAAATAAAACATGTGTCCCTGTCTGAAATAATGAAGTGTTTAACCCCATGTAGATGTACAATATCTCGGCTGTACAACCTTCCCAGCTCATCAACACTGAAGGTCTCCTTGATCGGCAAGAAGTAATCAACCTTCTAGAGTCTATCAATGACAACTCATACTGCATCATTTCCTCGAGGAAATCTCGACAAACCTATCATGAAGTCCATCGTGACATCATTCCACATCCACTCTGGAAAGGGTAACTTCTAAAAATCCCTACTAGTCACTGATGCACCACTTTCACCTACTGATAGGTGAAACACCTCATCACAAAACAAGTAACAACTCTTTTCATAATAGACCACCAATACTAACGGTGTAGATCAAGATACATCTTGGTGACACCAATATGAACTTACCAAACTAAGGAACGAATGTCCTGCATCATCTCCTCACTCATTTCTGCTAACACCCATACGCGCCCTTGAAAATGAAAGATCTCATCCTTGCCTATAGTCTATCCCGGAATAGGGTCCTATCCTAACACACTCTACCATAGGACTAGCCCTTCATAATCTGATGGTTGCCTCATTCACACTTGATCAAGAAGTATAGAGGTAATAATTACAGAAGAAAGAAACATCTACCCCAGTATGTCGTGCACCTCCAAATGCATCTTAGATAATAGAGCCATAAGCTGCCACTCACTGCTAGCCTCCTGAACTACCTGTATCTGAGTCCTCATGCTCTATGCATCTGCCACTGCGTTGCCTTACCCAAGCATATAGGCAATCTCAAAGTCAAAATACTGAAGGCACTCAACCCACCTTTGTTGTCTCAAATTTAAGTCATGTTGAGTGAAGATATAGTTGAGAATTTTGTGGTCGGTGGAAACCAAAAAATTCTCTCCCATCAGATAATGTCTCTAACAGTGTATAGTATGAACTACTGTATCCATCTCAAGATCATTCATTAGGTAATTCCTCTCATGTGGCCTCAACTGTCGAAACATGTGCACAACGAATCATTCCCCATGTATAAGCACATCTCCCATTCCGATACATGAATCATCAAAGTAAGCTGTATAGCTATTTCCTAGATCTAGAAACACTAGTATCGGTGCTGAAGTCAACCTACGCTTCAGATCCTAAAAGGATGACTCATAAGAATCTGACCACATGTACTTCACACCCTTCTTAGTCAGGCCTGTCAGTGGCAGTGCGAAGTGTGAAAAGTCCTATATGAAATGCATGTAGTATCTAGTTTGCCTTTGAAAACATTGTACCACAAACACGTTCTTCTTCTACACCTAGGAAACTACTTCTCTCACTTTCTCTGGGTCTACTGATACTTTTGTCTCTGAGATAACATGACCCAAGAAATGAATCGGGTCCATCCAAAAGTGGCATTTTGAGAGCTTTGCATATAACTGATTCGCTCTCAGTGTACTAAAAATGATCTCAATATGGGTAGAATGGTCATGTCGAGTGTGAGAGTACACCAAGATAACATCTATGTAGACTACCACAAAAGAATCCAAGTGCGGATGGAACACTCAGTTCATCAGTTCCATGAAAACTGCAGTCGCATTCATGAGACCAAATGGCATAACCACATGCTCGTATAGACCATTCCTGCTTCGAAAGGATATAAGAGGTATATCATATGGTCTAATGTGCAAATGAGAATATCTGGATCTCAATTAAATCTTTGAGAACACCTGGGATCCTCAAATATGATCAAAGAGATCATCAATCCTCAGCAAGGGATATCATTTCTTGACCATCAATTGGTTCATCTTCCAATAATGCACACAACGTAAGAGGGTACTGTCTGCCTTCTTCGCAAATAGGCCAAGTGAACCCCAAGGATAAGTACTGGGTGAGATGAGCTCCTTTTCCGGCAACTCCTCAAACTAATTCTTGAGCTCCTATAACTCTAGTGTAGCCATCCTATTAGGAGGAATGGACACCAGTGCCACTTTTGGAAAGAGCACAATAGAAAAGTATACCTCTTTCTCTGAATAAAAACATAAAAATTCATCTAGAAAGATGTCCTTTAAGTGATCCACCACTATAGGAAAGTCCATTTGTGAAGTCCCCTAGTCATCCATAGATAGACTAGAAATATGGGTTGTAACTCCTCCCAACCCATGATGCTCAATTCCTACTCTATTAACCTGGATATCACGTTCTACCTTATAAAGAAATGATCTTCCCTCGGGCGTTGCAAAACTCACCCAACAACGATAGCAATTGACAATAGCTTGGGAGGGAACCAACCAGTACATTTTGAGAATGACATCATAGCCCATCATCTCTAAGACATAGAGGTCCCAAAAGAAGTGACACCCACCAACCTCAAGGGGGCACTCCTTACACTTACATACACTAGTCGTTCTTGTCCCCAACGGATTGTACGACATCAATACATCAGAAAAAGAATAGATACATATCCCAAGGATATCCACAACAGCAATAGATATAATGTTATGGGAAGCCCCTGTATCAAAAAGAGCAGAAGCTAAAACTGAGGAAACTAGAATCGTACCTCGAACTGTAGAGGATCTAGGATCCTGTTCCTACTGGGCTTGCTCCACTACAAATGTCTGTCCTGCATCACAGCACTATGACCATGCCTGACCACCCTGATCTGATCCACCCAGTTGTCATTGAAATCCTAGTAACTAACTACCACAGTTGTGACCTCCACTTCAGCCTAAATGGACAGAAGAACTTCAGTTCCCTTACTAGTGAGAAACTGGTGGTGCTACTCCCAAAGGAAAAGTCATAGCAAAACCCCTATCACAAGCTACTGGTAAGAAGATCTCACAGAAGTGCTGAATATGACCCATCTTTCCGCAATATCGTCACTCCACAGGGTCTCTCGGGAAATGTGGCCTCGTATTCTTATTCTTATCACACTAGTAGCACACCACCTAGCAACTAGAAGAAGTGTCTCGTCTCCACGTATCTCTACACGTATAATCCATAAGACACTTCTTGTTGTCAGTAGGGGGGATACCAAATCCAAATGTCAAGCCTCCTTGGCTCACAACACTAGAATCCATCATATTGTGCCCCAAGATCAGTTCCTTGTTGACTATAGAAGTGATGGAAATCAACCTGAAGATGTTCACCTGAGATCGGATGTCATGCCTCAGACCATCCTCAAAATTCCTTTCCAGGAATAACTCATCACCTTATGGAATAGGCATGAAGTACTACAGCTATGTGAAATGAGAAGAATACTCCATACCTGAAAGAGTACCCTGCTCTAGACTCATGAACTCTTGGCCTCGATCGGCCCTCAAATTCTTTGGATAGAAGTAGTCATAGAAAGCATGATGGAACTCATCCCACACCATAACATGTTGGCATCCTGCCTGTAAGATCACATCCCACCATCTCTTGGAAGATTCTCGAAGCATATACGTATCAATATTCGCCCTTCTTTCTAGAGGTGTCTCCAGATGATCGAAGATAGAAAGCATGGCTTCCATCCATGACTCTACAGCCTGATGTCCTCCCTCCCCTGAGAAAGTGGGAGGATGCTACTACTAAAAGACCAGTGTCAAGTATGCTATATATGGGGTAGGATGAAATACTCCCAAAAAGGTCTACATGAACCACATAAAGTAATCTCGGGACTATGCATCATCACCTGTGTCCGGAATGACAGCTAGTTCCAAGACTGGCACAACTAGAGGATTTGTTGGAAGTCCTTGACTAGCCATGTCCAGTGTCTGATCATTGCCCTATAACTGGTGTACAAATAGAGGACGTCTCGGTGGAATGACTCTGAAAGGTCAAGCACACACCTTAGATCAAGATTATTAAGGACTAAACGCTAGAAGCCTAATAAGGGAACATAAGAAAGAAAGCATTCAAGTTTTACAAAACATGGATACACAGTGTGTATGTCCACTAAACTGCATGTACTTGAATCCTCTTCCCCTTCCTGAGGTCCCTTACATGGCTAAGCCACATGGTTCTCCTAGAAGAAAAATATACGAAGTGTTAGTTCTATAAATAGTGTGTACTAGATTAAATTTACCAACCCGTGTGGTTAACTAAATGGATTGTTATATGGCTCACTCTACACAACATGTTCCAGATAGACACAGCGTGTACTTAAAGGATTTTAATCAACCTGTGTTGTCAGTTACACAGTCAGATTCAAGGATTACACTACACGGCGTGTTCAAGGATAAAACGTTGTGTATAAACTAATCTTTATCCATTTGTGTCATTAATCACATGAACGGTCACATGACCTAAAAACACGGCATGTACGTCCGGTACACAGCGTGTCCCACCAAGATTTTCCCCAACCCCATGTCTCTACCCACACAGTCAGCGACATAATTAGACTACACAGTGTGTACATACAATACATGACATGTACATATAGTACACAGCATGTACTTAAGAAAAATAGTTCCTTCCCGAATAGAAGAACACATGGCATGTATTCATGACTACACGGCGTGTATTCAAGGATTTTCCAGGCAGTGAGCCCCAGAAACTACTCTGAATCCCATAAAAACCCTGAAATAAACATTAAAGTGCCAAATTCAAATCTGTGAGGGGCCATACTCCTCGTGAATCAATGTTTGGCATCTTATAAATGTCATATACAATAAAAACAGGGCAAAAATCGTCCAAATTCCGATCCATGAGGGCCCATAACACCTTAAGAAACAAATTTTGTAATTCATTCAATCAAAAACCTTAAGCAATAAAATACTGTATCAAATAGTAGGTATTTACCAAGGAATCTATCACAACAACATGCATATCTATCACAACACATTTAACAACAACATGCAATCGCTAATGCATCCTAAATGGCATGGCAAGAATGCATGACATGTGATTTCTAACAAGTGCTTATATGATGAATGAGATGGAATACCCTCATCTCATCAGGTTGTAATAGAAATAGAACCTTAATAATATCAACATTAATAGCATAAACCATGTGAATCACCCAACTGTGAAAATCAAATACACTGTAATAATTAAGAATCCAAAAAAATACAATATGAGTTAAATTGGATTTTCCCTATACACGGGTTAGCTACTCTTGGACATAGCTCATTAACAAGTACATATTCCTTCTTATCCCTAACTAAAGGCTCTAAACAATAAGTCCAGAAGAAAGAATTCCACTTATACCACTTTGTAACGTCCCAGTTCTGGAAGCTGCCAAGAGGCGCCCCATACCTGGTTGGTCACATGGCCTCAAGCACATTTCCCCAAATGCCAGAGGCTGCCGACTAGTAGTGAGGGCCTTGGGTATGATAGTGGGGAAACTATTCCCTCATTGGTAGAGTAACACAGTAGAAGTAGAACAGATAACAATAGCAGAATAAGTAATAACAGCATACAACAGTAGACAACAGAGGATTGAAAAAATAAACAATATGACATATATATAATGATGCTTGATACCTATGTCTAAGAAAATAGCCAAACACGTCACAATTATGAAATACAGTTCTAACCCAAAGTACAAGGAAAACAGGTAAACAACTCCTCAACATCGCAAGCCTCAGCATGGTCCCATGCTCTCCAGATCCAAGCAGTCAAGTATCTAAAGTAGAAGGGTGCTTTCCCTTGTCTGTACCTGCAGCAAAATAATATTTTTGGTCCAAAAAGCATGGCCCAAATAGGCTGTGAGACTAAATGACATTAGGAAACCACCCAATGATTTGTTCCTAACAGTCATTGGATATATATGGTAGGCAACAAGAAAAAAGAAGCATTTAAAATGGAAGTACTCAAAAGTAAACATTCCTATAGTTTCAATGAATTAAATTTCATATCTCAATCAAGCATATAATCAAAAACAGGGAACCCTCTAGGAAGTGCTCATAGCCTATCCCCTTTGGATCAACCAAGAAAACACAAGCAACCCTCTGGGAAGCACATACAGTCTAACCCATCTGCTTCAGCTTTAGCAAAGACTCTCTGAGGAAGCACTCACCATCAATTCCCCCTATAGTCTTGTATCGATAAATAATAGGCACTCTGAGGAATAACTCAACTTCCAATTCCCCCTGTGGCCCGCAATATGAAACTACAAACACTCTAAGGGAGCACTTACATCCATCCCCCTAATAGTCTCGCAACGTAAAAGTAAATATCCACTATAGAGAAGCCATCAACGTCCATGTTTATGATGCTTTCGCCAGGGTACGCGTGCATCCGTCACGCAGGGGAGGACGTGCGACTTGTGGACCCACATTCACACTTTCCAAAGGTGGGCGACATCCATTCCTTGTTCAGGGATGTCTGCTCCTTGATCAAAACCAGGATGATGGGATGTCAGTTCTTCCTTCAGTGGATTACTCCTCGAACCTCGTCACCTAGTCCCGACCTCCCTCATAGATTTAAGAAGTATTATTCAATCACATTCCTAGTGCCATATCTTCATGGACGCTAGTTAATTACACTGCTTCTGTCGAGACACTCCAAGGGGTCTGGTCGGGGCAGCAACCTTCGGTGAGAAGAATGGTCACGTTGGGGTGTCGTTGGCGTGTCTTAAAGCTGGGGGATTGGCATGTATGTCTTCTGTCCCTTATTGTAGGGATTCTCGAGGGCACGGAAGCCTGAGTCATTCCATGTCGAACGCGGGTAATTGGCATGCCATAGGCATGTATCTGAGGTTTTCCCCATCTTCCCATGTTTTACACGGGGTATGTTGTGAGTTTAACGACTTGCGGAGACAGATCGAACTGATCAGAACACTGAGAGTGGATCAGATAAAAGAACCCTCAAAAGGGAACTCCGATGTTGGGGCCAGCACTTGGGTGTCTTCTTGGATACTATGGAGTAGAACGAGGTGGCATGATCCCACCGGGATGTGGTGGCCCGGGTAGGAACCAGGATGGGTGATCGAGTGAAGGTGTCTTGAAACTAATGGAGGATACCTACGTACCAAGATTTGACATGTATCAAAGTCCCCATATTTCGAGCATACAGTTTAATGTCATGCGGGACGTGGGTGTAAAGACTCAGAAATTTCAAGGAAAATTTTTTCTTAATTTTCTTTGGAATTTTACAAGAGCGCATTTTCTGACGGTGCCTGATTCTGAGGCCCGGTGTGCCCGGAATTAATTTCTGAAGTTTGGCTTGGGTACGTTCAGTGAACGAGCGAGCGGGAATTTCTATCTTTTGAACCGGTGCTTGGAATTGAAATCCGATTGCACCGATGAACTCGCAACGCCAGTAATCTCTTAAGAGAACCTTTACCGTAGTTGCGTTTGTGCGGGAGGAGAAGTTAATTTTTGGGGTTTAATTAAAAAAGTGAATAAAATTGTTAAATCAAATTTTAACAATGTTAAGTGGTTAACTTCTTCTATGGGAAGTTGGTGGTGAGCCCACATCCGTCCAACTTCCCATGTGTGGATATTTGAAAGGGTGGGGCCCACACGAACCCCCCCCCCCCACCTTTTCAAATTCCTTAAACTCCCTAACCCTCTTAACCCCTCACATTCCAACTCCCCATTAACTCACATTCCTTAATATTTGACAACTTGATTAATTAATGAGGTGAGTTAAGTATGGTTTATTTGAATTTCAATCTTTTGAAATTCTTGCCAACACTTTGCAATTAATTAATTAAACCAACTTAATTAATTATTTTGAGTGTTTGAATTCTTTTGAATTCATTTTTCCAACATTAAAAAGAGAGATTATATTCTTCTTTTTGGGTTGGCATAAACCTTGTGGGGAGAACTAAGGAGAGGAGAAGAACTCTTGGAAGATCACCAACCTCTCGAGGAAGAACGTTCCACGTTTCCGAAGAACGTGAAGCAACACCTCCGACCATCTTCAACCGGAGTAAGGAAGGGAAGCACCGCCGCCTTCGAAGTATACAGAGGGTGACGTCTCGGCTCGACTTCACCGAGCTCTTCTCCCACCAACCTAGACGGAACGACGCTTGACCTCCGCGACGCTTGTCTTTCACGGGTCGTTGAAGAACTCCGTTCTTGAAACCGAGGTAGGGGTTTTAGCTTTTTAAAGTTATGTGGATCTCTCCTTCGAACATGAAGGTTTATTTTTTGTCGGGCCTTGATTCCAAATCTTTTTATTTAATTTAAAAGATTGTGAAAGTTTATCGTTCATTAAAGGCCGATTGTTATCAATTTAACGCGAGGAGTTCGGAACGCACAAACCCAGCCGACCCTCCACCTTTTTATTCGTGTTGAATCTTTGTGGATTGGTTCGGGAAGGCGTGGTGCCATCGCACCACGCGGATTCAAGCGGAAGGAAATGTGAGGCGTCGTCGCGCCGCGCCGTGGAAAGATTTCAAGAACGGGACGCCGTCGCGTCGCGACAAAAGAAGTCGAAGACGCCGCAGCCGGAGCGGGGCCGCGGCGGAAGGGGCGCGGTGTCGTCGCACCGCGCCGGACAACGAAGGCCGCGGCCTGTTTCGGGCCGCGGCGGAACGAGAAGACCGGCGGCCAGCCGGGCCGCCGGTGTCGGAAGCCGGAAGGGGGACCGGCCTTTGCCGGCCCCGTTGAGGAAGAACCGGCCGGCCAGGTCGGGTCGGCCGGAAGGGAGAAAACCGGGGGAAATAATTTCCCCCGGCCAGCCATAATGGCCCCCCATTATGAGGGGGGCCAGTTTCACAAAGGGGGGTAGGCGGCCCCCGTTTTTCTCGAAGGCAGGCCCCCACGTGAGGGGGGCCGTTTCTTTTCAAGGAGCGGCAGGTTGCCGCGCCGCCAGCTGAGGAAAGGCGGGGGCTTTGCCCCCCGCACGCGGCGCTCACGCGGCACCCGGACCGCGCCACCGCGCCGCCGGCCGGGCCGGGTTTTCCGAGCCGGGCTGGGTCGTCGGGTCGGGTCACCGCCCGGGGCTGGTCGACCCGGTTTGGCCGACCCAGGGGGGGTCGGCCCGGGTCGGCCCGGGCCCAGACCCCCAGTTTCGGACCACTTTTGGTCAAATGCCCGTATCTTGGGCTACCAGCCTCCAAACGACTCGCCGTCAGCGGCAACGCGATCCTTGGATCGAGACGGTCGTTTCTGTATACTATACTCAAGGTGCACCTTCCTTTTCGGGAGCCTACGTGGTTAAAACTCTATAGTTAAGCGTGATTGGCCAAGAGTAGTGATCAGGATGGGTGACCTCCTGGGAAGTTTCTCAGGGTGGGTGTGAGACGGAAAGGCCAATAACTAACAGACCGGGCGTCCGATTTACGCGCCGTCTGTTTCGTTGAATTCCTCTTGATGAGACGGATCTTTTGGCATACTTCTCCCAAGGTTTGGATGCAGGTGGAGTACGGTCGGGTTGGTTTTGCTTTAAAAACCAACCAGGCCCCTGGAACGAAAAAGCCAATAACTCTCAGACCGGGCGTCCGATTGACGCGCCGACTATTGCGTTGAGTTCCTGTTGACGATACGGAACTTTTGGAATTCTCTGCCCGAGATTTGGATGCAGATGGATAGTGGCCGGGTTGGATCGCACAGAAATCCAACCGGGCCCCTGGAACGGAAAAGCTGATACCTTTCTGACAGAACGTCCGTTTGACGAACCGTCAGTGGTGTTGGTGATCTCGTTGAGAAACGGTCCCTATGAGTATACCCTATGAGAGTTCGGGGTACAATTGAGATACGGCCGGGTTTGGTTCGCTCACGAAACCAACGGGCCCCTGGGACGAAAAGGCTAATAACTCACAGACCGGGCGTCCGATTGACGTGCCGTCTGTTGTGTTGAGACCCCTATGAGGAGGCGGTCCGTTGTGATACTTCTTCATGGGACATTGAGATACTTGGAGTATCAACCTGTAGCTCATGGAGCGGACCCTCCCAGTGACGAGCGTGCGGAGTACGGAGACCGTGTAACTGGCTGAGACCTGACGACTGCTTGACCGACTCGACTTGGAGTGAGTCGACTAGCCCAGTGGACGGAGCACTACTTTCTGAGGTGCAGACCAATGGCGGATGGAGCACTACCTATGTGATAGTGCAGACCCGCGGTACTCGTCCGGAGAGTACCTCAGCAGGCTACTAGGGGGTGTGCACTACTGTGTTTGGGTGACATACCTCGGCGGGAAGCACTACTGTGTCTGGGTGGCTGACCCGCGGTACTTGATAGGAGGAGTACTTCAGCAGTCTTAGATTAGTGAGCAGTACCTCAGAGTCGTGACAGGACCACTGTACACTCCAGAGACGGAGCTCTTCAGCAGTTACAATTTCGATAATGAAAATCCTGGTTTGAGCTGAGACTTTTAACCTTTGTGTTTACCTCATGATTGAGATGGGTCACTTGATAACTTTGGTATATATATGGGCATATACCTGGGTAGTGGTTATCCGTTGATTTCACAATCCTTGTTTTTCCTCATGATTGAGATGGGTTACTTGATAACTTAGGTATATGTATGGGAATATATATAAGTAGAGGTTATCTGTTGAGATCTTCTTGTGGTTATCCTTGTTGGTTTAGTGAGACCTTGAGGGTCTCGGGGTCCCTACTGAGTATCTTTATACTCACCCCTGCACGGGCTATGCCCGCACCTCGTTGTGTTGGTGGCAGACGACGGACAACGTTGATCGTGGTTGAGGCTTGCAGAGCAGGACGGTACCTTGAGGTGGACCACTGGGCGGGACGTACTCGGAGCGGACGGCGGGAATCGAGGAGATGTGGAGCTATCTGTACCCACCCTTCAGGTGGGATTTCCAGAGGATGACTCGACATAGCTGCTTTTACTTTTTCAGTTGTTGTTTTCCTTTTCGAGTTGTACTTTACTTTCAGTTGGGGTTTGTATACTGGCCCTTTACTTTTCCGCACTTATAGTTGTACTCTGCTTTCACTTAGTGTTTACTTTCTGCTTGCTTACTCTGTGGTGCCTGTTTACTTTACAAAGGCAATGCCTTCCCTTTTTACTAGGATTTATGCCTTGGTGCTAGTCACCAGCCCCTGGCCTATGGAAGGCGGGCTTGGGGTAGTCACGGCACAGGCCCCGAGGACGGGTCGTGAAAAATTGGTATTAGAGGAGTTCGTTTCTACTGCAGAACTTATAAATCTGATGTTTCTTTCTGTGAAGCAATAGTGTTGAGAGTACCGAGTGTGGTTTTCATTTTAGGGATTCCAGTGCTGGTACGGGCGGCCGACGTATCCATACACCAGGACCCTGACCACTGATTTCCGACTTTGTGCATGAAACACTGATTGCGTGTGTGTTTTCAAAGGTTTTCCCTTAAAACAACTCAAACCAGGTCAGCTAACCAGGTATAAACGTTTGACCATGTCGCAATGTTTATTTTAGGATTCCATTTCACGGACGACCAACTAGAGCCCAGAGGGATGTGCGTGCTGACAGCCTGTCGAGCGACGAGGCTTCGGTACAGGGCCCTCTTGCAGTTGAGGCACCAGCGGAGGCACCAGCGATACGACTACCATACGTTGGGCCACCGATGCCACCATCCCCAGCAGTAGAAGATGCACGACGCTTGATCACACTGCAAGAGTTCCAGCGCCAGAGGCCACCCAGGTTCCGGGGAGAGACGGACCCGCAGGCGGCTGAGGTTTGGATGGAGGTTGTGGTGAGAGTTTTCAGGCTAGTGGGGACGTCGGCAGACTTCATGGTGATCTTTGCTACCAGCCTCCTTCAGGCAGCAGCTGGCAGGTGGTGGAGCCACTTGTTTCAGTTTTGCGATGGGATGACCTTCGCATGGGAAGACTTCGAGACCTTCTTCAGGGTGGAGTTTGTACCAGTAGCTCTACACCCCGAGCGTGTACAGGAGATTATGCCTTTTCCGCGTGTTTTTCGATCAGTAGCCGAGTCATCTGTGGGTAGTAGACAAATGATGCAGAGGTCCAGGAGGACCAGACTAGCAGTTAGACGATCTCGGGTTTTAGGACTGGTGGTGCGGGGCACCCGAGGTGGGGTCAGAGCCAGGCGTGCCAGAAACGGACAATGTTACTCCTGTGGCGGGAAGGGTCACCTGGCACATGACTGTCCGACTCCTCGTACGGTTGATCAGCGGGTGTTGGAGGAGCCACCAAGATAGAAGCAGCGGCTGGTGCTTGAGCAACAGCCGAGCAGTGGACAAGGCAGTAGAGCTCCGGGAACAGGTGGAAAGGAGAGGAACTAGTGGATACGTCCCTTGTAGTTCTAGTTCCATTTTGCTGTTGTATTCATGTCTTGTACTATGAGCTGAAATAATAAAAAGACACTTATCTTTGAGATGTTTTCTTTCTTATCCTTTTGTTTGGTTGATACTGATTGGTCCCGGTTAAACTGTTGACTTGACCCTCACTTTCGAGATTTCTACTGGAGGGGACCTAGTGACCTCACACTGATGCCGACAGTGTGACTCGACCCTTGGAGGCGAGAGTGACAGTTGGATCTTTTAGTAGTTACGTCGAGGCCTTACGATGTCATCCATGGCATGAATGCATCATTCATGTCAGGATTGACTGTATTAGGCAACGAATGTGGTTCATCCAGGGGATGAGACCGGGTTTATCTTATCGGCAAAGAAGAAATCATAGCAGCTCTTGTGAGACTAAAGGAGGTGCATTTCATCCAGGAGCGGATGAAGACTGCACAGTGCAGTAAGAAACAGGGAACCGGTGCCAGTCTTAGAGACTCGGGCATGTTCAATGTTTCAAGAAGATGAATCTTTAAATAGAGATGAGTCTGCGAAGCGGCAGATGTGGAGGCAGAGCTAGGAGAGCAGCATGAGGTGCTGTACATCTTATCATGCTACAACCACCCGCCTTAGTTATCCCCGCCAAGCTAAGGGAGCTGGAGGGCGGTGGAAGAATGTGGCTGCATGCGGTCAAGGAGTGTGACCCAATGGCTCTAGAAATGATTCAAGGGACAGTCTGTGTCCACTACTAGTTGTTGCAGTAACAGACGTCGATATGAATCATTCCTCGCTTTCACAAATCTTGTTCCAGACCTAGAGTTTCCGGTAAGCCGTGGACTTGACCCTCATGTCTGTAGATACCTTGGGAGGAGACTCGGTAATCACACTTATGCCGACGGTGTGGTCAGACCCTCGAGGCGAGAGTTTCGGTTGGAATCTCTTGGTGACAGCGTCGAGGCCTTACGACGTTAGTTTGAGTATGGAATGGTCAATAACTGTTCATACTCAAATTGACGGTTTTAGGCAAACGTCGGGATGGGTTTTCCTTGGTCGGCGAAAAGGAAACCCCAGGCAGCACGGGATAAACTCTTTCACAGGAGGGTGTGACGGATCACTCTTGAGTCGGTCAACCTTACCCTCGTAGCGGAAGTCGTTTCGAGTTCAAGTTCTAACAGAAAATGGAGACCTCTGGAGTTCGAGGATGACGATCACGTCCTTATACGGGACTCACCTCGACGAGGTTTACGGAGAAGTGGCCAAGGTGACAAGTTATCTCCGAGGTTCAGCGGACCTTATTAGGTCCTCAGATGGGTAGGCGGGGTGGTTTACCACTTGACCCATTCACCGCAGTTGCACTAGGTGCACAATGACTTCCACGTATCTCAACTGAGGAGATACGTGCTCGACCCTTCGCATATCATCGACCATGAGGAGCCGGACGATGGCGATGGGGTGTCTTTCACGGAGGTTCCAGTGGGGATCGAGGATCGACAGGAGCAAATCCTACGAGGACGATCGATTCCTCGGGTGCACTTTCTTTGGCAGTACGGAACCTCCAGGTAAGCACATGGGAGCGGAAGGCTCAGATGCGTGCTCTGTACTGCTTTTGTGACCGTAGTTTGTGTTGACACTTTACGGGGACGTAAAGCCCTGAGGTGGGAGTAATGTAAAGACTCAGAAACATCAAGGAAATTTTTTTCTTAATTTTCTTTGGAATTTTACAAGAACGCAGTTTCTGACGGCGCCTGATTCCGAGGCCCAGTGTGCCCGGAATTAATTTCCGAAGTTTGGCTCGGGTATGTTCAGTGAACGAGCGAGCGGGAATTTCTATCTTTTGAGCCGGTGCTCAGAATTAAAATCCGATTGCACCGATGAACTCGCAACGCCGGTAATCACTTAAGAGAACCTTTACCGTAGTTGCGTTTGTGCGGGAGGAGAAGTTAATTTATGGGGTTTAATTAAAAAAGTGAATAAAATTGTTAAATCAAATTTTAACAATGTTAAGTGGTTAACTTCTCCCATGGGAAGTTGGTGGTGAGCCCACATCCATCCAACTTCCCATGTGTGGATATTTGAAAGGGTGGGGCCCACACGAAACCCCCCCCCCACCTTTTCAAATTCCTTAAACTCCCTAACCCTCTTAACCCCTCACATTCCAACTCCCCATTAACTCACATTATTTAATATTTGGCAACTTGATTAATTAATGACGTGAGTTAAGTATGGTTTATTTGAATTTCAATCTTTTGAAATTCTTGCCAACACTTTGCAATTAATTAATTAAACCAACTTAATTAATTATTTTGAGTGTTTGAATTCTTTTGAATTCATTTTTCCAACATTAAAAAGAGAGATTATATTCTTCTTTTTGGGTTGGCATAAACCTTGTGGGGAGAACTAAGAAGAGGAGAAGAACTCTTGGAAGATCACCAACCTCTCGAGGAAGAACGTTCCACGTTTCCGAAGAACTTGAAGCAACACCTCCGACCATCTACAACCGGAGTAAGGAAGGGAAGCACCACCGCCTTCGAAGTATACAGAGGGTGACGTCTCGGCTCGACTTCACCGAGCTCTTCTCCCACCAACCTAGACGGAACGACGCCTGACCTCCGCGACACTTGTCTTCCGCGGGTTGTTGAAGAACTCCGTTCTTGAAACCGAGGTAGGGGTTTTAACTTTTTAAAGTTATGTGGATCTCTCCTTCGAACTTGAAGGTTTATTTTTTGTCGGGGCTTGATTACAAATCTTTTTTTTAATTTAAAAGATTGTGAAAGTTTATCGTTCAATAAACGCCGATTGCTATCAAATTAACGCGAGGAGTTCGGAACGCACAAACCCAGCCGACCCTCCACCTTTTTATTCGGGTTGAATCTTTTTGGATTGGTTCGGGAAGGCGTGGTGCCATCCCACCACGCGGATTCAAGCGGAAGGAAATGTGCGGCGCCGTCGCGCCGCGCCGTGGAAAGATTTCAAGAACGCGACGTCGTCGCGTCGCGACGAAAGAAGTCAGAGTCGCCGCGGCCGGAGCGGGGCCGCGGCGGAAGGGGCGCGGTGCCATCGCACCGCGCCAGACAACGAAGGTCGCGGCCGGTTTCGGGCCGCGACAGAACGAGAAGACCGGCGGCCAGCCAGGCCGCCTATGTCAGAAGCCGGAAGGGGGACCGGCCTTTACCGGTCCTGTTGAGGAAGAACCGGCCGGCCAGGTCGGGCCGGCCGGAAGGGAGAAAACCGGGGGAAATAATTTCCCCCGGCCAGCCATAATGGTCCACCATTATGAGGGGGGCCGGTTTTACAAAGGGGGGCAGGCGGCCCCCGTTTTTCTCGAAGGCAGGCCCCCATGTGAGGGGGGCCGTTTCTTTTCAAGGTGCGGCAGGTTGCCGCACCACCAGCTGAGGAAAGGCGGGGGCTTTGCCCCCCGCACGCGGCGCTCACGCGGCACCCGGACCGCGTCGCCGCGCCGGACCGCGCCGGGTTTTCCGAGCCGGGCCGGGTCGTCGGGCCGGGTCGCCGCCCAGGGTGGGTCGACCCGGTTCGGCCGACCCCGGGGGGGGGGGGGGGGGGGTCGGGCGGGGTCGGCCCGAGCCCAGACCCCCAGTTTCAGACTACTTTTGGTCAAATGCCCGTATCTTGGGCTACGAGCCTCTAAACGACTCGCCGTCAGCGGCAACGCGATCCTTGGATCGAGACGGTCGTTTCGGTATACTATACTCAAGGTGCACCTTCCTTTTCGGGAGCCTACGTGGTTAAAACTCCATAGGTAAGCGTGCTTGGCCAAGAGTAGTGATAAGGATGGGTGACCTCCTGGGAAGTTTTCCAAGGTGGGTGTGAGACGGAAAGGCCAATAACTAACAGACCGGGCGTCCGATTTACGCGCCGTCTGTTTCGTTGAATTCCTCTTGATTAGACGGATCTTTTGGCATACTCCGCCCGAGGTTTGGACGCAGGTGGAGTACGGTCGGGTTGGTTTTTCCTTAAAAACCAACCGGGCCTCTGGAACGAAAAAGCCAATAACTCTCAGACCGGGCGTCCAATTGACGCACCGACTATTGCGTTGAGTTCCTGTTGACGATACGGAACTTTTGGCATTCTCTGCCCGAGATTTGGATGCAGATGGATAGTGGCCGGGTTGGATCGCACAGAAATCCAACCGGGCCCCTGGAACGGAAAAGCTGATACCTCTCTGACAGAACGTCCGTTTGACGAACCGTCAGCGGTGTTGGTGATCTCGTTAAGAAACGGTCCCTATGAGTATACCCTATGAGAGTTCGGGGTACAGTTGAGATACGGCCGGGTTTGGTTCGCTCACGAAACCAACCGGGCCCCTGGGACGAAAAGGCTAATAACTCACAGACCGGGCGTCCGATTGACGCGCCGTCTGTTGTGTTGAGACCCCTATGAGGAGGCGGTCCTTTGTGACACTTCTTCGTGGGACTTTGAGATACTTGGAGTATCGACCTGTAGCTCATGGAGCGGACCCTCCCAGTGAAGAGCGTGCGGAATACGGAGACCGTGTAACTGGCTGAGACCTGACGACTGCTTGACCGACTCGACTTGGAGTGAGTCGACTATCCCAGTGGACGGAGCACTACTTTCTGAGGTGCAGACCCATGGCGGACGGAGAACTACCTGTGTGACAGTGCAGACCTACGGTACTCGTCCGGAGAGTACCTCAGCAGGCTACTAGGGGGTGTGCACTACTGTGTTTGGGTGACATACCTCGGCGGGAAGAACTACTGTGTCTGGGTGGCTGACCCGCGGTACTCGATAGGAGGAGTACTTCAGCAGTCTTAGGTTAGTGAGCAGTACCTCAGAGTCGTGACAGGACCACTGTACACTCCAGAGACGGAGCTCTTCAGCAGTTACGGTTTCGATAATGAAAATCCTGGTTTGAGCTGAGACTTTTAACCTTTGTGTTTACCTCATGATTGAGATGGGTCACTTGATAACTTAGGTATATGTATGGGCATATACCTGGGTAGTGGTTATCCGTTGATTTCACAATCCTTGTGTTTCCTCATGATTGAGATGGGTTACTTGATAACTTAGGTATATGTATGGGCATATATCTAAGTAGAGGTTATCTGTTGAGATCTTCTTGTGGTTATCCTTGTTGGTTTAGTGAGACCTTGAGGGTCTCGGGGTCCCTACTGATTATCGGTATACTCACCCCTGCACGGGCTATGCCCGCACCTCGTTGTGTTGGTTGCAGACGACGGACAGCGTTGATCGTGGTTGAGGCTTGTAGAGCAGGACGGTACCTTGAGGTGGACCACTGGGTGGGACGTACTCGGAGCGGACGGTGGGACCCGAGGAGCTGTGGAGCTATTTGTACCCACCCTTCAGGTGGGATTTCCAGAGGATGACTCGGCGTAGCTGCTTTTACTTTTTCAGTTGTTGTTTTCCTTTTCGAGTTGTACTTTACTTTCAGTTGGGGTTTGTATACTGGCCCTTTACTTTTCCGCACTTATAGTTGTACTCTGCTTTCACTTAGTGTTTACTTTCCGCTTGCTTACTCTGTGGTGCTTGTTTACTTTACAAAGGCAATGTCTTCCCTTTTTACCAGGATTTATGCCTTAGTGCTAGTCGCCAGCCCCTGGCCTATGGAAGGCGGGCTTGGGTTAGTCACGGCACGGGCCCCGAGGACGGGTCTTGACAGTGGGTATATGGGGCTTACGCTCTGAGGTGGCCCACAATGGATGGATATGGGGCTTACGCTCTGAGGTGTCCCATAATGGTGGATATGGGGCTTACGCTCTGAGGCGGCCCATAATGGTGGTTGGTGAACTGAAACTAAGGGGGTCGGAACAACCGAGTGATGGGATTGAACCTCGTGGTGGCTACCTATATACCATGCTTTAGCAGGGATCAAAGTCCTCGTAGTTCGGGCATACAGTTTAACATCATGCGCGACGGTATACAGTTTAACGTCATGTGGGACGGTATACAGTTTAACGTCATGCGAGATGAGGCTGACAGTTTAACGTCATGATGGACGGGCATACAGTTTAACGTAATACTGGACGGGAAATTTGGGGCTTACTCTCTGAGGCGGCCCAAAGTATTGGCGAACCAACGTGAAGAGGTCGGAATGACCGTGTGGTGGTCTTGAACATCATGGAGGCTACCTACGTACCATGCTTTAGCACGGATCAAAGTCCTTGTAGTTCACTGGGATGGGGATTATGCTCTGAGGTGGCCCATAAGAGGGTATCATGGTCCATTCTCACTCTAATCCCACATGAGTCATTCTCGGTGTGAGAAAAAAGAGGCAGTAGGGACCAGACGATCACGTCGCGAAGGGCGCGTCCGTGAGAAGGGAAAAGGGGCTTACGCATTGAGCGGCCCTTTGTGTCGGGGATTACTTCAGGATGGAGGCCCGTGATGCGACAAAGCACATAGGTAGAGGGATTTGGGACCTAAAAAAAGAGATGCCTCGTTCCTTATCACACCCTCCCCTGGACTAAGCAGTGGGGATGTACGGAGGTGCATGGGTGTTACCTTTCGCAAGAGAGGATATGGGATTACTCTCTAAGGTATCCCTTCCCCCGTGGACAAGCGCCACTCTGATAGGGAGGATATTATTCCATGTGAGGAAGAGTCCATTCCCGTGGAGACAAGCGGCGTAAAGAACGTCCGAGCTGGGGGGACCCTGCGTGCGAGGCACGAGGTCAGATCACAGTTTAATGTCATGTGTTGAGGACGAGGTTCTTGGAAGTTTAACGTCCTAAAGCTCGGACAAGGTGGGTTAGATCCACACCCCTAGGGCTTACATGCCCGACACCCTCTACCCCTTGTCGGAGAAAATGCATCGGTAAGGCCGTGGTGAAGGGGGGTCGTAGGGTGAACCATCGAGGGGTCCACGATAGCGTGGCTATGCGAAGAAGCAATAGCCGTTAGCGTGCCTATGAGAAGGAGAATGAGGCCAAGCAACGCAATGGGAAACACTGCCCAAGGGACCTTGAGGTTACTTCGTACGAGCCTAGAAGGCCGTACGGGAAAACAACACATGGTGTTCATGCCTGGTATAGAGGACATTAGGTGCTTAAGCAGGGAGGCGCCTGGGGGTGTCAAGGTGAGGGGTCCTGGGGTTTGCGTGAAAAGAGAAGGTTTGCACACAAAACACCGGTATGGCGCGCAATTGGGGCAGAGGGATTGTGCGCGGCTAGGGGGAATTGTGCACAATGGGCTTGGATTGCGTGCGGGGGAAACGGCCAATCCCTAAGGTAGGGAAAAACCTAACGACGGTTTTGTGCGCAAATTGGGTTTCGCGCACAAAGGAGGGAGTGCACGAAATGGAAGTGATTGCGCGCAAAGGAAGACCCCGGGGTGAGGTTGCGCGAAAAAGTTCATAACCTGAAAGTCATATTGCACGCGTGGGAGTCCAATTTCGCGCACGGGAGCTGGTGTGAATTCCGCAACCCCGAAACGGAAGGGGTCTCTTTCTATTTATAGACCGCAGGCGTCGCGAAATCTGGGCGGCGCGCGAAATCATCCACGCCAACACCTGTCGGCGCGAAAGGCCTCACCGCGCAGAACCAGGCGCACAAAATTGTGTGTCTCACCAGTGCTTTTTTGCGAATCCCGGACTTCCTTCGCACGGGCAATATTTTTTCACGCAAGTCCTCCTTAATTTTGCGCACCACTTCTGGGCCCTCCGGACCGGGCCTCGGAGTCCGAATATGATTTCGCGACGTCATTTAGAAACTTCCTCTAGGAGTTACGGACTTTTTCGCAATTTACAAATGCCCCCCCCCCTCAGAATTGGATCAGCGAGAGGTCTCAATGATCAGATTCCGAGGGAAATGACGAAACACTGAAATGGTGGATTTCATGGGAACTTTGCATGCAAAAGCCAAACGGGGCGTGCAAAACATCGGGTCGGCGCAGAATTCACTTTCCACGTGGCACAGAACCCCAGCCTCGCCTATAAAAAGCGACGCTGGGTCCCAAGTTCCATACTAAATCTTTTCCGTGCGATAGGCTCAACGCTCTCACGTGCGAAATTACTTCTATGTCTGCGTGTAAAAAACGATTTGGAAGTATGCAATTCCTTCCGAATTCTGGCCACATTTACGTGCGAACTCAAGATATTCTGCGCCAAGTGCTCTGATTTTCCACCTAACTACTGGATTGCGTGACTAAGACCCAAATTTTGCGCCACTCTCTCCGATTCTGCGCACCTCATTAGTATTTCGCACAACTCTCAAAACATTTGAGATGGCTGCAAACAAGTTGATGAGGGGGAATCCGTCACTCGTAGAGATAAAATGGTGGCAAATAAAGAGGTTTATGGTGCCAAGGTGGTTGTTTCCGACAAACTTACCTTGTTCAACCTATTGACCCCTACCCAGAAAGAGTATCCACTATCCAACAACCTCCCGCTCTGGAACTTCGGCATCTTAGAGGAGGTCCCACTATCGGGCTTTGAGGTGGACACACCGCAGTCATGGGTGACCCGAGAGGACAACCTTCCCCATTACAACATCACCAACAATGGTCATCCTGCTAGAGAGACCAGACACATGGATGTGTATGTCCTGAACCCGAGGACCTGGACCATTGATGGAGGTGATCCTATTGCAGAGATCTCCTCGTCCCTCTACGTGAGCATGTTCCGTCAGAGCATCACGGACGACACCAAGGGCTGGATGAAGGATTGGGACCTGTGGTCCGGAGGAAACTTCAACAGTGAGTGGGCCTAGGCGTACTGGGTGCACCATACATGCAACCAATTCAGGGCCGAGATGTGGCACACTGGTCTGTTTGAGGCGGTGTGGACGTCGCAGTTCCACTTCTACCATCAACCCGAACTCGGACCGGAGCTGTTTACCCGATGGTCCCCTGACACCAAAACATTCCATCTTCACCATGGGTAAGTTGGTATCATCCTCTGGGAAGTTCACTACATTGGAGGTATCCCACTGGAGGGATACAAATACGACGAGTTCATCCCTCCAATGAACACCTGGGAAGACAGGTCACAGACCCCCATGCTGATGTGGCACCTGTTGGAGCTGGCCAAAGAGAGGCTGGGGGTCAAGGACTTCCTGAAGGACATTGTCTACAAGGACTTGTTCAGCCAATTCCTAGAGAAGGACCCATCGGTCAAGATGTCGGGGCAGGGTAAACGGTGCCCAACTGCGGCTTAGAGGAGAAAGAATGGATCGTACTGGAGGACCCTGGAGGCGAGAAAATACCAATCGTGGGGCTACCGCGTCATTGAGGCCCAGGACCCGAACGTCCAATATGCCAGGTTCCTCACCACCTTCCTAAGCGGGTGCCTCATGCCGGTGTGGGATACAAGAATGGGTGTCCGTCCAGCAACACTGGGGATGGCAAGCACCATGGCTACCAAGAAAAGGTTCAATCTGGGGGTCCCCATGCTGGCTAGGTTGTATGACATTCTAGGATGCATCTCCAGAGGGGGGATGCCTCGGAGGGTGTGTGGCCCCTTCCAGATCTTTCACGGCTGGGTGGAAGCTCATCTTGGTGGATATACCTTCCCGAACGTCTTTCGTCCTCCCGGCAATGGCATGTGTCCATCTCTCCTAAACATTTCCAGGGTTGCACCGATGACACTCAACGAGGAGGGCGAAAGGATCTGAATCGGTAACCACGCCAATTTCAAATTCAGCGTGTTCCCCTCCCCGGTCAGTCAGATGGTGGATAATGGGAAAGGCTCGCTGAAGCAGCAAGAATACTTCCAGAGCATCCGAGGCGGGGTTCTTGTATCTTGGATTGACAGGAAGATCATTTGTGAGCCTTACGTGCTGTCCTGATTCGCCAGGAAGTTTGGGTGCCTCCAGCGAATGCCAAAGAAGGTATTCACAGACATCCGGGAGGAGAGGAATCCATGTGTCCTTCTCTATATGCGGTTAATGTTCACCACTTATGGCTCTAGTGAAGTCATCACCCTTCCTCCCACTGGGGTCGATGCTGGCTTATCAACCGAGTATGTCGAACACTAGACTATCACATACCCTGAGGTTCTTTTACACAAGTGAGTCCAGAAACTCGAGACTACCCACGTGGAAACTGGGAGAAGAGGGAGCAGGTAAGGTGATGCTAAAAGGGGGGAACCAGGGGCGCGTCAGGCAGCGAGGCCTGCGCAGGCCGGGACCTCAGTTATAGGGACGTCACATGGTGTTGCTGCGACCTCATTGCCCAGAGGGGGGTCACACAAGGCATCCAGAGAGCTACCCGGGAAGCAGATAAGATACCTACTCGAACCCTCCCAAGATTCAATTTTCTCATCATTGTGGTCATCCTGGATGACCCTGCAGCAATCGATGAGCGTTGAAGCCATCTGGCAGAAGATAATGCAGGATGGAATCTAGCTGCCAGAGGTTGGGCTCATTCGAGTTACCGACCTGGTGAACATCCATCGGCGGCATTCATATCTAACGGCCATGGACCCATACGCATGCCAAAGGGGTGAGCGTGCGGAGCCACCTTTCCTGGTGAAAGTGATGGTCGACCAAGAGAATGATTCGGAAGTGATGTCGCCAGGAGAATGAAACAGTGATGAGGAGTCAGAGGAAGAGGAAACAGGAGAATATGAAGGCGAAGGAGAAGATGAAGGAGAAGGTGAAGGAGAAGGAGAACCCAAAGATGAGGGGTCACAGGGGTGTCCTACCAAGGGAGTATCCAGGAGAGCGGTGAGATCATCGGCTCTGATCCCGACATAATTGAGATACTTGAGGTTTGTCTCTATCCTTATTCATCTTCCTTCTTCATCCATTCTCTTCTACGATTTCTAATTCATTTATCTATTTCACTCAGGAGAACATAGGTGCTGATCTGGCATCCCCAATAGAATAAGGAGAAGCGTTGGTGGGACAGGATGGGGTTATGACGCCCATCATCGAACTGACAAGCACTGAGGTGTCTCTTGCCATGACAGCTCCTATAATGGCCAGCACAGCGGAGGCTGATGCTCCGGGTTCCTGTAAGTCCCCTGCTTCGCTACTGGTGATTACTGTCAGAAAAACCAACTAATCAGGATGCTCCTCATACAGTGATCGTGGCTTTGGAGGCTCGTCGGGTTGCTGAGCCCTAGCCGTCCGTGAGTGGACTAGTGGCAGACATACCACCCCCTCCAGAACAGACCTCCCAAACTGAGTCGACCTCGGAAATTGGTGAACAGGGGACAGAGGACATCAGTGGTTCTGTCATTGGAGCAAGGCCAGAAGCTGACGGAGGAACCGCCATTTTCAGGGCGAGAGAGGAAGGTCACCCGGACGTCGATAATCCTATTCCTTTCGAAGGCATCCTTGAGGCTGACCCTGCTGTTGACTTGCTGGATTCCTTTCCTATATACAGGCCTGCTGATCCTATGGAGATAGATGATTCAGACTCGGAAGTGGCAGAGGAGAGCTGGATGACACGACGCAAAGTGTGGAAGTGTTTTCAGCACTTTCTCAGGAAACCTCAAGTGGATTGGCTGAGGCAGATGGGATCACTCCAGACCTTGATATGCTTCCTGTGTGCCAGAGGGGATAACGCTCAATGTCTTCATATGGCGGTCTGTGATTACATGGCCGAGAAGATTCATGAGAGCGGCCGACACACCGATGTTGCCCAGTGTCGGGACAGATCAGTGAGCACCCAGGCATTCTTAAGGGCGGAGTAGGAAGTCCGGCGCCTCGAAGGGCAGGTGGAAGAGAAGGAGGTATTCATCGCAACATGATATGAGCTCATGAAGAAACTAATGGCCCAGCTGGCTGACTCCCAAGAACAATTGATGGAGGCAAGTCACCAGATGACCATACTTCAAACCGAACAGGCGCAGGCACAAGCTAGGGTTGGTGAACTGCGCTCTGTGGATGATGATGAAGAGAGAGTCTTCAGGGAGTGAGAAGTAGTCCTGGAGGCTACCAACCAAAGGGTAGAAGCATTGGAAAGATCAATCCTGCACGCTGATCCTTAAGGGCTCTGTTTTGGCCATCCCACAAACGTTTTTCTTGTACTGCTCATCATTCTGATCCAATGTGTGGACCAATCTATTTCTCTATTCCTTTGGTTTGATATGCTCAAAAATAATCCTGAAATGAATAACAACTCACCCCTAAGATCATGTGGGTTGCACCCAATGTGACAAACAAAGGATGCTCATGTTATCATTTCTTCTGTCTGTGGGGAGTCAACCAAGCTTCAGGCATCCGAAATCGGGCCTGGACTTCTGAGGAGGGGACCTCAGACCGATTGATATATCATCTTCTCAATGTGTTCTGACACACAAGTAGAGAAATGTCGGGGGAATTAAAATCCATCTGAACAAAGGGAGATGAAAAAGGTGAATCGCGTTACCCAAATTCGGAACACTATGGGGGGCGCGACGATAGAAGATAACTGTTAACCATGGCAGAAACGCAGCATCTATATCGCATTGGCATGAAATGGGGACAATAAATGAGGGCTGACTACTGACCATGTTCGCAACACAGGGTGTAACTCAAACATCGTCGATCAGTCTTCCGGAACGTTGGCCTAGGATAGCAGGCAGACTGTATGTCAATCATCCATATTGTTACAACAGGCGGACCAAAGGTCTGTCATCCATATTGTTACAGTAGGTGGACCACAGGTCTAGCATCCATACTGTTAGGGGGTCCCATCAAACATGACCAGTCTTCCAGAACGTTGGCCCAGGACAGCAGGCGGACCGTGGGTCAATCATCCATATTGTTACAATAGGCAGACCAAAGGTCTATCATCCATATTTCTACAGCATGTGGACCAAAGGTCTATCATCCATACTATTATGGGGTCCCATAAAACATGAAAAATGATGAAGATCCGAATAAAGGGGAATGCAAAGTGTGGAAAGAAGAGTGGTGGTTTGTTCGAACATAATCCAACACTCCCAAAATTGTGCCACCATGGTGGAGGCGCATTAGGCAGACGTATTAATCTGGTCACGAATCATCCCAATTTTTAGACAGGACCTCTCTGGTGAGATAACTGACGCTTCCCAATATCACTATGGGGAATCCCGAACTTATTCGGGGTATATGTCGCAATTACACCACTCCCCAAGAAGCTAGGCCAAGGGGCCGACAATGAGGAGGGATGGGATTTGGTAATCCCTGGGGCTGGACCCAAGATGAAATGTCCAGGCGTTCCTACGTATCTCATAAGGATGAGAATCAAGCCACACACAGTTCTAGAAAAGGATCTTAGTTTAAGGTCTTAGATCTCAGACCAAAAGAGTAAGGGAAGTGGGAGACATAGGGAAAAGTGGTTGTGAAGCCCGACATGAATGGGGCAAGGTCCTGCTTACCATGTGCTCCTTGGAGATGTGTTTAGGTCAAGGGACCGAACACGAAAGTTAGGCTGGTCCTGTGGGGAATTGACCAGGTGCTCCTACGTATCTCATAAGGATGAGAATCAAGCCATATATAGTTCTTGGGGGTGCCTTTTAACATCGTGCAGGACAAGAAACATGATGGATAATTCTCATAACAGGGCGCACGTGGTGTGGCTATTGCAAACCTAACGTGAATGAGGACGTAGTCCTGCTCACCACGCCATGCGGCCTCATGGTCAAGGTCCCAAAGGCGGGACAGATATGATGAATTAGCAAACCCCAAGCTGGACCCTTAGACGAGAGGTCTGGGTGTTCCTACGTACCCCATGAGAATGGGGATCAAGCTGTACGTAGTTCTTGAAAGGGTGGCATGACACGACATGGTACCTGTGAAAAGGATGAAAGAGGTGTGCGGTTCTAGCCCTCACACCAAAATAAGAGGCATTAGATATGTCTTGTTTGTTCCTGAAGGTGAATGGTTTTTTTTCGTGGAACGACCAACCTAGGGTAGATATTCCTGGCATCACCAGAGTAATCAATCCATATACATGCGTTGACAAATGGTATGGTAATCGACCAATACCAAACGTGATGTCCACCATGGGGAGGTCACCACAATGCAGTGCCATTTTCCATCGTGCTGTCGGGACGATATCATCACAGTTTATGGTCATGTGGTAGGACCAATCAACACAGTTTAAGGTCGTATGGCTTGGACCTAGGGGAACATGCATGATGTGATAAGGCACACCCGATGTAGATGAGGGCATATCCTCGTACCATCACTGTGCGCGATTCCGGGAGAGGAGCCTCAGGCCAAGGAGCTGACGAGGTCCCAACAATCAGGGGGGCAGGAGACACTAGCCTCCAACTGAGCTGGGCCCAAAACGCAATGTTTGGGAAACTTCTCATATCCTGTGGGGATGAGGGTCAAGATGTTCATGATCCTTAGAGAAAACCCAAGCATATAACCTTGGTGCTCAGATCAAGGGAGCCCCGAGAGATGCCGGCATGCAGCTTTGTCCCCCTGACGTGTGGAGGTGCACTGAGGGTTAGTGCAAGGATTGTCGAGATTCCACCTTGACACGATGAGGTGAAACATAATGTGAATCATGTAACCAACATTCAGGGCATGAAAGAGTCAGTGTGGTGATGGATGATTAATGCTGACTATGTTTGCAACACAAAATTCCGTCGTGTTAGCCTAAAATGGGGACAAACAAATGAGCATCGACCGCTGACCACATTCTCAACACAGGATTTGTATCAATTTGTTGTCTAAAACCCTCTGGGGCGTTGTCCCGTGACGGTAGGATAGCCCTTAGGCATTTTATCCAAGCCGTTCTTGGGGGTCCCTCTGGGTGTGAAAGATAACAGGGGCCCAAATGAAAGGGAGCACGAAGCTTGACAAGGGGACAAAAACTTGACTAAGTAGAATCTGACACTCCAGGTCCTAGACCAGAGTACTCTGAGCACATTAGAGGACCACTGGAAAGGGTCGAATGGCTCAGTTTGAGGGCAGCCAAAAGATGGAGAATTCCCGGGAGAAGGGGGCATAGTGCCAAAAACCTTGTCCCACACCTATATATCCCCCCGCGGGGAGGGACAGGCCAAGAGACTGAGGTGATTGGGAGATCGTGGGATCTCTTAAGAGATGGGGTTGGACCTAAAACCTAAACGTTCCGGCAGTCCTACGTATCCCATAAGGATGGGAATCAAGCTGCACGTAGTTCTAGAAGCACAGTTTAATGTCATGTAGGACGATGAGAGGCATCTCATCTAGGAATGTGTATAGAGAGGCGGGTAACCCATGGTGAATGAGGACATAATCCTACACCACACCGCACACTCTAGGTATGGACTAGGGTTAAGGGGCCTGAGAAGGCCAAGGGGCCCGAGGCTGGCCCTCAGTCAGGAAGGCCTGACCAGCTTGCAGTTTAATGTCTTGCAGTGAGGCCGAGAATGCAGTTTAAGGTCATGCTGGACCGCAATCCAGGTCATGGGGGACCCTTATCCAGTTTAAGGTCATGGGGGACCCCAGGGGCCCAAATGTAGGACCAAATGTAGTTTAGGGTCCTGCGGGACCATGATCCAGTTTAAGGTCATGGGAGACCGTGGTTGCAGTTTATGGTCATGCAGGACCAATAGGCTCAGGAAAAGTACTGCTTGAGGAACTTGGCGTTGGTGGGATGAGTTACACACTCGCTATCCATAGTCACCAAGGAATACACACCATTGGGATATACCTTATGGATGATGAAAGGCCCCTCCCATTTGGGCTCCAACTTGGGTGGTTTCCTTCCGGGAACCATTGGCGCCCTGAGGGCTAGTACCAAATCGCCTTGCATGAAATAGCGGAGGCGAACCCTCTTATTGAAAGCTCGAGCCATCCAACTCTGATGCCTTTCCAGTTTGTGTAAGGCACAGAGCCTATTCTCGTCGAGAGCTTCTAATTCCTCTAGAAGGACTTCGACAACTCTATCTGGTGCTTGCTGGTTGTAGACCGCCGTGCACAATGAGGGCAACTAAATATCAATGGGCAGGATGACCTCAGTTCCGTAAACCAGGGAATATGGGGTCACCTGGTTGGAATTGTGAGTTGTCATCCGATAATCCTAGAGGGCGTTGGGGAGCTTGTCCAACCAACTTTTCTTGTTTTGACCAACCATTTTTTTGCAGAATGTTAGAGAGGGTTTTGTTAAATTCCTTGATATGTCCATTCGCCTTCGCATGATAGTGGGAGGTATGGTTAGAGTGAATGTTGTACTTGGAGTACAATTTCTTCAGCTCGGCTGCTTGGAAGATGGTTCCGTTATCTGTGAGGATAACATGATTCACTCCAAATCGATAGATGATGTTGGAACTCACGAAGTCAGTGATAGAACGGGCTTTGACTTCCTTGAGCAGAATTGCTTCATCCCACTTGGAAAAGAAATCCATAGCGGTCAGAATGAACTGGCATTGGCGAGCTATTTCCGGTGGGTAAGGTCCTACGACATCCAAACCCCAGACTTCAAAGGGCTAAGAATACTTGGTAGTGTGGAGGAGCTCCAGTGGCCGATGCACAAAGTTAGCATAAACTTGGCACGCATGACACCTCTTGGAAAACTCGATGCAGTCATAGATCAGGGAGAGCTAGAAGTACCCCAGCCTCTGAATTTGGTGAGACAACTTTGACCCGGCCTAATGGGCACCACAGGAACCACCATGAACCTCTTGCATGATCTGAGGGATCTCAACTCCTTGAAGGCAACGGAGGAGAACACCATCAAATCAGCATATGTAAAGGATCTGCTCAAGGCCGAGACCGCTCTGAAGGGTAAACTGCAGTGCACGGCGTCATATTCGCTCGTGCTCGGCCCGGTCTGACGGAAGATTACCGCATTGGAGGTATTCAACAAAGGGATCCCTCCAATCAGAAACTACTTTGACCACTGTATCTGAAGTACCCAGGGCCCCCGAAATAGGGGCACCAGTGGTAATATGGTTCACCCACGGGCCACAATCATCCTCCGGGGTAACGGGAGTAATGACTCTCCAGTGCGCTATGTGGATAATCAGGTCGTCCAGTTCAGGCTCCGCAAGTGACGCGGCCAGGCTGGCCAAAGCATCTGCTCGACTGTTCTGTGACCGAGGAATATGAACGACCTCTGGCCGAGAAGGGAACTGAGTCATTAGAAGGAGGGTGCACTCTAAAAATGGCACGAGTTCTGTCTTTATGACAACATAGTCAGCATTGACCTGCTTGATGACCAGCTCGGAGTCCCCTTTCACATGCAGATGGGGCACATCGATCCCAAGGGCCAGCTCAAGGCCAATGATGAGGGCATGATATTCGGCCTCATTGTTTGTGCAGTCCTCTGACAACAAGAATGAATATAGCAGAACGGATTTCTCCGGGGTGATGAAGAAAATACCCAGGCCCACTCTGTTGAGCCTAGGATCATTGAGTCTCCTGCCAGTGGGGCTCCGGGAAGCACTGTCAAAGTGCATCTTCCAGCATGGGATGGAATGATCGACCGAGAGGATTACCTCATCTGGAAAACCTAGATCCAGTGGCTGATCCACTGAGGTTGGGTGAGTAGCTAAAAATTATTCCAACGCATATCCTTTGATAGCCTTCCGAGGTATGAACTTGATGTCGAACTGCTGGAGGATCACCGCCCACCGCACTAGTCAGCCAGTCAACATAGGTCGATTCAGGATGTACTTCAACGGGTCTACCCGAGAGACCAGCTGTACATCGTGGTGCTGCAAGTAGTGCCGCAATTTCTTTACGGCAAATACGAGTTCCAGTCAGCTCTTCTTGATGGGAGAATATCTAATTTTCGTATCAAGGAGCATGCAGCTGAGTTAGTAGACGATGTTCTCTATTCCCTCATTGTTCTTTTGGGTGAGAAGTGCGTCGAGGGACCGTTCCAGGGCGGTCACATAAAGGACCAGTGGATTCCCGGAAATGGGTGGCATCAAGACCAGAGGTTGGAGTAGATACCCCTTAATTTCCTTGAAGGCGGTCTCACACTTTTCATCCCATTCATAGGTGGCGCCTTTCTTCATAAGCCGGGAAAAGGTCTTACACTTTCCATCCAGATTCACAATGAATCGGAGTATATAGGCTAAGTGGCCTTGGAGACCTTGAAGCTCCCGAATATTGCTTGGGGGAGGCATCTGGCTGATGGCCTTGATCTTCTCCGGGTCGATCTCAATGCCTCAGTATCTAACAACAAAGCCAAGAAACTTACCGGAGGTGATCCCGAAGGCACACTTCAATGGGGTTCATATTTAGGTGGCAGGAATGGAGGAAGATGAACACATTCTCAATGTCATTAAGATGGTCCTGGCGCTGGAGAGATTTGAACACCAGATCATCCATGTAGAATTCCACCAACATCCCGATAATTGGCTTGAATATGCAATTCATGTCCCGTTGATAGGTGGCACCTACATTCTTCAGGCCGAAGGGAATAACCTGGTAACAGAAAGTACCTTGGAGGGCCCTGAAGGCAGTGGACTCTTTGTCCTCTGGGGCCATCTAGATCTGGTTGTACCCGGAATACCCATCCATGAAGGGGAGGGCTTGGAACCCGGTCGTGGCATCAATAAACAACTCTGTCACTGGAAGGGGAAAATCATCTTTCAGAAAATGGCGGTTGAGATCGCGGAAGTCGATATAGACCCTGATTTTTCCATTCTTCTTCCTAACCGGCACAATATTGGCTAGCCACTGGGGGTACTAAACTTCCTTGATGAAGTTGTCTTTAATAATCTTGTCAACATCAGCCTCAACCATGGCACCGTGAGAAGGGTGCATCTTTCTGGGAGGCTGCTTGAACCCACGATGGTTTGTTGGGAGACCAAGGCGGTGGATGGCTACCTGAGGATCTAGTCCTGGCATCTTGTCATAACTCCAAGCGAACACATCATGGTGTTGTCTGAGGAACTCTACGTACCGTCGCTGCTCTTCGAGGGGCATGGCCGCACTGATCAATGTAGGTCTCAGATCTGCCTCACTACCAAGGTTCACCTATAAAAATTCATCAACTGTGGTAGAGATTCCTTCTTCAAAGGCAGGGGGAGAATACTTCAGATCATCTTCTCCACTTGAGGAGGGATCTTCAGTGGGGGGAGCTGCTTCGAGGCTACTAGACCCTAATGAGAAGCTGGTGCCGACTTGGGCGGCAGTGGTCATCAGATCAGGAGACTCACGCGCCACTGAGACCATACCGATAAAGGCATTCGATCCAATACCATCTGTTCTTTGGCCCAAGGGGCCACGCTTCATGACATTAAATTAGTAGTGGCGCATCGGCTTGAGACAGTTAATTCCAGCCTGACGGAAGAGATCGGTATGACGTATTGCCGTTTCCATGAGCCTGACTTCCCGATATCGTATAGGGGTAGGAGGTTCGAGAATCACCTAAGCCTGGTTGGCATAGGAGTATGAGGTGATTTTCCGCCGTCGCTTGGACTCGGGAATATGCCTTCCTCTAATACCTGAAACCACAAAACATTGCCCCATGTCTGGGGTTGTGGCCTCCAACCGATGGATTAGGAAGACGTAGGCGTCATCCAAACCTTCCCAGGGATCACTTGTGACGGTGGCGGGCTCAACCTCACTTGCCAAAACCTGCTTATCCTTTCTCTTGTAGAATTCGGCGTCTAGATAACGCACTTTACAAGAGGAAAAAGGATACCCATCTCCTTGGAGCACACCTACTCGGACACTAAGGGAGTATTTGAGGAATTGGTGATATGATGAGGGACCGTTGCATACAGATTGATCCACGACATGCTCATCAATGCATTGTAGGTGGTGTCTTGAGAGACAACCATGAATTCGGTACTGGCAATTAGGCCACCGAACTAGGTCTTAAAGCGAATCTTACCAACTAGAGTTTTCTCAGTTCTGTCGTATCCCTGGATCCTGAGGTTGGAGGGAGTTAAATCATCCTCAGAAAAACCCAGCTTCCACAGTGTCCAAGTTGGGATTAGGTTAATCCTAGAACCCATGTCAACAAGACAGTAGTAGACTTCCATGCCATTGAACTGACCAGTGATGTACAGTGGGAGAATGTGCCCCTGTATGGGAGGGTCTTCATCTTCACCGGAGAATGAGATAACTGCCTGGCATTCAGCATTCTCAATAGCCTCAGTGTGGAAGGCTTTTGCAGCCGCTACCTCCATCTCAAACGGGAGGGGGCTCCTTAGGGCCTCGACAAAAACCTCAAGAATTTCAGATGACAGGAGAAGATCCTCAAGGATAGAAAGCCTTGCTGTAATGCCAGCTAGGGGCTTCAGAACATCATAATTCTGGGCCAAACGCGAGCCCTTGCATACAGGAGGCCGCTCTGCGATTGGAGCCATGACGGGCCCTGTCGGCAGGATCGGTGGCTGATTGGTACTAAGCACGTCTCGATGTTCACTAGTAGAAGCCCGGAGAGTGGCTTCTGTATTAGGACAGGAAGGCTGGGGTTGGATGGTAGCAGGGAAGAGCTGGTCGCGGCATGGCCAAGGTGGTTCTGCCTAATCCAGCAACACCAACGGTGGTGGAGGCGGGCCTGTCGACACTGGATAAAGGGGTCGCCTGTGCTGATCTCTATACTGGGCCTGCTGCCTGGTCTTAGTGGTGTGCAAAGCCTGGATGGAGGTGCCAACTGTTGTGCCCTGGCGATTCATGTAGCCATGGCTCTGCCAACGTTGGTGATGGTTGGGGATATTAGGAAGGTCCACTTGGAATCCCTCATTGTCGGGAGTCAAAAAGAGATTTACCAACTCTATGGTTTTAACCATAGCGTACCCCTGAGTATCACTCAAGGAGTCATCCATTACCATTCAGAGTCTCAGAGGGATCCCCATTTTGGGGGCATGAAGTCGCCAAGAGTGCGGGATGACGACAACATTGGAAGGGCGCGTTCATTCTCCTGGCGCCGTCGCTGCTTGCTCTTCTGGGAAGAGGCAGGCTGGGATGATGATGACTAAGTAGCAACTGTAGCTCCTGAAGGCTCTGGCTTATTCAGGCGTGCGCGGATGATGCCATGGGCGCGGGCGACCGTCTTGCGGGCCATCCAGTCATTATAATTCCGGGACCCACGGTCGAAAACCTGCTGCCATTCATCATCGTCGCCACTACCGCCCTCTGATATCACAAAGAAACCTACTACTTGTGCCGGGGCTGGGCCCAACCTTACTATATTATTGTCAATCTAGTCTTGGATCCATTCCTTGAACACATAGCATTGCTGGATGGTTTTCCCTAGGGTCCGGTGATAAGGGCAGTAGTTGGGGTGATCAGTGAGATGCGCCTGTTCTGGCTTCCGGCACTCTGGCAGCTGCACTATTCTCTTCTCCAAAGCACTACAGAAGTAATCATAGACCTGGGCCTCATCAAATGATTAGGTCCAATTTCTTCTGTCCGGAAAGGGTTCTCTTAGAGGCTGGCCTTGATGAGGGGCCGGAGGAGCATGCTGGGGAGGCAGAACCTGATTATCTCGCCTAGGTGGTGGCGGTGCGTTACGCAGAGGCACTTTCCAATTTTGAGGTGGTCGTTGCTGGGCTGGATGCTATGATCATGGGGGTGGACCCCTATGGGGCTACGGAGCTCGCCTCACTGGTAGAAACTCTAGCTGCCTGGGGGCCTCTATCTGGGGCACAACATCAGGCTCGTCTTTGGAAGCTCTCCTTGCAGGGATCACAGGAGGCAGCAGGCATGCCTGACTGGCCTGTTGCAGGACCTCTTCGATGCACTGATCCTTGTTTGAGGAGTACCGGAATGCTCCAGGGAAATTCTAAGTGATCATAGAAGGGACCAACTCTGCCTTGACGTTCCCTACCCACATTTTCAGTAATTTCTCTTGAGTTAGTAGCATGTCAAGGGAGTATGTGAGCCCCTTCCACCGGACGACGAAGTCCGCGACTCGCTCATCGGGCCTTTGCTTGCACCTGAAGAGGTCTGTGATATTCGACTTCTGGGTTATGGAACTGAACTGGTAGAGGAATTTCCTGTGAAGTTCCTCCCAACTAGTCACAGATCCGACAGGGAGCTGGCTGTATCAGATTAATGATGGCCTTTCTAGTGTCTGAACAAAGCAATGGAGCTTGGCGGCCTCCTGCTGCGCCAGAGTTCCTAACATAGGCCCACACCTTGAGTTGAAGTGGGCCAGGTTCTGTGGAAGGTCTCCTGTCCTGTTAAAGGGGTGAAAAAGTGGGGTTCCCAAATCCTAGATGTGCTGGCATATCATCCACCCATGCTGGGTATGGCTTGCCGTCCAGTGGGATTGCCACCTGCCGAGTTTCCAAAGCCTCTAAGTGGGAGATGGGTGCTTCTATTGGATCATCTGGACACGGGTTCCTTTCCTGATGGGGATCCCTAACCACAAGCACATTGTCGGGCTTTCAATCCAGTATTCAAGCTCAGCAGCTCGCGGGGCGGCTGGTGGAACGACTCTTGGGGCAGTGGGAGGAACCCAAGCGGGGTCTCTTGGGTGATCATGCCGCTCAGGAGGGTTCGGCGAAATGTATCGCGCCCTCTTACCATGAGCTCCGGCCTCTCCTCTATCGGTGAACACGACATGATCGCGGTTTCCCAGGAGAATCTCGTCGAGGGGTAGTTGTTCCTGCCCCTATTGTCCCGACCTAGGATCATCGTAGTCAGGCCGCCGCTCCACAATGCGTTTGGCCAGAAGCTCATCAACAAGCCTCTTCTTCTCAGAAAGCTGTTGGCGCAGCGTGGACTTCTCGGGATCTTCCTCTGCCTTCTGCACTGAGGCAGATGGGTCGGTGAGCTTGAGAGCCCCGACGTGTTCCTTACCCTTGCTGATGTTCTGGCTCAGTGTTAATGCCTCAGTGGGTGCGGGGAGACCTATGAGGTTTCTCTGTTGGTGAGTAATCCTCACTGATGGGTGCAGTAGTGTCTTGTACTCAGGGGGTGAGTCCCCATCGAGAGGTTCCGAACCGTTCCTCTCTCCCAACAGGTCAGCCATGTTGACCGCTGCTGCCCTCAGGGGCATGCCCTCAAAACCGCTCGGTGAGTCGGGCTGCCGGTGAATCATACTGAAGAGAAGGGCAGTGTATTGCCCCCATCCATAGACATGTTCATGGGGGGTGGCTTCCTCAATAACATTTCGGACTACTTGAAAACTCTGGACTCATTGTTGTTGGAGGGCCCTGTGGTGGCCAAGTGACTCGGGGTGCCGAACCGCGGGGAGCGTGGCCAGGTCGACCCGACCGCATTGCTCACCGATATCCTAGAGATGTGCTAGACTACCGGGATAAGGCGCTTTCTAATGGAGAAGACGGGACTGAGTCGCCCAGAGAGTCCAGCATAAACATTCAAACTCTCTCGGGGTGAGCAATTCTAGTATATCAAAATCAGATCCTGCAACCGGCCAAAACTTCTCGGGGAAGTGGCCTGCTGCGAGGACGGTCCAGAAGCTCCATGGCTCAGGTTTGGGATCCGGCCCTTTCTGGCCCCGCTCATCAACTGAGAATGGCTGGGGAACCGAAAGCAGTGCCAAGGTAGGCCGCTGGGCCGGTGGGCTAGCCGGCAGATGTTGGGACCACTTTGTGTATGAAGATTGTATTTGTTGTCAACAGTTGTCAATACTAGTCAAAATGAAGAAGGAGATGAAAAAGGAATCCAAAGTAAATGAAAATCGAATGAAGTGAGGATTCCTGGAGAATTTTTATGCAATCATAGCATTGGAAGTCATGTTGGGGAATTCTCCATGAAGTAAATTTAGACGATGGTTGAACTGATCCTATGTTCAAAGAACTTGTGTCATAGGTGACACATTGTTTACAACAATGAAGAATGATGAGTTATCATCCATCTGAGGATGATTGATGAAGAATGAGGATTTGAAGAAGACCATGAAATTATTCATGATAGAAATACATGCATGAGATTACTTAAAGAATAAAATAATATGACTTTTCATGAAGTGTAGAATTTTGGTTGAAGAAGAGGAGAGAATGTGGAAGGGCATGGCATTCCATGGTAGCCATGCATTTCGCATTATATCGAAACCAGACGATGATTTCCTGATTTCTATTTCACAAATATCATTAGTTAGGAAAACTTGTGATGAAATCCTTATGATCGAAAGGGGGAGAAATGATGATGCCAGTCATATATAGTTTTGATTGGAAGGAGTGATGCTGCTGGAAGATAGGGAAGTTTCTATACTTCCCACCATAACTCTGACGATGCTAAAGCTGATCTATCAAAGGATATATATCACGATAGTGGAGTTCGTGATGAAAGTAGAAGAATATTTATTGGAAGCAGTGAAGAGAGAAAATGAAAAAGCAATGAAAAATCTGGGGGCGGTAGAAAAGCACAGGTTAAGGTGGCTCCGTTTTCCAGTGTTTGCCAAATTTTAGGGCCTGAAAATCTGAAAGATGATGATGTGTTTTTGGAAATGGATGGAGCGTGCAAGATTGAAGATGGTTTAAATTTTTGTATGAAAGGAATGATTAAAGGTCAGAAAATTGAAAAATGACAAAGGCATGGAGTGTGCAGAAATTTAAGCAAGTTGCACACAAAAATAAAGTGGTACACGCAATATATGCGGGTTGCGCGGAATATTTTCGGGAGGCGCGAAATTTTAGTGGGATGCACGAAAAAATGAAGGCCGCACGAAATAGCAGTGGGATGTGCGAAAAATCAGCAGGATGTGTGAAACGTAGAGTGGTGTGCAAAATAGAGGAATGAAGTTTTCACGCAAAAGGTGTTTTCAGATCAGAAGTTTGAAAATTGGCAAAGGCAAGAGGTGCACGAAATAATGGAGCATTGCGCAAAAAATGAGGTTGCACGAAAGGTGATTTTGAATGAAATATGGAATTCTATTTATAATTTTGTGCGCAAGTGGAGATCCGAGTCCGACCCAGAAAAATATGGCCAAGGCATGGACTGCACGAAAAATTGGTCCGAGTGCGCGAAAAAGAGGTTGCAAGAAATATTGGTTTTGCGCGCAATGTGGAATGCGATGTGAAATCTTTCACACAATTGGTTATTTGTGATTATAAGGATGAAAAATGGAGAAGTACTAAGGTGGCTGAAATATCCAGGAAGTTGCGCGTAATCTAAAGAAGTGAGAGATAGTTTTACGCACAGGAAGGGGTTTTACACGCAGGGTCAAAAATGCCTATAAATATGAGGTGACCCCCTCTCATTTGTGATACTCGACACTTAGAAAAATACCGATCTCTAACGTGCCGAAAAATTGAAGTATAGAGTATTGCGTGAAAAGAAGAAGTGTTGCCCGAAAAAGGAAGTGTTGCGCGAAAAAGGGAAGTTCTGCGCGAAAAAGAAGAGTTGCGTGAAAAGGGTTTTTCGCGCCAAAAGGTGTTTTTACACGCAAGGATTTAATTTTATGCACAAGCCACCTAGAAGGTTGCCCAAAATATTTGAGGGTACCGCGGGCCTTTGACAGGTGCATATCACACTTGAAGTGACTTTGCGAAGAAGGAAGTACCATGAACCATTCAGTATCACGAAGAGAAGTTGATGCGCACTCACACGACTGGTGTTTAACACTCTCTTTGTGCTTTGCGAAGTGAAGAAGAACAAGATGTGCAATTTAATTCATATCTGCACAAAGGAAGAAGTTGGTATACTGATACACTCCTGTGTTGGTATTGAGAATTGAAGAAAGAGATTAAGACACTGTAATTATACTGTGTCAAAGAGAAAGTAAATAAGAAAAAGAAGAACAGAGTATGCCCAACTGAAGGCTGACAATTATTCAGGGCAGTTTAATTCAGATGATACTTTTTGAGCTGATCCTCAGTTTCTGAAGAATCAAATTGGTATATGTGATTCTTGCTAAGAAATAAGAAGAAGTGTTAGTGCATTTTGTTATTGCACTAAAGAAAAAGAAGAAGTCTCAGTGCAGGTGGTTTTGAACTAGTGAAGAAGAAAAGAAGAAGACATGAAAAATTGCTTTCCTACTGCTTTGCAAGTAATCAAGTGAAGAGCACTAAAGAAGACCAAGAGTAGAACCTACCTTATCAGGATGAAAGAAGACTGTCTCCTTAGGCAGTATAGAGAACCAGCTAGCGGCTGCAAGTTGGACTAGGCCATCACAAGTCTAGGGAAGAGGATTGTTTCCCACCCCCCTAAAAAGTGTAGGGACTCACACTGGCTAGAGGATTGTTTTTTCTATCCACTCAATTGTAAAAGAATATCACATTATTGTGGAGAATCCATGCACTGGTCATACTCATGCATGGAAAGGACGTAGCTACTCTTATTGAGTGGTGAACCTTGTAAAAATATCATGTGCATATTTTTACTGCTTTCTATTATTGCATGCGACCGGGAAAAGAGAATAAGAGAATCAAGATCCTAACAGGTCAAGAGGTACAGGGACAAAAGTTGGAATTGGTTTAAATAGTCCCCAACACTAATTTACCCCCCTATCATTGTTAGTTATATCCCAAACTGGTCCTCTCAGCGGAGAATATGGCGAGCAGGCTGATTGGCCGCCGAATCCTAAGTCGCCCTCCAAGGGCTGCAGTGTCCTGGCTGTCACGTCACGATAGGATGAGCTGGCGAATAGGCATCCTTTCATAGTGTCAGTGATTGTCGAGGGTGTTCCATGTTGCGACTCTTCTGTCGGTCCCCAAAAAATCTCTCCACCCTATCTGACCGAGGTGGAAGGTGCTTTTGGTAAGGACAATGGTAACTGCAACTTTGATCCCTAGGGGTACGCCAAGTCCTCGCCCTTTTGGATATACCTTCAGAGGGAGGCAGGGATCATACAGATCTCACATTCAGGGAGTATGAGGATGACATGCCGCGTCCCTATCCCTGCCCTTGACACATAGGACCAGGGGGGATCCAATGTCGAGTCGTATTCCGCCTCAGAGTCCGAGAAACTAACTGGTCTGACTTCCGCTCGACCTTCCCTAGCATTTCCCTTGCGGCGACTACATCCTGCCTTCCTGCCCCTGGGTGGCTCTTTAGGGCAAGGCTGATTTCCATCATGGAGTCGTCTGTCAGCAATGGTACTAGTGCCAAGAGGACTGAAGGCCAGGGTGTGAGGAGCACTAGGGCAGATGTCGAAAGGGACATGGGAAGGACCTCCATGTGCGTGGGTGACCGGATATTCAATGGCTCCATACTCACGGCCGGTGGTAGGGGAAGTTACCCTATACCCAGTGTAGTGAGCATTGGAAATAGCCCCACCCTGAGGGTAGCTATCACGGGGAAGCCTTTTACTTTCCAGAACGGTGGCATGGAGTAGGCCTTCACGCTGGATGGCACTACCATGAATTGGTCTGCGGTGGCCATTGCCTCTGCCGAAGACCGGGAGAGTAGACCCAACTTGCCTGTGGGGCGGTCAGGGCCTCGATCCTGGTCAGCCATGTAACTGCCCCAACTCAAAGTGTGTGGGGGGTTTGATGACAAGAGTCTGCAGTGGCTCGGGCCATAGTGGTTGCTGACGCTGATGCCCCAGGGCGCGCAACCTCTTCCGCTCGCGCCCGATGCTGGCGTCGAGTCAGATGGGTTGGATCCAGTGGTGCGAGCACATGGATTGCCTGCTCTTCGGCTCGGAGAGTTGGGAGGTGGCGTCGACATGGCCTGGCATGTGCCCTTACTGTGAACCCCTGGAGCGGGTCCCCGATCTGGCGAACTCGGACATCCACTACCTCATCAGCATAGGGAAGAGAAGTGTTGAGGCATTCCGGGGATAAACTCATGAAACGGTTGAACGTCGGGGTGGGGCGTGGTGGCTCCCTACGTAGCCCTCGGGGGCGGCGATGGCAGTGAGGCGCAGCTTCATTGAGATCAAAACAAGCCATGTCCCTGGTTTAGATGACCCCTTCCTCCTCGTACCTACACACAAGGTCGTTGATCACCCTCAGTTGGATAATCTCTGACGGAGAGAGGGGGTAAGAGCGCTCGAAAGTCGTGGCGGTCAGAACAGCTATGGAAAAGGTGGGACCGTGCAGGGTGCCTACGTCGGTACTACCCCTACCCCCGCACCAGTAGGCAGGTGGAGATCGAGCTCCCGATGCAGCGATCTGATTCATGAAAGCAGGGAGATGAACCCATTAACACTAATAGGAAAAGGAATCGACAACCAATAGCCTAGCGTCATTCTGCCTTCCATGGTCGGTAAGAGGGATCCATGCTGACAACGTCGCAGAACGGAGTGCTCAACGTTATGACCTCCCCACCCCCTGGTGGGTTTCACGTCCTGGTGCTGGGTGCCCGGACCTGGTGACATGCTAATCTTCCGACACCCCAAACGCTACCGGTCTCCATATTGAGGAGAAAAGATTCAGGTTGGGATCACCATTTCCTGTTTCCGACGATTTCACCGGGACACGCACACAACCGTCATGAAGGGGAGGACGCGCGGATTGTGGCCCCGCATTCCTGCTTTCCAAAGGTGGGCGACATCCGTTCCTTGTTCAGGGACGTCTGTTCCTTGATCAAAACCGGGATGATGGGATTTCATTTCTTCCTTCCGTGGATTCCTCCTCGGATCTCATCACCTAGTCTGGGTCTCCCTTATAGATTTATGACATATTCATGAATATCGTTCTCAGCACCATATCTTCATGGATTCCGGTTAATTACGTTGCTTCTGTCGAGATGCTCCAAGGGGTCTGGTTGAGGCAGCAACCTTCGGTGAGGAGAATGGTCACGCTGGGGCGTTGTTGGCATGTCTTGATGCTGGGGGATTGGCATGTGTGTCTTATATCCCTTATTGTAGGGCTTCTCAAGGGCGTGGAAGCCCGAGGCATCCCACGTCTAATACGGTGAATTGGCATGCCATAGGCATGTATCTAAGGTTTTCCTCAGCTTCCCATATTTAACACGGGGTATGCCACGAGTTTAACGTCTTGAGGAGATGGATCAGACTGATCAATAAAATGAGAGTGGATCATATAAAAGAACCCCCTCAAGGGAACTCCGATGTTGGGGCCATCACTTGGGTGGCTTCCCAGATACTATGGAGTGGAACGTGGTGGCATGATCCCACTGGGATGTGGCGGCCCGGGTAGGATGCAGGATGGGTGATGGAGTGAAGGTGTCTGGAACCTCGTGGAGGCTACCTACGTACCATGCTTTGACATGGATCAAAGTCCTCGTAGTTCGAGCATACAGTTTAACGTCATGCGGGATGGGGGCATATGGGGCTTATGCTCTGAGGCGGCCCACAATGGATGGATATGGGGCTTACGCTCTGAGGGGGCCCATAATGGTGGATATGGGGCTTACGCTCTGAGGCGGCCCATAATGGTGGTTGGTGAACCGAAACTAAGGGGGTCGGAACAACCGAGTGATTGGATTGAACCTCATGGAGGCTACCTACATACCATGCTTTAGCACGGATCAAAGTCCTCATAGTTCGGGCATATAGTTTAACTTTATGCGGGATGGTATATAGTTTAACGTCATGCGGGACGGTATACAGTTTAACGTCATGTGGGATGAGGCAGACAGTTTAACGTCATGATGGACAGGCAATTTGGGGCTTACGCTCTGAGGCAGCCCCAAGTGTTGGCGATCCGACGTGAAGAGGTCCGAATGACCGGGTGGTGGGCTTGAACCTCGTGGAGGCTACCTACGTACCATGCTTTAGCAAGGATCAAAGTCCTCATTGTTCACCGGGATGGGGCTTACGCTATGAGGTGGCCCATAAGAGGGTGTCATGGTCCATGGTCACTCTAATCCCACTTGAGTCGTGCTCGGTGTGAGAAACAAGAGGTAGAAGGGACCAGACGATCACGCCACGAAGGGTGCTTCCATGAGAAGCGAAGAGGGGATTACGTGTTGAGTGGACCATAGTGTCAGGGCTTACTCCAGGATGGAGGCCCGTGATGCGACAAAGCACAGAGGGAGAAAGATTTGGGACCGAACAAAAAAGATGCCCTGTTCCCTATCACGCCCTCCCCTGGCATTGGCAGTGGGGAAGTACGGAGGTGCATGGGTGATACCTTCCGCAAGAGAGGCTAGGTGATTACGCTCTGAGGCAACCCTTCCCCCATGGACAAACTCCACTCTGAGAGGGAGGATATCATTCCATGTGAGGAAGATTCCATTCCCATGGAGACGAGCGGTGTAAACAACATCCGAGCCGAGGGGACCCTGCGTGCGATGCATAGGGTCGGATCACAGTTTAACGTCATGTGTTGAGGACGAGGTTCTTGGTAGTTTAATGTACAACAGCTTGGATGAGGTGGGTTCACTCCACACCCCTAGGGCTTACATGCTAGACACCCTCTATCCCTTGTGGGAGGGAAGGCATCGACAAGGCCGTGGTGAAGGGGGGTCGTAGGGCGAACCATCGAGGGGTCCACGTAAGCGTGGCTATGCGAAGAATCAATAGCCGTTAGCATGCCTATGATAAGGAGCATGAGGAAAAGAAACACAATGGGAAACACCACCCAAGGGACCTTCATGTTATTTCGTACGATCCTAGAAGGTCGTATGGGAAAACAACGCATGGCGTGCATGCCCGGTATAGAGGACATCGGGCACCTAAGAAGGGAGGCGCCCGGGGGCGTCAAGATTAGGGGTAATGGGGTTTGTGCGCAAAGAGAAGGTTTTCATGAAAAACACTGGGATGGCATGAAATTGGGGCAGAGGGATTGCGCGCAGCTAGGGGGAATTGCATGAAATGGGCTTGAATTGCGCATGGGGGAAACAACTGATCCCTGAGGTAGGGAAAAAACTAACGACGGGTTTGTGAGTAAATTGGGTTTCATGCGCAAAGGAGAGAGTGTGTGAAATGGAAGTGATTGCATACAAAGGAGGAACCCTAGGGAGTTTTCAATTTTATATAAGCCAATGGGATTGCGTGCAATGGAGAACCCCGGGGCGAGGTTGCGTGAAAATGGTCAATACTTGAAAGTCATATTACGCGTGCGGGAGTCCAATTTTGCACACGAGAGCTAGTCCAAATTCCATAAGCCTAAAACGGAATGGGTCTCCTTCTATTTATAGGCTGCAGGCATCACGGAATTCGGGCGGTGTGCGAAATCTTGCATGCCAGGACTGGTCGGCGTGAAAGGCCTCATCGTGCGGAATCGGGTGCGCAAAATTGCGCGCCTCAGCGGTGCTTTTTTACGAATCTTGTACTTCCTTCACATGGGCAATATTTTTTCGCGCAAGTCCTCCTTAATTTCACGCACCATATCCAGGCCCTCCGAACCGGGCCTCCGAGTCCGAATATGATTTTTCTTCGTCATTTCGAAACTTCCTCTAGGAGTTACGGACTTTTTCGGCATCTACAGTCCATTCTCTCTATGGTCACCTACACCAAGTTCCCACAACCATATGTAAGTCAATAATGCACAAAGATAATTGGAAACCAATGTAAAACTCAAGAACTACTTGGCTAAACAATCTGCAGTATATCACAACATGTCAGACAATAATCACTCCATCCTAACAATACTAGGCATGGAAAGAAAAACAACATCTTAAGAGGCAAAGCTAGACCAAATGGTAAAAACAAGAAGACATGAGGAAAACATCCATATCTTAGCAAATATAACCCTATTCTCAACAATTAACCTCTATCCAATCAAACTAGGCATAGTAGGCAAATAAAAGGGCTAAAACCCTAAACACTCAATACATCGTTCAAGGGTATTAGGCACTTTTGCACATGTAACTCAAAGAATATATATGGAAAGGCACAAACCACCTACCTTGAAATTGGGAGATCGATATATGTGAACCTCATGCCTTGAATCGCCTTAGATCACCATAGATCTACAAAAATGCTTAAAACACTCAACCGAGGATAACTCTTGAAAGATGAGAAATCAGGAAATGAGGCTCTAGAAGAAGAACGAACTCACCGATGTGATTCCAAGGAAATTGACGATGGTGGTTTCAGGGAACAAACGGTGAGTCTGGGGCTTGGAGAAGATTTGCAGTCGTACAGTCACTTCTAGACGAGGAAGGCAAAGAAGAAGGGTGTTATGTCTGTCAGAAGTGACCCCAGTCTGTTTAATGAAAAAAAGTACATGGTGTGTACTTTCCTTTACCAGCCCCCACATTAGGTGGTCTCCAGGTCACTAGACACGGTTGTGTGCTCGACCGTTACACAGCCAGCACCCTGGTACGTGCGACAACTAGGAACACAACATGTACATTTAGGTACATGGAGTGTACTACTAAAATTTCCAAAAACTCCTATTTTCCTCAAAAATGACCAGAAAAAGAAAACTTACCTGAAAGAAGATCTGAGTTCTTACAAATTTTCCACCTTAAATAAATTTTTCCCCAAATTTCCCAAGCAAGGTGTCGTAGAAGAAGAATCCTAAAACAGCTCCAGCCACTGTGATCGTACATTGGCCTAGCTCTCCCAGGTTCCGTCCTGTACTTGTCCATGCTTCCATAGTACTCTTACCAGAGGAACAGACTAGCCACATAGAACCTTCACACTACGATCAACAATCTGGATAAAATTCTCCTCGAATGAGGTGTCCACCTCTAACTCAACCTCTTTGAGTTTAAAAGCATGATATGGGACTGAGAAGTAACATTGAAGCTGAGAAACGTGAAAGACGTCATGTATAGATTAGTACCTCTAAAGTAACTAAAGCTGATAGGTAAATAGACAGACGCTTTCCAAAACCTAAAACTGTCCAACGTACCTCAGTGAAAGCTTACCCTGTCTCCTAATCCTCATGTGTCCGAACCTTGCTGTGACATGCAAGAAAACCTGATCTCCAACCTCAAACTCCAGATGTCATCTCTGTCGATCAGCATAAGAATTATATCGAGACTATGTTGTATCCATCCTCTTCCGAATCCACTCTATCTACTCTATGGTATCTTGGACAAGACAAGGTCCCAGCATCACTACCTCTCTAGCCTCCAACCAACACAAAGGGTGATCAGAATGACCTTCCATAAAAAGCCTCATAATGTGTCATCTTAATAGTTTCTTTAAAACTATTATTATAGGAAAACTCTAAAAGAGGTATGTTCTTATCCCAAGAACCTCCAAAATTCAGGATGCATGCTCGAAGCATGTCCTCAAGCACCTGAATTGTACACTCGGACTGACCATCTGTCTGGGGGGTGGTAAGCTATATTCAAAAGTACCTGTGTACCCAAAGCCCTCTAAAGTCTATTCCAGACCTAATAAGTAAAGCGTGTGTCCTTGTCTAAATCAACGGAGTGTGGAACCTCATTTAGATGTAAAATCTCTTGGATGTATAACCTTCCCATCTCATCAACACTAAAGGTCTCTTGATCAGAAATAAGTGAGCAACATTCAAGAGTCTGTCAATGACAACACATACTATATCATTTCCTCAAAGCTATCTCGGAAAACCTATCATGAAATCCATCGCGACATCATTCCACTTCCACTTGGGAATAGGTAACTGCTGCAAAATACATTATGGTTGTTGATGCTCTGCCTTCACCTACTGACTTGTGGAACACCTCATCAAAAAACCAACAACATCTCTTTTCATACCTGGCCACCAATACAGACAGTGTAGATCATGATACATCTTGTTGAAACCCATATGAACTTCCCAAACTAAGGAATGAATGTCCCGCATCATCTCCTCACGTATGTCTGCTAACACCCATTATTCCCATGAAAAATAATGATCCCATCCTCTCCTATGGTCCATCTAGGAATATGGTCCTCTCCTGACACACTCTCCCGTAGGAATAGGCCTTCAGAATCCAATAGCTGCCTCATTCTCACTTGATCAAAAAGTGTAGAGATAATAGCTATAAAAGAATGAAATGTCTGCCCCTTCCTGTCATGCACCTCGAAATGCATCTCAGAGAACCAATCCATAAGCTGCCACTAACTGTTGGCCTCCTGAACTTCTTGTATCCGAGTCCTCCTATTCAGCGCATCTGCTACTAGGTTGCCTTTCCCAGGTGTATAGGTAATCTCAAAGTCAAAATATTAAAGGTACTCAACCCACCTTCACTATCTCAAATTTAGGTCACTCTGAGTGAAGATATACTTGAGACTTTTGTGGTTGGTGAAAACCCCAAAATGCTCTCCCAGTAGATAATTTCTCTAACAGCGTAAATCATGAACAACTATAACCATCTCAAGATCATGCATCTGGTAATTCCTCTCTTGTGGCATCAACTGTCGAGACCCGTACGTAATGACTCCTTCCCCCTGCATAAGTACAGCTCCCAACATGATACCTAAAGCATCACAGTAAACTATATAGCTCTTTCCCAACTCTAAAAACACTAGTATCGGTGATGAAGTCAACCTCCCCTTCAGCTTATGAAAGCATGACTCACAAGAATCTGACCCCAAGTACATCACACCCTTATTAGTCAGGCCCATCAGTGGCGTTGCTAAGCGTGAAAAGTCCTCTATGAAACGCCTGTAGTATCTAGAAAACCCTAGAATGATTCGTATCTAAAAGAAGTTCTTCGGATGATCCCAAAAACAACTACTCTTACATTCTCTGCATCTACTAATACTCCTGTCTTTGAGATAACATGTCCCATGAAGTGAATCTGGTCCATCCAAAAGTGAAATTTTGAGAGTTTAACATATAACTGATGCTCTCTCAGTGTACTCAAAATGACCTCAATATGGGTTGCATGGTCCTATAGAGTGTGAGAGTACACCAAGATATCATCCACGAAGACTACCACAAAAGAATCCAAGTACGGATGGAACACTCGGTTTATTGGTTCCATGAAAACTACATGCATGTTGGTGATACCGAATGACATAACCACATACTCGTATAGACCATACCTTCTCCGAAAGGCTATAAGAGGTATATAAAATGGTCTAACATGTAACTGATGATAATCAAATCTCAAGTAAATCTTTGAGAACAACTACTCTCCTTGAAGGTGATCAAAGAGATCATCAATCCTCGGTAAGGGATACCGGTTCTTGACTGTCAACTGGTTCAGATTATGATAATCCACACAAATTCAGAGGGTAACATCCAAATTCTTCAAAAACAATATAGTCAAACCCCAAGGAGAAGTACTGGTTTAGATGAAACCCTTTTCTTGAAGCTCCTACAACTATATCTTTAGCTCCTATAACTCTGGTGCAGCCATCCAATAAAGAGGAATGGACACCGGTGCCGCTCCTCACCCGAGTTCAATATAAAATTATACCTCTCTCTATAGATGAAAACCTGAAAATTCCTCTAGAAGTATGTCCCTGAAGTGATACACCACTAGTGGAAAGTATATCTGTGAATTCCCCTGGTCATCCATAAAGAGAATAGAAATCTGGGGTGTAACTTCTCCAAAACCATGATGCTCTGGTCCTGTTCTTCTCACATGGGCATCCCATTCTCCCTTATGAAGAAACGATATTCCCTCTGGTGATGAAAAACTCACCCTGTGGTGATAGTAATAGATAACATATTGGAAGGGATCCACCAGTCCATTCAAAAAATGACGTCATATCCCGTCATCTCTAATACCTAGAGGTCCCAAAAGAAGTACCACCCACCAACCTCAAGAGGGAGCTCCTTACACTTATGTACACTAGCTGTTCTTGTCACCAATGGAGTGTCCAATGCGAAGACATCAGTAGAAGAAAAGATATAGAGTCAAAGACTATCCACAATAACAACAGATATAAAGCTATGGGAATCCCCTGTATTGAAAAGATAAGAAGCTAAAACTAAGGAAACTAGAATAGTACCTAGAACTGTAGAGGGTCTGGGATCCTTCTCATACTGGGCTTGCTCCACTGCAAATGATTGACCTGAATTGTGGCCTTGTGACCCTGCATGACCACTCGGAGCTGGTCCACCCTGTTTCCACTGAATTCCTAGCAACTGAATTCATGGCGGTGACCTCCACCTCAGCCAGAATGGCTGGAAGAACTCCAGTTCCCCGACTAGTGAGAAACTGGTGGTGCTGTTCCCGAACAAGGAGTCATAGAAGAACCCCTTTCACCAACTTCTAGTGAGAAGATCTGACATAATTGATGAAGATGACCCATCTTGCCGCAAGATCGGCACTCCACAGGGTCTCTTGGGAAATGTGGCATCGTAAGCTCATTCTTCCCGCACTGGAAGCACACCACCTAGCCACCAGAAGTAGTGTCTCGCCTTTTCATATATCCATGCATATACTCTATATGGTGCTTCCTTCTATCAGTAAGAGGGATACCAACTCCGGATGTCGAGCCTCCCTGGATCACAACCCCTGAATCCCTCATATTTCATTACGTGATCAGCACCTGGTTGACTATAGAAGTGACAGAAGTCAACTTTAAGATGCTCACCTAAGATTGGATGTTGTGCCTTAGACCATCCTCAAACTTCCTTTCCAGAAATAACTCATAACCTTATAGAATAGGCATGAAGCGCCGCAGCTCTCTGAAACGAGAAGAATACTCTACAACTGAAAGAGTACCCTGCTCTAAACTCATGAACTATCAGGCTCGATCAGCCCTCAATGTCTCTGGATAGAAGTAGTCATAAAAGGAATGCTTGAACACATCCCAGACCATAACTTTCTGGCATCCTGCTTATTAGATCACATCCCACGATCTCTTGGCGGAGTCTCGAAGCATATACGTATCAAGATTCACCCTTATCAATGGAGGTTTATATATATGATTTAAGATAGAAAGCATGACTTCCATTTATGACTCTGCAGCTTTAGGTCCTCCCTCCCCTGAGAAAGTGGGATGATGGTGTTGCTGAAAGACCCGTGTCAAGACAACCATAGATGGATCAGGATGCGGTACCCCCTGAAAGGTCTTCATGATCCACATAAATCCCTCTTGAAATTGTGAATCAACACCTATGTCTGGAATGACAGCTGGTGCCAATACTGGCAGAACTGGAGGATCTACTGGAAGTCCTTGACCAGCCAAGTCCGGTGTCTGATTGTTTCCTTATAACTGGTGTACAACCAGAGGACGTCTCGGTGGCATGACTCTTCAAGGTCAAGCGCACACCTTAGATCAATATTATGAAGGACTAAATTCTAGAAGTATAAGAATGGAATAGAATAAATAAAGAATTCAAGTTTAACAAAACATGGATACATGGAGTGTATGTACACTACATGACATATACAAGAATCCTCTCCCCCTACCCGATTTCCCTTACATAGCTAAGCCACACAGTTCTCCTAGAAGAAGATTACATGACATGTTAGTTCCAGAAACGACATGCACTAGACGAACATCACTGACCCGTGTTGTTAACTACATAGACGGTTACATGGATCACTCTACATGGAATTTTACAAATAGACACGACATCTACATAAAGGATTTTCATCAACCCGTGTTGCTAGTTACACATCTAGATTCTAGGATTACACTACCCGGCATGTTCAAGGCTAACATGGAGTGTATAAAATAATCATTATCCATCTATGTTGTTAGTCGCATGGGTGAACATGAGACCTAAACAGGTGGTGTGTACATCTGGTACACGGCGTGTACCACCATGATTTTTCCCAACCCTCTGTCTCTACCCACACAATTATAAACATGATTAGAGACTACACAGAGTTTACATATAGTACACGGTGTATACTTAAGAAAAAAATTCCTTACCAAATACAAGAACACATGGCATGTATTCATCACTACATGGCATGTATTCTGGTTTTTTCCAGACAGTAAGCCTGAGAAAATACTTCGGAGCCCAGAAAAACACTGAAATAAACATTAAACTTCCAAATTCCAATCCGTGAGGGCCCATACTCCATACAAATCAAATATTGGAATCTTATACATGTCATATACAAGAAAAACAAGGCAATGATCCACCAAATTCTGATACATGAGGGCCCATAACACCTCAAGAACCAAAGTTTGGTGTCCATTCAAACAAAAACCTTATGCAATACAATACCCTATCAAATAGTAGGTATTTACCAATGCATCTATAAAAATAGCATGCATATCTAGCACAACACCTATCACAACGACATGCAATAACTAATTCACCCTAAATTTCATGCCAAGAATGAATGACATGTGATTTCTAACAAGTTCCTATATGATGCATGAGATGGCATACCATCATCTCATCAAGTTTTAATAGAAATAGAACCTTAATAATATCAACATTAACAACACACAACATGTGAATCACCCAATGGTGAAAATCAAATCAACTATAATAACTGGAAAACTAGAAAAATTTCCATACGAGGTAAATTTGATTTTCCTTGTACACGGGTTAGCTACTCATGGACCCAAATCATTACCAAGTACATATTCCTTCCTATACATGGATAACAGATCCAAAGAGTAAGTTAAGAAGAATGAATTCCTCTAATACCACTTTGTAACGTCCTGGTTTTGGAAGCCGCCCAGAGGTTCCCCATACCCCGTTGGTCACATGACCTCAAGCGCATTTAACTTAATTCCAGAGGTTGTCGACTAGAAGAGAGGGACTTTGTTGTGATAGTGGGAAAACTATGCTCTCATTGGCAGAGTAACATAGCAGAAGTAATACAAATAGCAATAGCAGAAGCAGTAATAACACCAAACAATAGTAGATAGCAGAATACTGGAATAATATCTGGAGAACATATATAGAATGATTCATGATACATATGTCTAGTAAAAAAGAAAAACACATCATATTCATGAAATTAATTACTAAACAAAAGTACAAGGAAAAATGGTAAACAACTCCTCATCATCACAAGCCTCAGCTTGGTCCCATGCTCTCTAGCTCTAAGTAGTCAAGTACCTAAAGTTGAAGGGCACTTTCCCTTACCTATACCTGAAGCAATATAATCTATATGGGCCCAAAAACGTGGCCCAATAGGGTGTGAGACTAAATCCTAGTGGTTACCACCCAAATATTTGTGCCAAATAGTCAATGAATATATATGGAAGACAACAAGAAAAAAGAAGCAGTTAACTGGGATGTAGTCAAAATTAAACAATCCTATAGAGTCAATGCATTCAATTTCATATCTCTAACAAGCAGCTAAACAAAAATAGGTAACCCTCTATGAAGTGCTCACGGACTATCCCCTCTGGTTCAACCAATCAAACACCAGCAAGTCTAACCCCTATGGTTCAGCTTTAGAAAAGACTCTCCAAGGAAGCACTCACCATCAATTCCCCCTATAGTCTTGTATTGGTAAATAATAGGCACTCTGAGGAAGCACTCAATATCCAATTCCCCCTTGTGGTCCACAATGTGGAACTATAGACACTTTTAGGGAGAACTTAGATACATCCCCCCTATTGTCTTGCAACATAAAAGTAAACAGACACTCTCAAGAAGCCTTCAAAGTCTATTTTCCCTATGGTCTACTACACCAGGTTCCCACAGCCTTGTATAAGTCAATCGATCACAATGATACATGGTAGAAAAAGTAAACCACAATAACTACTTGGATAAACAATCTATAGCATATCACAACATGTAAGATAATAATCACTCCATCCTAACAATACTAGGCACAGAAAGCAAAGCAGCAGCCTAACAGGCAAAGCTAGACCAAATGGTAAAAACAAGAAAACTTGGTAAAATCATACATATATTATAAAAGATAACCCTATTCTCAACAATTAACCTCTATCCAATCAAAATAGGCATAGAAAGAAAATAAAAGGGCTAAAACCATAAACTCACAATACCCCATTAAAGGTATCGAGCACTTTTTCACATATAACTCAATGACTTTCTGCAGAAAGGAACAAAACAACTACCTTGGCATTGGGAGATCGATATACATGAACCTTGGGCCTTGTATCACCTTAAACTCCATAGATCTACAAAAATGCTTAGAACAGTCAACTGAGGATAACTCTTGAAACAAGAGAAATCAGAAAATGAGGCTCTAGAAGAAGAAAAAACTCACCGATGTGATTACAACGCAATTGAAGGCGGACGATTTGGAGAGCAGATGGCAGGTCTAGGGCTTGGAAATGATTTGTGGCTGTATAATCTCTCCTGGATGAGACAGACAAAGAAAAAGGGTGTTCTGTCCGTCAAATGTGACCCCGGTCTGTTTAATGAACAAAAATGAAAGTACATGGTGTGTACTTATCTTTATCGTCCCCAACATTAGGCGGTCTCCAAGTCACCACACACGACTATGTTCTCGGCCGTTATACATCCAACACATGGATACGTGAGACAACTGAGTACACGACATGTACATAGAGGTACATGATGTGTATTACTAAAATTTCCAAAAACTCCTCTTTTCCTAAAAAACTACCAGAAAAAGAAAACATACCTAAAAACAGATTTGGGTTCTTACACATGAGTCTCAACTGAACCCTATGAGCTTCCAAGAAACACCCAAACTCCAAAAAACACACTACCATCCTCAGGGGTCAAAACAATGAATGTGAAAAATCATAAAAAAACATTGATAAATAAAATGAAATAGTGAAGAGAAGTATAAACACATAGCAACCAAAACTAGGAATTTGATAGGAGGGAAAATTTGAAATATATCCAGAATGAATCAAAATAGACCCATCCCACTCTCTCTTACAACTGGGCTGCCCTAAAAAATAAAAACAAGGAAAATCCTAGGAACACATAATAGTTAATACCTAGAGTCTACACCTAATTATAATTAAGGGATACTAATTAAATTTGAGAACATCCACGATGTTAAGATCAGGGAATACCATATTACATTAAGCCATAAAACCCATATATTTTACATCAGAGAAGTATCTTTTAATATGGCTAGTTTTACCATAATAAAAACACTGAAAGTTTTTAAGCCAATGCTTATCCTTCCAATACTTAATGTTGTTTTTAATTTTACTCCTAATATTCATTAAATAGGGTTCAAACTTAACATCACTAATCTCCTCTTTCAAAAATATTCTTTAAATATCTTTAGGTAACATAGTAAATATAAACTCTTCTAGATTTATAGACACTATACCATACATCATGGAGTCCTATTGCGTGTTAATGTAATCATCAAGAGAAGTCAAAAAAATAAAGGCCCCATCCTCATCTTACATATTCACATCTATAGTAAAAAAGTAATATGGGACCTTATTAAAATCATTAATAAGAATATGAACAGAAGAACCGTGTGTCATCTTAATGGTATAAAGTCACATTTTCTTATACAAATAACCAAGTATGGACTTAGACATATATAAATTTTTGAGTTTAATCTATTTGGGATCAACTGTGGTTTCATGAAAAAACTTAACATATGTCATATATCCTATGTTTAATAAAATAATAAAATGGGATTTCTCAAGAAAATTAGGGTTGGAATAAATATAGATTCTAGATACCTATCCATTGGTGGACATAATCACAATATGATTCTTAGGACTTCAAAGAGGTTTTGTGAGTCTACTGTAGACAAGAAACATTCTCATCTTAAATATCAATTGGATAAAATAATTTTTTCCATTGAATTTCTCATCTTCTAACATAATTGATGTAAATAATTACTTTATATAGAGGCTCCAATACCATTTGTGATGGGATGGAGGTCATTCTGAATGACATAGATGATAACCAAAATGAATGAATACCAAGACTATTAAATAAATGTTATTTAGGAAGAAGAATAAAAACAAGAACTATGAGAAGTTAGATGGAAACAAGAACACATTTAAAGATAATAAAATGAATAAAAGTAAAAAAAATGATTTTTTACATGTTTTAGACTATGTTGGTCCAACATTCATATTAACAATACCACTAACACAACATATTATTTTGAAAATAAGGTGAATAATAGGACTATAAATAAGGAATAAATAGTATACAAAAAACACGTGGATCACATAACTATCCGTGAATTATGCCCTTATCACTCTAGGGAAACACGTTGAAGTTGAGACTGAGGATGGTAATATACACCCCTATGCAGGATTGACTCTTACACGCCATCCCACACAAACCAAGAAAAAAAGGAGAACCATACATCTTGAATAAATAATGAAATACAACCTTAAATTATGAATATATTTTGTGATTTTCTCATTTAAAAGTTTTTATCTCTTGATAATATAATTTTTTGTATATTTTTTTGTTAAATAGGTTAAAATGAGTTACATGTAGTTTTTATAAATGTTTATCATATGAAGTGCCGGAGAAGTTTTAAGATGATTTTATAACTTTGTTACATATATTTATTACAAATTTATATGAATCAAAGATGTTTTTGAATTCTCCAAACATCATGAAAAAACTTATGATCCAAGATTTTTTTCAAAAGGTTGAGATGAAGTTTAGAAGGAAAAAACATCAAGAAAAAGTTCCCATGAAATAGAGTTGTAGACATAATTCTTCGAACAAACTACACACATTATGAGTAGATGGATATATAACGGTATGAAGTACATGGGGATATAATTGTGAAACTTTTACTATATATAAAAGGAACTAATTAATATATATGATAGAATTAAAGTTATTTGATAGAGATTTGTTAAAAGTAAAAGTTACCTGTTTGAAGAAAATGACCAATGGAACTGGATAACAAACAGTTGATATTATGGATGAATATTTGTAATAATATGATGTTGATATGTTTTTAAAGACTTTTAAAAAGTGTATAATGTAAAAAGGGAGAAGTTTTATAATACGGTGATAGAAGAAAGTGGAATTTATAACTGGTAATAGAACATTTTATATGAAATAAGTCTTTAGAAGTTGCAATATTGTTAAAGCATATCACCAGCTCAATTGAAATGGATTGAGATAGATAAAAAAAATTAATAGACAATATTTAAGAAGATCGAATGAAAATATTTTGTTATAAGCTATATAATGTTGGAATTACAGAATGTTTGAGTTAGGAAGGCATCAGTTTAAGTACATCCGAATTTGAAACATCAGAAAAAGAAAGATATTCGATGGAGAAAATATGAATAGATATAATGAGGAGTAAATAATTAATAAGGATCATTTAAAAATATTTCAATCAAATAAAAATTATCAATTTAATTAGATAGATGATTTAGAGATGTTGTACCAGACCATATTTTGTGAATCAAAGAAATGTATGAAGTTTGAGTGATTATCGGATAATTGTACAGATTCAGATAGACAAAGAAAAATAGATAAGTGAGTATTTGTTAAATAATGGAGGAATTACTAAAGAAGACACTAGATAAACATTTAACTGGGTGTGGACAATTATAATATTTGAATAAATTTTAAAACCCATTTTAATGATGATGTTGATATGATCTATCAATGTTTGTTATCTAGATGATATAAAAATGATTAAATAAGTTCCTTAACATTGATATTAAGGAATTTTTAAGAATATTACAGATGATGGAGAATTCATGAATCTTCAACAATGTTCATGAATGTTTTAGAAAATTTTGTAAAATTATAAAAAAAATTATTTGAGTAGGAAAGATAAATTTGGTTCTCACCATTTTTATTTTGGGAATGCCTAAATAATGGAGTGTTTGTACTATATGAAAAACACCATTCTTCTAGAAAAAAAGTTGAAATGATGAATATTTTATTTTAGGGTGATTTTATAATTGAGAATAAGTTTTGGTTGAATAAATTATACTATAAAACTTTTTCGTTCAGTTTTATTTGACATGGTTTTCATTAGAAACACCATACATAAGTTTAGAGTAGATACCCTAGACAAAGGTATGAGATAAAGTTATAGGAACATGAGTTTTTTATCAAATAGATATTAGAATATCAGGTTTAGTTTTAGTGAGTCACATCAGGTATATTTTTAATAAATAGAGGATGGTTTTACCAAATTAACAATTATAAGACAAAGAAAAATGGATGGAGGTATTATGGATGAAATTTTAGTGGAATGTGGAAAAAATTAATATTTTATGTCTATAAACAAAAGAAAAACTTTTTTAAGTGACATGAGTAAGTATAATCATTTCTATAAAGAAATATGAAGGGTATAAAAGGAGTTGAATCATGTTGTATTCACTTATTATTAATAGTTAATTTCCATGGACCAACATGAGTCTCCATAGAAATGATTAAGGTTCTCAAAGTGAGTTCAAACCATGAAAATATTTCATGACTCATTTAATTTCTTATCACTAAATACTTGTGAGGTTTCTTCATAATGTTTTTAAGGATAATAAATTAAAAAAATTTCATGGGTTGTTTTCCTAAGAGTTGAAATTATAAACGATCACCACTGATTCACCCCCCACCCTTCTTAATGGACTTCAAGATCCTAAGGAACATCAATTGGTATCAATGAAAATGATTCATTATTTGATCTTAATCATGGAAATTATCAACTGATAGAATAATTGTGGTATTCCCAACATCGATGGAAAACAATTATCATGGTTGGGAAAAGAGAATGATAACCTATATTATATGTATTGGCTTGGAGGTAATTGATACAACTACAGTTTTTTTCCACCCATCTATAATAATGATCCTAGTAAATTTACTAAAAATTATTAAGGTATATAGGAAATCAAAAAATGTTATTATAAAAAATTTGAAAGAAAATGTTTTTATAAAGGTGACGGGTCTCAAAACAATTAAAGAAACAATGTAAAAAACTTTTATTTATATTCAAATGAAATAAAAATGTAAAGGAGGAAAAGATATAAATCCATTGTAGCATGTTCATAGAAAATATAGTACACGTGTATGTATAACTTACCGTCTCTACTCAATGATACAATTCATTTTTAATCACCATATTTGATGGATGGTAATTATGAAGGGATTAATGTTTATATATAATATTTGTGACATAGTTATTCTTGTATAGTGATAATATCATATCTAAATTCTTATGTTCCAATCTACTGGGAAATGATAACTTCACTTATGTGTATGTGTGGACTACCACCTCTACGAACCGATATGATTCATTTTCATTTAAGATTTATAAGGATGGTAATAATTGAGAACCTGATGAATATATATGATTTAAATTATATAATAATGATTTATTAAAGGATAATTATAATATAGTTTTATTTACTTCCATATATCATAAAGTGAAAACAATGTTCATGCATAGGTATGACATGCAGTCTCTATGAACAATGTAATTCATTCTTCTATCTCTTACTTTTATAGATGACTCTGTATATATATAATTAATATATATGATATTTATATCATGATTAACATTATATAGATTTTTTATCCAAGATCAAATTACAAGTATCACAACTAATAAACTGAAATTATTATGATGAAAGAAACAGTTAACACCCAGAAACAAATGTTTTAATATGGAATTATTGATAAGTGGGTGATGAAATGTTGTAAGGGGAAAATATATGATATTATAATTTTTTTAATGACTCTGACATGAAATTATAATAAATTTAAAATTATTATACATGAAGATAAATCACTTTCAAAACAAGTTGAACTCAATATAAGGGTTTTATGCTACAATCCCATTATTTATCGGGATTGTTTATGAATATGTTCTGATGATTAAATAATATATTCTACCTATTAATAAAATCATTAAACTTTTTATTCCTCTAGTTATTTCTTTAAAATACATATTTTACTTTCATTTTACTCACATTAGGTACTTAAGAGATCGAAAAACCATTTTTATGGAAAATTTGCATTATTTATTTCTTTGGTCGAAAAACCATATTATTATTTATCCATGGTTTTGAAAAATGTTTTCAAGATTCTTTTTAACATTATCCGAATATTTTTAAATTTAATTTTTAACCATTATTTAATTCTTAAATTCTTTTAAAAAATGATTTTTCTTTTAAATTTATAAATGAGGTACTTTTTGACATTTTTAAAAAATGTGTGAAGAAATGTATTGTTTTAACTTATATGAAATGAGAAGAATTCCCTTTAATAATAGAATCTCATTTACTTGAATCTTCCATTTAAAGTTTCCTAGGTTATTTTCAATGAAATTTTTTCTTAAATATTTAGGAAATTTTTCTATTTTAAAGAAGTGATATCAAATAGATAAGAGTATTTACCTCAATTAATATTTCAAATGATCTTTTAATTAAATTTTTATTTATGATAATATCCTTTGATGTTACTTATGCTCAACTAGGGATATTTTCCAAGGATTCCATCATTTTTCTTTATTTATATTATTTATTATTATTATGACATGATGTTTATGAATCCCATTACATTTCCATTGCTTTTTCTATGATGAAATGATGAAGTGTTCATGAAACTTATTTCCTTTCCATAGGATAGGATATGATGAAATTTTTATGAAACATGTTTCATTTTCATGGGTTATAAAATGGTAAATGTTTAATGACTTTTTTGGAAAACATATTTTTTATTTTTATTATGTGATGGGTGGGATCAGAATTATATAACCCTCTAATGTATTTGGTGATTACGGATATCTCATGAGATAAATAAGACTATAATGTGGAGTAAACCAAGTTCATTAAGGGACCTTATCCACTGTGATATTCTTGGGAGTGGAAATTGAATACTATGATAGAGTGGAAAGTGAAACCAATCCACTATAACAATATTGGTAGTGATCCTTAATTACTAAGAAAATGATTTTATATGCTTATGTGTATGAAATAAATCTATGTATTATGAAAATGTTACGCTTCTATAAATCATGTTATTTGATTCAATTATGATTCATGTCATATGAACTGCCAATACTTATCCCAGGATTCAAGTTTATAATCTATGATATATGAGGTATATTTTCAAATTTAATGCTCATATTGTCATACCCATGAGTTCATTTTATGTGTTTGTGATCATTTTTATCCCCCTTTTTTCAATTACTAATCATCTCAGCTCAAAATTTATTATGTTTCATTTCCCTTGGTTATAATAAATTATTTTAATTATGATATATATATGAAGGTTCTAGTTATGAACAAAATAGTGGGAGATTATGTATAGCTCATATGAAAAATCTATTTATGTATCAAAGTATATAAAGGAAATAGACCTATACAATTATGTCTTGGATCGTTATGTTGGGTAATGAATATTCATCTAATAATATTTAATAACTATATATAAAAACCACGGGTCACTATAGTAATTATCAGATAATGGTTTTGTTAACTTTGGAAAATTGGATGAGAAAACATTAGTTAGAACCCTATGTATAATTATATGTATAGGATATCATCCCAATGTTTTTATAATGATCATTGATAAACTAGGATAATATTAGGTGTCATTATTTAAACATATTATAAATTATTTTTCGTGATTATATGATTTATCAAATGTATTTTTGATGCTAAATCAAACCACATTTATTTTAGTATGGTATTGAGCAAAAAAATAGTTAATTTGTGGTGGCAATCATTAGAAAAAATGTTGAAAACCCAATTTCAGCTTAGTTATATGAAAATATGTTTATCTGTAAAATTGTCAATGAATGTTAACTCATATACTCAGTGATTAGAGATTGAATTAATTGTGAAAAACCCTAATAGTATAATGATCACTTCTCAAGTTTGTGATTCTTATCCAATTGATGTTTGGGGGAATGTGCTTCTTAAAAATATAACTATCCTCCCTCTGGTTGAATTTGATGCTGCCATAGGCATTGATCCCATTTCTTTACATAGGGCTCACATAAATTATCGTGGAATAGAAGTCACATTTTATATTAAAAAACAACATATAAATAGCTATTAGTGTTATGATAAATATTAAATTCTGATTTAAATCACATAAATTATATAGTTCTTGATTCCAATTCCAAACGAGTGTTTATCTCAGAAGTTTGGAGAGAAACTCAATATCAAATGTATTCCTATTGTGTGGGATTTTGTTGATTTAATTATGGAAGAGTTTCCCTATCTTCAACTGAATTTTTATGTTGAGTTTTTAATAGAACTCATACATAATGTTACACATATTTCAAAGAATCCATATAGAATTTCCTTAATTGAGTTTTAGTAATTGAAGAAGAAACTCTAAGATAATCTTGACAATGGATTTATTTTGTAAAGTGTGTCACCTTTGGGCTCACCTGTTGTTTTTTGGTCGGAAGAAACATGGATTATTGTGACTCTTCATTGATTATCAGGTACATAATAAGATTTAAATAACAACCAAGTATCCCTTACCCCATACTGATCAATTTTTTGATCAACTATGTGGGGATAAATACATATCAAAGATCAAAATTCATTATAGATATCATAAATTATAATGAAATATGGAAGATATACCCAAGACAACATTATGTATGAGGTATAGACTATATGAATTCATATTTATTCCATTTCGTATTACTAATTCTCTTTATATATTCATGGGTTTAATGAATAGAGTCTTTAGAGATTACCTTGATTATGTTTAGGTAGTCTTTATAAATTATATTTTTTTATATTCAAAGAGAATAGAAGATAATAATGATAATTTGAGGATTTTTTTGAAGATCCTAAGGAATGATATGTATATTGAAAAATTTAAAAATTGTGAATTATTTCTAAATAAAGTTTTATTTTTGGGTCATATAATCTCAAGAGAGGGTATATCGGTGGATCAAACAAATATGGATGTTATTTGATTATTTTCCAAGAAAAATCACTATGTCTAATATCTTATGTTTTCTTGGTTTTGATATATATTATTGATGCTTTTTGGATATTTTCTCATGATTGTCTAATCCAATCACCATGTTAATTCATAAAGAATCCTAGATCCTTTTGAAAATTGAATGTGAGGAAAATTTTAAGGAACTGAATTGAAGTTTAGTTAGTACACCTCTAATTTCATTACCCTAATGTGGAAAAGTGGTTTCAATCTATTTTTTTTCATCAAATATGGGACTGAGATATTTTCTTATATAGAATGATGTGGTTTTATCTTATGCCTCAAGAAAATTTATGGTTTATGATCAAAATTACCGAGCTCATGATGTCAAGTTAGCTACAATGTTTTTTTAATTAAATATATGGAGGAATTATCATTATGTAGAAATATGTGATATATATAAAAATCATAAAAGTTTAATGTATATATTTACTCAAATAGTTTTGAATGTGTGTTAAATAAGGTGGTTGGATTTGATTAATGATTATGATTGCTCAATATATTACCACCCTATGAAAGAAAACAAGGTTGTAGGTTCTCTAATCTAAAAGGATCATGATAAATTATTTATGATGATGTTAAAAAAGATATAATATTTATTGATTTGTAAAGGATGTATATTTAAATAATGATGGAAGGGGAGAAATACTATAATTCTTAAATAATTTTTCAACCATCTATAAATTTATATATTAAAGGGGAATAAAATAAAGATATAGAACTAAAAAAGAAGGTGATAAATTATCTTGAGTTGAACTTTGATTATCGTGGAATGGTAAAGTTCATAAATCATGTATGTGTTCTATCCATGATGTATTTGAGGAAGGACCTATTGGATGAAGCTCATATTTCAACATTATCTATTCATAATGGATGTAAGAAGATGTATAGAGATATGAAAGAGTATTTATGGTGGTACAATTTGAGAAGAGATATTACAGAGTATGTATCTCAGTGCATGGTATGTTAGCAAGTTAAAGATGATAGATTGACATCCAAATGGATGTTACAACCATTACCCATACAATAATATAAATTGAAAAGATTACCAAGGATTATATCATTGTAATCCCAAAAAATTATAATGGTTAGATTGTATTTTGGGTTGTAGTTGACCTTTTTTTGATGTCAGTACACTTCATTTCTATTAGAGAAGATTTATCTTCTAATCAACAAAACAAGATATACATTAATAAGTGGTATGGTTACATAGAGTATCACATTCTATTATATCTGACCCGTATTTTATTTTTACCTCAATATTCTAGAGAATTCTTCAATATGATTGGTGTATAGAGTTTTATTTTATCACTTATTATCATCCTCAGATATATAGTTAGTTTTATAGGACTATTCAAATCATAGAGGATATGTTGATACCTTTCTATGTATTTCAAATTTGGTTGGGATCAACACCTTCATCTTATAAAATTTTCTTATAATAATAGATTTCAATCAATAATTCATATAGATACTTATAAAGTCATCTATGAAAAAGAGTGTCGAAATCTAATGCGCTGATTTGAAGTTGGTGAAAAATATATATTTGTACCTGATATACTTTTAGGAAATAGTTGTAAATTTCAATTTCATTAAGTAGTGTATCAATGAAACTAAGTTAAAATAGAAAATATATTCTGAAAATCATTAGTGAAATAAGGAATTCGATGTTGGTTAGGAGTTATTTATAAAAATTCCTCCATGGAAGAATGTTATGATATTTAGAAAGAATGGAAAGAAGATTCCTTTGTTTATTGGCCTTTCAATATTGTAGATCAAGTAGGGATGGTAACATATAACTTGGTGCTTCTATTGAACTTGTCTCAACTTCATGTTCTATTCTATATGTCTCTCTTTTTTAAGTGCATACCTGATCCATCACATATACAAAACTCAAAGGTCATAAAAATTGAGTATAAACTTTTCTATAAATAACATCCAATATAATTATAGGATCATAGAGATAAAGTTCTATGGAATAAGACTACAAACTTGGTTAAAGTTCTTAGGATGAATCACAAATTCGATGAAGCTACTTAAGAACCAGGGGATTTAAAAAAAGGTATTGTTATTTTTTGGAATTTATGTGAAAGAAAAATCATGGGAGAAATTCAATTTAAGGAGCTAGAATATAATAGTGAAATTATATGATATACTACTTTATAATTTTTTTGGATAACATTATTTACATGCAACACTGACTTTAAATGAACCATGATATATTATTACTATATTATTATTTAATGCTAAAGTTTTCACATAGCCATTGGAATGGTGTGAATGAATATAAATAACAAAATTATGAAACATATATGGTTTATATGTGTATAAAATTATTTCATTGGTGGTCAATTAAATATAAATGAAGAAAAGAACATTTGAAAATAAATGTGTTTTTTTCTAAAAAAATGATTGTATTCCCCAAATGTGGTTTTTTCTTAATAAATTTTATTATTCAATTAAGGGGAAATATTTTAGTGAAATTTATTTGTTATACATTGAATAATTTTTTTAATAATCCGATAATATTTTTTCTAGTCATGGGATAAGAATAAATCTATTTTTTAATTTAAAAGTGAAATTTTCTATAATAGTGGTTTTATCAAATTTTACTCACGTATTAAAAAATGAATTTCATCCACTTATAGAAATTTAATTTTGAAAAATTGATTCCATATTTTTAATTAGTATGTTTAAATTCTTTAAACATGTCCCTTTTATTTTTAGGCATTATGAATAGTAACTAGGGTAAAATATATCATCTTGGTAAAGGGTAAATCAAGATAACTAAGGTAAAAAATAAATGTTTAGGTCACCATTTTTTTCTATTTTCAATGGATTAATGTAATTATACCCTTATCCCATTAGGATCAAAAATTTTTGTTTAAGGGATACTTGTGAATGAAAATGACCTTTATAACAGTTAAAGAAAATAAAAATTCAAAATTTCACTCTCTTACATTTAAATATATATAATGTGTTCACATAGGTAAAAAATAAATGTTTTAAATAAATAATGATGCTTATTTTTAGAATAATGAAATTTTTTAGGATGGTAATTTATTTATTATTTTTAGTAATTATATAGTTACCTTAAATTCTATAGAAATGTTGACATAATGTTTGGTTAACTAATAAAAACATTATTTTAAATATATTAAAAATAATGAAATTTCAGTGATTTATAGTGTTCCATGAATTTTATAGATTAATATAACATATTTTTAGTATGATATATTATTAATTTCTAATTAAATATTTTTCTTTGTGTCTTTAGTGTCAAATTGAATAATAGTGTCAAAAATTACACTAATAGTATTTTATGAAAATTATATTTTATTAAATTATTTAAAAATAATATTAATCATAAAATAGGACAAGGTGGAAATTATATGGTCATAAATGTCATAACTTTTAAATTTATGATCCTAATTTAACCTTAAAATTAAAATTATACCCCTCTCATACTGAAAAATATGTTACCAATGTTAAGGTTAAAATAAGTTAACTTTGGGTTATTCTTAAGATAACTTCTAAAATTCCACATTAAAATGTAATAATTTTTTTGGTTGATGAGATTTGAAAAACATACAACCTTACATTTTAATATATTGACATTTTGAATCATTTAACTTGAGAATTATTTTTTTATATTTTAAGATTTTAATACATTCCAGGAGTGTCCCTCCAATCACTTATAGAAGGGAACAAATCCTTTTCTCTACTTTACTAAACTCTAATCCTTCTATATCAACATAAATCAGGAATATTACCTTATAAAAAAATTTCCACAATATAGATGTTCTATTATTCCCAAAGGTACAACCCTAGGATAATTAAGAAAATATTTAATGAAGTTTTTTCAAAGAAGAGTTAATCACCTTAACCGATCACTATGTTTTTTCACTCCTTCTTTTAACACCTTTAAAAATAGAGTATTTTTCCTAAAATAATTAATTAATTATACTCAATAAATTAATTTTTAAGGTTTATTAATACACCATTATCCACCCTATTTCCAACCAAATGGTAAGTGAAATTACTGCATGTTCATACATAGGACTCACCATCTCCAAGTAGTGATACAATTCATTTTTCAAAAAAAATATTTATTGATAGTTATTTGTGATTGGTTAAATTTATATATATTTTATTTTTTACATTATTATTCTTTTATAATTATAATATCATATCTACCTTCTTACCTTCTAATTCATTGGGAAATGAAAATGTTGCTCGTGCATATGTGTAGGTTACCACCTACATGAACCGATGTGATTCATTTTTTATTTTTTTCTTTACATGGATGGCAATAAGGATGTATTAGATGAATATATATGATTTAGATGATATAATAATGATTATTTAAAGGTTAATTATATTTTAACACTATTTCATTCAATCCACCTAAAAGTAAAAAATAGTGTTTTAGGCGCACGTATGACTTACTTTCTCTTTGAATGGTGTAATTAATTTTTAATCATATAAATTTTATTTATGAATATAATTAAAAATATAATATATATACATATAATATATATATCATGATTATAATTATGGATATGATGAAACCATGATCAAATATATGGACTAAAAATGCAAAACACAAATTCTTATAAAAAAACAGAATAGTTAATACCTTAAAATGAGGATTTTAATAAGGAATTATTAATAAATGGGGGTTTAAATATTTTAAAGGACTCATATATTATATTATATGTATGAAAATTATTATTTTATATAATTAAAATAAATTTAAATTTATTATACAGAGGATTGATCACATTAAAATAAAGTGAAACTCGATGTTAGGGTTTTATTTTACAATATCATTATTCATCATGATCGTATATAATTAAGTTATAATGATAAAATATTATGGTGTACCTATCAATAAACTAATATATTTTCCTAAATGATAGTTATTTCTTGAAATTTTAGTTTTTTCTATCATTTTCCTCACTTTATGTACTCAAGAGTCCAAAAGAACATTTTTAAGGAAAACCGGCTTTACTTATTTCATCATATGAAGAAAATTTTTCATTCATATACATGTATTATAAAAATATTATCAAATTTGTTTTGAATATTATTCTTTAAATTATTAAATAAATTCTAAACCATTATTTATTATTTAAAAAAGGATTAAAAAGGAACCTTATTTTCATTTTCTGGAGGTACCATTTGATGTTTTTACATAAGCATGAAAGGAATGTTTTCTTTTATCTTATACGACCTCAATGGAATTTTCCTCCATCATGGAAACTTAATAAATCGAATACTCATTTAAAAATGTTGAAGGGTTTTATCTTTTTTTTTCATATTTGTGATTTTTTTGATTTTAAATAAGTGATTTCAAAGTGTAAATATAATTTTTTAAAGAAATATTCCAAGTGATCCTTTAAATACATTTCATTGATGATAAAATCCATTGATGTTAATTATAATCTATTAGGGATATGATCCAAGGATTTTATCTTTATTCAAATATCTAGATCATTTATGAATTTTATTAATATAATTTTATAAAATTAATTTCTTTTTTATGAGTCATGATATGATGATATGATGAAATGTTTTTGAAACCCATTTATGTTTCTTGGGTTATGATATTATGAAATGTTTATTAAACCCATTACCTTCTCATAGTCTATTAAATGATGAATATTTCACAATATCGTGAAAAAAAAACATTTTATATAAAATATATTTTGGGTGGCCCAATAATTATATAGTCCTCTAATGTATTGGTTAAAGATGGATATATAATGAGATTAATATGACTGAATGAGGATAGAACCTAGTTAAGTAGGGAATTAGTCCACTATAATAGTATTGGAAGTGGGCCTTGAATGCTATTATGTAATGGGGAGTGAACCCAATCCACTATGATTATATTGTAAGTGATCCTTGACTATTATGTAAATGATTTCCTTTATATATGTTTAGGCCACAAAACTATGACATATTCCACTGTTATGATTTCATGGCTTGTGTTCTTCGATTTCTTAATGATTCATGTATTATGGATGTTCATGTTTTATTGCATGATTCACGATTATGATCTATGATATATTGTGTGTGGGTTTAAAATGTTATGATCATGTTCTATTAACCTTATTTCATGTTATGTTTATGTGATCATTGAAATCTTTCTTGGTTAACCTTAATGAAACTTTTATCTAAGTCTTTATTATGTCTCATTTCCCCAGGTTTTGGAAGTGGATTTTAGGTATGGTGCATCTAAGAAGGGTTTTGGTTATGAAGAACATAGTTGGAGATTATTTAGACCTTATATGAATAATATTTTTATGCTTCCATGTTTTCAAGGGAAATATAAGGCTAAAATTATGGAATAGATAATTATGTTATATAATGTATATTCAAATAATAATATGTAATATCTATGTCTAAAATGTATGGGTCACTATAAGTAAAGATACCTTTTTGAGTTTTCCATGCTAAACTACTTTATCACTATACCAATGTATGTATCCTTATTGAGTATAATAATCCTCATATATTTATCTCTATATATCTTCATACATAGTATGTAGGACACTTTACCCATGTCATTCATTGAGAAGCATTTACCCCACCATATCTTTACAGATTGCAGAGTCGAGATTCCATTTCCAATAAAGAGTATTTGATCCATATACAATATCAAAAACACTAAAACAATCCCACTAATTAACTATATATATATGAATCAGCCTCATTATTAATTAGACCTACCTCTTCGATTAAATCAAAAAATCACATATTCAAACTATAATAGGTTTTCTTTTATACAATAAATGGATTTTTTCAAACTTTCAAACTATAATAGACACATTTTTAAATTAAAAACCTTTAGGCAATATTATATACATGTCCTCAACTAATTTCCCATTAATTTAAATGGTTTTCAAATCCATTTGATATATCTCATAATCAAACAATGATAATATGAAAGAAATATCATAATGTATATAATCATCAAAAAATATAATAATAATTATTAGTAGTTAATGATATGAAAATTATTATAAAATAATTCCTTTAGACATTCTTTATAGGTAGATAATCTTCCTTCCATGTCAGTTTTCATATGGAAGACCCACTCTAATCTGGTTGGTCTCACATATTCATATTCATACACTAAGTTAGAAACTTGGTCATTATACATGAAGTCTTATTCATATTCCTTATATTTTAACTATTTCCTGGAATAAAAATTATTCATGGTATCATGGTAGGTAGTAGTTTTTATCTATTATGAATATTACCTCATCATCATTTTCCATAAGAAATCCATATCTCTAGGTGTATTGTAGAATATTACTATAACTTTTATGTTAATGAGTAAATTGATACAGTTATTATTCCACAAATTTTTTTTGGAATCAGATAAAACATTATCATGGAACAATTCCTATTTATTTGTCTTCAACATCTTTAAGTAAAACATTCCTCCCACTAAAAAATTGACTTATATATTCATTCTTAAAAAATATTCTATTTTAGGCTAAAAACATGTTTTTTAATAGGATTATTGAAATAACATCCCATTATTTCCTTGAGATAACAAAAAAATATTCAATTTTATTATTTGGTGCTAATATTGTCACAAGAAAATTTCCATACTAGTGCTTCATAATCCCAAATATTATAAAAATATTTTTTTGGAAATTTCCAAATCCATATATCATATATTGTCCTTATGAAAAAATTATATGAAAGTATGTAAAGTTTGAATAATGCGATCTCTAGAGAATAATTGTGGAACAAAATTACAATGTGACACTAACTCATCATTGTCCAACCATGTCTAAAAGGGTGTGATTAATCCTCTCTTAAGCACCATTAACTTATGGTTTTTCAATAGGAGTGATTTTTAGAAAAATTTCACAATCCCTTGAATGATCAGGGATTTCCTAGATCATGTAATAATATAAGGACATGCACTTAAACATTAAATTATATTGAATTAAGTTAATAATTCACATTTAGGATCTTTTCATGTTTAGAGTTTAAGAGAACTAGTCCATAACTATTACATTACATCTCTAAAAATTACAAACTAGACACTTTTGCTAATTTTCAATTTTTTCATAGAATAAAAACTCTTAAAAAAGAAACATGTCTAGTTTCATGTTTTAGACAACACTACTTTTCCTTGATCTAATCATTGAACCAATTCATCATTACGTTCTGTGAAAAAAATTTCAAAACGTGGGATGAGCATAAAAAGCTTAGTAAGGGTTATAAAATAAGGAAAAGAAACATTAACCCATCAATAAATACAAATAAATGAAACCATACTTTTTAATCATAACATACCTCATGAAATCATAAGATTTATGAATAACACACAGAAATCGAAAATCATAAAGGTAACTTATGGAATTCATAATATACTTACATTTTATCCTTAATAGCTACACGAGGAGTTACATTTGGAATACCCATCATAGTATATTCCCTAAATCTCTTAGGAGAAACATTAACGTTTACCTCCGTCACATTACCCAAAACATTGGAGAGCTATCTCAAGATCACCCAGCCTATGTTTATCACGAAACCACCCGTATATGTAAACAATACCCAAGAACCATAAAATATTCATAGTACATAAATAAAGAATAAATTAAAGATAACATTTCCACATTGCAATCACAATATATTATTTCAAGATATTGACATAATTAATTCTTTATCAAGCCATTTTCAAAACCATTTAAAATATTTAATAAAGAGAATTTTGAATCAAAGTGTCCCATACCACTTTCAATCTTGTAAAGGAATTGATATTTTAAAAGATTAATTTACATATAAATAAATCTTTAAAACCATTTTGAAAACATATCCATTGATTATAAATATTTCAAAGAATAAATCTTTAATGCTTTTAAAATGTTGTTTTTGTTAAAGATTCTCGTAACACTTGAGAAACACTTAACTAAACATAATTAAAGAATAAAATAAAAAACTTATAATATCATGATAATAAGGATATTTATGATATAATATTTCAAAGGGATGTATATAAACCATATAAAAGATAATTGGTGCATAAGAACAAATAATTCTCAATAGAATGTTAATCGAAGAAAAATCCATTACAAAGATCATACCATTAGATTTGAGGCTAAATCAATGAAATAAGTATGTGTGACAAATATAAATACACCCAAAATCAATGGATATTATGTTTAAAAAAATCATAGTTCATTCACACATATTTATAGGATGATATAATCAATAAGTATAAGTTTAACCCAATGAATGGAAATGGTATGAAGATGTTTCCTTACCTCATGTCTGACTTGAATCGTTTATTCCTTGTTACTCTTGAATAATAAACATAAGTTAATTTATACTTGATTTAGAACCTTTTTCAAGTTTATTATTCGTTTTATATCCCTTATTACCTTGCAATAACAATTAGTTAATTATTTGGGTTCTTATCGGACATTTTGTCGATGTTCAGAATTTGAGTTAAAAACGAACTTGTTATAATTAAAATTTGTCCATATGTAAGAAATTAAATTATCTACAGAATTATATTGACAATTTATATATCATATATATCATATATATCTAGTATATATGTATTTTATAATATTATATAACATTTGGATATAAGAAATGAAATTCACCATTCATAGAGACGGTAAGTCGTACGTACGCATGAACGCTACATTCATTTCCTTTTTTAATTTTTAAAGAAATAAAAACATAATGACACATAGGCATATTATAATTCCATTATAATATCATATTTTATATATGTTACATAATTTCATTAACACCATAATTTAATTATCTATGTATGGTATGAACGGGTCATATCACTTTGAGGGGGTGGTTGTTCTCACTTCCTCAAATGAAATTATCGTATTTATAAAACATGAAATGCATAATGGTATGTTATAAATGAGAGTTACAGAAGAATATAGATAAAATAAAATAAAATATATATCATATATAATGACATTTCCATCATAATGGCCACTATGAGAGGTGGTAGAAGAATATTGAACAATCATCGTTTCTTGAGGCAGTAGTTCGTCGTCCACAGAAATAGTATGTTTGTATCGATTAGATGAAGGTGTGTGTATGTTTATTTTGAATCCATATAAAAAATTATAGTATATTTAAGATACTGTTTTTTATAAAATAATGGAATAAATAATGTTTAGGGGGTTGGAGAAGTAAAATAAAATAAAATAACTTAAGAGAAGACGTTACCTTTAAATAAGGTATCTCTCTTTGGTTTGAACCAAAAGGTTTACTTGAATTTCCTTATATCTAAGGTATGTATTCTAGGAGGAAGATATGGATGTGAGGAGCTTAATTCGGTAGAGTTTGGACAATCCAAGGGGATTGAGAGGTGTTAGTAATGGGTTATAGGTGATGGCTTTTTATATTGGGGAGGAGGGGATATTTAGGAAAGTTTTAAAGTATTATTTTGTTATAAAATCATTTTCATATTCAAAAGGTCCAAAATTCAATAAATTAGAAAAATAAGATGACTGTTATTTGAAATAAATTCATCCAATAATAAATAGATAGGTTTTGGATATTTTTTTTAATTTTTATAACCCCATTTATTAAAATCATTTATTAATAAGGTAAACATTGCATCATCATTGTGTAATAAATAATATTATTTATTTGATATCTAAAAACAATAAATAAAATACCCTAATAAAGGAAATATTTTTATCCTTAAAATTAATATTTATAGTGGAAGATATAACTTATATAACCCCATATAATTTTTTTACAAAAAGATATATGTTTATGTCATCTTTGTCTTTACATTATATTAATTAAAATAAAGTGTCATTATTACTCCCAAGTGGCTCCATGGGGTCCCAAAATTGACCCAATAATGCCCATGGTATGGAATGTATCAACAAATAGGATTAGGAAACATGTTATGGTAGGTTAACGTTTTTTATATTTATATTTTTTACCCTTATTTACAATAGTTACCCTTTAACAATGGTAAATAAAATATTTACTAAATTAAATATTCATAATTTATCTAAATAAAAGTTACCTATTTACACAATTTGGACCTCATGATTCCAAATATTGAATCCATTTTTCCAAATTCAAAACACATAAGTGGAATAAAATAATTTGAAATTAATTCCCGTTGTCAAAAAAAAATGCTTGTTTTTAAGAAATAATAACTATCAAAAGATTGACACTTGCTTATGGCCAATTTCAAAGTGAAATTATTTCCAATGACCAAAAAAATATTAAATGGTAAAAATATAATATAATTAAACTGTAAAACCAATTTAAAAGGTAATATAACCATATAAATAAATTATATTAAAAGGTAGTTTGGAATTAAAATACAATATTTTCACTATTCTTTAAAAATGAACATTTTCAGAAAAATACCAAACTTTCATCCAAAGTAAATTTTGATGTCCCAATTATAAAAAAGAATATTATTTTGTCAAATATAACATATAAAAGTGAAAAAAACTGTATTTAAAAAGTGTTCTCCATTAAAAGGTGGTAAATCAAAATTTAAAGAACATTAGAGTATTTATGATTAAAATTGGATTCATTATCATTTTCAGCCTTTAAATTTTATTGGATAAATCTAAAGACATTTAACAAACATGTATAATAATATTTTAGTTAGTTATTTTAATTTCCACAAATACAATCGCTATGTTTTTACTACCATTTAAAATAATAAAATTATTATATTATTTTTCAGTATAACTCAAAGTTGTGTGCAACATAAGATTTCAAAGAAATTAGTTGTTGTGTGTAGAGTATGCAATCAGACATAGCATCCTCTTTAAATTAAAACTAATAAATATAAAAAATTCATGTTCTTTATTTACCTGGGATTTTACATCCTTCCCCTCTTTTGTAAATTTCATCCTCACAATTTTAAAATTGGGCTTGGAAATTTCATTGAAAGTGCCACATCGGAAAAAGAGTCCATAAAACTACCACTTTAAAAGAAATAAAGATAAGCAAAAAGGTTGCTTGAGATAACACATAATAGGATTCCATGTAGGAAAAAATTGATATGTATGTTAAACTAACCATAATGTTTGTATGGAGAGTGATAGAAAACATGATTAGGAGAGAGTTAACAACCAGAAAATCACAAAATTGTGATGGGTTAAACAGTCTTTGATTCCCCAGTAGAAAAATTTAACAGACAACATTTTTGTTTTAATTTACCTTTAATAATGTTGAGGAATTTATTTATGAGATTGAATAATAACATAAGGAAATATAATTACCTTTCAAGTAGAGTTTCCTCATTTAATAAGTTTCTAACAAAAACTCATCTTTTTCTTCAAACGATGAGTATTCAGGATGACTTGGTCACATCTGAAGTGAAATTATCATCTTCTATATAATCACATAATCCAAAAAAGTAGAAAAATATATTTCCCCTATCTTTATAGATTAACCAAAAATAAAAATGGTTAGTACGATATCAGATAATCCTCAAAAGGATAATCCTTTATAAAAAGAAATACTTCTCTTAATCTCCAAAATTCAACAAAAAGTACCCAAAGTTAAAGAAAGACCATTAAATACACAATTTTCCTTAAAATTATTCAAAATAATACAAACTAAAATTGAAACCAAAAACTCATAAGGATTTAATCACATAGTCTTCCATAGTAAATCGTAACATTTATCTCCAAAAACTTTGACTACTCTTAAAGTCTCATACTGAAGTGTAATTAACATAATCACATATTCTCTATGATAGGTTAATCATTTATAGACATAACCCAAATCACTATTTATTCACAATAAAAACATATATTCTTATAATATAAAATTTCAACCATTACCCCACAAATGAGATCCCATAGTATTCTATTTTCCTTAAGTATATAGTGTTCCCAAAAGATAGAACGTATTCTAAAGTAACTTTTTCACTTAATCACAAAATCATTTTCCTATACTAAGGATATCCCTTTGATAAAACAAATGATCCCAAGTAAACTTATTCTTGATCAATAAAATCATTTAACTAAAATTAATAAGTTATACTAACCAGGGACTTTACATAATCCAGTGTTAGGAGATAAATCCCAATCTCACTTTGGTTGTGGGTTCGAATCCCACAGCTTTGTCCGACGCGATGGGTTGTCACATGGTCTGCGTATTTTCCTTTTCATAAAATTCAAAAATAACCCTATAATTTTTTAACCTCAAAGTTTTTCTTATACCTTTCATTTTCATCCTAATATATTAAGACCTCAACATGTTATATATTTTCATTTTTTCACCTCTATAAAGTAAAATGAAACTATTCCAAAAAGAAAGAATATCATACCTTGATCATGGTGTCCATATGATTTTATTGTCATCTTGTTCATGTAGGTAGAAGGTCCATTCATTGAAATAATGATTTAGATATCCTTAAAATTTATTTTATTCCTTTATAAAAATACACCTTGTACAACATGGGTCATATTGGTGTTTGCAGAAAAATAGTTTTGGAAAATAATCATGTGTAACATATAATTTTAAAACATCCCATAAAACATGATTTTTATAAAACAATAAGACTGATTTTGAGTTGAAAATTTCAATCAATGGTCCTCTTAAAATACCATAAGTATGTGTTGAGAGACTATATTGTAAAAGAATTTATAAATAGGATTCACAAGGGTCTCCTTCTTATCACCTTTTTCAAAATCCTAATATGCTTTAAAATCTTGTGATAAGTTAAAATATTTGAAAATTCCTTGATAATATTTACCATTATTGAAAATATGAGAATATTGTAAATATAGAATTTGATTAAATAAAACCCATAATACACAATGATATCAAGGTATAGTGGAGGTTTTTTATATCTCAAATAATTGCTTTCAAGTGAGTTGTATGTTAGAAAAAGTTTCACAATCCTCCAAACATGACTTTGCAATAATTATTGCAAGCATGTCTTTATGAAGAGATAAGAATGTTGTTTGAGATCCTCCTCCTTCCATATATAACTAAAAATAGATGATCTAAAAAAGATATAAAACATGTATTTAAAAGAAATAATAGACATAAGGACTAACCATGTGTTTAACAAATACTGTTAATCCCAAAATTTGTCTAAGACGACCTCTGATACCAAATATATGGACTCAGCCTTAAACATTACATTATATTGAATTAAGTTAATAATTAACATTTGAGGATATTTTCATGTTTAGAGTTTTATAGAATTAGGCCATAACTATTAAAGTACATCTGAAAAAATTATAATGTAGACACTTCTACTCAGTTTCCATTTTTTCATAAAATAAAAACTCTTAAAAAAGAAACCTGTCGAGTTCCATGTTTTAGACGGTATGACTTTTCCATGATCCCATACTTAAACCTATTCATCTTTATGTCCTATGAAAAACATATCAAAACCTGGTATGAGTATAAAAATCTTAGTAAGGGTTATAAAATAAATAGAGGAAACATTAAACCGTCAATAAATACAAATCAATGAAACCATACTTTTCAATCATAGAATACCTCATGAAATAAAGGATTTATGAATAACACATAGAAATCATAAATCATAAAGGTAACTTATAGAATACATAACATACATACATTGTATCTTTCACATCTATGTAGGCAGTTATGTTTGAAATACCCATCATAGTGTATTCCTTAAATCTCTTAGGAGAAACATTAACGTTTACCTCCATCACGTGACCCAATGCATTGGAGAGCTATTTTGGGCTCAACCGCCCTACATTTATCATGGAATGGACCGTATAAGTAAACAATTCCCAAGAACCATAACATATTCATAACACATAAAATAAGCATAAATTAATGATATCGTTTTCACATTTTAATCATAATATATTATTTCAAGATGTTGACATAATTAATGCTTTATCAAACCATTTTCAAAACCATTTTAAACATTTAATAAAGAGACTTTTGAATCAAAGTGTCCCATACTACTTTGAAGATTTTAATTGAATTAAAATTTTAAAAAATTAATGTCTATATAAATAAATACTTAAAACTATTTTGAAAACATGGACATTAATGGGAAATATTTAGAAGAATAAATCTTTAAATCTTTTAAAACAATGTTTTAGTTAAAGAGTCTTGTAAAACATGAGAAACACTTGACTAAAAATAATTAAAGAATAAAATAAAAAACATATAATATCATGAGAATAAGGATATTAATGATATAATATTTTAAAGGGTAGTATATACACCATAAAAAGTTAATTGGTTCATAATAACAAATATGTCTCAATATAATGTAAATTGAGATTAAATCCATTACAAAGATCATACCATTATATTTAAGGATAAATCAATGAAATAATTATGTGAGACAAATATAAATACACAAAAAATCATTGGATATTAAGTGTAAAAGAATCATAGTTCATTCACACATATTTATAGCATGATATAATCAAGAAGTAGATGTCTAACCCAAAGAATGGAAATTGGGTGAAGAAGTTCCCTTACCTCGTGTCTCACATGACTCGTTTGTTCCTTTTTATTCATGAATAATAAACATAAGTTAATTTATACTTGATTAAGAACATTTTTAAATTTTATTATTCCTTTGATACCACTTATTACATTGCAATAACAATTAGTTAATTATTTGAGTTCATATCGGACATTTTGTTGATATTCGGAATTTGAGTTAAAAATGAACTTATTATAAATAAATTTTGTACTTGTGGTAAAAAGTACATTATCTTCTGAATTATATTTATTATTTAGATATCATATAAATCATATATATCCATTATATATGTATTTTATACTAGTCCATAACATTTGTACATAAGAAATGAAATGCACTGTCCATGGAGACGGTAAGTCGTACGTACGCATGAATGCTACATTCATTTCTTTTTCTTAATTTTTTAAAGAAATGAAAACATAATGATACAAAGGTATATTATAATTCTAGTATAATATAATATTTTATATACATTTACTAATTTCATTAACACCTTAATTTATACATTCCATGTAAGGTATGAACGAGTCATATCACTTTGAGGGGTAAATAGTTTGCACTTCCTCAAATGAAATTATCATATTTATAAAACTTGAAAAGAATAAAGGTATGTTATAAATAATAATTACAGAATAATATAGATAAAATAAAATATATATCACATATAATTAATTTTCCATCATAATGGCCACCACGAGAGGTCGTAGAATAATATTGAACAATCATCATTCCATGAGGCAGTAGTTTGCTTTCCACAGAAACAGTATGTTCGTATCCATTAGATGGAGGTTTGTGTATGTTTTGTTTGAATAATTATCATAAAAATATCATATTATATTTAATATACTGGTGTTGTTATAAAATAATATAATAAAGAGAGTTTAGGGGGTTGGAGAAGTAAAATAAAAGAAAAGAACTTAAGAGAAGACATTACCTTTAAATTAGGTATCTCCCTTTGGTTTGAACAAAAAGGTTTACATAAATTGAGTTTTGTCTATGGGAAGTCTTATAGAAGTAATATATGGATGTGGGGATATTAATTGAATAGAATTTGGATGAGGCAAGAGGATTTATAGGTGTGAGTAATAGGTTAGAGGTGATGGCTTTTCATAAGGGGGAGGAGGGTCTCTTTAGGAATGTTTTAATGAATTATTTTATTTTAAAATAATTTTCGGTTTCAAAAGGTCCAAAATTAATTAAATTAGAAAATAAGAGGCCTATTGTTCTAAATAAAATCATCCAATAAGAATTTTACATGTTATGAATATTTTTATAATTTTTTATAACCTCCATTATTTAAATCATTCATTAATAAGGTAATCATTGTATCGTCATTGTGTCATAAATAATATTATTTATTTCATGTATAAAAATTATAAATAAAATAAAATGATGTAGGAAAATTTTTTATATTTCAAATGATTATTTATATTTGAAGCGATAACTTATATAACCCCATATAAAATTTTTTTACTAAAAGATCTATGTTTATGTCATTTTTATCTTTAAATTAAATTAATTAAAATAAAGTGTCATTATAACTTCGAAGTGGATCAATGGGGTCCAAAAATAGACCTAAGGATTCCAATGGTCATAAATGTATCAAAAAATTGGATTAGGACACTTGTTACAGTAATTTAATAATATTATAATAATATTTGTTTACCCTATTTTACCAGATTTACCCTTTAACCATGGTAAATAAAATATTTACTGAAGTAAATATTCATAATTTCTAAAAACAAAAGTTAACTATTTATAAAATTTGTACACCCTGATTATAAATATGAAATCCATTTTTCCAAATTAAAATTATATAAGTTGTAGAAATTATTTAAAAATTTATTCATGTTGTTAAAAAACGTGTTTTTAAGAAATAATAACTATAAAACGATAGTCACTTGTTTTTGTCCAATGTCAATATGAAATTACTTAAAATGACCAAAACTAGATTTAATGGTAAAAATACAATATAATTACACTTTAAATCCAATTATAAAGACAATCTAACCATATAAATAAAATATATTAAAAGGAAGTTTTGAATTAAAATGCAGTATTTTTCACAATTCATTAAAAAATTAACATTATATAAAAAATACCAAAATTTCATCTAAAGTAAATTTAGATGTCCTTATTCTAAATAAGAATATTATTTTGTAAAATAGAACATATAAAAGTGACAAAAAAACTAGATTTAAAAAGCGTTCACAAAAAAAGTTGTAAATCGAACTTTTAAAGAATATTAGAGTATTTATTCTTAAAATTGGAATTATTATCATTTAAAGACTCTAACTTTTATTGTTTAAAATTAAATACATTTAAAAATCATTTATAATAATTTTTTAGTTAGTTATTTTTATTCACGCCAATACAACGTCTATGTGTTAACTACCATTTTAAATAATAATAATATTATATTATTTTCGGTATAACTCAAAGTTGTGTGCAACATAAGATTTCAAAGAAGCTTATTGTTGAGTTTTGAGAATGCTATCAGATATAGAATCCCCTTTAAATTAAAGTTAATAAATATGAAAATGTTGTGTTCTTTATTTACCAGGGATGTTAAAAATAACCACCCTAATTTGATTAGAGAATCTTAATATTTTATCCCAGTTTAATTTGTACTTAATTATGAAACACTTTGAACTTTTCAAAGGTTTCATACTGGTGTATCATCCAAAAAACATAACCATATCGACTAAATTAATTGGTAAAAATAAAAAATGTACCTATATAAACCACTTTATTATGTTCTCATTGGTCTATATAAATCACTACATACAAGACCCAAGAGTCTAATAGGCCTTTCAACTTTTCCACTAATATGTTCTTTGATCAACTTTCTTAATAAATAGTATCCATATGTATTAAACAATTAATAATCCGATGAGTCCAAAAATTCATCTATGTGGATTATTTGGATGCACTTACCATTTAGGTTTCTAAGGAGATAATGCCAAAGGTATTTGGTATTAAAATGAACCCTAAAATTATTATTTTGATTGTCGTAAACATGATTACCAATATCTATAATTTACAAACCATTTATCATTTTATCAATTCCATAAAATATATATTTATTATATATAGAGAAAATTATGTTCTTACCTATGAATGGAAATCACATATTATTAAAAAAAAGACACTGAAATACAATTTTTATTTATGGAAGGACTATAATAATAGTTTTCCAATTCTAGAACTAATCCTCTAGGAAGGATTAGGTCATAAGTACTGACTTTTAATGAAGAAAATTTTTCTCCATTATCAAAAATAAATAGATACTTCTATCTTCTATAATTTTCTCACATCTTTTTTTCTATGTTTATCAAATCAAATTGGTTATGCACACACGATATCCAATACCTATGATTCAGAGTTTTTGGAATTGATTTATATAACATTGGAATTCATATTCAGAAAATTATTCTCTCTAAAAAGATATTTTAACCTTACATACTAATATTGAACTGATTCATTGGACATAACTATATGAGATCTCAAAATTATTATCATGAAGTACTCCATTTGTACAACAAAGTAATATCTACGAGTGAGTATCATGTTTTACATCTTTTCATCAATGAATTTCAATGAAATTATTCCCACTAAAAATGAATACCCCATACATCATATATATTTAGTGTGCCAAGATCTATATTTCACTGAGATTTTAGTAGCATTAATTTTTATACCATAAATTAACTATTTAGGTATAAATTAAAACCAAACATAATAATTATGATTCTTGTTTTGTTGATACCAGACAATGTTTTATCCAAGTCCATCATATAGATTCATTCAACATTATTACTCTAGTAACCTAATACAATTAGGGTCTACTAGATTTTGTATCCTTTAAAACAACCAATAATATCCTATTAGGATCACACATCACATTCATTCCATACATAAGATAATCCATGGGGATGGAAATTTATCATGACTTACCCTGTTAGATGATCGATGTCTTGAAAGGGGTTGATTTCAAAGGAATATGACATAAAATTTTTAAAGAGTTTCCTTTAAAAGTCCCACCAACATAATATAAATCATATTCATATTAAATCTCTAAATATTTGTTTATATGAAATATTTATTATCACTTTTTTTATTACTTTTTGAATGCATGATTTTATCAATTCATTTTTGGAATTCCTATTTCATCCACCAAATTAATATGTTCACACCATATTAATGTGTGACTCTTTACATGACTCACAGTGTTTGTTAATCAACCAAATTTATAAGAAAAATTTTTCATAAATATAAAAATGAAACATATTCATATGATACAAAAACCTTTCATGTATAGGAATAAAATTATATGTGACTGAAAATATCTTCATGAATAATCCTAAAGTAACATATTTCCATTCACAACCTTTATAAAACAAGGAATAAGTCTCTAGGATAGTTTTATGTCTATCCCAATGTCCCTTGAACCAAATAGTCTTTACTCAAGAGATAATCCAATACATAATAACTCTAAATTCTAATATACAAAAACTATATTAAAAAAATGACAAAAAAACCATAATTCCAAACCAAGGTCATGTTTTATGAAAAAAGAAAAATTATGTTGATGTAATTAGAATATAATTCCTGGAATAAAATTTAAAGGAATAAATTTATCTAATAAATTTATCAACACAAACTATTCAAATTTCTTAAACATTTTCATAAACATGAATATTATGATGGAATAAAAAAGAAATAGACATTTTATTTGTTTTTTTATACAAGAGATATTAAAATGAACTTTTCATATTTAATTTATACATAAAAATATCATTTGACATGTCCTAACACTTATCATTTATAAAAATTATAAACTATAAGAAAATATATAAAAATAATATATTTTTATCATTTTACACTACATTGTATTTTATGGTTGATAATGGGATTTTTAGTCATAAAATATGATTCATATGTAATGGTAAATATGTTGAATCTTGTGCATTGAATCATAGTTTATTGTATAATGAAATTTTAATACTTGGTGCATATATTATTTCATGAATGGTTCTATCTTAAGGCTCTAATCATATAATATTATAGGATCAATATCGTTAATATGTTATGACACAAATTGTTTTAAAAATCCTTGGATTATTCATAGTTTCTCATATCACATATCATATCCCTTTTTATAGTTCAAATCAGTGGTATTACACTATATCATACCCAATTATGTAAGGTAGACATACAATATGACTAATCCAAAATAGATGATTTGAAATGTATTATATTTTATAATATTATTTCAAACACATTTTGATAGGTATTTTATTTGAATAATAGGTATAAAAAGATGTTGATCCATTGATGAACAAGGCTATGATACCACTGATGGGTGTTACTAAATTCATCATATGAACTTTGGTCGAGGAAAAATCCCATGATATTCTCAATCTAACTTCATGAGAATCAACATGAATAAATATGAATAAAAAATATCATTCCTATACTAATGAGTAATATATGCTTCACTCATTGGTGTGTGATTAACATAGATTACAATAGTAGCAACAAAATTTCTTCGAACTCGAATGGCGGTACACCTACCAAAGAATCCTTGATCACATCAAGAGGATTCCAGATCATATAAAGGGTTCTAGAGCCTGGTTAATAGAGACAAATACTGATTAAAGTAGAATAGGGTTTTGAATGTTTCTGATAAGATCATTCACTACACTAATAGAGGGATCAAATCCCTATTATAGGTACTCTTTATTCTCTTTATCAATTTTATAGATGAATCATAAAATTTATTGGGTTCTATATCATGGAATACATACATTACTTTATGTGGTTGTCTTATTTATTGAACACTTCAATAAATATAATAATATAAAAATTAATAATATTATGATTTGAAACTGATTTAAACCATAAGGATATGTAATATACACTCTTATCCCATGTAACCCATATTGTAAAGAATATCATATGATATGATATAAGGCAGAAGAAGCTTCCTCACTATCTATACGCTATTAGAATATCATTAGAAATGATAAATATCACAGGTACATACTATAATTTGATTCATTGGATATCATAAGATATGATATACCTAATTTTAGTGTTTATCCTTTAGTTTTGTATGAGTTAATAAGATACTTAGTAAATTAAATGGAATATGGAAAATTATTTTCACAAGTTTGGTATGTATGAACTGGTTTCCACTAGAATAAAAAATTTGATCATATGATAGAAAATACCCTCCCCAAAAAAATTATAGAAATTGTGATTATTCCTTGGAAACCAAAAATTTGGACCAAATTATCCCCTCCCCTATTGAATCACCTTTTCTCAACCGACCGATGAGGTTTGATCACTTTAGATGATCCTCTATCCCCAGTGAAAACCTTGATCCATGTACATCGTTAAAGAATATCACATTTTGTGAGTCCCGATTCCTAACTCATGGAAACTCCAAAGCTCAATTACTCTAATTCCTAGAGACTCTCAATGACTGATGACCCCCATACACCTTCTTCTATTGCAAAATTATTAGCGAACCTCGTTCTTAGAAAATCCCAAATCATGATAAAAATCACTAAAAATTATTCACTATCAATGACCTTCAACACAATTAACAATCGACACCTATTTATGGGAGAAGAAAAAAATTTATATAAGAGGAGTTAATTTTTAAGAAATTATTAGAAATATGGAAATGTGATAAAGTGGGTGATAGGTCCATGACATCCAACATGCTCACGAAAGACAATACTTTTTTATTGTAAAATTTTATGTGGTGGAAAATAAGTAAGGTTTTGATAGGGGACATAAATCGTGGTAACTTATGTGAAGAAGGTGAGGGTAGGTTTTTATATTCAAAATTTTCAAAACCAATTCCACCTAAAAATGTCACACCCAATAAAACATGGTTTTAAGCCTTGTTTCTTTCCTATATTTCATTTGTTTTTTTCATTTCCTTTCATTTTTAATAAAAAAACATTTACTATACTACATAAGGATCAAGTTTTTTTTATATCATAAACAATTATAAGTGTCTATCACCACTTATAATATAAAATATTTTTAAATTTTATTTTATGTTCAATTATGAAATGATTAAATAATTTAAAAATTATTTATAAATAATGATGAAGACCCTTAAACGTTTTATTTATTTTATTTTTTTACGAAATTTTTTTTCTAATTATGGACCAATCATAATTATTAACAAGTATTTAGGAAATAAGTAATTAAATAAATACTTTTAATATTAATTGTTAATAGTAAAATACCTTAATATACATCGTGTTACATTTTTTATTTGAATGTAATGTGTTTATTTTAAAATTATAAAAAAATTATAATGTTTTTATAAATGATTAAATATGTAAATTATAATTTATATATAAATTGATTTATTAAATATTCATATAAAATAACGTGAATAACACATATTAATGACTTGTTTTTTGAAATTTATCTATGTAGTACACAGAATGGTTTTGGGGGATGATGTTATTATTTAAATATTTATAATATTTATGATATTAAATAATGTAAATTATTAATATTAATAATATGAAGTCATCATATGAATTAAAAGATCAAGATAAGTTCATGTTTTTACAAACTATTTTAATTTGAAGGAGTTTATATATATGAAATTCACATATAAAATATAAATAATTCATATTTAAAATACAAATAATAAGTATATGGTGGTATAAATATATATACATATTATATGGAAATATTTAGTGTTTTTTATTATGCATTTTAATTTTTTAACATTTATATTTAATGAAATGTTTATTATATATTATGTATAAATTTATAAATTTATAATTTGTTTTTATTTTTTTATTAATGAATAAAATATGATTATATTAGAAACTTTTTTTTGATATGTTCAATAATTTCAAAACGACTTCTATAAAATTTGATTCCATTCATGTAAGTATTTTTCTTCTAAAGTGTAGTATAAGCATAGATGCTTGAAAACATAATTTTTAATGTATGTGAATTTTATGGGGTAGGTTTTTTTATTTTTCAACTGAGGGTACAATGGTTATTATAACCTAATAAATGAAATATGATAAAATTTAATGGTTTTATTGATCTTCTAATTTAGTCTCTCCCCCCGGGAGGATGTTTGGTATGAATGAAGGGATTTTTAGTTTTTGGAATTTTCAATAAATTTTATAATATAATCATTGAGATTATGTGCACCCTTATATAAACATAGGGAAAATGGGGATAACGTGTGAATAGAACATCAGATTGGAAAATTATGTTATCATAATATTAATTAATGTATGATTTTACATTTAACACCACTATAATTTCATGTCATGCATCAATACTGGCTCATTATTATTTGTGACTTTATATATAGATTTTTAAAATCATAATACCCCATTCAAAGATGGATCATGGAACCAAAATATGGAAGATTATCCAAAAAATTGGAGTAATAAATCCCCCCAAAGTATAGTTTTATGATCAAGAACATCAACATTGTTTATTAATTTAAAATTAATTATAGTAAAAAGTTGTTAATAATATTATTTATTAAAGAATTATTATTAAGAAAAATTTATTTTATCATCTATTTTTCTTATCCCATTAATTATTCATATTTTTTAAAGTGTTTAAAATAACCTTGAAGCTGACCATCTCTCTTCATTTTCATAACATAGGCCATGGATTGATGAAGAAAGTAATATTAACAAATATGTACATGTTGAATAATTAGATCTTGACACCTAGATTAAATTTTGAATATCCTTGATTGAGGAAAAAATGAGTTTATAAGCTCTGTGAATCCTATATCAAGTTAATATTCAACCTACTAGAAGATGTTTTTTTAAGATAGCTCAGTTATAATAGTTTAGGTAGTGACAAAAAAATCTGTAGCAGATAGTATGTCGATAAAATGATGATATCATATGATGGGTATGTATAGTTGTCAGTTTTAGTATCATATATTTAAAAGAGTTTATAGGGTTGTTACTTGTGTGTTTTTGACATACATATGGGTATTCTTTCATTATTCGTAGTTTACAATGGTCATGTGCTGATTGCAACATGAGATTAGTATTCCCCAAGTTTTATGGTGGGTTATCCATGAATTTTGGGTGGAAGTGTAACTGGGTAACAAAATTAAATTTAATATAATTAATTTTTACCAATAGTATATGTTTCGGGTATGTGACTGGGATATTACATATAATTATCGATCAAATTTTCCAACTTTGAAAAAGTGTCTATAATTCTTATATTTTCTGATTATAATGGAAAAGGAAATAAATTTTCTCCTATGGATGTAGGACTTGAATAATACCACATAGACTCATGTTTCCTTTCCTTTATGATTTTCAATTTAATTATTATGAAATATTAATTTTTATTTAGTTTGTATTACATCAATTTGGTGTGGTGTGTAGGGTGCATTATTTTCTTCTCTTTTAGCACACTAGGATCAATGAAGTCTTTTTGATCAATAATGTTTCATGAAACTATGTCCCCTACATGGTGATTTCAATGGATAACTTTTAGTGACAGGACAATGATTCATTTCTAACAAGTCAAATCAATGATTATAGTTATTTCAACTCACTTATCAACACACTTGAATGAAATTCATTTAACACTCACTCTCTTTATTTGAAATTATTTTTTAATTTATTAGTATTTTACTATCATTAGAATGAATAGAATTTGAATAAATTATGTCATGGATAGGTGAGTTTTAGGGACGGAATTTGGTTTCTAAAGAATATAGATGTAGAAATATCTCATTCAAATGGATATAAGGATTCCAATTATTGCATTAGATATATTATTATGAATGGAAATTATTTTATAGTAATGCTCTTAGGTTAGGGAGGATTTATTTGAACATAACATTTCCTTTAACATTTTATAAGTGATGACCATAGTTGAGTTGATGAAGGCCCTAAAACATTTTTACAAGAATCCAGTGATACTTAAAAGGTGCTCTTATTGTGAAGGTTATTCAGCAATATGTTATTAAATGGTAGAACTTTGGAAGATCATGTGAATGACTTCAATAGGATCTAAGGTTGCTCGAATCAGTGGACGTAATGTTCATGGATTCTATTTGGTTTCTCCTACTACTATCATTATTGACATATTAATGGGATTTTATGGTAATGGGAATTATCAATTCATATGGAAAACCCAAGTAGTGTTTTTGTCTATCATTAACATAATCCTAAATGAAGAACTCAAACTGAGGGAGAATCAATAACCTTCCAATACCATGATGAAAGCACAAATAAAAGGGTATAATTTCAATAATGAAGTCAAAAAATATTATAAGATAAGTCATAATATATAATCTGAGATAAATTCACTTTCCTTGGTCCTATATGTCGTAAATGTTGGAAAAGAGGACATCTCAAGAAGTATTAAAGAGATTAAAAGATAATTAATGGAAGGAAAAAATTTGGAAGTTGAAATTCAATGAGTATAGATGTGGTATGGAAAAACTTTTTTTTCTTAATTTCAATGATCTTTTGGATTCATGGGTGATTGAATGTGGATCATTATTTCACTCAAATAAAAATCATGGATTCATGGTGAATGATGTGTTCAGAAGATTTAGTAATGAACATTTTTCAAATGAAAAAGATTTGGGAGTTAGGGGGAAGTCTAATTTCATTATTTTTATGATGAACATAAGATTATTGTAGTTGAATGAATTTATATGCATATCACGACTATGGGAGAACCTAATTTATAAATGATAGATTAATAATGTAGGATATGGTAGTAGATTTTCCAATAGAGGTTAAAAGTTGAATCAATGATCCATGGTTTCCATCTAAGGTGTCAATGATGTAGTTATATATTTGATAGAAATAATATATGGATCAGTAATTATAGTGAAAACACATTTGATAGTATTTTATTATTATATTACTAACTCAGAAATCTTTATAAGAAGAATATAAAATTTTGAACTGCTAAAAAAATTCATAATCTTGATTTCACTAATTTCAAAAATAAATTTGGAACTAGAAAAAAATAATTATATCTAAATTGGTTCTATACAGTATCTAATAATTCATAACTCATTTACTTGGATGTTTAGGGGAATGAAAAGGTCCAATATTATGGTGGGTAACTTTAATTTATGACTTGTATTGATGATGTGATTAGGAAAGTATGAGTTTACTATCTAAATCATAAGGATGATGTATTTTAGAAATCCATTTAATGAAATAACATGGTAGATAAAGAAACTAGGATAATTTTAAAATTATAAAGATCCAGCAACGGTGGGTAGTACAATAAAAGGGGGTTCCAAAACTTCAATTAGACTAAGGGGATCACGATTGAGAAAATATTTCTCAGTATAAAAATATAGAATAGTATAGTAGAGTGAATAAAGAAAATATTAAGAGTTTAGGAATATAGAATGAGTGTATACTCAAGAATAATTAAGGATAATTTGGGTGAATGTTGTGAACAAGACAATATATTTGGTTAATAAAGGCCATTTTAATCCATTGGGATACGAAGTTACAGAATAGCTATAGTAAAAGAACCAGAAGTTTTGTACCTAAAAATATTCAATGGAATCATGTATTTTTATATGATAAATTTAAAAATAAAATTCATTCAATTCCCAAAACATATTTCTTTCTGGGATACTATGATAATATTAAGGATTTTTTATCCTGGATAATGATCATAAGATGAAAATTATAATTTGATATGTTATCTTCAATGAGAAGGTTCTATAGAAGGGTTAAAGTATGTGTGATAAGTAATTTGATAGTAAAGAATCAAATGGAAAATTAAAAGTTTATTTGAGTGGGATTATCAAAATAACATAAGTTTTAGAGAGTTCATATGACAACACTGGGAGTCTGGAAGACATACTAGTGAAATATGTTTTTGAATAATCTAGTATTGTAGCAACTCATAGTAGACTAGTGACACCCACATTTTACTATAGTGTTTAAGTTGAGTTACTCTATCTTATAACAATTCACCTAGTGTCCTAATAATTTTTCATGTTATAAATTAATACTTTTTGAGGTTATATCGGCATTGAATGATTTACCTACAAAATTTGGTTCAACTGTGTAGTTCCTATATAGATGGTACTGTCCTGGAGATAATGATTTTTTTATAATTTAAAAATGGTTCATTAAACCATGTAGAGATTCATAGGAATATTGTGTCATGTTTTGTGTGTATGGTTACTCCTGCACAGATGGAACATGGTTTGGGAAACCTTGATTCCAAATGATGTGACAAACCTGAAATCACTTCAAGAGTTATTTTTACTAAAATAACCCTTGATTTAAGATAGGTTGCATACCTTCCTTCTGAAAATGACTCAGTTGACCCGTGGGAGCCTAGTAGCGGTTTGATCATATTTCCTCTTCGATTCTAGGCTCTTTCTTGGTTGATTTCATATAAATTCAAGGTAAATGGTCCTTTTTTCATCTTTGTTCTTTTCTACCCTATTTTCTCTTAGTTTTTGTTCCTACCATGAATTATAGAGGCCACTTTGAAATTTTTTTGACTTAAATTAGACTACATGTTGGTGATTTTAGTGTTTAGGGTTTATATACAATATTTCATTACTTGTTATAGTGGACATTGATGAAGTAGGACTATTTCTAATTCACTTCCATTTATTTTAATTAGGAATATCTATGAAATTGTTTAATTTTTGCATTCAAAGTGTTCTTGGGATTTTTAAATATATTAATATTGAAATTATTAATATATATGATACCCATATGTTTTTATATAATTTTTCTATAATTTTTTCTCTTTTAATAAATGGTTTTCCTTTTGAATCTCATGTTTTTGTGTTTTAAATGGAATTTTTTAAATTTCAAAGTATTTGAGAAATTTATATGAGGCTGTTTGAAATTTTTTGATGGTTTATATGGTAATTTAATCCTATTTTGGTTTTAAAATCATGTAAACTGGGATTTAAACAAATATTTTCTTATTAGTTTGGTGTTTACCTCAAAGATATTTTAAAATGGTTTCTATTATAATATCATACATTTATTTAAATGAGTATATTATAATACCTCTTGTGAAAATTCTTTTATGGATGTTTAAATTTTTTTTGATAGAAATGGATGAAATTTAGAATTATTTTGGATTCTAATGAGGGAAACCCTTGTTTTAATGTTTTTTATGGAATAAAAATATTTTATGTAGTTTTATCGTATTTATAAAGGTTATTTGAAGAGGTGTTTTTTTAAATGGAAAAGGATTAATATTTCAATCCATGTTTTATGATAAAGGGTTTGTCAGCACTTTAAAAAACATTTTGTTTAAATCTTGAGAGATCCCCTTTATTATCCCTTAGTCTTTTCCCCTTTTGTAGGTTTTTTATCAATATGTTATTCTTATTGTTCCATTATTAAGGAATGATCTTTTTTTATTTTATGGATGTATGGTGTAAGAAAAGGGGTTGTTCCATATGAGGGTGATGGAGGTGAGGGATATTTATTTATTTTTTCTTTTGTGTTGATATTGAATTTTGTGTCCACCCACCATACATTTATGTTAGTCATGGGAAATATATTACTAAGTAGAAGGTCTATTTTTATTTTCACAAGTTGGTTCACACACTACTATTGTCCCTCTATCCATTCTAGGGACAATGGTTAGGATGAGGTTTTCCATTTCAATAAGGATTGTGTGTTCTAGTTGAATATATTGTGGATTGTACTTAGCATATGTCATTAGCTAGTCTATGGGACAGAATAAAAGTTTGTCACATCTCATGTTATTTTCCTAGGGTAGATACCATGGGAAATTTGTTTCTTTATTGGTGTTTTATATAGGGGATTCCAATCTTTTTCTTAATTATATCATTCCCCTACTTTTATTACTGTGGAACATTCCTCTTATTTATCATTTTTGTCTACATTTGGACTTATGGTACCCTATTTTTTAAATTCTTCACCTTTTATGTTTAACACATTTTTTTAAATGGTTTTCATAAATGTTTAGAATTTTTTTGAATATAAATACTCTCAAGTAGTAATTTAAAATAGATTTCGAAATGGGTGTTTATCTTTGAAATGTATTTGTTTGGTGAAGCATTTTCAAAGGGTGTATGTTTTCATTTAAAGAAGAAAATATAAATTTTTTTAAATAGATTTTTTAATTTTTATATATTTTCATGTTTTCATATTTGAAAATATTATATTATAGTTATATTTTCAAACTAGTATTTATGAATTTCCATATGAAATACATTGCATACACTTTATATTTGGTGACCTAAATAAATGCTTATATCATGCCTATATATTGAAGTTTCCTCATTATTTCAACGAGACTCAGGGTTTTCTCATGGGGTCGATATTTGGTGAGTTGGGAGGTGGTGAGTAATAGAAGTTTTCAAGGAGTTTATTTTGGTCGTGGATCATGTTTTTTTGAGTTTTTTTCTTTCTATTTTTTTGTTTCTTAGCCAATAAGGTAATTCTTAAAACCATATTTTAGTTATATTTTTTTATTTTGTTACAAAGTGATATATAATTCTTTTATCAATGATGTTTTTTATTTATGAAATTAATTTGGATCAGTGTTGTTGGTTATGGACCATTTTACATGTTTGTTTATTTTTGTTTCTTAGATACTTGAAGTTATAAATATCAAATGTAAGTATGCTCTAATTTGGACCTTAATAAATGATTTGATTTTATTTTAATCAGATTTTAGGAAGAAATAGTTACCAAAGGTTTCTAATGTGATTCCCATGCACTAGTTTCCAGCCTTTGGGGATCGAGAATTCCCTTTAGGCCATGTCGCAGACAAAACTAGGATCCATATTATATATAAACCTATGATGGAACATTACAAAATGTTATCAAAGATATTGGTTATTTTGTGAAATCATTAACTTCATAAGTTTCACTCTTGTTATTTGTTGATGTTATTATAGTGAAGAGAATAAGGTTTTGGAGATTTTGAGGTAATGGAGGGGGGAGTCTATCTAGATTTTTCTTATCCTGAACCTCAAGCTATATATGGAAGTTGGGTTTTAAAAAATGAATTATAGTTAAATTTTCTTTATTTTTAATTAATTTTGAAGTGAAATTTTGTTGTTTTCATCCACTTTTAGTATGTAATTGATTTTTAGGGACGTTATTTTCTTTAGGTTGAAAATTGAGGTTAACTTAACAGTTTGGTTTTTGTGCATGGATTGGCCAACATATGGTGCCTTTGTGATTTGGGATTTCAACCTCACATAGTATGTGACATGGTTGGTGCATGGTTTCCCAACCTATGTATCCAAACTGTGCACATGCATATTTCCAGCCTAGTTGATTTTGTTCAAATCCCCTTGATTATGAATATAACACAAAGTGACTCTTTTTTTAGAGGTGTATCGAGGAGGGTTTTGATGCTATTGAGATGTGGTTCTTATGAACCCCATTTAATGGTTTTTGTGGTGATTTTATGATTCTTGTTTTTAAATATTTAATTTGAAAAAAATTATGAATTTTGTGAATTGTGAATTGTTAATTTTTTTTGGGATATTTAAAAATAGAGAAAATTCCCTTGGTTAACATTAAATATTTTATAATTTTGTTGTTTCAATAGTGTTATTTGGAAAAATGTTTAAAAAGGATATGTGGGATGTTTTAAAATAATTATTTAGTGTTATTCCCAATTTGGGTTGATTTCAATGTGAAATTTTAAAGTGATTTGGTTTAAAATATAGGTTTTTGATGATTTGTTTAAATCTGGGAAAATGAGAGTTTTGTGATAATCCATGTTTTAGTGATGTGTGTTCCACCAAGGTTATATTATTTTCAGAAAGGGTTTTGTTCAGTTTTCAAATGTATTCCTTGTTGGAGTGTGTTTTCAAAATTCTTTTTAATTAGGTTGTGATTGTGGAAGGATAATTTTATTTTATTTATGTGATGTATATGTGTTTTTTTTGTGGGGAAGTTTTTTCTGGTTTTGATCCATAGCTTGTGATGGGATTGTTTGGTTTGTGCTTTCGGGGATGAATTATTATTGTTCATGTCTTGTGTGGTGTTTGGTGTGCCTCTCATGATGGTTGAAAGAAGAAGTAAAAGGCTTATATTTGAGGATGAATTATTTGGTAATCCTACCAAACCATTGGAGGAGTTCCTTTAGTTCTATAATCCTCCTAGACTCTCAGTCAAGTGATGGACTTGGAAACTTCTTCACTCCAAAATCCTATCATTGTCTTCTTTAATTAGTATCCATATTATTTTTGTGGTGATTGAGGTTTTATGGAAGCAGTAAGGTGGTTTTAGAGGATTTACATAATCCCCAACTCTCTCAAAACCCTTGAAGTTTATTGGGTAAGAAATACAGTGAGATTTCATATCATACCTAGTCATGTGCGGTGAGATTCTATGGTGCCTATTTAGTTGTGGGAAGTTTTGTCTTCTGAGTTTTTTAGGAGAGTGTTTATAAAATGATTGTTTCTTGAGGTTTTGAGAGTAGATATATGTTTGAATCGTTTGATCCTTATTTATGGTGAATGATCAAGTAAACAATATGTCGAACACTTCTTATAGTTATTCATATTCTCTATGGGACTAGTTATCAATTATTATAATAAATATCATCTATTTAGATGTGGTCTTCACCTAGATTTTGGATCAACTGTGCTTGTATCTAAACTATGATCCATTCAATAGGACATATAAGAGGCCACATGGGTGGAATCTAAAAAGACATGGAAACTAGTGTAAGGTGACTCCCTAGTTATGGCATGTTGTAATGAATGTATCTCAGTAGGTGTGGAGTGGATTTGAGAAAATGTAGTATTGGGAGTGAAGAATAATTAGAGTTGGCCCTCACAGAACTACAAAACGCCATCAATGAAGAAGAGGTATCTCATGTGCTTCTAGTTTTGAGCTTCCGAGCACTCCAAGTCATATTATTTTAAAGCTCCATGTTTTTTCATCATCTATTCCCATTGAAGTCACCTTTATAAGTTTTGTACGTTTATTTTTTAGAAGAGTTATTGATTTTAATCATTTTCTGGATGGGTTTTTTTAGGAACTTTCCTTTTATGGTTGTAATATTTTTATGCTTTTGGGATTCTCCTATTGTGATTTTTAAATCTAGTGGATAGTTCTTATGGAATATTTCATTGTGATGGATTTAATTTCATTTGCATCATGCCTTGTTCTTTTCTGTATGGCGATGAGTGTTGTTTTCTTATTCCTCTCTATTGGATGAATCTATCTCTTGAGAGTTATGTTTTGTGCTTTTTGAGATGCTCACTAGTTATACATGAGAAGGGAATTGGATGAATAATTAGATGATTATGGTGGGTGGTTTACCAGTTGATATTATGAACTAGCTGGTGTCTAGTTGGGGATATTATGGATCCACCATTTTAGGGTGATCCAGATTATAACCCAGGGTTATCCATGTATATTATGGACCAAGGTAAGAGCCCATATCATTTCTTTAATTCTTATTGTGGGTTTTCTTCTTTATTCTGGTTTGAAAGTGTTTTTGGTTTGTGAGTGAGTTTATCTCATGGATGTTTAGCTATTTTGATCATGCATCTCTCATTAGTTGTCTTTAGTTCCATCATTTTAGAGGAATTATAAATAGCAGGGAGACCATGTTAGATCCCCTTTTCTTCTTAGCATTTCAGTTTTTTGTTATGTGTTTCCATTGTGTTTAGATGAACCTTGGGATCCAAAGGGTGAGTTTTTCCTCCTTCCCCTTCAATTTTTGGCACATTCTTGGTGTTTTTCAAGTCAACCCGAGGTAAATATTTCTTCCTTCTCCTATTTTTTTCCTTTTACCCCATATTTATCTTGGTTTGGGTTCCTCACCTAAACCCTAGATGTCATTTTGGGAAATTTAGGGTTACTAAGTAAACATAGTGTTGGGGATTTTTGTGTTTAGGTTTTACAAACACCATCTCCATTCTTTTTCAGTGGTTATTGATGAAGGTGAAATATTTTATCTTTGTTTCCATTTTTTCCGAAAAGGTGTTTATATGAAATGGTTTCATCTTGGAATTCAATGTTTTCTATATATTTTTAAATCTATTTTTATTAAAAAATTTAATATATATGATATCCATGTGATGTTTCTCAATCATTTATTTGAATTTTTTTCTTGGAATAAATAGTTATTTATTTTTAATTCTAGGATTTTGTGTTTAAAATGGAATGTTTTAATGTGAAAAACATTTGAGAAATTATTATAAAGATTTTTAAAATATTTTTGATGGAGTTTGTAGTATTTTTTATCATATTTCAGTTTTTAAATAGTGAAAACAAGGTTTTAAAGAGTGATTTTATTTTTAATGAGATTTTTTCCTCAAAATTATTTTAAAAGAGGTTCTTGGATGAATTTCAAAAATTTAATGTAATTAGTGTGTTGTTATGCCCCTATTGAAACTTTCTTTAGGGATAATTATTATTTTTTGATGTAAATGAACATCCTTTGTCCTTTTTTTAGATTTCAAATAGGGAAACCCTTGATTTAAAGGGTTTCTTTGAAATAAAAATGTTCTATGTGGTTTCACTAAATTTGTAACGAATTTTTAAAAATTATTTTTTTGAAATGGAATGGTCTTTGAATTATGAGCCCTGTTTTCTAATAAAGCCCCATTTTACTCTTTATATAATTTTTTGTTTAAAAATTGTCACACCATCTATATTTTCCATGTTTGTTTCCCCTTATATATGTTTTTTATCCTCATGTAATACTTTTTCATACCCTTTTTTGGGAATTTCATTTTATATTTCATGGAGGTATGATGTATAAAAAAGGGGTTATTAGATATGAGGGTGACATAGGTAATAAAGGGATATTTTTTATTCATTGTGTATTGATCTTGGATTTAATGTTCAGTCACCAAACTTTTCTATTGGTTATGAGAACCCATGTCCCAAGTGAGAGATCTATTATTATGATACACTTGTTTTTTCACACACGACTAGTGTCCCTCCAATCATTCTGAGAACTAGGGATCGGAGAGAGTATACCATTGTAATGAGGCTTGTGTAGGATAGTTGGATGGTTTGTGGTTTATACTCAACATATATTGATATTTGGTCCATAGAAAATTAATCAAATTATATGCATATCAAAATAGATTCTCAGTGAATAACGCATGAAACATTTATTTCTATACTAGTGGTTTACATAGGGTAAATTGATCTTGTTGATTTATTGAATAATTCATCAACTTGTAAAATTGTGGAATCTTCACCTTTCTTATCTTAATTAACTATATTTGGACTTATAGTTCCCTATTTTTAAATGCATGACATGTTGTGTTTTTCTAGTTTCTTTTTAAATTTGTTTCGATGATTTTTGAAAACCCTATTTTGAATTTAATGATTCTTGTGTGGGTTTTTAAAATATATTTTAAAATGGGTGTTTATATTTATATTGTAATAGGCTGGTGAAATATTTTCAAATTTTGTGAGTTTTCATAATATGAAAATGAAAATAGGATGTTTTGTAATGAGATCCTAAATTTGATTTTAGGTTTTCCCATGTTTTTATTTCAAAATCCAACTTTCTAGTTATATTTTAATACCAACATTGATAAATTTCTGTATAAACAGATTCCATAGTCATTGAGGGTCGATACATACATGGATGTTTGACTCACAAATATACATTTCAAGTTATAGGTTTTTTTATCCAAACTATTATTTTGTTCTTAAGGCCGATATGAGGTGAGTTGGGAGGTGATGAGAAACCATAGGTCTCATGGTGGTGGATTCTATCTTAGATCAACTTTGTTGAGTTTGTTTTATTTCTATTTGATTTTTTATTGACTAATATGACCATTATATGTAGCTAATTGTAAATATCATTTTTTATCTGGTTATTTCATGTTGCATCATTTTTTATGGAATATTTTTTATTTAAATGGGTTGTATTAGTGTTTTTGGTTATGAATTGTTTAAGATGTTCATTTATTTTGGCTTATTTTATGCTTTATGATACATGGATATCCAATATAAGGATGATCCATGTTGAACCATGGTAAATGATTCACATTTATTTTACTCTGATTTGAGGGAAATATAATTCACAAAAGTTTTTATATAAGGACCAGCCATTAGTTTCCTACCTATGAAGATCATAAATTCCCTTCAAGTCATATCATAGATCGAATTACGAGTTAGGTTAGAAAAAACTCCAAACAAGTTAATTACAAAAATTAAGGATATTGAGGCTCTAGAAGATATATAAATGATAAATAATTTATCAAATAAAGCTAATATATAAGTTATAGTGTAAAGATCTGATGGTGTTAGGAAACTAGTTCCAAGGTTTGGAGCTAACATGAACTTTTCACTTATAATGGATGAAGGTGATCTAGAAATCCTGAATGTGGTGGCCAATTTCAGTGACAGTTAGCATTAGGTTTTAGTGATTGAAGAATAAATGTGTTCATTGGACACAAACATAATACAAGAATTGATTAAGTTAACTTATGTTAAAATATCACAAGATAATAAGTGGGTTTTTTCTTTTTAAGGGAAAAGTTAATAGAAATAGGCTTTATAAGTATTGAATTGTGCTGAATATATTTTAGGAGAATGCATCAAATAAATACTTGATATAGGATCCTTTTAACATATTAATCAAACTAGAGTGGTTATATAGATTTAGATTGGTGTTAATAGAGGCGATGAAAATTATATAGGAGATATGTTGGGTTTGGGATGAAAGTAGATGTCAAGATTATTTATTTATATACACTGGTTTTGTCATTATAATAGGTGTGTGAGGGTGGTGGTATATGTTTGGAAATGATGGAGGTGTAAGATTCAGGTGTAGTGATAATGTGACTAGTATTAGGTTATAAGGAATGGGTGGTGGTATAAGAGGTTGAATTTTATGTATCATTTGATAGCTAAGGGAGTGAGTCAGAGTGTGGATAATCAATTTTGGATCTTGGTTATGAAAAACCTTGTTTTTTTTGAACCTAACAGAAAGCTAACTTTTTATTATAAAATAATTTTATGAAAAATTTGAGAAAACTTCAAGTTCATCCAAGATATTCAAAATAATATAATATTATAAAATTATTAAAGGCCAACTTAAATGAATTATAAGTGACCTCCCTATATAATTTTCAAGAAAAATCTGTTACATTTTTATCCAGGTTGTCTTTCATAATCTATTAAAATTTATTGGCCAATTTTTATGACACTTGAAATAAATACTCCACTCTTATCTTCTTATCGTTTAAGAAACGGGTCAAAATTAAATTTTTCTTATTGATCCAATCTACCTAATTATTATTTTTGTTCACTTGAATTGGTCTCTCATTCATTCTATCCACATCTCATTAGAATAATGTATGATCAAGGCCTTCTCCGGCATCTCTTCCCTAGAGTTCATAAGAAGGTCCCATGATTTTTCCTTGTCCTCTACATCTGCTACCCACTGCGAGCCAACCGTGATCGCCAACAAAACTCCACCAATTTAAGCCTCCTTTCCTGGCAGGCCCAACATTCGCTCCATGGAATATAGAACTAGTTTCCTGTGTTCTTCAATCTCCACTCCCAATTTTACTTCGTCCATGTATGAGGTTAAATAGTACAATTTACACTCTTGAACCTCATATTCATTTGTCGGAGTGCTCATAATGAGTCTTCTTCTATATCTTGTGGTAAAGCAATTCAATACCTTTAGTTAATGAAGATTCCCCAGGTTTGAAATTTGCTCCATTACACATTTCCTTTCTGGAATATCAAGTTACTATTCTCATTGATGTGTTCGAGTAATATTTATAAGGTCTTTGTTTTTTCCCACCCTCAGAACCGGGATGTTCCCTGTCAATATTTTCCATTGATTCCCTTTCCATAATATAGATTTACCCAAGTCATCATGCTCATAGTCTAAACATGGAAATGGGACCCCATCTTTGTCACATGCCTCCTCGTCTTCTGAGTGTCTAAATTAGATATTTTTATGTTTCCATTTTGCAATGATGGTTTTCCATCCTTCAATATCCTAATTTTCTTTTCCATCCTCATTTAGTGTCAGGAAGAGGTTATGAATCGATATTGACTTTGAAGCCATGCATTGATCAGGCACCCGCCAACTCGAGGATGCTGCCACATTCACATTAGATATATACTTATCTTTGAGCAAGATAACATCATCTTGAGTATCATCACCACCATGATAAAATAGTCATTAAATCCCTTAAGCTTAAGCAATCCCTCCTACCCTTACTGTCTTAGAAAAAGAGGGTGAATTCATGGGGTAAGGACCTCCTGAGGTTGGCTTTGTCAACATGTGAGCACCCAAATCACGAAACAATCATGAAAAAACATCTTCAACTCTCTGATCCTTCGAATTCACCATATCATTCAAATTAACAAGGGGGATCCACATCCTGAGATGGAGCTTCCTCACCTTGGGAACCACTACACCCCTATCAACAAGAAGAATCCATATGACCCAAAAGTTTCCATGACGAACAAAAAATAGTCAATGACTCAAAGATAAACTTATTATTATATAGGAATTAGAACCAAAATGATATAAAAACCTAGTAAAATGAATTTTTTCAAACCTCAATACTGAGGCATAAATGTTGTGAAACGGGATGAATCATAGTGTGGTTTCTCTTATCTATGCACAAAAATGGGCAATCAAATTCCCCAACATGCAAATAATGGATGGATTTTGAAAAGGTAGGGGGAGTTCGAAAATACATACCCATAAATACATCATAATAGCATAATTTTTAATGTTTGTTTCATAATACCAATAGATGATAAAGATGTGAGATCCCTTATAGAATCCAGCAGCATTAGACCATTCCAAAATCAAATCTGCCTCTATGAAAAAACAGATCATTATTGGGCACTTGTCAAGGAGACCAATAATTTAAAAATAATGAAAACAAAAATCAATGGAAAAAAATATATCAAAATAATACACCAAAGTTCAATAGTGAGTGAAAAATGCTACGAATGTTATATTTATCAAGTTAGAGGAATCCGTGAACTTCTCCATAAAAATTGGAAGATAAGAAAATCCATTGAAGAGGTCAGATGCTTTAGGGAAAAGCTAGATCATAGGGAAGGTTTATAGAATGTTTGGGTTGGATAAGGGGATAAAAGGAGAGGGAAAATAATTTTTGGTAGAAGAAGAGAGTCCCCCCCCCCCTCAAAAGGTTGAGGGACCACAATAGCCAATATCACCGACTAGTCTCAAAGCACTGAAGGAGGAAGATCAAAGTAAATATTTAGTACACCGTCATTCATGATTTTTTAAAAAAATTATACTTAATGAAAAAAATAAGACCATAAATCCTATTGTATATAGTTTATTTTGAACATATCATAAAAACTTTAACATCAGACACCACAACATTATATGAAAAATTATAGACCATGGGATTATAATCCATGAATCCTCTAAAACTGCACAGGATAACCAAGGGATGTAGATAATAAAGGAGTAAACTATAAATCCCAGTAAAGGAATAAAAAAAATTCATAGTATAAGGTAAATCAAAAAATTTCATCCAGTAGGTATATCAAGGTAGAATAATAGGTGTGATAATCATAATCATAAATAATTAAGCATGATATAACATGATAAAATAAAGGCAACATGAGAATATGGAAATAAGATTAAACTTGAAATCATAAAAATATGTCAAGGATAACCACCAAGAAATAATATCATTGTGAAAAAAGTACCATAATGGATTAGGTTTACTCCCTAATACTATAATGATGAATCATGAGAATAAAAAATTACCCAATGTATTGGAGCACTATATGGGCACACCCATCATAATATGTACATGCTTAAGTGTTTAACATACATCATTCAACATAAATAAATATTTCATCACATTTAATCACATGAACAAAGTATTTTGGGTTACATAAAGTTAATTACAGAGTAAATGAATTATTTTTACATTTTGGTGAATAACCTTGAGTATAAATGGGGATGAGTATTCATAACACAAATGTTTGGCATGAAACCCCAGAGAACAATTCTGGCAGCATAACAGGGGTACATAAAGATTCATGGGAGGTATTTTTGAGAATTAAGGGGTATATAATCACATATAAATCATATGATATGTAAAAAGATATGTGAGAACATATCTTAACATGAATAAATAGAGAAAACAATCATAACATAAAGGAATTTCTTGAATAAAGAGGATAAGGAGAAGATCCCTAACTTTAGCATATTAATGGCTTGGGTTAAGGTTATAATCAGTGGAGATAAATGATATCCCATTATTATAACATAAATTGGAATGTAAACAGATATTTATCAAGTCATTATAACATATTAAATTTATATTCAAAAGGATAAAGACAAATGAGGATCTTGAATTGAAAAAAGGGAGATAGATCCCTTACCTTGAGATGGTGCTTCTAAAAGCTTGGGAGTGGGTTCTTGAGAGATTCATGGAACCTTGGGATGGATCTAAATAGTTAAGTTCATATTAAGGTAATGATAAAATAGTTTTTAGTGAATAAAAAATGGAGGTTGGGTGGGTTTATATAGATAATGTGGGGAGTGTTCTTCATTAATTTCTAAACATAGGTTTTGGATTCAATATGATAAAGTAATACTAACCAAAAACCATCCCATGATTTTTACCCTTGTTTTCTTCCAAATTTTAGTGGTTTTAATTATTTTTATTTTTTAAGAACTATTATAAATAAAATTATATCATTCGTGGTGTGGAAATGAGTCATGTTTATAAATAATTGATTTTTAAACCTTAAAATATAATATAGATTTTTGAGTAATAATTTGGATTTATAACATTTATAAAATAACATCAAAATGGAATATTTTAAAGAGGAAAAATATATTTCTTCATGGATATCCTTTATAGTAATTATTACAACACTTTTTGGATTTTATGATGTTATAATACATACCTTATATTTATAATGTATTTAATTTTTACCTGAAAAATCAAATGTATTTGAAAATTATGAAAAATTAAACATTGGATAATTTCACAATGATGATTTTAAAAAATTATTTTATCAAAATAATTATATAAATATGAGATTATATACATTTAAATAAAAAATACTTATTTAATGAAAAGTACTGATTTTCTGACAATAATAGTTTATTGACGCTTATAAATATTTTTTGACATTGTAAAATTATATTGTCATAAATTTGTAATAAATATTATTTAATAATAATATTTTATTAAAATATAATTTATTTAAAAAATTGTTGACTTTAGGAAAATGTTTTCTTCTGATTGAAATTATATATTTGTCAAATATTTAATTATTTTTTTGTCGTAACAAAATATAATTTTTATCATACTCATTATTTCATCATTTTAAAAGTAATATAAAAAAGGGATAAATATAATCATTTTTTATAAAAAGAAAATTTAAATATTCATATTGTTAGGGGTTGGATAAATAACCCATTATTAATCTAGTGAACTCTCTAAGGGTAACATGGGCGATGTTGATATTTTATTATAGTGGTTCATCATACATGGCTTGGTCTGGGATCTCAATGAGGTTAAGATTCTCCTATAAATGATTTCAAATGCTTTAATTATTGAATCTCGACTTGTAAATTGTTAAGGAACAAATCTGAATGATTCAATCCATCTCTAAAGCTCTGATAAAGGGGATTCATATGGTATGATTCTATTGGTTTAGCCCATCACTTATTCTATCTGTTTCAGTTAGTCATTATCATAATCATTAATACATACTCACCTTAATGGTCACTATAAAACAACTATATTATTGATGAATATAATTATTAATGGTCTTTCAAAACATATATGGTAATAATTTTTCAATTTAGTATAAGTGTTTTTTATAACTACATTATTTATTAAGAAATTTATTCAAATAATGAAATTTAATTTATAAATTTTCTGGTCATTACATTCTTCCCCATTTAGAAATTTCACACTAAAAATTTTAATTTCATATACTAAATAGATGAGGGTACTTCTGTTTCATTGCCTCTTCTGGTTCCCGCATCGCCTCCTCAAACTCATAGTTTTTCCATAACACTTCAACCAGGTGAGTTCTATTATTTCATAGGACTTTTATCTCTATGTTATAATATTTTCACTAGTTTCTTCTCAAAAAAATCATTATCCAAAGGTACCAACATAGGATTCAGTACTAGTGATGGGTTCTGTATGTACATACCCAAGAGTTATATAAGGAATAGATCATTTACTTCATATTGGTTAGGTGTGAGTGATAGTTGATATTCCATAGTTTCGATGTGAATGAGGATATCGAAGAAGATGATGTATCATAAACTATGATTTCCATTCTTCCAAATCATCACGACTTTCTTCCATTGTGATATATAGAGGAACACTTTGTCTCAAACCTCAAACTCTAAATCATGTCGATGATTGTTTTTATAAGATTTCTATCGACTATGTGCATATTTTAAATAATATTTAATGGTTTGAAATTTTTTGTTAAACTCTAAGACAAGATCATGTCCCATAAGCTTTTGATCTCTATCTACATTGTGGAATGTTAGAGTCCAATACCTCTTCCCATGTAGAGCCTCATAAATATTCATTTGAATGATAGAATGTAAATTTTTATTATATGAGAACTCTACTAGGGTATGGTGTTTATACCAAAATCCTTGGACATCCATTAAACATAATCTCAACATATCCTATATTGTTTTAATGTTCCAATTAAACTATGTATCCATTTTAGGGAGATAAGCAGTAAAAAATATCTACTTTTTATTCTACACGTGTTGAAGGATTCTATAAAGCCTTGAGGTAAACCTCATATCTCAATCATATATAATTGGGTGTGGAACTCCATGTATTGTTACCACTTCCCCTATGTATATCTTTGTGATTTTTTTAGAGATAAATATTCCTTTATTGTAGTGAAATTTAATAACTTTTTATGGAGATCGACTACCACTCAGATGCAATTATTGCATTTAGGTGTCTTTGAGAGTCCTGTGATGAAATACATGGTAATTTTTTCCATTTCCAAATTTGTATGGGAAATTTTTTCATTATAACCTTAGAAATATGTAATTATTCCTTTAATTATTTTCATATTAAGCATTGAGATACGAATTTCACAATCACTCTATCTTCATATTATCCCACTAGAAATTTTTCTTCAAATCTCCATACATCTTGGTTCTTCCTGGTTGAATAGATAAGGATAAAATTTGTCTATCATCTATAATTCCATCTTTAGTTTTTTTGGGAAACATATCTTGGTTCCAAACCATATAACCCCATCTTTATTAATGTTAAAACCCATAATATTTTCTACTTTCTAATGTAGCACCTCATCGTCATTTTTTATTACCTGATTATCTCATAAACTTATGGTTGAATAGTTATTTGAGATATATAGGATGAATATCCTTTTATAATTCCTATTTATGTCATTTTCATGTCCATGATAATTTTATCCCATTAAATCTTCAACATGGATAGGGTTGATGGATCCTTTCTACTCAAATAATCTTCCACTTTTTTTGCCTTCCCAAGATAGTAGTGGATTGAAAAATCATAATCATTGATCAGCTCTAACCCCCTTTCATGGACCATATTAAGATAATTTGTGTGAATATATAATTTATTCTTTTCGGAACTGTATATATGATAAAATTTTTCCGATAGATATAATTCTGCCAAATATTAAATGAGAATATTACTATAGATAACTAAATATTATTTGTAAGGAAATTCTTCTCATAGATCTTTACTTTGTGGGGGGAATTGGCTATCACTTTGTCATCATTCCTGAGTACACAACCCAATACCTTTTTGGATGAAACACTATAGATCAACAATACTTCCCCACTGTTGGGTAATTCAAGAATAGGTACAATAATTATTCTCTTCTTTAGATCCTTAAAGTTTCCCTCACATTCATTAGTACAGAAAAACCTATCTCCCTTCTGAGTAATCTTGGTTACGGGGAATGAAAATCAAGATAAATTTCTCAAAAATAAAAAATATTACCCAGATAATCTATGTAAACTACATATTTATATCACATATGTTAGTCAATTCCATTTTTTGATCAGATATATTTTTTATGGGTTCATATATATCCTTTTTCTAGTGATAACTTTCTCCAAATAAGTTACTTCCTACAACCCAAACTCACATTTTCTATACTTTATATATATATATATTCTATCTACAAAGTATTTAGTATAATATTTAAATTCTCCTAATGTTCATTCATTCTCTTGGTCTATATAAGTATATCATATATAAAGACTACAAAAAAATTTCTAAGGTAGTTCCCAAAGAATCTATTCATTAAATCTATAAAGATTGATGTTTTACTTATAAGTCTAAATGGCCTCACTATGAACTCATAGTGACCATAACTTGTATGAAAAGAAGTCTTGGGTATATCTTTCTTATTAACCACTATTTAATATTATCCCAACCAAAGATCCACCATAGATAAATAATGAGCTCCACCTGATCGAACAAGTTATCATCCCATGGAAGAGGTTACATTTTCTTTATCATGATATTTCCAAGGTCATGATAATCACTGCAAAGGTGCATGGACCCATAATTCTTCTTTATGAAGAGTGCCAATGTGCCCCATAGTGAATCAATTGGACATATTAACCCTTCATCTAGAATCTACTATAGTTTATTCTTCATCTCCTCGAGTTTAGCAAAAAAAATTCTACGGGGGGTATTGGGTATAGGTAAATCTTTAACAATAATCTCGATTGATAACTCCACCTCATGACTTGAAGGGAAACCAAAAAATTCTTCAGAAAAAAAATACAGTACCCTCATAAAATTCTTGTCATCAAAGATGATCTTTAATTTAGTGTCAATCATTTGAGTTAGATATGCTTTCTCATAATTTAATAATTTCCATTCTTGATATGATGATACCAAAGAAGATTAATTCTCCCCCATGAAATTGTATAGAATCAGAGGATGATTCATCATACAGAGGTTGATTTAATTATCTCATAAATTTATGTTGGAATTATATAATGATATCTAATCTATACAGAAAACAACATCAAATTTTAGTAAATGTATTATCAAAATGGTTATTGGGATGTTCAGCAAAAAAATTAATAGGAGAGGAGTTATATACTAAGAATGAAATAATTCATTGTTTTCAATTATAACTTGGAGCTATACCTCCATGTATTATGGTGGTGTTTGAATAGATCTAATAATATTGAGTGATACAAAATAATTCATAAAAATAACAAAATAAAATGTTTTCTATACCCTTTAATGAATAATTAGCATACCTATCACTAATTAATTGTTGGGATCCATCTCAGACATTTTGTTGGAATAAGATCCACTTTCTATCTAAGCCTTATAGGTTGTTTTGATTAGTTATTACCGAAACCCCTTGGCTTAGGGAATTGATTCAAATAGTCTACATATTCTTTGTAGTTAAAACATTAGAAAATTGTCTAAGGGTTGACTGGAGAATTCCTTTCTTCCATCCCATTAGTGGGTTTCTCCCATTGGAAATCTGTAGATATATTCCATTATTTCCTAAACCTAAATCATTTCCATATCTCCTTTACATAGTTTCCTAGATGCTTATCCCAACACTTTTGACAAGTGGGATGTTGGTATTTCTTCCACCATGTGATTTCTCTATTATACCTCAAGAATGAAGCTCTATTTCCACACCTTATCCCATTGATAACCATGAGATTCAGTAATCTCCATTTCAACTTTGAGGGAACATCCAAAAATTTCCTCATAGCTATCAATAACCCAAATTTCTATGGGTTTTTGTATACTCAACTTTGTCCCACAAAATAAGTGGTCAAATATAATTTTGGGGGGTAATGGAAATGTTATAGGAATATCATTCATGTCTTTAGACGTTTTCCCCATAATCCCTATTGGATTTATCAAGTTTACATGAGGCCAAGGAAGTCCCTCTCTATTTCTTATTAAAGAGTGTGATAAAAATATTTATCAAAAAAATTCCATAATTTATTTCACAACACCGCTTCAATCTCCTCTTTAGGCTTCTTATTTTGGACCTACATCCACTATTCATAAGCTTCTCCTTCTATAAGATAAATAGACAGCATAACCTTCTCTTTCATATAGAATTAAAGGATAGGGAAGAACTTCTCATTAGATTTGATCAATATTTTCATGATTAAGGGATCGTAATATCCATTGAAACATATAAGTATTTTTCACATAATGGTATTAATTACAACTTCCACATTCTTAGGCGAATTTGGTAATTTTTCATGGTTCATGTTTTGATTTAAAAATTGAGTCAATTGAAAAATCATCATTATAAGGTCTGAGATAACTACTCTCATCATGTTGGGAATCTCACTTGGGAACTCATCTTATCATACCTCACATAGGTTGTTGGTTTGATTTATCATATTCCCATACATTTAATATGATAAAGGGAAAATTAGAGATGTGTATTTTAAAACTCTTAAACACATAAATAGGAAACCATGAACATTGAATTGATAACTTATAAATTTCATGTATTATTTAACCTACAAATTTATATGTTTCAATATCAATTATCAATTACCTATTTCCTAACATAAAATATTATTGGAATTTAGTTTCCCATAACAATAGTTTATAAAGATCTTATAAATTTACCAAATTATATACCCTGGGTGTTTCAAAACATGTTTGTATCAAGGATATTTATCTTACACCTGGTGATGATTAATTCCAACTCAATGTATCTTTTTTAGGGTTATATACCCTTGGTACCTCTAAGCTAGTGCCACATCCTATTATAGTATCTAGATAGAGGTGTATTTTCTTTAAAACTACTTAATTTATACATTACCAATATTTAGGGATGTTTTATTATGTTAATACTTACCCGTAAGTCTTTTTCAAGAGTTTTATAATCCTAATCCCAAAAATAAATATAAATTACTTTGTTACAAACTATGAAAACCCCTGAATTTATTCAAAATTAATTCGTGATTTATTATATAAATGAAAACCTAATATAGACCAAAAGATCATGAAGCATAGTGTCTTTATTCAATTAGGTATATATCCTAAAAACTTGATTATGGGATATAACAACATTATATGAATAATCCCTCCACATGAACTTATATTCTATTTATCTTCTAAAATAGCATGGGATGAACAAGTGATGTACCTAAGAAATGGGTCATCTATAAATCCCAGTAAGGGAATAAAAGAGCATAACATAAGGTAAAGTAGTATTTGTGATTTAATAGGCGTATCAATTTAATATAAAAGTGGTGAGAATCGTAATCTTGAATAATTAATAATGATATAACATGATAGCATAAAGACAACAGTTGAATGTGGTTACAACATTAAACATGACAACATAACCATTTTTCAAGGCTAACTACGAAGACATCATGTGTGATCCCAAATTTCCATAAGTTATGTTTTTTTCATAAGTATTGGTTCAAGTATCTTATTTGGGGTCAAGGAATTTTTATTGAGTTTATGAGGAGGCTAAATGGTGTTATGAGGGTTTGAAACTTAAAAAAATGGATAAAATGTTCATCCATTTCATGTTGGGCCATTGGAGCATAATTAGAAGTAACGGTGTGTCCTAAACATGCTCATGTTGATGAGGGGAGAACAGTTTGAGAAACCATGCAATGGGTAATGGTAAACTGTGTGGGCCTTGGAAAAATCCATTCCCATAGTATGTTCATAGTTTTTCAAATCATACAGGATCCCTAGTTTATCATACAGCCATTCCCCCTTTTGGAAAAAGGGTGGCACATGGTTTGGAAGACCATGAGGATAAACTGTGGGCCTCTTAAAAAGTGATTTTTTTTTACCATTTTTCAATCTCAGGTCAAAAGTATTATTAATTTCATTTCCCTCCCATTCTTCTTCCTACAACACTAGTGATGATCCAAAATTCACCAAGACTAACAAGGATAGATATTCTTCATTTCTAGGCTGTTTAGACTGTTTTTTGTTGTGAATGCAAGATCCATTTAACTCTAATATTTCTCTTCCTTCTCTTTTATAGATTAGGAATTGTGTGGCCTTTCTTCTTCTTAAAAATCCCCCAAAAACTATTTTTCTAGTGGATCATATATTTTTACATTGAGGGGTGTTATAATACAAGTTAAATAATGAGTTTGTTCATATAAATGTCTTCATAGTCGAGGTAATTGGTCTACAAGTTATATCCCATATTCACAATGTTGGTTCCTGTATCTATGGTTGTGATTTCGGTTCCTCCTTATTGTGATTTTCTTCCTTTAGTAAGATTTTCAAAATTGGTTGGCTAAATAATGAATTAAACACCTCATGGTCCCCAAGGGATGCATATAGGTTTGGTAGACTAGTTATATGGCCACCCATGGGGTGTGTCAACACCCAAACATGGAAAATTGCAATGATAACCACGAAATTGGATGGAGATGGAGTAGATCCCATGGTAAATATGATGACATTTTATCAAGAATTATGAATATATATTGAATATAGTTTTTTTAGTCTTTGGAATGGCATAGGAGGTTGTTTTGAAAATTGTGAATGGGATAAATGAATTAAATTAAATGTGTTAACTGGATTATAGTGTTTAATGGGATTATGTAAATGAGTTGTAGAATGTAAATGAGAATGTGTGAATGGGTTATGGCATTATGATGATTTTTTATTGAATTTTCTATGATTCATTATTGTTATCTAAATTGATTATTTATGGTTTTTGAAATGGTATGTGTTGTAAATGGGAAAAGAAGGATGTGCACATGTCTTGGTGGAATGTGAGGTATTGACTGAGGATCTACTCCAACAGGTTAGGTTAGAAAGATGCTCTAATCACCTACCCTATAATGAACTAGTTATGGAGTATGACTAAGGCTCTAGGCCCATAATAAATTCATTGGTTGAGACTACCATGACTGAGGCTCTAAGGTATGTGTGATGTAATTGATTGTGAAATGATTTCCTTATTGAGATAAGAAACTTCTATTATTTAATTATGTATAGTATTTGACCATAATAGGTTGTTCTGTTATGAATGAATTTCCTAACCTATGGATTAAATGTTGTAAATTGGTAAAGATAATCATGTTTAATAATGTGACTTGATTCAACTTTTTTCAACTTTTTTATATTGTCATTATTTTAGTGCATGAATGAAATACCAGTTTAGAATTTATATTTTGTAGTCACTGTTGATGGTGTCCTACTAAGATGTACTCACACCCTAATCAGGACGCTATTAGGTACCCTAGAATACTTCATGGTTGCAGGTCAGGATAATGGAAAATCTCTTTTTCTAGACAATTTATTTGGTAGTGGGATGTGCATGGATGGGGGATCCAGAGACGGAGTTGGGACCTATTTTGGAGATTCTTCACATTTTACTTATTGTTGGATTTACATACACTTTAAACTGTATTGAATGACATAGAAAATTTACTTTTTGGTTATGGGCTTGTACCATGTTTTTAGAAGTGGATGGTAAATCAAGTTTATTGGTTATTTTGTTTATTTATTTCTTATTATTATATATTGTGGAATAATCTTGTAAACAGGGTATAATCTCCCCACATGTTATATTAGACTCTCAATACTAGCTGGTGCCCTTTGGGATATAGGGAGGCATGCCTAAGGTCATGTGGCGACCCGACTAGGGGATCTGGTTTAGTGAAACCTAGTTTGGGGAAATTAAAAAGTGGTATTAGAGTATTTATATTATATTTCCATACTCTTTGGGTATGGTAGACCATATATGTAACAGCCCAAGATTTTATAAAAAATATTCTTTTTAATTTTATTAATGTCTTGTGTTGTACGCTACACCAAAAGGTGCTTGCACAACACGCATCCTTGACTTGCCTTGCATTACACGCAATCGCGACCTTCCTCGATAGCATGTGTAATACGCAATACCGAGTTTCACTAAACAACGATATGCTATTAAAATATTATTAAAACTAGCTGGTATGAATAGTAATAACCACTTTTTAAAATTCTGTAAATCATACTTTTCAAAATGAACTTCATTTTTGGATTCGGAGTATCGAATTTAGCGTAAGGTGAAATTTTGGTACATTTCGGATAACTTTCATATTCTGATGAATAGTGAAAATTACTAAAAAACAACTTTTTTAATCGAAATAATTAATAGTGATAAATTATTAATTGGAGTAGTTTTAAAGTATATTTAGAATATATTTTTACAATTTAATACAATTTTGGTCATTGGATGTAATTTCACATTTAAACCAGACATAAACAAGTGTCAATCTTTTGATAGATATTGTTTCTTAAAAACACGTTATTTGTTTTAACAGCGGGATTTAATTATAAAATTAATTAATGAAACTTCTATGTTTTGAATTTGGTAAAATAGACGTCATTTTTGAATTCGGAATATGAAATATAGCTTAGGATGAAATTTTGGCATTTTTCTGAAAACCTTCATTTTTTGATGAATAGTGAAACTACTAAGTGGTAGTTAAAAAACTGAATTTTTCATAAAACTTAATTTTACTGCTTCTGTGAATGGAATTTCAAAAATCCGAGAGACACGGTTGATGTTAGTAAGTAAAATGTGGTTCAATGAGATGAAAATAATTTTTGGCGAATAGTAACTTTTTACTTTTATTTACCACGGTTAAAAGTAAATAGGGTAATTAAGGGTAAGAATGATATTAATATTACCCTAACACATGTCCTAATTCTATTGGACAAGTGTATCTCGACCAAAAACAACCTTAAGTGTAAAATATTATCATTTAGGCCCACTTGGATTAGATTAGGACATTTATTATTAATTTATTTAAAGAAGGGTTAAAATAGTTAAAATCAAAGTTTAATAAGTAAATCATTTTTAATATGGGGTTATACATAAGATAAATTCGACTATAAATATTCATTAGAAATATAAAGAGATTTCCTACATAATGGTATTTTATTTGTAATTTTTAGACATCAAATAATTTAATTTATTTATGACACAAAGATGATGCAGTAATTATCTTATTAATGAAATATTGACATAATTGATATTATAAACACCAAACTGAATGTAATTTGAGACTTTTTATGAATTAAACTAATTTTCTAGGTTACTATGATATATTAGTGTTGATTTAATCAACTTGGTTCGAACATATAATTCTTTTATGACTTTCACAAAAATCATATATCAAATAGTGTCAAAATTGACACAAAATAGTTTTTAAATCAAATATTATATTATTAATTGTTATTTTATTCCTAAAAATCTAAGGTTCGGCCAAATGACTTAGATAAGGATATATATATTAATAATAAACAATTTGGGGTTCGTTTGGCATGTTATAGTAAGTGTATTAACCATATAGTGAAACAAAACAAAAAGACACGGTAAAAGTTAAATTAATTAACTTAGAGTTAAATCTAATTGATAAGGTTAAAATAATAACCTAAACTTGTCTAAATCCTATTGGTTTATAGGATTTCGACCCATCCCCACTTTAGCTTCGAAATAAGACCCTTTGGAACCATTATAAACCGATTTTGACTTTAATATAAAATAATATTTTGAGATATTCCTAAGGTGCCCCTCTCCTCCCTTATAAAAGGACACCTCCTCCCCCTCCTCCTCACACCAATTTGAGCACTCAAGCTCGTCCAACCCCTGAAAAAATCTCTTCTCCACTTCCCTAGCAACATCCTAGAGGTTCTGGTCTTCCTCAAAGACCAATTTTAGTTCCCTAAGAGGAGGTCTCCAAAAGGCACTTCAAAGAAGAGGTAATTACCGTTACCAATTCTTTCATCTTTATTTCTTCTTCCACTTCTTATTCTTAGGTTGTTTCATTATGAAGTAATAACATCAGTATCACTCATATACTGATATGTTATTATAAGTATGAAACAACCCTATTTCACCATCTATCTATCCTACGGAAAAAGAAATCACCGCGCGTGCGTACGTACGGAATACCGTCTCCACGCCGTGGTGTAATCTATTTTCCACCACCACCTTACATGGATGGGTATAATGGTGTAAAGAATAAATATACATAGTTATTAAAACATCATATTGATTCTGATATATTGTATAATCCACTCCAATTCAATTCAATATTTATGGAAATGATATCATCGCTCGTGCGTACGTACGGACTACCGTCTCCACGACGCGATGAGATTCATTCTCCATGTTAACCATTTAAGAATGATTATAAAGTATATATAAGAAATAATAATGAAATATATGACATTATAAATCTACTGGATTTATGTATATATATATATTTATGTCATCTACTTACTTCCATTCAAGACAATAAGGAAAGGAAAACAGCGTTCATGCGTACGTACGGACTACCGTCTCCATGAACGGTGTTTTTCATTTCATTTATCTATCTATAATATGTATATATATAATGAATATATATGATATATTAATCATATTTTATATTCTGGAAGTATGTAAATCATGATATAAGTAATAATAATGTCAAGAACAACAAGTCAAAACACCTACGATAAATGAAACGATTTTACCCAAAACGCTTCTTTAACATGGAATTTACAAAAGAACGGGTAATATAATGTCATAAGTGAACCATATATGATATCATAACAATGAATATGATTCTATAATAAGTCAATGACATTATTTAAATCATTATACAGGAGGTTCGGACACATACGAAGCTAATCGGACCTAAGGTAAGGGAAATATCACAATCTCATTTTTATCCATGATTGTTTATTCGTAAGTATTTACTGGGGTGTATTTTATCATCCACATCCATGTTTCATCAATATGTAATATTATTTCCATCCACCTACAATTGTTTAAATCCATTTTTACCCTTCGGTGAGTTTTTAGTAAAGAATATGAAAGGAATCTTTTGTCACTTTTTCGTACGAGGTGATTTTTTGACTTTTCCGACAAAAGTACGAAGAATGTTTTTTTATACGGCATGAATGGATTTTTAAAACATTGTTTCCAAGAAGCTTCCTTTAAAAGTTTTCAAGTTTATTTTTAATCAACTTCTTTTATTTTAAAGTTGTATGACATGTTATGAAAGGAAAAATGTTTTTGAAGAAGAAAGGATATTTTCCTCAAGAATGGAGTTCAAGTGTTTTATCAAAATTATTTTCCATCTAAGATAATAAAGGGTTCTGTTTTTATCCCTATTATTAAATTGATTTGTTCATGTTGTGATGGAATTATTTTTATGAATTCCTTTATCTTATATGAATTGATTTATGATGTCATGATGTTTCAAGAATCCCATTTTTGTTACATGTGTCATGCGATGATGTATGTTTTATGATTATGTGGCACACATAAGAAAGGATTCATTATAAGATGGGTGGGACCTATATCTCCCTCCAATGCATTGGGTAAAGATTTTATATCTCATGAGATAGACAGGGCTGGAACGGTAGGTTATACCGGTTCAGTGAAACAGGACTGAAACGAGGGTTACTCGATTCAGAAAGGGACTTTGTCCACTAAGATAGTCTTGGCAATTAGTCTTGACTAACAAGAAATGATTATCTATGATTATGTGTGTATGCCACAAAGTTTCATGTTTTATGTTATGATTATTGGGATTACTTTTTCACTGCCATGATTTATCCCATGATTATGAAATTATGCTCTCTTTTGCAGGTTATGATTTCCAAAATGTTATGTTCTTATGAATATGATGTGATTGATATTTATTTTGTTTACCCTTACTGATCATTTGAGATCACCCTTTTATGTTTTCTTTTCCCCAGGATATAAAGAAAGGTTTTAGGTTAAAAAAAGGGAAGATCTTTATGGGAGATATTGAAGATCTTTCACCACGATTAGAAGATTATGTTCCGAGTTTCCAAAGACACTAAACTATTACGATCCTTGTGTGTGTGTTTTTGTTATGTACCAAGTATTCCGCAAAAGTAATGTAATGTCCATGTACGTCAAGTTTCGGGTCTCTACAGTTGGTATCAGAGGAAAGGTTTAGTCAACCTTTGGAAACTAGGATGCGAAAACGTTAGTGAGATCCCTAGAGATATTTCTACGGTATGTCTAGGGATGTCCCTAAGGTTAAGTAGACGTATAAGTTATAGTACTAGAACTACGCTAACGATCATAGAATTAAACCTAAGATGTTAGATATTGAAGGTACTCCCCCTTTATTATGTTGTTTTCCCTAGCATGATTTTTGCCTCTCACACTATTCATTTTGGGTTTTAGAAAATGGCTGGAAACAAGATGATTCACGATAATGGAGGATATGATGGACAATGGAATGATATTCTTCATGAGCAACCAAATGAAATGGGATTTGGAAGTCCAAAGATCATTATTATGCCGAATCAGCAATCTCATAATATGATCAATAAAGTAAAATTTGGTAAGTTTCCTGACTCGGCTAATAAGAGAAAGATGGAGTTTCATGATGATCATAGAGGAAAGAAAGTTCAATTTCCCCAATGTAAATCATGTGGGAAGAGGCATCAAGGAGAATGTTTCAAAGGAACTGGAAGATGCTTTGGGTGTGGAAAAGAAGGACACAAAGACAGTAAGTGCAAAGGAAAAGGTTCAGTTAACACCAGGGATGAAGATAATGGTATTGCTATGACATCAAAAATGGTTAAGTGTTTTAAATGTGGAATGTATGGGCATTATGCAAACAAATGCCCTAAGGGAAAGACTCATGAAGAGAATCAGTATGTTCATATGGGTAGTATTTATGTGGATGATGATGAAGAGACTACAAATGATATGTGAGATGAAAGAATTGTTGAAGCTCGGTCAACGGTTTAAGAATGTAGTGGAATGATGACTTGTTGATCATGTGTAATGTTGTATAAGTAATCTCATGGTACTATGGAATAAAGAGACATCTAAGGATTATTACACTGTTGTCCTTCCTTGAGTTTTGAAAGTGTATGATTAATGGTACAAGTATCCATGAAAGGTTATTCAGATATTTTTGGAATGTATATGATATGTGCATAATGAAGGGATAAGACGATAATGAGATGTTTGATTGTATTCATGAGCTCATGATTGATATAAGGACTAAGTGATATCATGGTTTGAGTATATAGAATTTTGAGAATTTTAGTATGTGGAAGGTGTTAACTTTTAACTGCATTCATGTTTTCACAAAGGTATTCAAGGGAATACATGATTAAGGACTTTGAATGTTTGGAATGTAACCAACAAAACATATCTTATGATATATGGGAATTGACGATGGTATTAAATATCTGGTAATCGTTTTCACTATGTTATGAGAGTGGATTGCAGTATTATGGATAATCCTAAAGATTGGAATGGATTATGTTGGACAAAAGTTAGTATTGTTTAAGGATAGAAGTTTTCTCGATGTTATTGATGGGATGTTATAGTAATATAGTTTTAGAAAAGGACAACCTGCAGGACGGGCGGCAGCCCATCGCGTCGGACAAGGCTGTGGAAATCGAACCCACAACCGAAGTGCGACTGGCCTTTATCGCCTACCACTGGCCTACAGGAAGTCCCGGTTTATTAGAAACTAGTTGTATTATATTAAGCAGTATGATATATGAAGTATAAAGTCCATTTTAGGAACCATATATGATTAATCTCACTATGGATCGACTTATGTATATAATTTTTGCTAACCTTTTGTAGATGGAATGACCTGTCATTCTATCACATGATCTGCTAACACTTCACGAATAACAAATTCAACTTCATTTATTTAAGAGATGAAGTGGAAATTGTTCTAGGCACGAACAATAGTGATATTGTACCAAAATAATGAAAGTATTTATTCCAATTCAAATTTTCAACTTTAGGGAAATGATCTTGAAAACCAAAAATGTTGTCCTAGTGATCTTATACCTCATGAATCGGATGGTACCTTAGATCGTCACAAATTTATGGATTTGTGATTATTGGCTTTTCCATATCCATGTTCTCTACCACTCTCCATCAGAACACGATGGTTATATTTCTCTTCCATATCCATATTTTCACCTATGTGGAAACCCAATGATTAGTTTATTTGGGTAACCGTTACGTTTCATACTTTTGTTTTTAAAGATTGGTTTTGATATTCCTTTTTACGATGTGGGTTTCTATTAAAGAAACTTTCAAATAGTAAACCATTTATAACCCCGACGAATTTCGAGGGAGAAATTCATTTTAAGGGGGTAGAATGTAACAGCCCAAGATTTTATAAAAAATATTCTTTTTAATTTTATTAATGTCTTGTGTTGTACGATACACCAAAAGGAGCTTGCACAACACGCATCCTTGACTTGCCTTGCATTACACGCAATCACGACCTTCCTCGATAGCGTGTGTAATACGCAATACCGAGTTTCACTAAACAACGATATGCTATTAAAATATTATTAAAACTAGCCGGTATGAATAGTAATAACCACTTTTTAAAATTCTGTAAATCTAACTTTTCAAAATGAACTTCATTTTTGGATTCGGAGTATTGAATTTGGCGTAAGGTGAAATTTTGGTACATTTCGGATAACTTTCATATTCTGATGAATAGTGAAAATTACTAAACAACAACTTTTTTAATTGAAATAATTAATAGTGATAAATTATTAATTGGAGTAGTTTTAAAGTATATTTAGAATATATTTTTACAATTTAATACAATTTTGGTCATTGGATGTAATTGCACATTTAAACCAGACATAAACAAGTGTCAATCTTTTGATAGATATTGTTTCTTAAAAACACGCTATTTGTTTTAACAGCGGGATTTAATTATAAAATTAATTAATGCAACTTCTATGTTATGAATTTGGTAAAATAGACTTCATTTTTAAATTCGGAATATGAAATATAGCTTAGGATGAAATTTTGGCATTTTTCTGAAAACCTTCATTTTTTGATGAATAGTGAAACTACTAAGTGGTAGTTAAAAAACTGAATTTTTCATAAAACTTAATTTTACAGCTTCTGTGAATGGAATTTCAAAAATCCGAGAGACACGGTTGATGTCAGTAAGTAAAATGTGGTTCAATGAGATGAAAATAATTTTTGGTGAATAGTAACTTTTTACTTTTATTTACCACGGTTAAAAGTAAATAGGGTAATTAAGGGTAAGAATGATATTAATATTACCCTAACACATGTCCTAATTCGATTGGACAAGTGTATCTCGACCAAAAACAACCTTAAGTGTAAAATATTATCATTTAGGCCCACTTGGATTAGATTAGGACATTTATTATTAATTTATTTAAAGAAGGGTAAAAATAGTTAAAATCAAAGTTTAATAAGTAAATCATTTTTAATATGGGGTTATACATAAGATAAATTCGACTATAAATATTCATTAGAAATCTAAAAAGATTTCCTACATAATGGTATTTTATTTTTAATTTTTAGACATCAAATAATTTAATTTATTTATGACACAAAGATGATGCAGTAATTATCTTATTAATGAAATATTGACATAATTGATATTATAAACACCAAACTGAATGTAATTTGAGACTTTTTATGAATTAAACTAATTTTCTAGGTTACTATGATATATTAGTGTTGATTTAATCAACTTGGTTCGAACATATAATTCTTTTATGACTTTCACAAAAATCATATATCAAATAGTGTCAAAATTGACACAAAATAGTTTTTAAATCAAATATTATATTATTAATTGTTATTTTATTCCTCAAAATATAAGGATCGGCCAAATAACTTAGATAAGGATATATATATTAATAATAAACAATTTGGGGTTCGTTTGGCATGTTATAGTAAGTGTATTAACCATATAGTGAAAGAAAACAAAAAGACACTGTAAAAGTTAAATTATTTAACTTAGAGTTAAATATAATTGATAAGGTTAAAAAAATAACCTAAACTTGTCTAAATCCTATTGGTTGATAGGATTTCGACCCATCTACACTTTATCTTCGAAATAAGACCCTTTGGAACCATTATAAACCGATTTTAACTTTAATATAAAATAATATTTTGAGATATTCCTAAGGTGCCCCTCTCCTCCCTTATAAAAGGACACCTCCTCCCCCTCCTCCTCACACCAATTTGAGCACTCAAGCTCGGCCAACCCCTGCCAAAATCTCTTCTCCACTTCCCTAGAAACATCCTAGAGGTTCTGGTCTTCCTCAAAGACCAATTTTAGTTCCCTAAGAGGAGGTCTCCAAAAGGCACTTCAAAGAAGAGGTAATTACCGTTACCAATTCTTTCATCTTTATTTCTTCTTCCACTTCTTCTTCTTAGGTTGTTTCATTATGAAGTAATAACATCAGTATCACTCATATACTTATATGTTATTATAAGTATGAAACAACCCTATTTCACCATCTATCTATCCTACGGAAAAAGAAATCACCGCGCGTGCGTACGTACGGAATACCGTCTCCACGCCGTGGTGTAATCTATTTTCCACCACCACCTTACATGGATGGGTATAATGGTGTAAAGAATAACTATACATAGTTATTAAAACATCATATTTATTCTGATATATTTTATAATCCACTCCAATTCAATTCAATATTTATGGAAATGATATCATCGCTCGTGCGTACGTACGGACTACCGTCTCCACGACGCGATGAGATTCATTCTCCATGTTAACCATTTAAGAATGATTATAAAGTATATATAAGAAATAATAATGAAATATATGACATTATAAAGCTACTGGATTTATGTATATATATATATGTATGTCATCTACTTACTTCCATTCACGATAATAAGGAAAGGAAAACAGCGTTCATGCGTACGTACGGACTACCGTCTCCATGAACGGTGTTTTTCATTTCATTTATCTATCTATAATATGTATATATATACTGAATATATATGATATATTAATCATATTTTATATTCTGGAAGTAAGTAAATCATGATATAAGTAATAATAATGTCAAGAACAACAAGTCAAAACACCTACGATAAATGAAACGATTTTACCCAAAACGCTTCTTTAACATGGAATTTACAAAAGAACGGGTAATATAATGTCATAAGTGAACCATATATGATATCATAACAATGAATATGATTCTATAATAAGTCAATGACATTATTTAAATCATTATACAGGAGGTTCGGACACATACGAAGCTAATCGAACCTAAGGTAAGGGAAATATCACAATCTCATTTTTATCCGAGATTGTTTATTCGTAAGTATTTACTGGGGTGTATTTTATCATCCACATCCATGTTTCATCAATATGTAATATTATTTCCATCCACCTACAATTGTTTAAATCCATTTTTACCCTTCGGTGAGTTTTTAGTAAAGAATATGAAAGGAATCTTTTGTCGCTTTTTCGTACGAGGTGATTTTTTGACTTTTCCGACAAAAGTACGAAGAATGTTTTTTTTATACGGCATGAATGGATTTTTAAAACATTGTTTCCAAGAAGCTTCCTTTACAAGTTTTCAAGTTTATTTTTAATCAAATTCTTTTATTTTAAAGTTGTATGACATGTTATGAATGGAAAAATGTTTTTGAAGAAGAAAGGATATTTTCCTCAAGAATGGAGTTCAAGTGTTTTATCAAAATTATTTTCCATATAAGATAATAAAGGGTTCTGTTTTTATCCCTATTATTAAATTGATTTGTTCATGTTGTGATGGAATTATTTTTATGAATTCCTTTATCTTATATGAATTGATTTATGATGTCATGATGTTTCAAGAATCCCATTTTTGTTACATGTGTTATGCGATGATGTATGTTTTATGATTATGTGGCACACATAAGAAAGGATTTATTATAAGATGGGTGGGACCTATATCTCCCTCCAATGCATTGGGTAAAGATTTTATATCTCATGAGATAGACAGGGCTGGAACGGTAGGTTATACCGGTTCAGTGAAACAGGACTGAAACGAGGGTTACTCGATTCAGAAAGGGACATTGTCCACTAAGATAGTCTTGGCAATTAGTCTTGACTAACAAGAAATGATTATCTATGATTATGTGTGTATGCCACAAAGTTTCATGTTTTAAGTTATGATTATTGGGATTACTTTTTCACTTCCATGATTTATCCCATGATTATGAAATTATGCTCTTTTGCAGGTTATGATTTCCAAAATGTTATGTTCTTATGAATATGATGTGATTGATATTTATTTTGTTTACCCTTACTGAGCATTTGAGCTCACCCTTTTATGTTTTCTTTTCCCCAGGATATAAAGAAAGGTTTTAGGTTAAAAAAAAGGGAAGATCTTTATGGGAGATATTGAAGATCTTTCACCACGATTAGAAGATTATGTTCCGAGTTTCCAAAGACACTAAACTATTACGATCCTTGTGTGTGTGTTTTTGTTATGTACCAAGTATTCCGCAAAAGTAATGTAATGTCCATGTACGTCAAGTTTCGGGTCTCTACAATATATTTGGATGTTATGGGTCTTGTAAAGTAGATCATTCAATGGATTAACTACCCCGTGTATAAAGGAAAACCCAAGTAACCCAGGGTGGGATTATTGTTCTTAATGTGTGTTGTTTCAGTTTAATGGTATTTCACCATTGGGTGATGAACTTATTGTGTGGTGTAACTATTTTTTATTTTTTCCACATGGATGGAATGGAATGTGGATGTGCATTCATGAAACATTTTAGGAACCTAGGGATATAGGTGACATAGATCATGGTAGGTACACATGGGAAATATGTGTGGGACATGAGGGATAGAATTCATTGCAATCTCTTTGAAAACATTGAAGCGGTTGTGTATAATAAAAAAAATTAAATGGGTAAATGTATGGAATTTGAAATAATAGTTAAAGAATGGTGCCTAATTAAAAGTTTTGAATAGGATAAATGTATTCCTATGATATTTTATAAAGATATAGATGTTCTTAAAATGGAAAGACTTACATTTTGAATGTGAAATCACTTAAAAGAATGTTTAGTAAAATGGATTGTGGTGGCATGAGATAGTTTACCCCATGTCGACCATGTCTCGCTGTACAGATAGAAAAGGGCGGTGACAAAGAATTGTTTTTACCCATTGGAATAGGTTATGTGAATGTGCTTTTTATAGATATTGGAGATCCTTATTTTGTGAAACTGATGATTATCTTTTGTTTTATGTTTTGAGATGTGTTCTTGACATTGTAGGAAAATGTAACCATGATTATGTGTGCTGGTTGGGTGACAAGAGGATGTCACCAATATTTATCCTCCTACAGTATAGCAAGAAAACTTATTGATTTAGGGTAATGGAATAGAGGAGTAGTTCTCTGAGAACATTTCTTGTTTTATGAAAATGATGGAATGGGACCCGGGGTGGACTGTGATGAGTATGTTTGAGCTAATTAGAGAGTTTCAGCTACAACACCCTATGACTTTTTCTGGATAGTGTGGGCCTGATGTAGATGCGTTCTAGATAGATTCCATTCAGATTATTCTTGATTACTAAGATACTCCTCCTAATAATATATTCCAGTCAGTGGGTTATATGTTGTGAGGATAGAAAATTCACTAGAGGGATTTTCTAGTTGAGACCCAGCAGGATAATAGTATGATATGGAATGATTTTCAGGAAATTTTCTAGAACATTTCTATCAATATACCTTGAGGCGGGAGGAGTTTGCAGAGTTTTTATGGTTGATCCATGGGTCTATGTTAGTTATGGAATACGCTTGCTACTTCACAGATATACAATACTTTGTTCTACAATCATAATGGGATGAGGAAACTATGAAAATAGTTTTAAGATAGACTTAGAAATAAAATTAAGTCCCAGGTAAATATCTTCTTCTCAAAGAGGGTTGCTGAGGTGGTGGATTAGGGCCATTTTTTAGATGGGAACCTTTATGAAACTTTTGGAATTGGTTATGTGATTATATTTGGGCAATTCAACAGTGTGACATTCGATGGTTGGAAGAACTGATTATGGAGTTTACACCAGAGTGGTGGTTCAAAGAGTAGTAAGAAAAGGGAACTAGTATCTTAGTGTAATGACTGAGTTTTCTATTCTCAATACAGAAGGATAGGATATATGTGCGGTTAGGGACCTAAACCACCCATTAAGTTATGAGTGTGTGGATGGTTGGGGTATTTATAGAGTTTCTATAGGAACCCTCAATAGTTTTGCAGTGATAGAGGTCCAAGTCCAGTGCATAGTGTAGGAAGGGGGTTGATTATCCCATATCAGATAGGCAGTTCGATTTCTATTGGTCACACCGTTTGAGGTTGCAAATGTGGTAATCTAGGAGGATCCCATCCATATCACTAGGTTAGTATAGTTCTAGGGATTTAGGACCAAGACAAGGGTAGAGGGAAAAGTGATATTCATGCATTTGGTCCTCACCTCGAGGCAGACATGCTTGGTCGTCGATAGTTTCAGGTACGATTCATATAGCTTCGTTACTTTATAGTGTTTTTTTATAATGGTTCATCAGATTATTTTATATCTACTTAGATTTTGAGTATTTTTTGGATTAATTATAGATTTTATGTGTGTTTTTATGTCATTTGATAAACCATTAGGGGTTCGAGCATAGAATATACGATAGTGTAAGGGTGGTTTCCTCGAGGTCGGTGGGTACTATGTTCTTTGGGACTTGTTTGTGCTTGATATTTCAGGTTTTGATTTAATATTGGGAATGTCTTGGTTAATGTTTTATCATTCCCATAATGACTATTACCATATTATGGTAACGTTCACATCCCTAGAATGATATTCTTGTGTTCACTATAGGGAATGGGATATCTGAGAGGGACTTACAGGGCCAATATATCATCATTTGAGTGAAAATTAAGACCAAGTGTCTTGTATTATCCTTGATTATAAGTAAGTTGAATATATTCTATTTCTATTAGTGTTGGATTAGTTTTAATATATGTTTTCGGAGTAATTCTCAGGGTTTTCACCCTGGAGATATGTTGAGTTCATGGGAGAGTTACTACCAGGAGGAGAGCTAGTTTTTATTCTACTATATATAATGGCAATGGAAAAACTCCCAAACATAAATCCCAGTTTGAGGAATTGGAGAAGAAGTGCTTTATTCATCTAAGTGCACCTCCAAGGTGATCTCTGATTTTTTTTTGAAATGAAGGATGGTGGATCCTTGCAATTGTGTATCAATTATATGAAACAAAATTAGATTAAAGTTAAGAAAAAATACCATATTCTATGGATTGATAATTATTTTTGACCAGCTGAGAGGTGATTCCATGTTTTCTATGATTTTTCTGAGATCAGGGTATCATCAGCTAAGGGTGATACCTTCTGATATCCCATAGACTTTCTTTAAAAGAAGGTATCAGTTATATGATCTTGTGGTGATTCCATTTGTATTAACCAATGAAACCATATTGTTTATGTCTCTAATGAACCAAATATTTCATGCATACCTTGATCTATTTTTAGTTGTGTTTGTTGGAGACATCTTGGTGTACTTCAAGACTCATTGAGATCATGCCAAACATCGTGACATTGTCCTGAGTACACTGAGAGAGCATAATCAATACACCAAACAATCCAACTTTCTATTATGAATTGATAAGGTACATTTCTTTGGTCACTTTATTTCTAATGAAGGTTTGTTTATAGACCCAGAGAAAGTTAAAGCTATTGTATCTTGGGAGAATCCCCAGAATATTTTTGTTGTCAGATGTTTTTTTTGTTTGATAGCCTATTACTAATGGTTCATCAAATACTTTTCCCATTTAGAAGCACAAAATTTATTCTTGACCAAGAAGAAAATTAGGTTTGAATTGTAAGATTAATGTGATAGTTCTTTATATTATTTGAATTAGAGTATGTCTTCTACATTGATTTTGATCAAACCTGAGATGGGTGAGGAGTATATTTTGTTTTGGGATGCATTCAGAGTTTTTCATGGAGTATTCCTGATGCAGGATGATCAAGTTGTGGCATATGGGTTTTGATAGTTGAGGCCTCATTAACAAAATTAACCTATGAATGATTTCAAATTAGCCACAGTGGTTTAGAAATTAATGTTTTTGTGACATTAATTATTCATATAATGGTTAATTATGTACACCGATCAGAAAATCCTTATATAAATCTTATCCCAAAATGATTTGAATCTTAAACAGTTAAGGTGGGTTGAATACATGAAATCCTTTGAGTTTGAGATGGTTTACACACCAATAAAGGGAAATAGTGTTGTGGATGATTTAAGTAGAATGACTCAAACTCGTGAGGTTCAGGAATCCATTTCTAAATGGGGAATGTAGTCGATGTTTGCTGAGATGCATTAGGAGGTGTAGGATAAGAAATGAAAGATGGCCCTTTCATTCTTTTAAATTGAGTCTACCCTTCTGAGTCGGATGAAGGTGAGTGAGTATGATTATTTTGGGTATTTGGATTTGAGGGAAAGTTTTGAAGGTGGGGATTCACCTTCCAGTTGTATTTATGTAATGATGAGCTTGTTTATGTTCATGGGCATGTTGTTTTTCCAACACATATGCAGGAAGAGTCGATGCATGAGTTACATTCCTCGAAGTTGTCTGTGCGTCCTGGATTAACCAAAATGTATCGTGATATTTATAGATAGTATTGGTTTCTAGGTATGAATAAAGAGGATGTATAATTTTTGGAGTGATGTTATACTTGTAAATAGGTAAAGGCTAAACATTAGTGACCGGGAGGATTGATACAACCGTTTCTTATTCCAAAATGGAAAAGGGATGATGTAATGATGGATTTTGTGGTTGGTCTTCTGAGGATGCCTCATAATAGTGATGTGCTATGGGTATTTGTGGATTGATTGACCAAGGTGGCCAATTTCTTACTGACCCAATAGGAATTCACCATTGATCAGTTGGGTGAGTCGTACATTTGGGAAATTGTAAAGTTTCCTGGGGTGCCTAGGACTATAGTTTCATATGATGATATGAGGATTACTTCTCATATCGTTTGGGGCCTGAAAGAAGTGCTTGGTACCCAATTATTTTTTATTATTTCTTTTCACCTGTAGATTAATGGGAAATTATTACATACAATTCAAGTAATATAGGAAATGTTGAGGGAAATTTTCCTAGATTTTTCATGATCTTGTGAGAAAAACCCGGTGCTTATTAAGTTTTCCTAAAATAATAGTTACCATGAAACAATTCAGATGGATCCATATGTGGTGATCTATGTTATACCCTTTATATATTCATTATATTGGATAGAGGTTGGAGAATTAGAGTTTTTGGGACCAAGGATCATGCAAGATACATCAAAACACATTCAGTTTATTTAAAATTAAATGTCTTTGTAAGAGAGTAGGAATAAGTTGTATGTGGATTAGTGTCATTGACCTCTTGAATTTATCATGGGTGATTGTATGTTTTTTAGGGTTATCCTAGAATGGATCACCTTCAGATTCAGAAATAGCATTATTTGGTACCTAGGTATGTGTCGATGTTTGATAAAGTAGATAGGATCAGACCATTGTCATATCTATTGAATCTTCCACATTGGTATAGTGTCATGCATTATGTTTTTAATGTATGATAGATTTAGCAGTATCACCCTTACCCATCTCACCTGATTTATGTTGATGATGTTTATCTTGAGGTTAAAGCATTCTTTGAGGAGCATCTGGTTTATAATGTGGATCATAGTGAGAAATTATTTTAGGAAAGGATTGTACCATTGGTTTGACTTTTTTGGTAGCATAGTAATGTTCGAGAATAAAATTTGGAGAGGGAGAAAAATGTGTGGGAATAGTGGCCCAATCTATTTTCCTTGGATGTTCAGTGAATCTTGGGAAGATAGGTTGAGGATGATATGTTATAAGGTGGGTAGGTTGTATGATACTATATTTTCATGATGTATGTTTTTATTTAGGTTTTTGTTTAAGTATATTATTTTGGTTAAATGAATGTTTATTGGGTTTTTGAGGAGTATTGGGGTGTTCAGGGGTTTTTGGACATGAAATAAGGGAGAAAATATCATTTTGGTGAATTTTTATCGGTTTGAGGACAGTTAAGAGAAATATTGAAACCTAACCATGCTGACTTGGAGAAGGGAAGCATGTTTTGAGAAACCCTGTAAGTGAGAAGGGTAAACCGTGAGGCATTATACATATCCATCCACATAGTTAATGAATGGTTTTTCAAACCATACGAGATCCCTAGATAACTGTACAACATTTCCCCCCTCTTGGATAAGGGTTGGCCCATGGTTTGGGAATAGTTTGGAAAACCTTACGGACAAACCATGAATACCCTAAAAAGCATGTTTTTACCATTTATCCCCATTGGTCCTTAACTGTTCTAACCCATATTTTCCCACCATTCTTCCTTATACAACTTTAGTGATGAACCAAAACTCACCATGATTCCTAAGGATCTATCTCCATAATTTCTAGGCCATTTGGAGTGGTTTTGTTTTTGAATAATAGATCAGGGTTTATATAATACTCATCTTCCTTCTCTTTTCCATATTAAGGCTTCTATGTCCATTTTTATTTTTCTAAAGACCTAACACCCAATATTTATAGTGTATAATAGGTTGGAAATTCAAGGGGTGTTTTATTCCAATTCAAAAGATAAGGTTGATCATGTAGTTGTCTTCGGAATCTAGGTAGGTAGTCAATATGTTATATCCCATAGTTTTGTTGTTTGTTCATGCATTTTTGGATGTGGTTTTGGTTCCTTCTTATTTTGATTTTGTATCCTTTAGATATATTTGTTAAATTGGTTGGCCAAATGATGAATTAAACCCCTCATTATCTCCTTGGTATGCATAAAGGTTGACTAGTCTAGTTGTAGGGCCACCCATGGGTTATGCCAACACCCTAAGAAGGAAAATTTTAATGATAATCATGAAATTTAATTGAGATAAAGTAGAGCATGTGATAAATATAATTCCATGTTATCTTGACTTCTGAATAGGTATAAATGGTAGTTGTGTTTAGTCTTTATCATATCAAAAGGTGTTTTAGGATTATTTTGAATGGGTCATTTGAATTAAAGTTAATGTGTTCAATGGATTATGTGGTGTAATGGGATTATGTAAGTGAGTAGATTCATCGAAATGAGAATGTGTGAATAGGATAAGGCATTAAACCAATTTGTGTATTGAATGTTATATGAATCATGATCGTTATATAAATTGATTGTTTATGGTTTATGAAATGGTATATGTAGTTAATGTGTAATGAAGAATGCACACATGGCATGGTGATATGTGGTGTATTGACTAATGATATACTCCCATGGTTTGGGATGGACTATGTATCTAAACCCCACAACTAGAATGTATGGTTTAGGGAGTCAAACTAATGATCTCATCTCCTAATAGATGCATTGTTTGATAATATATAGACTAGGGCTCCAACATGAGTGTTCTGGAATTGATTATGAATTGGTTTACCTAGTGAGATAGGGAACTTTTCTTATTTAATTATTCATATTAGTTGATTGGCATAGGAATTTGTGTAATGAATGAATTGAATAAAAAATGTATGGAATGATATAAATATATATAGGGAATTTTGTTAACTAATTTCACCAACCTTTTGTTCATATTTTTTATCTTTTCATTATTTTAGTACATGGATGCGCTATTAGTTTAGACTGGATATTTTGTAGACACTAATGGTGTTGTCCTATTTAATTGTAGTCACACCCTACTCGGGTCGTAATTGGGTACCCCATAAGACTTCATGGTTGCAGGTTAGGAAAAGAGAAAAGGCCATATTATATATGGTTGATTTGGGCATGATATGTGCATGGACGAGGGATCCAGGCATTGAGTTGGGACCATTTTTGGAGATTCATCACCTTTTCCTTATTTCAAGTTTTACTTACATGTGGCACTGTAATTCATGAAATAGAATATTTAATTTTTGGTAGTGAGATTGCACCCAGTGTTGGGAAGTGGAGGTTAATGTATGTTTATTGGTAATTTTGTTTGCTTATTACTTATTTCTATCTACTTTGGATTACTCTAGTAAAGAGGTTATTGTCTCCCAAAGTGTTCTATTAGACCCTCACTACTAGTCGGCAGCCTCTAGCATACAGGGAGGTGCACATAAGGTCATGTGGAAACCCAGCCTAGGGCACCAGTTTAGTTGCACCTAGGTTGGCTACGTTACAAATCATATAATTGTGGAAAAAGTTCTATATTGGAGTAAGTTTACTTCTAAATCTCATACTTGAAGTATCACGAGACTAAACATTACTCAATTAATTGCAGTGCTATTTGGGTGCACTTAACAAAATGTGTACATGTTTAGGTGTGCCACTTAGGTCATACAACATAATAAAATATTTCATCACATTCAATACCATGATCAAGGATTACGATTTAAATACATGGATTTCCCCAATAAATTAAGTATTGTTAAATCTAGGTTAATACTATTGAGTGGAAATGGGGATGAGTATTTAAAGCACAACTATTTAGCATGGAAAATCACAGGATAATTTTGGCATCATAACGAGAGTACATAAAGGTTCATGGGAGGGATTAATACAGATGAGATGTGTCTCTCATCACATGGAAATAATTAGATCAGTAAGAGGGATGTGTGAGAGAATATCCCAACTTGAAAAAATGGTAACCAAAAGGCATATTGTTTAGGAGGTGCTGAATAAAGATGATAAGGAGAGGATCCATTACATTATCACGGTAATGTCTTAGGTTAAGGTTACAATGATAAGTGATAAATAATACTTAATTATTAGAACATAAATTTAATAGAAAATTGGTATTTATCTATTCTTGAAAACATAATAAATTGAGATTCAAATGTCTAAATAAGAATAAGGAGCTTGAATGGAAACGAAGAGAGAGTGATCCCTTCCCCTGAGTGGGGGTTTCTAAAAGATTAGGAGGGGCTTCTTGAGAGCTTGGATGAACCATGGGTGGGATATAGATTGATATGAATAGGTTAATTTCATGATCTAAGAGATTTTAGTAAAGTTAAATGGGAGTTTGGGTGGGTATATAAAGAAAAATAGAGGAGAGTTCTTTATCAATTTCCAAGCTAAGGTTTTTGGACTCTATAAGGTAAATTCATCAGAACAACAAACCAACCCATGTTTTTCCAATGGTTTCAGCCAAAGTGTAGTGATTATAATTATTTTATATCTTTATGAACCAATATCATTAAAATAATACCCTAGGTGATCTTGGAGTGAGTCATGGTTATAATGAATTGATTTTAAAACCATAAAATATAATATTCATTTTGGATGATTCATTAAGGATTTATAAAATTAATAAAATACCTTAAAAACTCCTTATTTTAAAGTGGAAACATATATTTGGACGTGGATACTCTTTATATTATTTATTACAACAATTTTTGGGCTTTTATGATGTCATAATACATACCATATATTTGTATCATATTCAAGTTTTACTCGAAAATTAGGTTGCCTTGGAAAATTATGAAAAATTAACCATTGGATAATTATGATGTGATGATTTCAAAAATAATATTTATTCTATCAATATAATTCTATAAATATAATAGTTTTCACTTTTAAATCCAAAATCTCCATTTAATTAAATATACTAGGTTTTTTACAATAAATTTGTTATAACCCTTATAAAAATTATTTTTTACATTGTAAAATTATATTATCATTAATATTTGATAAATACTATATAATAATAATATTTTTTTATGTTATATTTATTTTAAAAATTATTGAATTTATTAAAAGGAGTTCCTTGACTGGAACTATAAATTTCAAAAAAATATAATTTGTGTTTTATCGTACCCAAATATAATTTTTATAAAACTCATTATTTAATCACATAAAAAGTAATTTTAAAAATGGTTATATATAATCATTTTTTATAAAATTAAAATATGAAAATTTATACATTGAGAGTATTGATACATAACCCATTAATACATCAGTGAACACTATGATGGTAAGGTGTGCGATGGTGATATTTTCTTGATGTGGTTCAGTATACATGGTTTAGGCTATGATCTAGATAATATTTAACTTATACCATAAATGATTTATTTCATTATGTGTTTCTTGAATATTTTCTTGGTTTTGGTCATGAGAAAATCCCAATGATGTTAACTCCTAAATAAGATATAATAAACGGGCTTCATACAGTATTATTATATTCGTCAAGGCCATCACTTCTTCTTTTAGTGACAATTAGACTATATCATAATTCTAAATATATAATCACCTTAACAATCATGATAAAAATTAAATATTATAAATATATTTGATTCTTAATAGTATTTTAAAACCTAGAAGGTTATAACAGACCAATATAGTGCATGTGTTTTATATAATTTCATTACTTAAGAATACATTTATATAAAGAAGTGTTTTTCATTTTTAAAATTTTAGGTCATTGCAATAGTGTCATTTTATACAAAATAGGGTGGAGAAAAGGATTGGGTTAACTCATCCCTATCCATGTAAGAGAAGGATGTCAACCCCCTCAAAGATATTTTGAATGATGCAAACTTGACCTGAGTTTACAGGTGGTATCTACCTCATTGACAAACTATATTGAAAACAATTTTCTCATATCAAAATTTGGATTTAGAGGCTACATACACGAAGTAAGAATATACCATAATACGAAAGGGAGATAAAAGGGTTATTTTTTTCTCTTAGCTCTATGTATAATTTTTTTCTTACCTAAAACATCTAACCTTTTTCGTTTTAGATAAATTCAAACACTAAGTATCCTTTAAAATAATTTTTCTGTTTCAAATATAATAAATGGGTACCCACTATTCCTTGAACTATTTCAAGGGTTCCATTTTCAAAAAGTATAAATATGTGTCTTCTTTGAAATTCATGTATCTAAAGTCAATAATTTCCAATTTTTTCAGCCACATCAAAAATATATTCCTTTAGATTATGAAATTGTATTTTATGCCTATAAAATATAATTAATTTATGAGGAAAATATTTTATATGTTGTGGTTGAGAAGTTAAAAACCTTATATTGATGTTTTATATTATTATGCAATGTTGGTTATTATTTCTTAGGACATTTTGAAATATTAAAATATGAACTTTTTGAGGATGGAATATACTCAGTTGATTTGATAAAACACTATATTATTTCCATCATGAAACAACGGAGTATGGGGATTTATCTATCTTCCCTCAAAAATTCCATATTCCTGGGGGTCATTGAGGGTGGGAAGTTATAAATATTAATTTGATCAATGTGCTGTAAAATCATTACCATTTATTATAGGACTCCATTAATTTGAATGAAGATCAATATAGATGATTCATTTAATGTATAATTAGATAGTGGAGTAGTTATTATCAGGGACTCAATAGGTTCTTCTCTCAATTGAATATTGTTTTCCTATATCTTATTTTTTAGGATTTATAGTAGATAGAAAAGATATTTGTCGGATAATTGAAGGAATGATACATAAATTATTTATAACATTTTTTGGAAAATCTGAATGAAGGTAAATATGGATTAGATTAATTCTATGGAAGATCCACCATCTTTCATCTTCCAACTCAGGAATCATGTGGTTTCCAATAACATTATTCTGCAATATTGATATCATAAAACAAATCAAGTAGTGTAAAATATTTATGAAATGGTTCTTTATGATGTATCTCTTTTCATTTTTCTCTAAATTGGTTGATTTTCCTCTCTTTGAAAAAACGTTATCAATCAATACAATCTTGATATAAATTTTATTGATATATGAAGAAATTAATTTCATTCCTGAAAAAATAATAATAATATATATTAAAGATATATTAATAATAATGTTATAATATATTAATTTTTATATAAATGTGGGTGTATTTCATGTTTTATATTATATATATAATATAATATCTGTTGTATTTTACACACACACACACACAAATTAGTTGTTTTATAAATTCACATAGTGGGAATGGTGAATCATATGTGGTACGCTATGATAAGAAAAATTAAAATTTAGTCTAAAAATGATAACACAATATTTTTTATTCCCATGTCAAAATTAAAGAAATAAATATTTGGTTTTACTCTTTTTTATGTAAATGACAATAGTGTGATTTTTAGGACCGAAATGATAATTTGGAGTGTGTTTTGGAATTTTAAAATTATTAGACACTAAATTTGATGATGATATGATCCATAAAAAATCAAAGGGAACTTTTTTTTACCATTCTCACATGAAGAATGAGAAGATACTTATATTGAGTGAGTTGGATCCCATATAATGAAGTAATTTCTAAAAGAATGTTTGGAAATGAGGTCACTTATTTGAAATCAAAAGACATTTTGGATGATTCTAATTCATGAAGGGTTATTCATTGATACCCCTAATATGGGTGGATTTATATAATTATATTATGATATCAATAGTGTAACAAAAAAATTATTTGATGAAATGATTTCATATAATCAATTATAATTAGTTTGATTATTATTAACTTTTAATTAAGGTTATATTAATAATTAATAACTCTTTCCCAGTTCAAATGCCTGTGAAATATATATATATATATATATATGGTTTCTTCATAAATTTGTATGTATAGGTATAAGGTAATATTGTGATGAGGTGTTTGGATAGTTTTGTGGACTTATTGACATAATATATTGTTTTGAGACCATGTCGGTATGAGTGTCAGGACCTTGTGACGGTACTGAACTAGTAGTTATAGAGAATGATGTGGGTGTTATGATAAATATATAAAGGATAAGGCTAACATTTTTATGACTATGATTACTTAGTTGATACAATTATCTATTATGTTAGTAACTCAATTATGGGTATAAGATTGTGTGTGTTATGGGTTATTGAATTTTTATGTTACTTTTGTGATGGGCGTATCATTTTCAATGAAACCTACCAACTGATGTAGTTTTCCCTAGTATGACCCAATATTTAGGTAACACATGGTGACTGGATGACCAACATTGTGGTATCTCTTTATTACCCAAAATAATATTTATATAAAGATTTTTTTTCATATTATAGATATGGATGTGCATGCAGATTTTTTATGATAGTGTATCTGTGTTATAGTGTTATCCATTAGGGATACATGGTACTAACTTATCGAGGTTATTTTATGGGGTAACTTTTAGTATCTTTATTATGTGAATAATATTTCATATACTTTTTTATTTTAGAAGTATGTTTTTTAGATATTTTTTCCATATAACCAACATAATTTTTACTTTTTATTACTTGAATATTTTAATACTTGATATTTTAAATTATAAATTCATTTAAGACTTAATATATTCAATAGCATATGACATACTCAACACTGAACCACATTGCACAATAAAATAATATATAAACATTAAAAATATACCCATATAATTGGTATGTAAAAATAGAGGTTATTAAAATATGAAATGTAGATAGAAATAAAAACAAATGTTGTTATTAATACTATAACATTGAAAAATCATTATTAGTGTATCTAAATAACTAGTATTTATTTATGATTTAAAATGTAACCTTTATAGAAATTGGATTTAATGTACATTTTTCAAGATAGGAAACATGTTATGGATGAAAGATATTATTCAAATTAATAATATATCAATCCAAAATTCTATTAGTAGTTGAAAGGAAATATGAATAAGAATAGTTAATAGTTTAACATTTTATTTTATTATGAAAGAAACATTAATTATATATTTACGTTTTTATTTAAAAGTTACATTTTGAAATTTTAGAATTTTAATTTTACCTAATTGGATTAGTTTATGGATTTAGAATAACAATATTATCATAAGATGATTTTTTTATATATTTCTAAAATAATTTATTTTTTTGGTTACATTGAATAGTAATGTTTTTTCTAAATCCATAGTGTTTATGGATATATCATAATGTATGTACAAATTAATTACATATAGAAAATTTCCCATAATCAAAAATTTACTTATGGAGTAATCTTATACATTTCAAAATAATATTATGGATTTAGAAAACCCTATGTTTACCATTTTATAAACATAATTAATATTTCCCAATAAAGAATCTATTTTTGGTATATTATTTTAATTAAATATTATTTTGGTAAAATTAGGTTTTTGATTTATTTGAATTCCAAATAAAATTTATTTATTTTATAATAAACCAATTAAAAATTTTAAAGTATATAACATTAAAAACATTGTCCTACACATAATGTTTAATCTTAAAAATATAAATTTTCTAAAAATTGGTTTTCACGTGTGAAGTGCGGTAATTATTACATTAATTTTTTTAAAAAATAGAAATATTATTTAATAAACATGATCTCAAATTTAGAATATTTAAGTTCAAATTATATGATAAGTCCCATTTTTCTGCATGAAAAGTAAATTACTTTGTAAAAAATGAATTAACAAGATAAAAAATGGTTAAAGTGAAAAATGTAAGAGTAAAAAAGCCTTAGTCATGTTTAAAACATGTGTCAAAATAAATATTATATGATTTATAAAACTTATATCACCTGAAAATTCATTATTTATGACTTTTAGAGTCTTTGAACCTTGAATAGTGTCATTCCATCATTGAAAAGTGGTCACTTTCACCATTTCATGACACACATATCCCTTAAAATTTTCATCTAGAAAATGTGTCATGTTTCTACTAGAATAAAATTATCTCAATTTCTTATGCCTTTGTTATCAATTAAATAACTAAATTCCTGCATTTCCAAGTTTCTTTCCAAGAGTAATATTAATTTCTCAATGTGTGTATTTCTTAATCCCTATCCTTTCCATCATAATATTTATCTTCCAAACACATTATAAAAACAATAATAAAATTAATGTATTATTATAAATGTAATTTAATTTTAATATGTTAATTTATAAACTATTATTAAAACCTTTCCATCCACTAAAACAAACAAAACAACATCTATTGTGCGTATATTCAGACTATTGCATCCACAAAATGATGTGCTTTATTTTTCATCACAACCTATTATTTCTGATGAAAAGGATTTGTTTTATGAACTAATATGTTTCCAATGTCATAATTATAATTATTAAATTATAATTTATAATATATAATCATTATATCCAATTTATCAAGAAATATAATCATCAGTCGTGAGTACGTGTGGATTACCATCTCCACAAATGAGGAATTTCATTTTTTGTCACGAAACTTCATGGATGTTTCTAAGAATTATTTAATAGAAGTAAATTTATTTATGAACAATTTGATATTATTTTATTTTTATATTAATATTATATAAAAATAAGTCCTTACTCATAAAATCATTATAACACACCCCTGTTTGTGTTGGTTTTACCACCTACATGAATGATGTTATAATATTTTTATTGTGAATAATTAAGGAATATTATCATTAAGTAAATGAAATTTAAATATTATGGATAATTAAAGAACTAATATTATTGTACCTTGAATAATATATTAATCCTGAAAATTCAATTAATAAACAATAACTCATCATGGAATTACAAAACTACTATGTAATAAGAAATTATAGTTTCTAGAACCTGTTTAAGAAAATAACCCATAATCAACTAATATATTTTGAATAAATGGTATTAAATTATGTGTATAAAATGAAATATATATAAATAAGGTTATATATTACATGATTATTATAGTTATATTTATTATACATGATTCTAGATTACTTTCGAATAAATGAGAATAAAAAGTAAGAAGTTTCTTTTCTCAAATATATTTTATTATCACATATTCAATATTGTGCCCGATGATATATTTTATATGTTATTATTAATACCTAATGGATTAATTTTTCCATATTAATATAATTCATGGGTTTTGGAAATCCCTTTCATGTTCTATCTTTAAATAGATTTCAATTCAAAGGATACAAAGGTTGTAAGGGTTCTTTGTCTCAAATTTCAATTCCATGAGAAATAATTATGTTATAAACCATGTTTTATTTTATATTGTGTAATTAATGAAAATTTTATATTTTATATTAGTATTATTTCATTATTCATTTCATTTTAACTTCCATCATTATAGGGATTTTTATTCAAAAGTTTCCAAACATGTAAGTGTTATTTTTCTTTATTTTCAATTCAATAAGACATGTTTCATACTACATGACATATTTTATTTTATATAGTTTGTTAAATAACCTATTTCCTTTAATTATAATTAATATCTCTCATTTATATATGTTTTAATTTCATAGTACCCCTCTCATTTTTTTTATTCGTATGATACCATTAATGTAAGAGATTTCAGTCAACCTGATTACTTTTCATTAGGTGAAAAACCATATTCTTTAAAAATACTCATTTAAGATTATTTTATTCCACCTTTATTCTATTATAAATTCTATTTCACATTTTCCTTTAGGTAAATTATTTACTTAATTTTATACCCATTACTTAATAAACTGTCACTTGAGGGATGCTTATAAAAAATTCTATCCCATTAATTGATTGGGGAAAATTTTACGATTTGTATATATTTTTATTCAATATATATATTTGAGTATCACTAAATCAAGTTGATTGTATATTGTTTAACAATACACATTATTCCTTAAAATGTATTATGATTATGTTATTCTATTTATTGACTAGGAAATTATTGGCATTTTGTACGGTTGTATCTTAATAAAAAATTATAGATTAATAAGGAAAGCTGATGATGAATTGTATTGATATTTATATCTTTCATACAATTAGTATATTATACATAAAGAAGTTATGGGTGGGGAATAGTATTGTATATCACCTCTATTCATGGATTAGTCTCATGATACAAAAGGTTTTGGTATTTGGTGTACACATACCCAATGGAAGTATCATGTCCTTATTATAGATATGATAACAAGATTGATATATTAGGTGAAACCTTGATGAAAATAGTAATGTTTTGGATAATTCCTTGATGGTAATGTTCAATATGTCTACAATTATTCATTCTATTACCATTAAATTCAGTTATTGTTGTCCATGTGTTTATTTTTATTATTAACCACTGATTTGTTTCAAGCTTATGTGACCCGTTATATGGAATTATTTTATTATCATTTGTTTACTACCATATTATCCATTACATGTCTATTTCTTCATATATTTGGATATAAATTTTCCCTTATTGAGATTTTGAGATCACCCTCCTTATTTTTAAATTTCCCCAAGTTATAAATAAAAGTATTACACATGATATTTAAAGAAGAGTGGTATGTGTGGAGAATTTTCCTTGAGATGTTAAGAATTATTATAGATTAAATAGTTTCTTATATAATGGAAAATGACTTTTAGATAATAAATACAATATATTTTTAAATTAAATTTTCTTTTTCTAAATTCTAAATCTCCAAACCTAAAATATATTTCTAATGAATGTGACTCGATATTTATAAGTTATATTATAATTATCGATGGTTAAAATTGGGAATCTTTGGTTAATTTCATTGTTTATATGTATATAATGTGTTTATTTGTATCAAAATTAGGGAGAATAGGTCCTAGGAGTCACAATTGGTGTTAAATAATCATTTACATATATTTAAAGATTATTATGACTTCATTTGAGGAAAATATAATTTTATTAGTTAACATAATGGGTTAACAAGTTTAATGATGATTATAATATCAATAAAAGAAAAAACCCTTTAGGTATATTTATATAATATTGAGTATTTTATGTTTTTTGGGGGGATAATATTTGATAACTTTAGTGAAAACTCTTGGGATAAGCCTATGTATATGAAAATATCCTAAATTTGGGAAAAAATATAGACTTTTTTGTATCTTGAAATTTAAATATCTCACCAGATACAAATAAGTGAATGAGGTTGTGGTCGAGATTCACCTAGAGGTAATCACCCCAAAAATGTTGGTTGGACATTGACTCGATCATCACTCGATGAATGATTAAGGGGCCTAAGGCTGCACACTTGGATATGCAATCCTAGGATATATGATATTTTTGATTCACATACATTTTTAGTACCAATGGTTTCTGGTATATAACCCTTACATGATAATTTTAATGCTTATAATGTTAAATGGTGAAGGATGGGATAGATGGGTGAACTCTGAATAAGTTTTTGGGAATAAATTAGGTGTGCACGGGTTGCGTATGGTTTGTCTAAGTTACGTGTATATCCTAAAGAGCAACCATTTAGAGTTTTAATTTTGAGGTACTAGCCTCAACATGGTTTGAGCATGGTTAGGGAGACCATTATAGAAGTTTGTGCAAGTTATTCCTTAAAGGAGTAGCTAACACACGTTTAGCGCATGTTATGTCTAATCGTGCGGTCTAACTGTGTGTAGAGTCAAAGTTAAATCCTTAAAAATAAAATCTCACTCAGTTGTGAGATATCGCCCTTATTTTTTCTTTTTCTCCCCTAAATTAATATTCCTATCCATTGAAGGTATTGTAACCTCTCCAAATCATTTCTGAGTCAATCTGTAGCCTTCCATTGGCATTTTAAAGACTAATTCTTGAAGTAAGTGATGTTCTTCACCGTTCTTGTCTCATTTCCTAGATATACTTAGATATACTTCTCATGTCCTCTTTATTTTTCAGATATATGCCTGTTTTGGGTATATTAATGTTTTTCTAAACCAAATATGATAATATTTGAGTTCGTTGATGGTAGGATAAGAGATTTATGACCTTTTGGGGAGTTTTAACCCAATTACTAGAGCGTTCATTGTCTGTTGTTTAGTTTTGTCAAAACCTTTGAGGTGGGTGGCTTCTCCCTCAAACAATATTACTAGAATTGATTTTATTAGTTTAAAATTGGTTTATTTTATTGAAATTTATTGTAAAATTCATTAAATAAATCTTTTTAGTTATGATTTATGGTTTTGGTTAAATTGTGTTATCATTGTGAATTGCTGTGAAAAGGGATTTAGTTTCTTGAATTTAAAATGTTAATTTCAAAGTATAGATTTGATATAATTTCTAAATGGTTTTATGGAAAAGGGGTTTTAAGTAAAAAAAGTTTTTTATTCAAATGTTTTTTCATTGAAATGGTTTTTATGGAAATGGTTTTCAATAAAAAAGTGTTTTTATTAAAAGCATGTTTTTTTGGAATGATCCTTGGGAATATTTGGTGTATGTTCTTATGTTGTATTTATAGGGCTTGGTTGAAATATGAACTTGTGATTGGTGCCCAAGGTAAAATGTCACATGTGATATAATTAAATTTTGATGACTTGGTAGATCGATGAGAAACCACTCATGAGTATGGAACTGTAATCGCATAGCATGCATGGTTAGTTGTGGGGATTTTTTGAATAGATTGGGTATTCCAAATGAATATTGAGAAATTGTTTTAAAGATTTTTTAGTTATTTTTCTACAAAAATAAATTGATGGAAAATTGGTTTCAATTGAAACTATATTCTTGGTTATAAATGGTTTTAAAACTTGTTTATATTTAGTTATAAACTATTTTGAGAAAAAAATTTATATAAATTAATTTATATAATTGTTTATAACTCTTCTATCCTAGTAGAGTGAGTAGGGAATTCATTGAGAAAAACATACTGAGTAGTATACTCATCCCTTCTTTGGAACATTGTTGCTTTTGTATATGCTATCTTCTGGGACATGGGAAATGGTAAATTATCACATGTTTTTAGAACCACCTCATGATACTTGGGTTTCTCGATGATTGTGGAGCATAGTGATTGTGGAGCATGGATTATTGTGGTATTTTTTGATTCTTTAGTTGTTTATCCACTGTTTACTTTGATACTTGTTTGGTCTTCCTCTATTGCACACTTTGGAGTGTCTTTGATATAAATAAAGTAGTTGTGTTGTCTTGCTTTTGTTCATGCATCATTTAGTGAATGGATTGGTTATGGATTGTTGGTTTGTTGGTTTATTTCTTAAAGGTTCAATCTTCCCTAATTTGTATTTGAAACCCATCGGCATTTATTTCTAGCCTTTTTCATCTTGGGTATGACACTTAAGGACTACTAATTATTTATTGTATTCTCAAGCCAATGAGAATTAGTAGGACATTACAAATGGTATCAACTTGTTTGGTCCTTACCTAATAAGTAGTTCATAGTTTCATGTTCTTGGAGTTAATTCATCATTATCTATTCCTTGTATTTTGATATTAGAAAGGATTATGGTTGTAATAACATGAAATGTATAGCATAAAAGGGTGTAGCTGACCCTTTTATGATGAACTTTAAGTTACCAGGGTGTTGGGTACATAAGTGTTTTGGATTGTGTTACAGGATAACAGAATCTCATTGTCATGGTTTTAGCCAATGAGACAAGCATATCATGCAATGTAGAGGAATGACTTACCACTAGGATTGAATATTTCATTTAGAGTAATTATTTATGATCTTTTTCAAAGCTGTAAATTTTTTAAAAATGTAGAATTTGTTCTCAAATGAAATATTTTGAAGAGAGGATACTTGGTGTATTCTGAAAATGGATTGATTTTAAAAAGAAATAAAGGATTTTTCAAAAAATGGTTGAATGTGAAAACGGTTGTTTTTGGAAAAAAATGTTGTGATAGATGATGTGATAGAATTTAAAATTCTAAGCCCTCATTTTCTAGGGAGTGAAACTTACCGAGTTTTTGTTGGTTTAGAAAATGGCTCCCGGTAGGCGGTGTTGTTTCAACCAAAGTGTTATCTTTGGAAGTCCAAATTGAAATACCCATACATATTACTAGTATTGTTCAAGTATAGGGTCAATACATAGGGATAAAGAGTCACCACATTTGGTTTCTCTAGTTATTTATTAATTAGGGGAATATTAACTGAATTTACAGTTGATATTTGATGTTTCATTAATAGATTAATTAACTATTTAATTTCATTGATGAATTCAATTAAAGACAATGAAAAATGTAAGATTTATTCTAACAATTATTGGTAATAATGTGTTGGAGAAATGGATTTTTAAGGTCGTCGATAAATAAATTTTATTTTCATGCTGTTTGGTTTATAATAACTCACATCTTCAAGTTTCAAATATAACGAAACCCCCTTGGTCTGGGGTGTTTCATTTGAATCAATAGAGACCAATTCCTTGGTCTAGAATTTTATTTCTATTAATGTTATTAATTACATTCCATTTTGAGATGATTAGTGCACCCAATGATCATGGGTATTATTTGTTTTAATTCCTATGATGATCCCTTGAAATTCTGTTATTTGACTGATATGGGGTTTCCAACAATAAGAGGTTTCAAGGAGTTATGAGAGAAAATAAATAACACAAATACAATAAGACAGTTGATTAATATCAAACCATAATCATCCACAACCCCAACACATAGGTAATTTAGCTACACATGGAGTGGGTAATGAAAAACAGACTCTTAATACACGAAATAAAAATTGTAGTAGATTTGGGTTGAATATCGTTGGGATGGTAGAGCAGCAACACCTCCTCTCTTCTATTCCCCTTTCTCTTTATCTCTCTCCTTATCTATCCTTTCTTCTCCCATTTTGTTTCTCTAGTTACCCCCTTCTTCCATGCATATAAATTTAAAGGGAATTCCCTATTATTTATAGTATTAAAAAATACATGGCATGTACCATAAATTACACAACATGTAACCAAATCAACTTGACTTTCCTCTTATTTCTCCACCAGTAAGTGATATTTCATGCCCCCCAGGACTTTGAAGGCTCCATCGGTCGGTTGGTGGGAGTACACAACATGTAGCACTGCCCCACAAGGTGTGTAGTGTCAACATCAGCCACCAACCTCTTCTAGCAGGGAGAACACAGAATGTAAATGGTTTGTATATGGCGTGTGAATCTGGGCCGACAACATGGGTTTGTACATGGTCTGGAAGATCCATGTCGGTGAAATGGTACACGAAATGTGTAAGAAGTACACATCGTGTATATTTGAACATCTATTCTGATATTTCCATAATTTGTGTCTTAGGCTAGAAAATACCTAAAAATCATCATGATCATAGAATCAAATAATTTTATATCCAAAAAAACATATATTATTTGAAGAAATGTTTTGATACTCAATAGAATGTATGAAAATTTATACACAAATCGGGCACATCAAACTCCCCCACACATAGCCATTTTCTTTCCCTCAAGAAAAATATCAACATCAAATCAATAGAATACATACTATAAAATGAAATGAAACATACAACTAATTATATTTATAAATACTATAGCCATATTAGAGGATTTTAAAAGGCACAAAACATATTTCAATTCCAAATATATTCTAATCATGCCTCCTATTTAATTCAATTAAATATTTTCATCCTCTTTCATCCACTTTTCTTAACTTTTAACAAATAAACATGACACTTGATGATTTACCGCAATAAAAGCTACCAAAATCATCACTCAAAATTATTTTGTCATATTTGTGCTCAATATCAAGTATATGCACTCTATATATACACTTTAAAGTGTTCTCATTCTCCAATTTAGAAGTAAAATAACAAAAATAATATAGGATTTCAACAAGGGTCTAATGTTTCTGAGGCCAAGGGTTGGTAGGTAATGATGTGAAAAATAATATCAGAGACTTGAAAAAGGATTCTGAATTCTTAAACACTATTTCATGATATTTAGAAATGAAGCTAAATGAAAAATGAATATCCAATAAAGATCTTTCAAATGGTATCATCGCTATGATATTCCCTTACCAACATGGGTTCATAAAATATCAATAATGTGTAAAAAATGAATATGTTCCCTCTTTTTCATTTTTCAATATATATATATATATAATAAGAACCACCAGGAATACAATGAATAGTGTTTTTGGAACCATTTTGTCCAAACGAACAAGTGGCACTCTCCCCCGCACATAATTTCATGGTTGCTCACTAAAATGTACCCTGAATATAAAAAAATACCTTTCTAAATCTCAAATGAATAATCATGAAAAATTATGAAATAATTTGGGTTAGAAGGGAAAATAGGCTTGTAATGTGGCTTCCTATCAAGTTAGTTCACGGTTTTTAAGTGTTTTACGAAGATCATATATAGGTTAGGTCTCATGGTCAATGGGGCTGAAAAAAAAATCAAATTCCTCAATCATTTTAATGTGATTCAAAATCATCATGTTTTGAAGAGAAATAAAAGAAAGTTATGGTAGTTATTCATATCCTAATAATGTATCGAGAAAGTGGGTATAATAAAGAATATGTCAAAAAGGATTAGAATACCTCTCCGGAATGAGGAAAAATAAAAGGGTCAATCAGGTCATGACATGAATATAAATAATCAGGATCATAAATTTAAATGTCAAAGACATTAAATCCAGAATCAAACTATATCATAAATAATTTTAAAAACATTGAAAATTAAAATAAGTATGTATCATTTACAAATTACCTTTTATTTCTCTACTATTTATAATTATAATTAGTCAAAAAATTACACATTTTAAAATATTTCAAATATTAATTATTTCTCCTACATCGGTTCAAGGGAAAAGACAATTATAGTAAGAGACTCTCCCCCACACTAAATATTGCACATGGTCCCCCAAGTTCAACACTAAGGAAGAGGAGAGGATGTGGGGAAACACAGGATGTCAGAGTGAGGGAAAGTAGTGAAGGAAGTAAAAACAAATTAAAAATGAAAAATAAACTCCGAAATAATATTACCCTCATGGTGAGTCCAAAAAATATGGTAAGTAGTCAACAGAAAAGTTCCAAGAAATGCTCCATGGTACCTATTACACGTGAGGAAAATAAAAAAATAATTTCTTATATACATACAGCATCATATAAAATGACTAGAACAAACGAGATATATATAAAGAAAAAAAATTTCCCAAAAACCAATCACAGGGTCACCTCAGAAGAGGCATCATCTTCAATAGGGGGGTCTGTCTGAGGGGGATCATCAAAAATGGAAACTAGATGTACCTACTCTGTGATCTGAGGGGGAGGAACATCTGGAAAATTCATTTCGGCAGTAGGTGGAATAGTATATGGAGACACAGGATCAGTGACTTGAATGGGAGGATCCACATACACATCCTACAGGGTAGAAATTGTTGGATAATCTGAACCAGTAGTGGATATGAGATCTAAATCAGTGTACATATCCATCAATGGTGGTGGTGGTGCATAAGGTTAAGGAGCGTATGGAGGAGCAGGTTTTGAGGAAAACAGAAGACCATGATGCTGAAGGATAAGGCCCAACGTATGCTTAAGTTGTGTCTAGGACTATAGGATGGTAGTCTGTTTGTTCTCAAGGATGTACATATGGTGGTCCATAATGGCCAGGCATAGGGTGATGGAAGGATCATCCAATGGTGTATATGGAGGTGGGAATGTGGAGGGCACAAAAAAGAGGGAATGGTGGAAGAAGAAAGAAGAGAGGAAAAGTGGGGAGGGGTGGTGAAGGAGAATCCGCTAGTGGATGTGGTGGGATTTTCTCAACTATAACATCGGGAAAAGCTGGGTCATCTCTCACCCCTACTGGATCTCGAGCATCCTACATAAGAAAATAACCATAACCCCTATGCGTTACCAACCTCATGCATATAATCATGAAGATGTCAAGACTCTAAAAAGAGCCTAAGGGGTCATGAGGTGGAGAGGGATCAAAAACACCCATGTGGTTAGCCAAGCGGGTGGCATAAAAGCCACCATTCAGGTTGCCCTGATGGACATGGATCATGGAATGGAAATATTTTGCTGCAATAAACGGGCGTTCAGGGTAATTGTGTTGGAAGACACATGTGAGAAGCTCCATGTCTCACCCAGAAATGATAATCATATCCTCATGGTGGGGAAAAAGGATGGAGCTGAAGCACCGATGAATAAAATGAAGGGTAGGGTAAATGATGAGTGTTCTTTTCTGGGATGTGGGTGTGTACTTGTGTTCAAGCCTAGAAATCTCCCTCTATATGGTGATAAGGTCTGATCATTCCGGGTGGGTAAGGGTGGAGTCAAGTGGTGCGGTGGCATGATAGGAGTATAAGCTGCACCCTCAGCCAAAATCAGTCATGTTTAGGGAAAAATGGAATTCACTCAGCCAAAATCGAACTAGGGTGGCTGTATTGGTGGGAGTATGACAGTAGGAAATCCCATCAAACTCGAAGGTCAAGATAAACTCCAAAAAATTTTATATAAGTCGGTGTGCAAACCTGGAGAGTCTCGATGAGTTGTGTATGGAAAAATAGCTCCTCAATATGCTACCATATGCCGAGATGTTGTGGAATGATGATGTCCAAGAAGAGGATGCTTAGTTGTATCATCCATTATGAAAAGCACCACAAGCGGTCTGTGGTAGGGAGGCCCTCATAAATGATTACGTAGAGATGTGGCTATGGTTAGGCAGTAGTTGGAGTGGGATGAGGTGGGGCTACAACTTCTGGTCTAGTTGGACTAGTAGTGGTCACTGGAGGTGGATAAATTGAAGAAAGAGCTGGCTCAGGTAGGTCTACATAACTTGTGCTTAGATATGAAGGTATGAAGCTAGAAGAGGGAGTTGTGGCACCTGATCTCTCAGTGATAGTGGATGGTGTGGTAGTAGCCATAGAAGGATCAATGGTGGTAGGAGTGGGTTTCATGGAATCTACCTGACCGGTTCATGTCCCTGTTAGTGGAACCAGTATACAAGGAGGAAGCATTGCCAATGCTGGTGGATAGAAAATGGGGAAATCAAATACTGGTCTCTCAGAATATCGAAGAATAATCCAATGGTGAGGGGGTCTCTCACCCTCATTACCTAAAGTGGGCCACTTTCCACTTGCATGATCATCGCTTTAAATAGCTAAAAGAAAGAAAATAAAAGAAGAAAAAGAAAAGAAAAGGAATAATGAAGAAAATGTGAGAATGCTACGAAATAAAAGTATGCAATGTGTGGATCAAGGGTATAAAACATGTAGTGTGATCCATTTAAGAACCCTTGTACTTTGGATAGACACATCGAGTGGGAATGTGGGTAGAAAAAATCTAGTACCCGACATGTAGTAAGGGTACATGCTATGTGTACGCACATGGGGTGGTGCCCATGTAAGTTCCCATAAATGGCTCGACTGTGGTAGGGAATATGATATAACAAACGCTGTGTGGAAGGTGTACACATTGTGTGGGTAAACAGGGATTAAAAAGGTGTGTACTACTTCAACAAAGATTCCTTTGAATGTATGAGAGACATGGAATTTTTCAAACATACACACCCTGTGTGATGGCATCAGATGGGGGTCGTGTCCCATAGGACATGGGCTATCTCTTAACGGTAAAGGGAAGGAACTCCACATGGAATGTACCGAACATACACACCATGTTGATTTCAAATTTGAAAAATGTGCAATTGTGGTCATGTACAAGATGTACACCACATGTGTTCTTTGGTTACCCCGTGTACTGCGGGTTGAAGTCAAATGGTTGGTCGATCAAGATCTACCTGAAATGCAATGAAAACTCAGAAATAGAGAGTGTAGAAGTGCGTACTTAGACTGAGGAAGGAAATGCGGGAGAAATATGTGTGTGAAATGAAAAATGGGAGATTTAAAGGATTGGATCGGATGACAACGTGTGGGAGAAGAAAATGGGGAGGGGGTGCTCGACACGGGGTCAGGCTGGGTAGGGTACTCAACCTTTATATCTAAACCACACATCTTGTGGTTGGTCCCACATGCCATGTATGTTTTTTAACAAAAATATAATAAATAAAATTTATAAAAAAAATAAAATATTAATCAACTAAAATAAACCTATACACATAGTGTATCAAGGATGACATGTCGTGTTTTCAAAAATTTGAAAAAGATAACTACAAGCATCGCTCCGGAGCTTGGGGTATGATTCGAACCAGCGACTAGTCATTTCGAATTCAAGCCCTCAACCAACCACTGGAGAGAAGGTTGTAGAGCTACATAGTTTTATGAACTTTTAATAATTAATGTATAGATTTAGATCTATATGGTACAAATAAAATGCATAGTGTGTGGTTTTAATTTGAATGATTGGGATGAATCAGGGAGATTAGCCAAGTTTGAACCCGATCTTTGGAATCTAGAGCTAAGACTTTGCCAATTTTCCAACTTCACCTGTATGTAATTTCTTTTTTTAAGACCATTTGAATTATGAATGAAATCATGGTTCACAAGACATATATCAAAATTCACATTGTGTGGTTTTATTAATAAGAAAAATGATGGAACTGGTCTGGTTGTCAGGTTTTGAACCCAGGTCTTTTGGATTTGTGGTTTATAACCCTAGCCAGCCGGTCCATCTGCATCAGGGTTTACTTATATTTGAAAAAAACTTTTGTTTTATTTTAAAAAAACCCCACATTTCGTTTACGTAAACATGGGTTATAAAATGTTGAACCTTGTACCAAAGGTAGGTATGGAGTGATTCGAATAGGTAATGACTATGATACATTTTGATGACCTTACCATATGCACAAGCATCATACATGTTTATCAACTTAATTAATATATACTTATACTTCGGGTTCTATTATAATATAAATTATAAAGGAAAGTACACACCATGTGAAGAGGTGATACACAACATGTAGTCTATGGTTTTCCTCCTAGGAAGCGCCATTATTTTAGGTCTTTGCATCGACCTTACCTGAGCCACTTACTATCCGAATTGCATGGTTTAGATCATATCCACCATGTCCTTGTGAATATAGGGTTTGACATGATGCTCGTTCACCTTAAATGGTTGACCATCCACTCCATCTACTTCCACCACACCATGGTGGAAGTCCTTGATCACTCAGAAAGTTCCCAACCATCAGGACTTCAATTTTCCTAGAAAAAATCTGAAGTGGGTGTTAAATAATAGTGCCTCATTGCCAGGATAGAATGAATTTTGAGAGATCATGTATTCATGGACTGCATTTGTCTTTTCTGTATATATCATTGCATTATCATATGCCTCCTTCTGAATTTCATTGAGATCCATTTACTGAAGCTTGTATTTCTCTTCCATGGCCTTTAGATCATAATTCAAGGCTTTCACAGTCCAATAGGCTTTATGATCATGTTCCACTGGTAAATGACATGACTTTCGGTAGATTAAACAGAAAGAGGAAATACCAAGAGGTGTCTTGAGTGTGGTATGGTGTGCCCATAAAGAATCATCAAGCTTCTTGGACCAGTCCTTCCTTAAGGTTCTCACTCTATTATCTATGATTTTCTTCAGTTCTTAGCTTGATACCTCCACTTAGACACTGGATTGGGGATGATAAGGTGTTCTCATGTTATACCTCACTCAATACTTCATGAGCACATTTTACGTCAATGAATTGTCAAAATGTGTCCCTATACAACTTATCAGAACCTATGGAACACTGAATCTGCTGAAAATATTCTTCTTCAAGAAGGCAATAACGACCTTTACTATGTTGTGTGTCATAGTAGTAGCTTCTACCCATTTGGATACTTAATTCACACGGACTAGAGTGTATAAGTTTTCATATGAGGGGGGAAGGGGCCCCATGAAATTAATACCCCATACATTGAAGATCTTGACCTCAAAAATTGGATGTTGAAAATTTTCATCTTAGCTCCCCATGTTACCATTCCACTGACATCTATCATAGTGTGTTACAAAATATCGGGCATCCTTGTGCATGTTGGGCTACAAAAATCTAGATTGTTGAATTTTTCCTATCATTTAGTCTGGCCCATGATGCCCCCTAGATGGGGAATAATGAAAAAACTCTATAATTTCCTTAATTTATTCCTTCATGATGCAGTAGTGGATCACCCCATGTCCACATGAATGTAATAGTAGTGGTTCTTTCCATAAATATATTTTTTACTTTGGACAGTAATCATTTATTTTTTTGGAATGTATGATCAAGATGAAAAAATCTCGTAACTAAGTAATTGGAAATGTCAGCATTCCATGGGTGAGGTGTAACTCCAACTGAGAAAATATTCTCATATGGGAAGTCCTCCTTGATTTCTCTATCATCCTCTCTTTCCAAATGAGGCAATTCCAAATGGGAGAGATGATCGACAACAATGTTCTCACTTCCTTTCGGGCAATGGATTTCTAAGTCAAAATAATGGAGGAGAATCACCCAATGGATGAGATGTGGTTTCTAATCCTTCTTATTCATAAAATATTTGAGTTTTTCATGATCAGTATAAACAATAACTTTTGATAGCACCAAATAAAAGCAGAACCTATCAAATGCAAAACCCATTGCATGTATTTCCTTCTCTATGGTAGTGTAGATAATTTATGCTTCATTTAGGGATATATTGGCATATTATATTAGTATGAAGATATGATTACGAATTTTTCCATGCACTAGTCCTATATTATATTCACTTCTGTTAAACATGATTTCAAATTTTTCCTCCCAGTTTGGGGAAATCATAAAAGGATCTTCAACTAATCATTGATTCAAGAGCTAAAAGGCTACAGTGCATGTTTCATCAAATTTGAAGATAGTATATTTTGAAAGGAGGTTGGTTAGTGGTTGATATATCTTTGAAAATTCACAAATTAATCTTCTGTAAAAACCTGCATTCAAAACAATACTTCATATTTCTCAGACAGAAGTTGGAATGGTGAGTTGTGAGATGACTTCAACATTTGCAGGTTCAACTTAAATTCATTTCATGGAAATCCAATGTCCTAATATGATATTATTATACACCATAAAGTGACATTTCTCCCAGTTCAAAACCATATTGGTGTGTTCTCATCATTCTGGTACCAATTCCTTATTTCTCAAGCAGGTGTTGAATGATTTTCCATAGACTGAAAAGTCGTCTATAATGACTTCCAGAATTTTCTCTACCATGTCATGTAATATCACTAGCATGCATCATTTGATGGTGGCTAGAGCATTGAACATTCCAAAATACATTAGTAGATAGTAAAAATTTCCAAATGGTCTTGTGGAAGTGCTCTCCTCTTGGTATTTAGGGGAAACAAAAATTTGGTTATAGCCAGAATAACCATCTAGAAGTAAATAGAACTTGTGCCCCTCCAATCTCTCCAACATCTGATCCATGAAAGGAAGGAAAAGTGATATTTTCAGGTAGAATCATTAATCTTCTAATATTACACACACACTCTCCATACCATGACAATTATTATAGTGTTTATTTCATTTTTATCATTGTTAATCACGACGCTACCCACCTTTTTGGGAACCACATACAAAGGACTAACCCATGGGCTGTTAGATATGGGGTAGATGATTACGGTATCTAATAGATTGATCATGTCTTTTTTTCAAGAATTAATCCATTCGAGGGTTTAGCCATCATTGCAGTTTCCAAGAGGTCTTTACTCCCTTCTCAAGTATCACCTTATGGGTGAAAATGGTCAGTTTGATCCCTTTAAGATTAGAAACTATCCACCCAATAACCTATTTTCTTTTATTTAGAACCTTTAAAAGTTAAATTTATTTCTCTTGTGAGAGAGATGAATTGATTATAACTGGAAGTTTGTGTTTATGAACCATGTACCCATATTTTAAAGAATATAGGAGAGGATTCAGTTCAATTTGAGGGGCTTTAAGAACTGAAGGAAAATATCAGTTCTACCTTGTCTCACTCTAGAATATCTAGAACAAGTGTATGCTACTAATAATGACCACCCTGGCCTATGATTAATTGCAGCTCTTCTAGTTAAAAATTAGGCTAGATGTCTTTGATGACTGGTTTATTGGTTATAGAACAACATCCCATGTCATCTCCCATGTGGCCAAAGTGATCGGCCACTGTAGTCCACACATAATAGTCCTCATTTTCCATAACGAATACTTTCATAACAGCTTTGGGGATGTTGTAGGGTGCCTTTTCATCTACTACTCTAAATATCAATTAACCTTGGTGAACATCAATAAAAAATTTCCCAATATCCAAGAAGGGTCTTCCCAGAATAAGAGGTTCCTCTTGGTCTTCCTCCATGTTAAATATGATAAAATCAGTAGGAAGAAGCTGCCTTCCCACTTTCACTAGAACATCCTCAAGTATCCCTCTAGGATATATAATGAAGTGATCTGCTAGTTGTAATGCCACCTGAGTTTGTTTTAGATCATTCAGACCCAGCTTCTTAAATAATCCAAAGGGAATAATATTGACACTAGCCCCTAGTCACAAGGGGAATTCCCAAACTCAGAATATCTGATTGTGCAAGGGATTTTAAAACTTCTTGTATCATGGATCTTTGAAGTAAGAGAGTGTTGAACCACTACTAAGCATTCCTTAGTGAGAGGAATTGTCCCCAAATCCTCCATCTTCCTATTGTTTGAGAGTATTTCCTTCATTAGCTTCATATATGTGGTCATTTGAGTCAATTCCTCTATAAAAGGAATATTAATGTAAATTTTATCAAATACCTCCATAAAATTTTCAAACTGTTGATCCAACTTCCATTGCTTCATTCATGAAGGAAATGGTAAGGTGGGTTCATAAGGTTTGACCGCCTCTTTTCCCATACCATTTGATACCTCCTTCTCATTTTATAGGCATTATGTTGAGAGGGACTCCTCAATATCAGCTTTATTATTCAAAGAGGGTGTTGGTGGAGCTGGATTTTTTGCCTCACCTTGATTTATAGTTATTTTTTAGAGTAGCTCCTTCCCAATTCATAATGTGGCAGAATTGGAATCCTCCCGTGGGTTCTTCTCAGTGTTACCTAGTAGTGTATTGGGTTTCCTTGAAGAGAGATGATTATCAAGATGCCTAATTTGATTCTAATGGCTTTGAATAGATATCTACTAATTCTAAAATCTTTTTTAAGTGGTTGTTGTGAATTTAGACATCATTTCTTATAGATTTTATGAGTGTTCCTGTTGAGGTTGTTGTTAAGCCAATTGAAGTTGTGGCTATCGTGGTGGTTGCACCAAATGAGGGTTTTGATACCCTTTCTGCTGGAAGGATCCTTGCTGCCTTCTGGGATATGGATTCTGATATTGTTGTTGACCATAACTGAGTGGCCTTTGGGGGTGGGGTTGAGAGTTTTATTTTTTCTGCCCCAAGCCCATGTTTGCATTATCTTTCCAAGACTAGTTTTGGTATTAAGGGTAAATTTTTGGCCCTCTATTATGAGAAACATAGCTTACCTCACTTTTTGACGGACCAATGCTTGTACCTGGGAATTCACCAATGGCTTGATTGTCACCACATTCACTGTATGCTGGGTGATTTACCGCTTGAACCTGAGATTTTTTTTTCATATTCAATGCATAAATAATCTTGGACACATCATCAAGTTGGGTAGAAAGAATCTTATTGGCATAAATTTTATGCATTCCCCTCTTTTTATTACCCCAATCTAAGTGCCACTTGAATATATTTGCTGATGTATCTTCTAGAAAGTCGAATATTTCCTCTACGGATTTACTTATCACCTTTCCTCCTACAGCTCCATCCACCACTGATTTGCTGTTTATCATAAGACCACCATAAAATTTTTGTACTTGCATCTATAATAGAAGGCCATGATGAGGGAACTTACTTAACATTTCATTGAAATGCTCCCATGATTCGTACAATGACTTTGAATCATGTTGCTGAATGTTGTGAATTTTGTTCCGTAATGTCACCGTCATGGAGGGTGGGAAATATTTTGAGAAAAACGCCTGATCCAATGCCTCCCAAGTGAGGATGGAACATTGAGTCATTCCCTTATTCCATTCATTCACTTTATCCCTTAATGATAAGGGGGATAAGTGAAGGAAAATGGAACCCTCAGACACCCCATGGTAACAGAATGTGTCAAAAATCTCTAGAAAATTGGAGAGATGAGCATTGAGGTCTTCACTTGGTAAACATCCATACTATACAGTATTTGGATGAGCTTCGTGATGGCCAGATTGATCTCAAAATGTTGGGCTTGAACCGTTGTTTTGCTAATACCCGTATCTGCTCCTTTGATAGAAGTAATATCGTACTCCATAAGGGTACTTCATGGGGCAAGTTTTTCTTTGGGAGTTGGGGGCATAAATTACTGCTCATTAGAAAAATAAGTCCTTTGATTTGGTTGAATTTATAGAAACCGCTCTAGTGAATGGTAATATTGGGGTTGCAGTGGGAAATAACCTGGAAAAAATTGATCCGATTGTCTTTTCTGGTTTCATGGCATGAACTCCATGATATTTTCTGGTGGAAGATGGTTCTGTTCATCCTTAGAAGCTAGTTGTTGGTCTTGGTTGTCATCAAGCATGAACTGTTGTCCAACGCCTTAGACATCTATCGGATCTCCCTCTTTTGTGTTCACCATGGGGGGATTTTGGTTTTTCTCACCCATTGGTTCCCGACTTCACCACAACATTGTTCATTCGATCTCCAAAACAATTGGAAGGACTTACAATGATTCAATGCTCTTGGAATGGGATATTCGGCTTCCCATGCACCTGTGATCCTACAAAAAACTAAACACACACCAAGGGTAAAATAGGAAGACAAAAAAATAATAAAAAATAGAAATGAGTTTAAGAATATAATTTTTATAATATTTTATTTTTATTTTCACTTTAATTGATACAAATTGATTTTACAAAACACTGTTAACTTTCATCCAAGAAACAATGCCATAATTTGGTGTTGTTTAATCCAAATTGTTATGTTTAGCATCCCAAATTAAAATACCAAAACTAATTACTAGTATAGTGAAAGTATGGGGTTGATCCACATGGAGAAAGAGTCATCAAATTATGTTTCTCTAGTTTGTGATTAATTAGGAGAATATTAACTGAATTTAGAGTTAATATTTTATGTTTAACTAATAGAGTGATTAATCCTTTAATTTATTTAATTAATTTCTTAAAAGACAAATAGAAATTTAAAATCGATTCTAATTATAAATGGGAAGAATGTGTTAGGGTTGTGGATTTTTAAGGTCAAAGTTAAATTTATTTTCTTATCATGTTCTGTTTCTCATAATAACTAACATCTTCGGGTTTCAAATATAATAGAACCCATTGGTCTAGTGAGTTTGATTTAAATCAATAGAGGCCAATTCCTTGGTATGGAATTTGATTCCTATTAATTTTATTAATTGTGGGCCATTTTGAGATGATAGGTGAACCCAATGATCTTGGGTGGGTTTTTCATAATTCCTCTAAAGATCCCGGGAAATTCTTCTCTTGGTCTAATATAGGGTTTCCAGCTATATTTAGAAAGAGATTTCGAGGAGTTATGAGAGAAACATAAATAACACACATATAATAAGATAGTCGATTAATAGAAAACCATATTCATCCACATACCCAACACATTGGGAATTTAGCTACACCTGAAGTATCTAATGAATAACAAAATCTTAATACCTAAAATAAACTTTATATTAGATTTGGGTTGATGATTATTGGGAAGGTAGAGCAGAACCGCCCCTCACTTCTCTTCCCTATTTCTATTTCTCTCTCTCTTTCTCTCTCATTTCTTATCCCATTTTGCATCTCTAGTTTTACCATTCTTTCATGTGTCTAAATTTAGAGGGACTTCCTTCTTATTTATAGTATTAACAAATACATGGTGTGTGCCATAAATTATACAGCATGTAACCATGTCGGCTTGACTTTTCTCTTCTTTCTCCACTGGTAGGTGATCTACTGCACCACCCTTGACTTTGAAGGCATTAGGGGTCAGTTGGTGGGAGTACATGGTGCGTAGTATAGTCCCACATGGCGTTTAGTGTCAACTTCCACCACCAAATTCTTCTATAATGGATAACACGACATGAAAATGGTTTGTAAATGGTGTGTGAATCTTGGACAACAACATGGGAGTGTACTGGTTCTGGTTGATCTATGTCGAGGCAATTGTACACGACGTGTGTAAAAAGTACATGTCGTGTATATTTTAACTTATATTTTGATCTTTCCTTGATTTGTGTCTTAGGCTGGAAAATACAAAATTATCATCATGATCACTGAATCAATGCATTTTATCTCCAAAAAATATATATTTGGTGAAAACATTTTTTGATACCCAACAGAATGTATGAAAATGTATACACAAATCAGGCACATTAGTAGGCGTCGTAGAAAACAACTTGAAGAAGCTGAAGAGAATGTGGTTTCACCAAAGACACAGGTAAACCAAGAAATGGTTCAGTGTATCATTCAAGCATTTCAAGTTATGGATATGGGAAACTGGAGGGATGATCCGAGGCATGTAGATCATTCCATCTAGTTCATGAAGCAAAATTGTAACATCCCAAGTAAGTAAAGAATTATGGATTTTCTTATCTATGTCTATTTATGAATTAGATAGTGTTTTAAGAGGCTTAAAATGAGAATAAATCCAATCTTAAGCATAGAATTCTCTAATATTTTTAAAAGATTGTTTTACTGCCTTTTGATGGAAAACCATTTTTAAATCAAACATTTGACAATTTTATAAGCTATATGTTTCAAAATAAACTTATTAATTATAATTGGGACATTGAAATTTACTTTTGATAAATTTTTGGTATTTTTATGACAATGTTCATTTTTTAATGAATAGTGAAAAATACTGCATTTTACTTCAAAACTGCTTTTTCATCTAATTTAATTATATGGATATATTATCTTTTTAATTGGGTTCAAAGTATAATTAGAATATATTTTTACCATTTAATCCAATGGTGGTCATTATAATTAATTTCACTTTGGAAGTGGGCATAACAAGTGCCAAACTTTTCATAGATATTGTTTCAAAAAAACCCGCTATTTGTTTTGACAACGAGAATTATTTTTAAATTAATTATTGAAATTTCTATGTTTGGAATTTGGTAAAATTGATTCCATATTTTTAATCAGAAGTTCCAAATTATGTAATTAAGACTCTTTTGTTTTTGGACATTATGAATAGTAACGACGGTAATTATATTTAATTATCGTGATTAATTAGTAATCTGGTAGTGAAGGATAATAAAATAATATCATAATAAAAACAAATGACCCCAAAATGTGTCCTAATGCTACTATTTGTGTCATGGCCGACCATGGGATTCCTTGTGCCAAACTTTGGGACCCCATGGAATCACTTTTGGGTGAAAGGGACACTTTGTCATTTTATTTTTAAATAAAGGAGAATATCACTAAAGAATGTATCACCCGAGAAAAACATTTTTATTTTTGTCTATGTAACTGATCTCTTAGACTATAATTATTCATTGGAAATACAAAACAATTTCCTACATCATTTTATTTTTTTATAATTTTTAGACATTAAATAAATTATATTTTTTATGACACCATGATGATGCAGTGATTATCTCATTAATGAATGATTTAAATAAAATGAAAAGATAATGTAACATCTAAGACTTACACTTGTCAAAAACCTATTTTATGAGTATATTTCAAACCCTTATCACCTTATCCTATAAATATATCAATGTGGTACCTTTTAAATCCGAAACTCATTTTAAAATAAAGTAACATTTCTTGACTTTCCAAGAGTGCCCCTCCTCCCTCTTATAAAAGGCCCCCACCTCTACCTCCTTACCCACACTTCTCAAGCCATTATCTCGGCCAAGATCTACACATTTTATCTCTATTAGACCCTATATTCATCTTAGAAGCCTTACCTTAGGCAGAAATCTCTTCAAGAAACCCTTTTGGTTCAAACCAAGAGGAGTTACCCGATTTAAAGGTAATGTCTTCACTTGTGTTCTTTTGTTTTATTTTGCTTCTAAAACCCCCTAAACCCTTTTTATTCCTTTATTTTGTAACAAAACCTGTATATTAAATATACTAGGATTTTTTTATGAGAATTATTCGAGCTGAACTTACACACACCTTCGTCTAATTGTTAAAGAACATACTGTTTCTGTGGATGGAAAATTTCTGCCTCACGAAATGATGATTGTTCAATATTCCTCTAAGACCTTCAAAGGTGGCCATTAATATGTCACTATATTTATATATGATATATAATATGTTTATGTTTTCCTTAAGATTCTGTATTTTTCAATTATGGCATACCTTTATGGTTTCCATTATGGGTAAACGCGATATCTTCATTTTAGGAAGTGCATACTACCGCCCCCTCAAAGTGATTTGATTTGTTAATGCCATATGTGGGATGTATAAAGGATGGAGTTAATGATATTATATATGATATTATACTGCAACTATAATATACCTTTATATCATTATGATTCCATTCCATTAAATAAGAAATAGAAATGGAAGTAGCATTCATGTGTACGTACAGCTTACCATCTCTGTGAACGGTGTATTTCATTTTATACCTCTAAATGTTATGTAATATTATAAATACATGTATATACTAGATATATATGATATATATGATATCTAAATCATGAATATAATTCTGGACATAATGGATATTTTACCACATGAACAACTTGTAAGTATAAAGAGCTTATTTTTTACTCAAGTACCAATGATCGAAAAAACGACCATTATTATGTTAAATAATTACATAGTGTTCATGACATGGTAATAAGTGATATAAAAGGAATAATGAACTTGAAAAATGTTCTTATGAAATTAGAAATTAACTCAAGTTTATTATTCAGGAGGTTAAACAATGATCGAGTCAAGTCGGACATGAGGTATGAGACTTCGTATCAATATCCTTTCATTGAGGCATATTCTGTTTTATACACAACTTTATTTTATATGGTGTATAAACCCCTTTGAATTTTATGTTTATTCAAATGGAATCTTTTTTATATGAAGGGTTTTACTAAACTACAAAAGGGAATGTTTTTTTGTCGTACGTATGTGGCGACAATGACTTCTCTGCCGTCGTGACCATTATTTGAGTTTCGGCTTCCTCTACAAGCAATAACTTTTTTTAAATGAAAAAAAATAAAAAACATGTTTTAATTTTCTTTTATTTTGTTATTGAAAATGGTTTTCATAATTTTTTTATTATATCAATGTGTTGTATTGATATCTTGTGATTGAAATGTGGAAATGTTATGTTTCCTTTATGCATGTTTTATGTGATATGATTATGTTATGGTTCTTGGGAATTGTTTATGAAGATGGGTGTTTCCGTGATAAACTAAGGGAGGGTGAGCCCGATATAGCTCTCCAATTCATTGGGTAACGCGAAGGAGTTAAACACTAATGTTTATCTAATGAGACTTAGGGAATATACTGGGATGGGTATTCCAAACGTAACCATGAGGGTTAATCCCTACGTAAGAATGTTATGAATGCATCAAGTTACCTTTATGTCTTATGATTTCTATGATTTATTCATGATTTGATGAGGTATGTTAAAGTGCTCATGTCTTATGAGTAAAGTATGATTTCATTAATTCTTATGTATACATGGACTAATGTTTTCATTTTGTACTTTTATATCCCATACTGAGCTTTTTATGCTCATCCCATGTTTTTGAAATGTTTTTCACAGGTCAAGGGAAAGTTACATGATGTGATGATAGTTTCAAGGAAGTGTCATGAAAGAATCCATGTTTTGTTTTAAATATGTTTCCTTTGATGGGAAAAGTGAATATTGTATTTAATGTAACCACCTTGTTTAAATGTGGAATGTAATGCATGATTTATGATCTAATTCTCTAAAACTCTAAACCTGAAAAGATCCTCAATGTGTATTCTTGAAAAAAACTAAAGATTAAGTACTGTTTAAGGCTGGGGCCTTATAGTTGGTATCAGAGGTCGGTTTAGATAACTTTAGGAGTTAGAATTATAAAAAATGATTATCCAAAAATATTTTTTTATGGTTAAATTGAAATGATATATAATTTTAAGATTACCATGTTGCTTCATCTAAGACATGTTTGTTCAGAATGGTTTTCCACAGAGGAAACAGGGAAGCAGTGTTAGGAAGGCATACCAAAGGAAATGACCTTCCGAATCAGCATCCTGAGATGGTCGGAATTGGAACTGAACAGTTTTTTGTAGTAATGGCACAGTTGACTCAAGAGATAAATGGTGGTGGTATCCATGCACGAGATCATCCAGATCAACCACGGAGGAATATATTAGTGGTGGAACATTTCATGAGGAAACATCCCCCATCATTCAGAGGATCATCTGACCCTGTGGTAGCTGAAGGGTGGATTAATGCACTGGAGAATATTTTCAATGACATGGGGTGTTCATACAATCAAAAGGTTAGTCTTGCTATTTACCATTTGGAGGGTGAAGTAGATCAATGGTGGTCGATAGTTAAAAATATCAGGGACGCTGATGAGATTGATGCTCTCGACTGGGATTAATGAAAAGGTATGTTTCTTGAGAAATATTTTCCTAAGGATGTTCGACTTAGGATGGAAAAATAATTCTTCGAATTGAAGCAAGAGGAAGACTCAGTGGCTGCTTATGAAGAAAGGTTCACTCGATTGGAAAGTTATGTTCCAAATTTTATCCGAGAACTTGACATTAAAATCAATCATTTTTACTCAGGATTAAAGCCAAAATATCGAAGGGCATTAGCTTCTCGTGAGTTCAAAAGTTATGAAAATATTGTTCGATGTGCTGAGAAGGTGGAAATGGATTTTTCTGATGATCAAGTGTTCTATAACAACCAACATAAGAAGACATCGAGGTGGTAGGATAAAGGGAAGAATTCTTCAAAAAGTTCTGATGGTAAGAAAACTAAGTTTCTAGTTTGTGATAAATGTGGTAAAAAGCATGCTGGGGAATGTCTTTTGAATTCTGGAAAGTGCTACCGATGTGGTAATATGGGACATAAGGCACTTGATTGCACTAGAAAAGATCAAGGTGATGGTAAGACCAAATTTGATTTACAGTTAGTGATATGTTTTAAGTGCAATGAGATGGGTCACTATGCAAATGAGTGTCTGACAAAGAGCTCGAGTGATGGGAAGCAGTTAGACTACAAGCAGAAAGGGGTGGTGAAATCCTTTGCAACTACTTCAGCAGATGTTGGGCCATCAAATGAAGTGGTATCGGGTACTTTGTTTGTTTTTTAGATTATTCCTGTGTGTTTTTTGATTCAGGGTCTACACATTCCTTCATCTCTGAAAACTTTTCTAGTAAATTGGGAATTCCATCTCAAGAAATGACTCCTGAACTTGTGGTAAAAACACCTAGTGGAAATGTTGAGGCAAAAAGAATTTATAAGAATCTTCCTATCTTTATCTGTGGAAAGACCCTACTTGCAAACCATATTGTTTTACCTCTAGTAGAGTTTGATGTTATGCTGGGTATAGATTGGATCTCTATTTACTATGCTAAGATTGATTCTAGAGCTAAAGAAGTTTGTTTTCAGAAAGACATTCAGTTTGTGTACAAGAATGAACCCTTACTGTTGATAACATACACTACTGGAAATTGGCTATAACCCAACAGTTCTATACCCACGGTTTAGAACAACCGTGGGGATAGGTCATTTTTCTAATACAATGGCTACGGTTTGTTAAAACCTGTGGGAATAAACCCACCCACACTCGGGATTTTCCTCCCCCTCCCCTTCGACGAGCCCTAATCTCCACTCCCATCCCCCTCCCCTCCCCTCCCCGCCTCGGCCTCCGCCTCGACATCCCGGCCTCAGCATCCCAGCCCCCCGCCTATCGACTGCCGCCTCTCTCCCTCCGCATTCGCCTGTCGGCCCCCGCTTCCCTCCCTCCGCGTCTGCCTCCCTCCCTCCACCCCAACTTCCCAACCTGCGCCTCTCGGTCCCCGCCTTCCTGCCTCTGCATTCATCTCAGCATTCACGTCCGTCATCTGCTCCACCTTCGGTAACCGCGACACAGTAATCACAGGTATAAACCTATGTAAATTTTTAGGTTTTCATAGAACATCTAAATCCCACCTTTCAAACTCTGCGCCGTCGACATATTCTATATTCCAGTGTTGGTAACCCCGTCAACTGTCTAGGATTTGAAGTTTAATTTTTTATATCCATCTCCACTACTGATCAATTCGGCTGTGTCCCACAGCTTCGTTTCCTCCATGTACTATACCTAATTCGGACAATCAAACTTGAAACCTCTATATAAGGTATGTTTTCATTATGTCGTTGACCTATTAAGCCTACTGACCTCTTTGATTTAATTGCAGTTAAACACTATTCAGTGAAGCAGTAATACTATACATTTGAACACAAGCATTCTGCTCTATATATCTATTTAAATTTTTCTCCAGAAATTGTGGTCCATGGGTCCATTTTATTTGTACTTATATGATCATTATTTTCTCACAGCCATCACTTTTTATCAAACCAATTTTTACTGTCTTCAATTATTTTATCATCGCAATTCATTGAATCTCCAATGTTATTGTTAATTTAGGCGACTAGAAAACATTTCTACATTTATGTAGTCATGTTTCAATGATGGGATTTCAGTATAAAAAAGGGAACAATTTAATTCTCCTACAGTTTTATTGATTTTTGAAACTGTGTTTTTTTCGCAACATTCGTAAATTACTCTTGCCTAACCTTTGTGCAACATTTTTCATTTATGAAGCCCTATTTTATTTTAGGAAACACCAGATGACCAGGTTCTAATATTTAGGCCTGCTCGCTGCTCGTGATTTGGTAGGCTCCTGAAACTTTGTTTTAAATTATATATATAGGAAATACATAATTCTTCATTCAGAACTTTTTTTTATTTTCTCTACTTTAATACCTTATCTACTAATTCTGTGTAATTAGTAATTTTTTATACTTTACATTTTTACTTTCCTTCGCATCACTACAACTATGATATTAAATTTCTTCGTATGAAAATGTGGTATCCAGTGCATTAATGATATCTATACATTCATCCATTGACCACCTGAAATTCATTCTCCTACAAAAGTAACGGTAATCCCAATAAATCCCTCTGCTCCTTTATCCTGCATTATCTAATGTAATATATACTAATATGAATGGACATTGTAGTCAGGCTGTCATTTGTTCAAAAACTGCAGTCCCTTCCTCAAGGTATGTTATCTAAGTCCATTAGGATATCTATGCATTAAAATGATTGTACTATTACGGAGTCAACTTATTGCAACCTATATTATTTACAAATTCTGCTAATGCTCTACAACATGTTGGACCAGAATCAGTGTATTTATTTCAATTTGCAAACTTGAATTTTGTCTCAATCTATTCTACATGTCTCAGCATCTGTTATTATCAACATGTAAATTTCATTTTATAAACATTCACTTAAAAATAACCTATTCATTTCTATTTAACATTATTTCATCATAATTATATCTAATTTCAGTGTTCTATAAGTATTTTCATTCATTGTGTGCACCTTGTCTTTAGCTACATTTCGATGTCTTTTTTTATCATGTCCTTTTTTTACATACAAATCTGCAACATGGAGGATTTTTTGGATGAAATAACTATTATTTTAACTCTTCCAGGTTTTTACCTCTATCATTACATTCCCAGCTTCTGTATATTGTACAATACCATAAAATTCTATTTCATTACAACGCCATGCTTGAAATGTATCTCTCTATTGTACTGATCAATGATCGGATGGGTCAAAATTTGATGTAATTATATGTCTCAAATACACTACACTACCAGAATTTTATCCTTTTACTGATAAATCAATTCATAGTTTACAAATATTAACATTACTTTTCATGAGGTATATTGAACTATTCTAAGAAACTACTCTACAATCAATCAACATGTAGAACGGCTGGATAATTTTAGACATGGAGAACTGCTGGATCATTTCAGCAACAACATAATCAGAAATGGAATTACTAGCATGGTACTTCTATTATTTTAACTTTTACATTCTTCTACCAGAATTTTAGACGTTATGTTGTTACAAAATTCACCCAAGTTTTCTTCAGAAAATTCATTCTATGTGTACATCTTTTTATGTTTCATTGGCACACGATTTTATAGTTCAACCTTCAATATGTCAAATACTCAGGTATTCGACTGTTATCTTAAATGAGTACTAAATTAATTCCTTTAACATTAAAAAATGCAATACTTTAGTGGAGATAGTGTATTATATGTATTTCAAACAAACTGTCTATTTTTTAGGCTGCATTCCATTGTATCTGTCATCATCAGATAGGTTATGAACTCACTTTTGGAGTCTTCTAAGCATGTATCAAAAATTTTGGGGGTCAAGGTATATGAATTTGACACCTACATCACTTAAAATAAGCCATGATATTCACTGTTTTATAATATTTCAGCATGAACAGACATATTCTAGAATGTCTTTACAGATTCACCATAGTTTTCTCCAAGGCGATGGATGAGACGATATTATTTCAAAAATTTATGTTGCCATTGATTTCATAATATTCTTTCACATACAGTCTTTATTGAAAGATTTCAGCATAGAAAAAACTAATTCTAGCAAATACAATCAGATTCCAGCATTAAATCCCCAAGATAATAGATTTAACAATACAGCTGGATAGATTCTAGCTTACGGCCTTCAAGGTAATAGATTTAAACACCTATTTCACTAAAATTATTCCTCAAATCCTCAACGCGTCTTCTTTTGATGAAAACATAGTGCAACTCCCCCTTGGATTGAATTTCCCCTAAATCAATACACTCATCAGTTTAAATAATATAGAGCAAGTGGGTAGGGGGTATCTCCAATATCGTTATTCTGTGTTATGTGGTTGATCCTTGTGAACCAAACCCTTCCATTATTTTTCCAGGTTTTTCATTGATGTGCAACACTTGGACAAACCTCCTCATTGCATGAATTGGAATTAACCTGTAACGACCCAAAGTTTCATTAATAGAAAATCTCTCTTGATCCAGCTAAATGTTTATTTATGAAAAATGTTTTTTTTATAAGATGTCAACTTCTTTAGTTTTACGTTAAGATTTGTGACCGTTACTTTTATAGTCGTTGAACAGTGATCATCTGGGTAGTATAAATATAAGGCTTTAACGAACTCATTTCTACTCAGACAAAGGAAGCGATGGCCTCATCCAGTAGAATTTCCCCTTACGAAGCCCATTTGTCAGAGCTCGGAAAAGAGGTGGCGTCTTTGGGCTTTGCCCTTGACCAAGCCCAAGCTGAGCTTCATTAAGTCAATCTCGAACGTGATCGTCTACGGGAAAAGTGTAAGTTGATTGAAATTACCACTCGAGCGATGTTATCCGAGCCGCCCCAAGAGTCTGTCACCATCGCGCACCTTACCCTTAGGTCTTATGCGGCTATTTTAAGGGGTTATGTAACAAATAAGTAGCACCATTTTCATGTACATTATCTTTGTATATAATAATGAATATAATTTCTAGTCGTTTTTGATACATTGTAATTAGTTTTTAAAGTACAAATGGTGTTTTTAGTTATTATTTAATTAAGAATTATATTTTATTAAATTAAAGGATTTTTGAATTAAATAATATTTTAATAAAATATTATTATTAATATTAAATTAATTTTTATTAAATATAAATGATCTTATAATTTTATGAATGCAATTAAAGTTTTTATTAAGGTTTCAAAGCCATTTCTGTTAAAACCCGTGAATTTTTATTAAATGTCAGTTTTTATTTTAAAATTGAAAATTCACATATTTAGAAAATTATTTAGATAAAATAAATATTATTTTTGGAATCAGGACGTCGAAATTATCCAACAGTGAATTTTTCATAATTTTCTGAGACAGTCAAATTTTTGTTTAAAAATTAAATACCATTTAAATATATAAGGTGTTTTATGACATCATAATGACCCAATGGTGATGTAATAAAATAACATAATCCTTATGTTCGGCCAATATGTGTTTTATCAATAAAATAATGAGTTTTTGGGTTTTTTTGACTTACTTTTCAAAGCATTAATGGAGCCCTCAAGACTTATTCAACACTTTGCCTTTTTAAATTAATTTCCATCGGAGTGTGACTCACCTCCACATAAGCAACCCTAATTTTTTTAATAAGTTCGGACCTTGGACTTGTAAAATATTTTTTTCCTCTTTCCTTTTCCAGAAACCATGGGCAAATACCACGGGATGGTTTTTGGTTTGGAATATTTTAATATAAGGGGTCCCAAACCTAAATAATAAAGAATTCCCTCACCTTTCCTATATAAACCCACCCAAGCTCCCACTTCCTCCTCACTAAAATCCATTTGAGTTCGTCCAACCTCTGCCCTACCCTCTCTAGAATCCTCCCAAGGTGCCCCAAGATCCCAATAACCCTCTCACAAGCCTCTCTCTAGCCTTTGGAAGCACACTTCCAAGTAAGGGTTTTTTCCTCCTTTCTCATTTTTGTCAATTTTCTTTAAGTTGTATTTCCCTTTTAATTTCAATTATGAATGTTGGGGTATGGTTTATCACCTCTCCCATACATCCCTCTAATTGTTTGAATGATGAGATACCCCTTTCTCTCTAATTAAATGCCTCTCATGTACACCCGTTACTATGCCGAAATTCCGAAAGAAACCTTTTTCTCCTCTTTTATATTCAAGCAATACTTTTGTATCATGAATCTAAATTCCTTTTCAATTGTTGGGACATGTATCTATATGACCTACTTACTGTACATTACATGTAAATATGAATAGGAACCCCTTTCTCTCTCATCAACCTTTTTTATGAATTCTTATGTCACGCCGTTACGCTGCCGAAATCACACCGATTTTCTAAGCCAATATCTTTGTGTAGTGAATACCATGCCCATTTCTCCATCAAAGGTATTCACCTTTATGCACATTTACTTATTGATTATAAAGTTTCATGTATGAATTCCACATCCCTTTATCGTGGAATAAATGATTATGTTTTATGAATCCATGTTTTATGATCCATGTGGCACACTAATGCATGAAATGAAATGTTTAAGAAGGGTGCGCCCTTTATAGCGCTCCAATACATAGGGGTAAAGTATAGTATCATGATACGTCATGTGCAATGAGTGTTGACTCATGCTAATTCAAGTGAAATGAGGGTTTACTCGTGCTTCAAGTGGAATGAGGGTTTACTCATGCTCCATGTGCAATGAGCCTTGGCTCATGCTAATTCAATGTTAAGTGTTGTTGCCACATTTCCATGTTATGATTATCATGCTTTATCATGCCTTTATGTTCATGTTACTCTTATGCTCTACTAATGTTCCTATTGCCTAACATTTATTGTAATCCTCATGTTATTCATTGTGTACTCCCTTACTGGGCTTTATAGCTCACCCTTTTCTTATGCATGTCCTCAGGTTATCCCATGCAATGCTAAGTATGAAGGAATGTAGTGGTCATGTAAAGGGAGTTTTCAATAAAGATGTTGTATTTCAAGTTTAAAGTCTTTAGGTAATGATCCTAAGCCCCAAAGACACTAAACCTCTCGATCTTCTTTGTTGTATCAAGTGAAGTTTTATGTAATAAAGCATGCTTAAGTTGTATTAAAAAGCAGGGTTGTCATAATTGGTATCAGAGGATAGGTTTAGTTATTTTTGGGATTAGGAAACCCTAGTAAAGCCTTAGATACAAGACTAAGTATAATAAAAGCATCCCTAAGTTTTGGTAAATACTAAGTAAGTGGTTTATCAAACAAATACATCCCTGTCTGGATACGAGCAGGTAGAGGCGGCTCTGGCACAGATGTATCCTAGGGGTAAAACCCGAAAACACCGCTTTGAGCTAGACTCGAACGGGAACTGGTGCACGACAACGGGCCTTGCTGCACTCTTGGTTACGACACTCCTGGGGGATATGTTTTGATAAATTCACAATCTTAGTATGAACCCTTATTAAGGGAAAAATTCCCCTAAGAATATATGTTAGAAGGAAGATCATGAAAAGCCTGGATTGAATCCTATAGACTCATGAGTTAAAGAGATTAAAGTTTATTTATAAGTCACCAACTTTTGTCTTTGGATTACCCTTTATGTGTTACCCCTAACTTTCCTTTTATTCCAGCCAATGGCTGGTAATAGGAGAACTCGGGCTAACAACCATTGTGAAGATTAGTGTGACGATTGTACTTATGAGATGCCCAATCCAATGGGAGCGCGAATCGCGAACTTTGTCACGCTTCTCTCTCAGCTAACTCAAGTTTTGAATAGAAACACTGGTCAAGAGGAACGTTCAACCCCCCCCCCCCCCCCAAGAAAGAACAAGTTGCTATTGAAAGCTTCATGAGACAAAGGCCTCCTACTTTTAGTGGATCATCCAATCCCACGATCGCTGAACAATGGATCAACTCCATTGAAAAGATATTCTCCATCGTCCAATGCTCTGAAAAAGAGAAGGTTCTCCTGGAGGCTTATCGTATGGAGGGTGAAGCTGATCAATGGTGGACGTTGATCAAAAATACGAAGCCTGAGGAGGAGATTGAGGCTTTAGAATGGAAGGAATTCCGGAAGATGTTTTTCGATAAATATTTTCCACGTACCCTCCATCTTAAGATGGAAAGGGACTTCCTTTCCCTCAAACAGAAAGATGAAGAATCTGTGGGAGAGTATGAGGCAAACTTCACAAGGTTTGCACGATACACTTCCGGCTTTGTCGTTACCCCCAAATTCACGGTTGACCGCTTCTTTGGTGGGTTGAATCCTAGCTTGCGGAAAGCATTAGCGATCCATGACTTCGACAACTATGAGGAAATTGTCCGATGTGCCCTCAAGGTTGAAATGGAGATCGGAGAATCATAGGGGTATCATGGGGACAAGAAGCGTAAGGTGGACTTTAATGCTGGTAGTCCGATGGATAAATCCAACGGTGCTATGAAATTCCAGCACCCCACTTGCCAAAAGTGTGGAAAGAAGCACCCTGGAAATTGCCTTAGGGGGACAAGAAAATGCTTCAAGTGTGGAAGAGAAGGGCACCTAGCTGTTAACTGTCAGCAAGAAGGACCCGTGGCTGTGACAGAGGAGAGGAACGCTCCGTTCGAACCTCAACGCGTTGTTCAATGCTACAAATGCAAAGAACCGGGTCATTTTGCAAATCATTTCCCTAATCCAAGGGTTATCGGAGGCAACCAGCAACCTCCAAGACAGCAAGGAAGAACTTTTGCCATCACTTCTGCCGAAGTGAACCCCGACAACGAAGTGGTGACAGGTACGCTGGTTATTCATTCAAGAATAGTGAACGTACTTTTTGATTCAGGTTCTACGCATTCTTTTATATCTCAAAAGTTTAGTAGAACAATCCATGCACCACCAAAAATCATGGAAGTAAAGATATCGGTGAGTACGGAAAATGGGGCAATCATTGCACCCCATGAGTATAAGTCCTCCCCTGTTATAATCTGTGGATTGAATTTCCCGGCGAACCTTGTCATACTCCCTTTGGTGGAATTTGATGCAATTCTTGGCATGGATTGGCTTTCCTTATATAGAGCCAACATAAATTGTCGGGAGAGAGAAATCACACTCCATATGGAGAATCGACCCCCGATTCTTTACAAGTGTTAGGAGGAAGATGAATCTCCTTTAGCTCCATCATCTCAAGCATGGATATTACTGCCTTATGAGCACGCATATCTAGATCAGATGATTGAGTCCAAGGAAGAAACCACCCTTGACGAAATGCCTATTGTGAGGGAATTCGCTGAAGTATTTCCCGAGGAACTTCCTGGTCTTCCTCCAAGAAGAGATGTTGAGTTGTTAATTGAACTTATACCTGGGGAGCTACCAATATCCAAGACTCCATATAGAATGGCTGTTTTTGAGCTTGAAGAGCTGAAGAAACAACTACAGGAGAATTTGGATAAAGGGTTTATACGCCCAAGTGCATCACCATGGGGTGCACCAGTCCTCTTCGTCAAGAAGAAGGATGGGTCAATGCGGCTTTGTATCGATTATCGTGAACTTAACAAAATCACGATAAAGAACAAGTATCCTCTCCCAAGAATCTATGACTTGTTTGATCAGTTGCGTGGAGCACAATACTTCTCCATGGTGTACTTGCGGTCGGGATATTATCAAGTAAGGGTGAAGAAGGAAGATATTCCCAAGACTGCTTTTCGTACAAGGTACGGGCACTATGAATTCATAGTAATGCCTTTTGGACTCACCAATTCTCCAGCAATATTCATGGACTTGATGAATAGAGTCTTTAGAGATTACCTAGACAAATTTGTGGTAGTCTTTATAGATGATATTCTAATATACTCCAAAACCAAGGAGGACCATGAGGAGTATTTAAGAACTGTACTTGAGACTTTGCGCAAGGAGAAGCTCTATGCCAAGTACAACAAGTGTGAGTTCTGGTTGAAGGAAGTCTCATTATTGGGCCATATCATCACAAGCAATGGGATATCTGTGGACCCCTCCAAAACAGATGCAATTGAGGGATGGCCGAGGCCAACATCGGTAACTGATATCCGTAGCTTCTTGGGGTTAGCTGGATATTATCGACGATTTGTGAGAAATTTCTTACGATTTTCCAACCCTCTTACCAAGCTAACTCGAAAGGGAGTAAAGTTTTCTTGGAGTGATGAATGCGAAAAAGCTTCAAGGAGTTGAAAAATAGGCTTATCACTGCACCCGTGCTCACTTTACCCACAAGTGGGGAGATTTTTGTGGTATTCAGTGATGCTTCGAAGAAGGGCTTAGGATGTGTGCTGATGCAGAATGATAAAGTGATATCCTATGCCTCAAGGCAGTTGAAAATCTATGAGCGAGACTATCCAACGCATGATCTGGAGTTGGCGGCGGTGATCTTTGCCTTGAAAATCTGGCGGCATTATCTCTATGGAGAGAAATGTGAGATATATACTGACCACAAGAGTCTTAAATATATATTCACATAGAAAGATCTTAATATGCGCCAGAGAAGATGGATAGAGCTCATCAAGGATTATGACTGTTCAATACATTACCACCCTGGGAAAGTGAACAAGGTGGCAGATTCCCTAAGTAGAAAGGATCCAGCTATTCTATCAATGATGAGAATTGAGAAGGATCCAATCTTATTAGACTTGATGAACATGGATGTGGGAATCATAAAGAAGGGAACATCATCAATCCTTTCACAAATTATTGCTCAACCATCTCTTTTGGAAAGGATAAAGGATGCTCAAAAGGATGATGTGGGAATCCAAGAAAAAGTGGAAGCTATCAAAAAGGGAAAATCCTCAGAGTTTAATGTTAATGAAGAAGGAATTGTGCGGTTTGGGAAAAGACTATGTGTTCCATCAAGTTCGGAGCTGAAGAAGGAACTTTTGGATGATGCACATAGTTCAAATTTCTCTATTCACCCAGGGAGCACAAAGATGTATCGAGATATCCGAGAAAACTTTTGGTGGGATAATATGAAGAAGGAGATCGCTGAATATACATCAAAGTGCCTGGTGTGTCAGCAAGTGAAGGCTGAGAGGTAGAAGTCTAAGGGGATGATGCAACCATTTCCCATACCAGAATGGAAATGGGAGAAAATCACCATGGACTTTGTCACTAGACTTCCAAGGACATCCAAAGGCAACAATGAAATTTGGGTTGTTGTGGATCGTCTTACAAAGACTGCACACTTTATTGCTATTCGAGAGGATTTATCTTTGGATCAACTGACACAGATATATATCAGGGAAGTGGTACGGTTGCATGGAGTACTACTATCTATTGTGTCTGACCGAGATCCAAGATTTACCTCTAAGTTTTGGAAGAGTCTTCAACATGATCTGAATACTGAACTGAACTTCAGTACGGCCTATCATCCTCAAACTGATGGCCAATCCGAGCGGACTATCCAAACACTTGAGGATATGTTTAGAGCGTGCTCAATGGACTTTAAAGGAGAATGGGATCAACATCTTCCTCTGGTTGAGTTCTCTTATAATAATAGTTTCCACTCGAGCATCCAAATGGCACCATATGAAGCCCTGTATGGGAAAAGGTGTAGAACACCAGCATGTTGGGATGAGGTCGGTGAACGTAAGCTTCTTGGACCAGAAATGGTCGAAGAAATGGTGGAGAAGGTGAAAACCATTCAGCAGCATATGAAGGCAGCCCAGAGTCGACAGAAGAGTTATGCAGATAATCGTCGATGAGACCTTGAGTTTAAAGTCGGAGACATGGTTTTTTTACGCATATCTCCGTGGAAGAAGGTCATGAGGTTTGGAAAGAAATGGAAGTTAAGTCCAAGGTACATCGGCCCCTTTGAGATTCTTGATAGTGTTGGGGCTGTGGCCTATCGACTAGCACTTACACCTACTATGGCCAAGGTGCATGATGTCTTCTATGTATCCCTCTTAAGGAAGTACATACCAGACCCTTCACATGTACTCTCTTCTGAGGTGGTACAATTAGAAGACGATCTTTCTTATGAGGAGCAACCAGTGAAGATCTTAGATCGTAGAGAAAAAGTTCTACGAAATAAGACAATGCCCCTCGTCAAGGTATTGTGGAGAAACCACAAGTTTGAAGAAGCAACTTGGGAGTTGGAGGATATGATGAAGCTAAGTTACCCACATTTGTTTTAGTGTGGGAAAAGGAAAATTTCGAGGGCGAAATTTCTTAAGGGGGCAATGTTGTAACGACCCAAAGTTTCATTAATAGAAAATCTCTCTTGATCCAGTTAAATGTTTCTTTATGAAAAATGTTTTTTATAAGATGTAAACTTCTTTAGTTTTACGTTAAGATTTGTGACCGTTACTTTTATATCCATTGAACAGTGATCATCTGGGTAGTATAAATATAAGGCTTTAACGAACCCATTTCTACTCAGACAAAGGAAGCGATGGCCTCATCCAGTAGAATTGCCCCTTACGAAGCCCATTTGTCAGAGCTCAGAAAAGAGGTGGCGTCTTTGGGCTTTTCCCTTGACCAATTCCAAGCTGAGCTTCATCAAGTCAAGCTCGAACGTGATCGTCTACGGGAAAAGTGGAAGTTGATTGAAATTACCACTCGAGCGATGTTATCCGAGCCGCCCCAAGAGTCTGTCACCATTGCGCACCTTACCCTTAGGTCTTATGCGGCTATTTTAAGGGGTTATGTAACAAATAAGTAGCACCATGTTCATGTACATTATCTTTGTATATAATAATGAATATAATTTCTAGTCATTTTTGATACATTGTAATTAGTTTTTAAAGTACAAATGGTGTTTTTAGTTATTATTTAATTAAGAATTATATTTTATCAAATTAAATGATTTTTGAATTAAATAATATTTTAATAAATTATTATTATTAATATTAAATTAATTTTTATTAAATATAAATGATCTTATAATTTTATGAATGCAATTAAAGTTTTTATTAAGGTTTGAAAGCCATTTCTGTCAAAACCCGTGAATTTTTAATAAATGTCAGTTTTTATTTTAAAAGTAAAAATTCACATATTTAGAAAATTATTTAGATAAAATAAATATTATTTTTGGAATCATGATGTCGAAATTATCCAACGGTGAATTTTTCATAATTTTCTGAGACAGTCAAATTTTTGGGTAAAAATTAAATACCATTTAAATATATAAGGTGTTTTATGACATCATAATGACCCAATGGTGATGTAATAAAATAACATAATCCTTATGTTCAGCCAATATATGTTTTATCATTAAAATAATGAGGTTTTGGGTTTTTTTGAATTACTTTTCAAAGCATTAATGGAGCCCTCAAGACTTATTCAACACTTTGCCTTTTTAAATTAATTTCCATGGGAGTGTGACTCACCTCCACATAAGCAACCCTAATTTTTTTAATAAGTTCGGACCTTGGCCTTGTAAAATATCGTTTTCCTCTTTCCTTTTCCAGAAACCATGGGAAAATACCACGGGATGGTTTTTGGTTTGGATTATTTTAATATAAGGGGTCCCAAACCTAAATAATAAAGAATTCCCCCAACTTTCCTATATAAACCCACCCAAGCTCCCACTTCCTCCTCACTAAAATCCCTTGGAGTTCGTCCGACCTCTGCCCTACTCTCTCTAGAATCCTCCCAAGGTGCCCCAAGCTCCCAATAACCCTCTCACATGCCTCTCTCTAGCCTTTGGAAGCACACTTCCAAGTAAGGGTTTTTTCCTCCTTTCTCATTTTTGTCAATTTTCTTTAAGTTGTATTGCCCTTTTAATTTCAATTATGAATGTTGGGGTATGGTTTTTCACCTCTCCCATACTTCCCTCTTATTTTTTTAATGATGAGAGATCCCTTTCTCTCTCATTAAATTCCTCCCATGTACACCCGTTACTATGCCGAAATTCCGAAAGAAACCTTTTTCTCCTTTTTTATATTCAAGCAATACTTTTGTATCATGAATCTAAATTCCTTTTCAATTGTTGGGACATGTATCTATATGACCTCTTTACTGTCCATTACATGTAAATATGATGAGGAACCCCTTTCTCTCTCATCAACCTTTTTTATGAATTCTTATGTCACGCCGTTACGCTGCCGAAATCACACCGATTTTCTAAGCCAATATCTTTGTGTAGTGAATACCATGCCCATTTCTCCATCAAAGGTATTCACCTTTATGCACATTTACTTATTGATTATAAAGTTTCATGTATGAATTCCACATCCCTTTATCGTGGAATAAATGATTATGTTTTATGAATCCATGTTTTATGATCCATGTGGCACACTAATGCATGAAATGAAATGTTTAAGAAGGGTGCGCCCTTTATTGCGCTCCAATACATAGGGGTAAAGTATAGTATCATGATACGTCATGTGCAATGAGTGTTGACTCATGCTAATTCAAGTGAAACGAGGTTTTACTCGTGCTTCAAGTGTAATGAGGGTTTACTCATGCTCCATGTGCAATGAGCCTTGGCTCATGCTAATTCAATGTTAAGTGTTGTTGCCACATTTCCATGTTATGATTATCATGCTTTATCATGCCTTTATGTTCATGTTACTCTTATGCTCTACTAATGTTCCTATTGCCTAACATTTATTGTACTCCTCATGTTATTCATTGTGTACTCCCTTACTGGGCTTTATAGCTCACCCTTTTCTTATGCATGTCCTCATGTTATCCCATGCAATGCTAAGTACGAAGGAATGTAGTGGTCATGTAAAGGAAGTTTTCAATAAAGATGTTGTATTTCAAGTTTAAAGTCTTTAGGTAATGATCCTAAGCCCCAAAGACACTAAACCTCTCGATCTTCTTTGTTGTATCAAGTGAAGTTTTATGTAATAAAGCATGCTTAAGTTGTATTAAAAAGCAGGGTTTTCATATAACCCCTTTTGTAATGACCAGCTCACTGGTAAATAATTCTTCCTTTGAAGCATGATATTTTGAGTTTTTTCATCCCTCTTTCCCCTTGTAAGAGATTCTCCATCATTCTTCCATTTATGCTTCATAGTGGTATGGTTGAAATGTCATAGACATGTCACTATGGTAACATAATTCTATATGGCCTTCTTAAATTACCCATGGATTTGTACTTCATACTTCTTGATGCTATAACAAAACTCTTCTTGCTATTTTCTATTGTTTTGGGCTTCTCTCTCACTACATGGAACTCTTCCTGCAGCTTAGTGACCCTCAACTCCTTCACCTTTAGTAGTTCTTCTAAATTCTCAATGGGAGAATTATTTTTAGCATGAACTGCCATCATCTACTCTTCACACTGTTTTCTAAGGACAGCCATGGTGACTTCATGTTATTTATTAATTTTCATGCTTACTTTATATAAGCTCCTGTACAAGGTCCTTTTCCAATCATTTAGCTTTTGAATAACTCTATTTTTCTTAACTTTTGATTTTCTAACTTTTAGATACTTATATTCTACTCATGAACCTATTCAACATTTAAATTAGTAAATAAAACATTCAACACTCCAAACACATTCGGATTTACATCAACTGGAGTAAGAAGAATTACTAACATTCAGCCTTCCACATCAACCTCTTTAATTTCTACTTCACCTTTTGGAATTTCTTCCTAGTATGTGATTCTCTAGGAGAATCCGTAGCATCTATTGATTTAATTTATAGATTCACATTCCAAACTCCTTCATGTTTTTGGTTCATGTTTTAGAATAAAAACATTCAGATACTTCTCCATCAATCATAGAAAAAATACATCTTACATACTTAGCATGAACCATGAACTATTTTCAAACATTCATGATGATTGTTACATTAAATGGTCAGTATAAAATCGAGAAACCTAAAATAATTTCAAGCAGATAAACATAATTATCACTTTGTTGTAACACATACATATTATCTTCCTATATATCACGTAAGAAACTGTTAATCTTATGTCTCACTATGAGAATTTATTCCATGTTTTTAAGATCTTTTATCATCTAGTAATGTCTTATGAACTTTTTCAAGGTTGTCTCATTTAGATTCCATTGATTCCTCTACTTCTGGTGATCAGTACTTTATCTTTTGGATAAACAATATCTTTTGTCTACGAGTCATATTTTGAAAATGTATCTTAATTCTTTATTCACTTCAACATATCTTCCAAATGTGCACCTTTCTTCATCTATCATCTTTTTGATTCACTTCAGATTAGAATCAATAACTCATATTGTAAATTTAGGACAATAAATTCTATAATGCTTCAACCGCTATGATGGGTTGAGTACTATAATTGATTACTCATCATCTAGGTGGGTTTAATATGAGTGTGTTGAGAAATTAGTTTCTTTGGATGTCGATAATTATTACCTTGAACTTTAAATTAAAATTCAAGAAAAGAGTGAGGTGTTACAAAAAGGAAACATATAAACACATCGGCTACTGTACATATATTTCCAAATTCTACCAAGTACTTGAAATCATATTTCCCAAGAAAAGCCTTCATAAATTCCGAAGTCCAAATAGTCCTGAATATGGTTTCTGAGTCGACCAACAAATGCATCATCAAAGGATTTTTTTCATCATTTTCATGTTTGATACAATGAGTTTCACTGATATAGTCATAGAGTTGATGTTTGTGGTATTCATGTTAGAGGCTTATTTCGAAGTAATGAACATGAAATTTTTTGTAGGTATTACTGGAAGATGAAGGTTCCACACCATGGTGGTAATGAACACACTATTTTAGAATAGACATAACAGACCTGTAGGTTAAATTTTTTTATCTTTCAGAAAGAATATCAGTAAATTAAATTGGTGATCATGAATCGATATTTGGAAGGTGACATGGTGATTCTATAGATATAAGAAATAGATATATTTCTCCTTCAAAAGAAGTAATAAATCTCTTGGAATATACCAATAGAAATAGATCTCAAAGATACAAAGAGAGAACTAAGGATTTCCATATGTGGGATGGAAAGTCAGAGAAAGGAGATCTATGAGGTATTCTTATTGGAGTTTCATTGAGTTCATCATTAGATGAATGTGGAGAAGAATTGATACACCTATGTTGGTGTAAATTCATTCATTGTTAGTGAAGTGTAGGACAACAACAAGCATGGAGAAAGAGAGAACTAAGGATTTCCATATATGGGATGGAAAGTTAGAGAAAGGAGATCTAGGACGTATTCCTATTGGAGATTCATTGAGTTCATCATTAGATGAACGTGGAGAAGAATTGATACACCTATGTTGGTGTAAATTCATTCTTTGATAGTGAAGAGTCGGACAACAAGAAGCATGGAGTTAGTGATTAGTTTGAGTGTGTGAGAGTAGCGTGTTGTTTATTTTCATGTCTAGAATGATGGATTCTGCTGCTTTCCAATTTCCCAATTGAGACAGTGCATTTAGAAGGGCATTATAAGTCTTGATACATTTATTAAACCCTTTCATGACCATTTCATCATAAATTTTGGCAGCGTTAACTGTATACCCACTACATCCAGACACAAATCAAAATTCTTCCCACAATTAGTTTTAGATCCTCTATAAAAACCAGAATTTTGGTGAATGTATGCATCTTCTATATTCATATTCAACATATTTTTAGCTTTATTTTTCTACACTTTTTTAGTAGTTTCTATATTCAATTTAGTACACTCCAAATTTCCATAATCTGGATGGTCACTTGAGTTTGCTAAAAACATGGTCTTATTGTTTTGATTTTTATTTTTTGACATAGTAGAAATTCCATTGTATTTTTTCTTTTCATTTGGGATAGATCCTCACTGATTTCCATGATCCTTGACCAAAAATGATCTTTTATTAGTCATTCATGTTCAGTATATGTGGAAAAACTAATAGTTTCCCCATAAATTTAACCTCAATCTGGAGAAAAAAAGGATAAAGGAAGGCAAGATGTTGAGGCTGATCCCTCTAATGGTGTTTGCAAGGAAAGAAAAGATGAGGATAAAATGGGTTTGAATTCTCAAGCACCTGATTGTCAACTTTCAGACATTGTTCAAGATGTTCTTGATGTCTCCAAACATCAAGAGCATCCTGATTCTGAAAAGATTGATATTTCTCATTCAATCATGGAAGGAGTTTCAGTTTCTGAGAACCAGAAGATTAGTAAAGCTAAGAAGGTGAACAATGAATTTCTACAACAAGATGTTGATGAATCTCTCCATGTGAATTCTGGAAAGATAGATGTTGATGAATCTCTCCATGTTCATTCTAGTAAGATCACCAATGTGGTGGAATCGTTGCGTTGGAAAGAACGAAAAGGGAATAAAATCATTGTGGACCATGATGGCTTTTCCACCCCAATCCCTAGGAAGGCTAGGAAGCATAAAGAGAATGCCAGCAATGAGAGAACCATTTTAACAAGATCTTTTGCGGCTTAAAGCTCTACCCTTGAGATTCCTCCACAACCATTTCCTTATGAACCTCTGCCTGAATACTCGCAATCCTCTGACTGTTTTGACGAGGATGCTCATTAAAGTTTCCGTAGATTTTTGCGAAGTATAGCTCTTTACCAGATTTATTTCTGCTACTGGATGTTCTTAATTGGGCCTGCGACTATAGATCCTTCCTGGTTTTTGGGTTTTTAAACAATCTCTTTATATGATGCATTCTTCTGCACTGATCTGTTTTTGTATCTGGATTATTTCTGGGCAGTCATGATCATTTTGAGGATTTATACCTACTACAATGGTCTGCTATTTTTTATCTGGATATTATGGCTTGGATTATTTGCTTCTGCACAGTTAAATCCTATTCTTTCTTGGAACTGGTTCTGATATAGTTAGAGGAATTCTGATTGAGTATGAGAACTTTTGGATCAACTCAGTATAGATCTATCTCATTTTGATTCAGTCTGGGGTCTTTACTGCTTTACTTCTTTGTTCTTCATATGATCTGCCAGAACATCTTTCTAAATGATGTTCCTGATATAAAGGTATCCTATCATGCATTCCTGTTTATCTTCATGCTTGGTTTCTGAATTTACATGGAGTTCTCTATCTGATTTTCCTCCAAAGAGATCACCTGACCTTGATGGAAATTTGTGCTGAATCTTTCCTGCATTCTGGTTATATCTACTGACTCTTCATACTGGTTATGCTTTGATCAAAGTAATGACTCTGGTAATCCTGTTTTCTTTTGTTCTGAAATGTTATATCTTTCGTGCATCACACTTTTCTTCTTTGATCTATGAAGGTGCTTGATATCTGTCTGAAAATGGAACATGTCTCAGCGATGCTGATTGTTTTCTAATCAAGGGAGGCTCCCAGTTTTTTGATGAAGAGTTCTGCATGGAATGGAATATCTTGAAGGATGACTGTAATGTGAACCTTCTAAAACATTAGGAAGCGCTTGGGTGATGGAATAGAGTCTCAAATGGAAGTAACACAGCTGTGATCACATAATGCAGGTATGAAATTTTTCTACAGGTTTTCTTTGTCATTTACTTGTATTCTCTTTAATTCCCTGCTGGTGTTATTTCATTACACCTCGAGCCTGTACTGCATACTTTTTGTTTTTTAATAAATTTCTTTGGGGGGCATGAACTGGGAAACCAGTTCATGTCATCAACCTTTTAAAAAAATTATTGATAATGTAAGTCAGTTTTGTTCTGGGAACTCCTGTGAGACATGATTTTTCCTCCATTTTCTTTTGATTCCAACACCAACGGGAATATTGAATTTGGATTAGTAATAACCTTAGTAAAATAGAAACTGTCTACATTTTTCATCATTTTAAGATATTCATCATTTTGGAATGCTGGAATTTTATCACCTTTTCTCCATCCAAGTTGGAATTTTTAATTTTCCCACCACCATGATTGAAATCCATCTATTTTGTATTCTAATTTCTAGTGTTTTTAAGTGCAGGATGGTAGGAATAGGTGAAGGATTCTAGGGAGCTAGAAGATGCAGAGGTGCAGGATGGTAAGGTACAAGCTGTTCTGGGGTAAAATGTTTATACCCACGGTTTATTAAACCGTGGGTAATTTTGGCGCTGGAAAACTATATACCCACGGTTACCAAACCGTGGGTATAGTGTGAAAATGGTGTAGTTTGGGTGCTGGAAAACTGTATACCCACGGTTTGGTGAACCGTGGGTAATCTGAATTTTTCTTGGGCTATGCCCGCGGTTTTGTATGAACTGTGGGTATAGAGCTATTGCGACGCCACTCTAGCCCACGGTTCATGAAACCATGGGTATAGCCTATACCCACGGTTCCAAACCGTGGGTATAGGTGATATTTCCAGTAGTGATACCAAGAGGCTGAGAAACTTGTAAAATATGGAAATGAATGTTACCTTGCACATATTGTTGAAAACAAAAAAACTATTCAGATTAATGATATGCCAGTGGTAAATGAGTATCCTGATGTTTTCCCTGATGAGTTTCCTGGAATAATACTAGATCAGGAAGTTGAATTTACTGTTGACTTAGTTCCTGATGCTAAGACAATTTCAAAACCCCCTTATCGAATGGCTCAAATTTAACTTTTAGAGTCGAAGGATCAATTGCAAGATTTATTAGAGAAATGTTTCATTCGACCTAGCACATCACCATGGGGTGATCCTATCTTATTTGTCAAAAATAAAGATGGTTCAATGAGACTTTGCATTGATTATAGATCCTTGAATAACATCACTGTTAAGAACAAATATCCTTTGCCTCATATCTATGATTTGTTTGATCATCTCCAGGGAGTTTAGTATTTTTCAAAGATTGACCTGAGATCGGGGTACCGTCATTTGAAGGTAAAGGAAGCAGATATTCCGAAGACCGTGTTTCGTACAAGATATGGCCATTATGAATTTTTAGTTATACCTTTTGGGATAACCAATGCACCTGCTATATTCATGGACCTTATGAATAGAATTTTCCATGAGTTCTTGGATAAGTTTGTGGTTGTTTTCATTGATGATATTTTGGTGTTTTATAAAAGTAAATTGGAGCATAAAAGTCATTTAAGGGTTATTTTACAAACCTTAAAAGAAAAGAAATTGTATGGGAAATTCAGCAAGTGTGAGTTTTGGTTGCAACAAATTTCATTCCTTGGTCACATTGTTTCTAAATATGGGATAATTGTTGATCCTGAAAAAACAAAGGTTGTGGAAGAATGACCAAGACACACAAATGTAACTGAGATTTGTAGTTTTTTTGGTTTTGCAGGCTATTATCAATGGTTTGCTAATAAAATTTCAAGGTTATCTATTCCAATGACTAAGCTAACTCGGAAGGGTGTTATGTTTATCTGTAAAAAACAATGTGATGATTATTTTCAGGAACTGAAAAGAAGATTGGTGAATGCTCTTGTTTTGGGACTACCTTCCAGGAATGGTGAGTTTGTTATCTACGGTGATGCTTAATTTAAAGGACTTGGTTGCAACCTAATGTAGAATGATCAGGTTATTGCTTATTCTTCACGTCAGTTAAAAACTCATGAGGTAAATTACCCTACACATGATTTGGAATTAGATGCTGTTGTTTTCACTTTAAAATTTTGGAGGCATCATTTGTATGGAGTAAAGTGTGAAATATATACCGATCACAAAATTTTAAAGTATTTATTCAGTCAGAAATAATTGAACATGAGACAGAGGAGATGGATAGAATTAATCAAGGATTATGATTGTACAATTCATTACCATTCGGGAAAATCAAATAAAGTGGCTGATGCTTTGAGTCGAAAAAGTAATGCTTCATTAACAATGTTGCGTTTGGAACGTGATCATTTGGTTAAGGATTTGATGAACTTTGGCATAGAAGTTATTAGTGCAGGATGTCCTTCTGTTTTGTTTCAGGTATCAGTGAAATCTTCTCTATCAAACAGAATTAAGCAAACACAGAAGCAAGACAGTGAGTTTCATAATATGGTAGAGTTGGTTCAGAAAGGTAAGTTTCCTAAATTCAACATTGATAATGATTGTGTTTTGAGATTTGGAAAGAGATTGTGTGTGCCTTGTGATTGAAAGTTGAATAGAGAGTTGTTATGGGAAGCTCATAGTTCTCCATTTTCAGTTCATCCAGGAAGTACTAAGATGTATAGAGATCTTTGAGAGTATTACTGGTGGGACAGAATGAAAAGAGATATTACTGATTTTACTGTGAAGTGTTTGACTTGTCAACAGGTTAAAGCATAGTGGTAATTACCGAAAGGGATGCTTCATCCTTTACCAGTTCCAGCGTTGAAATGGTAGAATATATCCATGGGCTTCGTTGTGGGATTGTCAAAGACACCTCAAGGTAATAATGCAATCTAGGTTATTGTTGATCGCTTGACTAAATCTGCTCATTTCCTTGCTATACAAGATACTTTTTTCCCTAGATCAACTTTCTTGTTTGTATCTTAAAGAGATAGTCAGGTTACATGGAATTCCCCTCTCCATTGTATCTGATCGTGATCCCAGGTTTACTTCTAACTTTTGGAAAGGCCTTCAGAAGTCATTGGGTACTGAATTAAATTTTAGTACAGCTTTTCATCCTCAATCAGATGGGCAGTCAGAATGAACAATTCAGACTATGGAGGATATGCTACGTTCTTGTTCGATGTATTATTAGGGAAGTTGGGACCAACATATTTCTTTGGTTGAGTTTTCTTATAATAATAGTTTTCATTCCGATATACAGATGGCACCATTTGAGGCATCATATGGGAAGAAGTGTCGAACTATAGCTTTCTGGGATGAAGTGGGTGAAAGGAATTTGATGGGACCAGAATTGGTAGAAGAGTTGGCAGAGAAAGTTCAGCTGATACAAAGACACATGAGAATAGCTCAGAGCAGGCAGAAGAGTTATGCGGACAACAGGAGGAAGGATCTCTCTTTTGAGGTAGGTGATCATGTCTTCCTCAAAGTTTCACCATGGAAAAGTGTGATGTGATATGGTAAGAAAGGAAAGCTGAGTCCAAGGTTCATTGGACCATATGAAATTCTGGAGAGAGTTATATCAGTTGCATACCGAGTGGCTTTACCTCCGATTTTATCTCAGGTACATAATGTTTTTCAGGTTTCAATGTTAAGGAAGTACATGCCAGATCCATCTCATGTTTTGAGTCCAGAGGTAGTTCAGTTGGAAGAGAACCTATCTTATGAGGAACAACCAGTCCAGATTCTTGACCACAGGGAGCAAGTATTGTATAATAAGGTGACTCATCAAGTAAAGGTTTTGTGTAAAAACCACATGATTGAAGAGGCAGCATGGGAATCTGAAAATGCAATGAGGGATAAATACCCCCACTTATTCGATAAGTAAATAATTTGCGGGGATGAAATTTTATAAAGGGGGGAAGGATGTAACATCCCAAGTAAGTAAATAATTATGGATTTTCTTATATATGTCTATTTATGAATTAGATATTTTTTTAAGAGGCTAAAAATGAGAATAATTCCAATCTTAAGCATAGAATTCTATAATATTTTTAAAAGGTTTTTTTACTGCCTTTTGATGGAAAACCATTTTTAAATAAAACTTTTGACAATTTTATAAGATATATTTTTTAAAATAAACTTATTCATTAGAACTGGGACATTGAATTTTACTTTGGATAAAATTTTGTTATTTTTCTGACAATGTTCATTTTTTAATGAATAGTGAAAAATACTGTATTTTACTTCAAAACTAATTTTTCAAATAAATTAATTATGTGGATAGATTATCTTTTTAATTGGTTTTAAAGTGTAATTAGAATATATTTTTACCATTTAATCCAATTATGGTCATTATAATTAATTTCACTTTGAAATTGGGCATAAACAAGTGCCAAAATTTTCATAGATATTGTTTCAAAAAAACCCGCTATTTGTTTTGACAACGAGAATTAGTTTTAAACTAATTATTGCAATTTTTGTGTTTGGAATTTGGTAAAATGGACTCCATATTTGGAGTTAGAAGTTCCAAATTAGGTAATTAAGACTCTTTTGTTTTTGGACATTATGAATAGTAATGGCGGTAATTATCTTTAATTATCGCGATTAATTAGTAATCAGGTAGTTAAGGATAATAAAATAATATCATAATAATAAAAAATGACCCCAACATGTGTCCTAATTATATTGGTTGTGTCATCTCCGACCATGTTATTCCTTGTGCCAAACTTTGGGACCCATGGAATCACTTTTTGGGTGAAATGGACACTTTATCATTTTATTTTTAAAGAAAGGAGAATATCACTAAAGAATGTATCACCCGAGTAAAACATTTTTATTTTTTTCTATGTAACTGATATATTAGACTGTAAATATTAATTGGAAAAATAAAAATATTTCCTACATCATAGTATTTTTTTATAATTTTTAGACATTAAATAATCAAAAAATTTATGACACTATGATGATGCAACGATTATCTCATTAATGAACGATTTAAATAAAATGAAAAGATAATGTAAAATCTAAGACATAAACTTGTCAAAAACCTGTTGGATGAGTATATTTCGAACCCTTGTCACCTTATCCTCGAAATATATCAATGTAGGACCTTTTAAATCCGAAATTCATTTTAAAATAAAGTAACATTTCTTGACTTTCCAAGAGTGCCCCTCCTCCCTATTATAAAAGGCCCCCACCTATACCTCCTTACCCGCACTTATCAAGCCATTGTCTCAGCCCATATTTGCTAATTTTATCTCTCATCATCCCTCTCTTCATCCTAGAAGCCTTACCTTAGGAATAAAGCTCTTTAAGAAACCCTTTTGGTTCAAACCAAGAGGAGTTACCCGATTTAAAGGTAATGTCTTCACTTGTGTTCTTTTGTTTTATTTTTCTTCTCCAACCCCATAAACTCTTTTTATTCCTTTATTTTGTAACAAAAAAAATATCTTCAATATACTAGTATGTTTTTATGAGAAGTATTCGAGCTTCACTTACACACACCTTCGTCTAATAGTTAAAGAACATACTGTTTCCGTGGATGGCGAATTTCTGCCTCACGAAACAATGATTGTTCAACATTCTTCTTACATATTAAAAGGTGGAAATTAAGATGTCACTATATTTATATATGATATATAATATATTTATTTTTTCCTTAATCTTCTGCATTTTTAATTTATGGCATACCTTTATGGTTTCCATTATGGGTAAACGTGATATCTTCATTTTAGGAAGTGCAGACTATCGCCCCCTCAAAGTGATTTGATTCGTTAATGCCATATGTGGGACATATAAAGGATGGAGTTAATGATATTATATATGATATTATACTGGAATTATAATATACCTTTATATCATTATTATCTCATTCCATTAAATAGGAAATAGAAATGGAAGTAGTGTTCATGCGTACGTATGGCTTACCGTCTCCATGAACGGTGCATTTCATATCATACCTCTAAAGGTTATGCAATATTATGAATACATGTATATAATGGATGTATATGATATATATGATATCTACATCATGAATATAATTATGGATATAATGGATATTTTACCACATGAACAACTTGTAATTATAAAGAGTTTATTTTTGACTCAAGTACCAATGATCGACAAAACGACCATTATTAACTTAAATAATTACATAGTGTTCATGACATGGTAATAAGTGATATAAAAAGAATAATTAAATATAAAAAGGTTCTTAATCAAGTAGAAATTAACTCATGTTTATTATTCAGGAGGTTAAAGAACGATCGAGTCAAGTCGGACACGAGGTATGGGACTTCATCTCAATCTCCATTCATTGAGGCATATTCTGTTTTATACACAACTTTATTTTATACGGTGTATAAACCCCTTTGACTTTTATGTTTATTCAAAAGGAATATTTCTTATAAGAAGCGTTTTACTAAACGACAAAAGGGAATGTTTTTTTGTCGTACGTATGCGGCGACAACGACTTCTCCGCCGCCGTGACCATTATTTGAGTTTCAGCTTCCTCTACAAGCCATAACTTTTTTTTAAATGAAAAAATGAATACAATGTTTTAATTTTATTTTATTTTGGTATTGAAAATGGTTTTCATAATGTTTTTATTATATCAATGTGTTGTATTGATATCTTGTGATTGAAATGTGAAAATGTTATGTTTCCTTTATGCATGTTTTATGTGATACGATTATGTCATGGTTCTTGGGCATTGTTTATGAAGATGGGTGGTTCCATGATAAACTAAGGGCGGGTGAGCCCGATATAGCTCTCCAATGAATTGGGTAACGTAAAGGAGTTAAACTCTAAGGTTTATCTGAAGAGATTTAGGGAATATACTGTGATGGGTATTCCAAATATAACCATGAGGGTTACTCCCTACGTAAGAATGTTATGAATTCCTCAAGTTACCTTTATGTCTTTTGATTTCTATGATTTATTCATGATTTGATGAGGTATGTTAAAGTGCTCATGTTTTATGAGTAAAGTATGATTTCATTAATTCTTATGTATACATGGACTAATGTTTTCATTTCGTACTTTTATATCCCTTACTAAGATTTTTATGCTCATCCCAAGTTTTTGAAATGTTTTTCACAGGTCAATGGAAAGGTACATGTTGTGATGATAGTTTCAAGGAAGCGTTATGAAAAAATCCATGTTTTATTTTAAATATGTTTCTTGTGATGGGAAAAGTGAATATTGTCTTTAATGTAACCACCTTGTTTAAATGTGGAATGTAATGCATGATTTATGATCTAATTCTCTAAAACTCTAAACCTGAAAAGATCTTCAATGTGTATTCTTGAAAAAAACTCATGATTAAGTAATTTTTATTGTTGGGGCCTTATAAAAATCCACCCATCCTCATGGGTCATTCTAAACATGAATAGCCAGAGGTATGGCGGAGTAGGATGAATCGTATCTTCGAGTTCATCAGCACACCGTTAGAGCTCAAGGTCAAGGTGGTGACGTATATGCTCAAGGTTATTGTATGCCCGTGGTGGGAAATATTGTTGTATTCTAAAGAGGATCAAGGCCTTACATGGGAGTATTTTGAGGAATTGTTTAATAATAATGTCTATCCCCACACGTTCAAGATCTAGAGGATGGAAAACTTCTTTATCCTGAAGTAGGAGAATCTCTCTACCATAGAATATGCTTTTAAATTCAAGAATTTAGTACTCTTTGCATCGGAATTTGTAGTAAATTCATCCCTAAAGGCATGTGTTATACAATTAGGGCTAAGGTATGAAATTCGATTGAAGATTGCACTACCTTATATCAATGAAACTCCATATATAGTGAATAGAGTGACAATGGTTGAGCGAGAACTCTTAGGATCTATGGGAGAAAAAAGTATGATGATCGCTACTGGAAATGGTGGAAACTCAAATATTAGGATAAAGGAAAAGAGTGACACCTATTTCCAGAGTAGGAGCAGGAATTAGAATCAAATAGTTGGATCACTAAATCTTCTTTCATGGCCATAGGCTAAGAAGGATGTTACCAATATGATTATATTGAGCACATAAAGTGGGAGTGTAAAACACCACCAAGAGAATTCCATAATTGCAACAAGATGGGATACCTTAAGCACTTTTGTCATAGTTCTCTGAGGTATGGTGTTTAAACACTTTTAAGGGGTCAAAATCATCATATGCTTCGACTGGGTGATTCCACCAGAATTAGTCTTATCAACAGAGAAAAGCTAGCCATAGTGATTCTCAGAATAGAATAACACTTCATCAAGGGAAATCTCAAAAATGCAACAAGGAGGAGAGTGCAGTGATAAAGCAACTGTATGGATATGAGCAAATTATTGTTGATGATCGGATGAACCATCTACAGTTAGAGGTATGATTATCTTGAATTCCACCTTTGTGTGGGTACTATTTGATACTGATGCATCAAATTCTTTCATTTATTCTCATGTTGTTGATATGACGTGTTTAAATTTTTAATGATTCCCACTATCATAAGACTGGAAACTCCCCTCGGTGAAAGAGAATTTCAAACCTTTGTGTGTAGAATATGTGCTATAATTATTGATGGAGTTGAGTTGAAATGGGACTTCTCAATGTTGAAGATGGATGTTTATGATGTAATCCTAGGTATGTATTGGTTTATAATGTTAAAGTCTCACATTGACTATTATAGAAGAACATTTAGTTTCATGACTAAGGAAAACAATAAGCATCTCTTCAGAGGAGATAATGTTTTAAAGAAGTGTGTACTAGGATTGTTGGTACCAGCGGTGGGAACGATCTCTGACCAGTTGGAAGCATTGACTTTGGCATCGATGGAAGAGATCGAGGATGTCAATTTTCTAGCATTAGTTGATAAATTTCCAGAAGTCTTTTCTAATAACTTCTCAAGGTTACCACCTATAAAGGATGTGTAGCTTATGATTGATCTATTTCTGGGGACCATTCATATTTCCCTTCTATCTTATAATATGGAACCAGTAGAGTTAAGGGAATTGAATGTATAGTTGAAATAGCTGGAAAGTAGGGGTTTCATTCAGCCAAGTATGTCTCTATAGGAAGCACATGTCTTGTTCATGAAGAAAGCAGATAGAACTCTTCGGCTCTGCATTGATTATCGTAATATTAGAAAAGTTATGATAAAGAATCAGAATCAAATTCCACAAATATGATCTATTTGATCAATTGGGGGGATCTCACTGGTTCTCTAAAATTTACTTTCCATCAGGATATCATCAATTATTAGTTTAGAAAGAATATATTCTGAAGACAGCTTTTATAAGAAGATATGGCCACTATGAATATGTAGCCATGCATTTTGGTCTTACAAATGCACTAGAGGACTTTATGTATTTGTAGAATCAGATATTTCAAGGATATCTAAATTCTTTTCTTGTGGTTTTTCTCGATGATATATTGGTGTATTCAGGGACAAGGTCTAATCATGATCAATACTTGGTGATAGTGTTGGGAATCTTGAGATACCATCATTTCTATGGAAAATTGTCTAAGTGTGACTTTTGGATATAATAGGTATGCTTTATCAGCCATACAATTTTTGAAAAAGGTGTTTTAGTTTACCTAGAGAAGATAGAAGTTGTTATCTCATGGAAACTACCGAAGAATGTCTTTGAGATATGAAATTTTCTTAGTCTATATGGTTATTATCGATTCTTTGTGAACAACTTATCATGGCTAGCCTCACCAATGATAGCTTTGAAGAAGAATAATCCTCTATTCCAATGGAAAGAAGAATGATAGAATTCTTTTTAAGAGATGAAAGGTTATCTTACTTTGGCACCTCTCTTGATTTTTCTAGAATCGGGATTGGGATATGTGTTGTACTATGATACTTCAGGATTAGGGTTGGGATTTTTTAATATGAAAAGATCCCATGTTGTGGCTTACTGTTTAAGGTATATGAGAGTGCAGGAGAAGAATTACCCAATACATGATTTGGAGCTAGCTTTTGTCATCCATGATTTAAATACCTAACATCATTATCTCTTTGGTGGGAAATTCACTGTGTTCATAGATCATAAAATCATGAAACACATTTTCTTTCTACAAGATTTAAATATGAGGAAAATTAGATAGATGGAGTATCTCCATATGTTTTACTTTGACTTCATGTATACATTAGGAAAAGGGAATTCAGTGGTAGATGCATTGAGCAGAAAGTCACATGCTCATTTAGAAAAAAAAACTTCATATGAATGGAAGTTGATTTCGTTCCTAGATAAATTTCATGTGGAATGTGATGACCAAGGTTATGTTGCAGTTTTCATTTTAGCTACACTTGTTCCTGATTTGGTAAATATGTTCAAAGTGACACAAACAGATGATGCAAAATGCTTATTTATGAGTTTAAAACTCAATGGTGGGGAGACTATTAAGGGATAGAATCTTTATGGGATTGCGGTTGTGTGCTTTAGATATCAAATGATTGTACCTATGTATTTTTAGGAACGAATTCCCCATGCTTACCTCCATTCAAGATGGTATGTACATTTTTGTACACAATAGATGTATAAGGTGTTAAAGGCATAGTTTTGGTGTAGCGGCATGAAAATGAAGGTGGTTGAGTTAATATTGTGGTGCTTAACTTGTCAGTAAGTTAAGTCAGATCATCAACGACTAGCGGGTATGTTGTAATATTTACCTATCTCAATGTGGAAATGAGAGAAGACATAAATGAATTTTATTACAGGTCTCCCAAGAATAGTTCAGAAACATTATTCCATATGGGTGATAGTGGATTGGATTACCAAGTCAGCTCATTTCATTCCAATTCATGAAACCCATATGGTAGAGGATATATCTAAAACTTATATCGAAGTGGTGGTAATGATACATTGCATACTATTTTTGAACGTGTCAGATATATATCTGATGTTCACTTCTCATTTCTATAAATCATTATAGAAATCCTTGAGAACTCAGTTGACTTTGATTACGGGGTATCATCCATAGGCAGATGGGAAATCTAAAAAGATGATACAAACATTGGAAGATATTTTGCAGTCTTGTGTAGTTGATTTTGGTGACTCATGGGACGATCACATACCCTTAGTGGAGTTCATGTATAATAACAGTTATTAGGCCTCAATACATATGGCTCTCTTTGAATCATTTTCTGGGCATCCTTGTCATTATCTACTATGTTGGGTGGAAATAGGTGAGACTTCACCAGTTTTTCCAATTGTTTTCCACAATACAATAGAGAAGGTTCATTTGATCATAAAAATGATAGAGACAGCTCCGAGTAGTCATAATTATTATATCGATCATCTTCGATGGTTGTTTTCATTTGTCGTGAGAGATCATGTATTCTTGAGGATCTATCCAAGACTTGGACATCATCATTTCTGAAATAATGGAATGTTATCTTCTCAATACATTAGCCCTTTCGAGATATTGGAACGATTTAGAGTGGTGGACTGTCGGTTGGAATTACAATCATGGTTCAGTGTGGTGTATAATGTGTTCCACATATCTCATTTGAAAAAGTATCTTCTTAATCATGGCCATGTGATTAGATGGGATCACATTGACCAACATTTGGAAGCTTTGTTAGAATATATCCTGGTACAGATTGTGGATAGGCAAGAGAATGTTTTACATGGAAAAAGAATCAATCTAGTGTGGTATTTATGGAAACATGGTCAGATTCAAGAAGAGACTTAGGAATTTGAGAAGGAAATGAATGATAAATGGATGGAACTATTTTAGGGAAGCAATGGTTTTCTACTTTTTGAGGATGTAAAGACCAATGGTTGGGAGAATTTAGTATACCCAGTTTCTGTTATATAACCCTTACTTGATTCTTTTCAAGTTTATAAAGTGTAAGGGTGAAGTATGGGAGAGTTGGGTGAACTCTAAATAAGTTTTTGGGGCTATAGTAGGTGTACGTGGGATACACATGGTTTGTCTAAACCATGTAGATATCCTAGGAGAAACCATGTGCATTTGCAGTTTTGAGGCAGTAGATTTGGTACAGGTTGAGCACAGTTAGGGAGATCATGCAAGGAGGCCATGCATGGCTTTCTTTAATGTATTAGCTAATGCACGGTTAGCGCACGTTTTGTCTAACTATACAGTCTAACCATGTACATAGTCAAAGTTAGATCCTCAAAAATAGGATCTCATTATTTTTTATATATCTCCTTCTTTCTTGCTCTTATGAGCCCCTAACTCGAGATTCCTCTCAATTAAAGGTAGTATAACCTCTCCCAATCATTTTGGAGTCAATCTGGAGCCCTCCCTTGGCTATTTCAAGCCCAATTCTTACGATAAGTGATATTATTCACCGTTATTTTCTCATTTCTAAGATATACTTATATCTACTTCTCTTATCCACTTTAATTTATAAATATATGGATGTTATGGGTAAATCAATTTTGGGATTCCAAATATGATTATATTTCGTCTTTTATGGTAGGAGAAGAGATCTAAGTCCATTTTTGGGGAGTTTCAACCTGGTTGCTAGAGCATTCTTCCTCCATTGTTGAGTTCCATCAAAACCTTTGAGGTAGGTGGATTCTCTATAAACTCATGTTTCTATAATTGATTGGATTAATTAAAAATTAGTTTATTTGAATGAATTTTATTGTGAAAACCATGGAATATATCTTCTTTAATTATTATTTATGGTTTTGTTAAAATTGTGTGATCTTGGTGAATTCCTGTGCAATGGGATTTAGTTTCTCAAATTTAAAATGATAATTTTAAATTGTGGATTTGATGGAATTTCTAAATGGTTTGATGAAAAATGTGGTATCAATAAAAATCGTGTTCGATGGAAATGGTTTTCAATAAAAAGGTGTTTTTATTGAAATGGTGTTTTTTGGAATGATACTTGAGCATATATGGTGGGTGTCTTCATGTTGTATTTAAAAGACTTGGTTGAAATATGACCTTATGTTTGGTTCCAAAGTTCAAATGGAACATGGGATATAATTACCTTATGATGACTTGGTAGATTGATGGGAAACCACTCATGAGTATGGAACTGTCATCGCATAACATCCGTGGTTGGTTGTGTGGACTTTTGGAATGGATTGGGTATGCCAAAAGAATATTAATAAAAGGTTTTAAAGCATTGTTTAGTTATTTTTCTGGAAAAATAACTTGCTGGAAAATTGGTTTCAATTGCACATGTTTTCTTGGTTATAAATGGTTTTGGAAAGATGATTATATTTAGTTATAAATTATTTTTAGAAGTTTATTTATATAAAATATTTTATATAATTGTTGATAACTCTTCTATCCTAGTGGCGTGAGTAGGCAAGTCATTGGGGAAAACCTACTGAGTGTTATACTCACCCCTAATTTGGAACCTTTTGCATTTCAAAATGTTATCTTCTAAGACATGGGAAAAGGTAAAGAATGATATGTTTTTAGCACCACCTCATGATACTTGGGCTGTTCGGTGGTTCTGGAGGCTAGAGATTGTGGAGCATGGAATCTTATAGTATTTTGAGAGTCTTTATTTATTTATATATTGTTTACTTTAATACTTATTTGGCTTCCTTTTTTTCATACTTTTGAGTGGATTTGATATATATAAAGTAGGTGTGATGTATTGATTTATTCCATGCATCATTTCGTGAATGTTTTGGTTATGGTTTGATGGTTTACTGGTTTATTTATTAATGTTTAAATCGTACCCACCTGTATTTGAAACCCTTCGGTATTAATTTTCATCCTTTTGTATCTTGGGGATGCCACTTAAGGCCAAGTAATGATTCATTATATTCTCAACCCAATAAGAATTAGTGGGTCAATACACATTTAATTAAACATTATAAAGACATTTACCATGGATAACATTGATTATAACATAGAGACTCAAAATTTAAGGAATATTTCAATTGATATGTGAATTTATTAATAATGGATTAGTTGAATTTTAATAACATATATTTCAATAATTTTCAGGTTTATAATATTGTATGAATTCCATTGTAATTTTGGACTATTATTTATCAGGATTAGGATGACTAAAGAATGAACCTAATGCTACATAGGTTGATCCAAGAGTGATATATCTTGAACTGAAATGAAATGTAAGATAACATGATAGTGTAATAGATTAGGACATCTTGAAGTGGGTTTTTTCATAATTCTCTTATGATGATAATTTTTCATCCCTCATGTTAATTATTTTGATTTTTTAATTAATGAATCTAGAAGGAATCAATTTAAAAATCGATTTTATTGAAAATGTTGATATTTTCCCAACAAAAAACCAAATATGATAAGAATTGGAACGATAAATCATGTGATTATTCCTAACTAGCTATAAAATTTTTTGATTGGAAACTTAAACCTTATTTAACATTAAAGAACAAAAATTAATAGAAGTAATGTAACACTTTGAGATTTCATGAAATATATTTTTTGATAAATTTAATTTCTTTGATAGAGTGCATTAAACGAAACACCGAGTTTTAACAAACCACAATATATTGTTAAAATATTATTATCTAAACATGATTTCTTTAAACTATCTACTAAATTTTGAGGTATGGATAGGAATAAAAAAATTATGAAATATATATAAAGGTTTTACTCAATAAAAATTTGTTGATTCTTAGGAAGTAAGCACATAATTTTCAGTGTAGTCGTTTTATACTTAAAAAATTAATTTTCTTTGAAAACTTTTTTTTTTAATTTTTTTCATCAAACATATAATTAATTTATAAAACATATAGATTTTTTATTTTAAAAAATTAAAATTATTTTTAAATTATAATGTAAAAATTAACGTAGTTTGAAATTTTGAGATTTCCATTTAAATATTGATTTTTAGTGAATAATGAAAAATATCATTTTTTAAAAAAAAATAATTTTTTTTCATTAAAAAATACACATAATATTTTTAATTTTACCCTAAATTAAGAAAAAAAAAATCATTTATTTTAAAATAATATAATTAGTTAAATAATAATCAACATTCTTTGTGATCTTGGTATAAAAACACTTTTAGACTTAAATGTCAATTTTTCTATTGAAAATCGTCTTTCATTATGCTTTACGAGATACCTATAAAACAAATTTCTGATACTTATAGTTATTATATTTGGTAAAATGGATTAAATATTTGTAATAATCATAATTTATATTATTTAATAAGGTTAAATTAATTATTTGTCATAATGAATAGTAAAAATGGTAAAAATTCATCACAATGGTAAAATAGAAAATTAGGATAACCTAGGATAAAAATAACTGATAATGTCACCAAATATTACATTAAATAATTATATATTATGTTATTTATACCCTTATCATATTATTCTCAATATATATTTTTTATGGGACACTTTTACATGATAGTGACCAATATAATATCTTATATAATGAAAAAGGAAAAATGGGAAGTTCTTTGTTTTAAATACCTCTAATGTGTTCACATAGGGGAAACATATTTTTTTTAACAATTATTAATTTTTATTTAGAGAATAATTAAAATATTTTTATGATGTTAATTTATTTATAATTTTTATTGACTATATATTTATCTTAAACACTTACGCAATGCCGACATAATATTTATTCTATTAAATGTAAAATAAAATAAATGAATTTAGAAAATATTAAATGTAATATTATTTGAAATAATTATGTTTTTAAATTAAATTTTTAGATAAATATAAAACTTTAGAGTGGTTTTAAAATTATTAATTTGAATTACATATTTTTCTTGGTGTCTTTAAAGTTAAATTAAATAAATAGTTCCAAAATTGACATTAATATTTTATTAAATGATTTAAAAATTTTAAAGATATTATCTTTGTACAAGTGAATCTAATATCGTTTAATATATAAAAAATGAACCATTTATGATTCATTTTTCCATTTATGTTAACATTATTTACCCTTTAATATTGAAGTAGGTGTTACTGCGATTAAGGTTAAAACGTGTTGACTAAGGGAATAAACCAAGTGATAAGGTTCAAAACACCATATAAACCATTCAAAATTTTTTGGTTGATGGTATTTAAACTAAATAATATCTTTTATTTTAATTTATATCAATATTTATGCATTTTTTTATATAATGACCATTTTATATTTTATTTTTTTATGTAGTTATAGAAGTTCCCCTCTGCTCACTTATAAAAGGGTACCCCATCATTCTTTCATTTACAAAAATTGAGCATTATAGCTAAAAACCCCAAAAGAATTATCTTATCAACATAATTATTTACTTATCTTCCAAGAAAATAAACCCTAGGATCCTTAAGAGAAGATCTAAAGAAGTTCATTCAAAGAATAATTAACCTCCTTAATAGATCACATTCTTTTTAATTCTTCTTTTACCTCCTCTATATATATGTAATTTATCATAAAATAATAATTGTATTATCCTCAGTATACTAAAATTTTATTAAGATGATGGAACCACCATTTTCCACCCTCTTTCTCATCTAATGGGAACTAAAAGTATTGATTATGTTTACATTTGACATATCATCTCCACATAGAAATACAATTCATTTTTCATCACCATATTTTATTGATGGGTACACTGATGTATTTTATGTATATTTATGTATATTTATGTTATAATTATACTTCTTTAATTATAATATCATATAAATATTATCACCTTCCAATCTATTTGAAAATAATAACATTTCTCGTGCATACGTGTGGACTACCACCTCCACAATGTGATGTGGTTCGTTTTTCATTCCCATTTTACATGGATGGTAATAAGGATATATTTAATGAATATTTATTATATAATAATTATTATGTAAAGGTTAATTAATATTCACCTTTCTTTCACTCCATCAAAAAAAATGAGAAAACAAAGTTCATGCATACGTACAACTTATGGTTTCCCTTAACGATATAATTCATTTACTTTTATTATCATTTATGGATAAATCTAAATATATATATAATTAACATATAATATATTTATATAAATATTATCATTATGTATATGATTTAATAATTCTAAAATTAAACTTAACTGAACTACTGAACTGAAACTTTCATGAAAAATGAAATAGTTAACATCTAGAAATGCCAATTTTCATAAAGAATTATTAATAAATAGATGCTGAAATGTTATAAGTGTATCATATATGATATCATAAGTGTGTAAATTATTCTTGTATATAATTATAATAAATTTAAATTTATTATATAGGAGGTTATAATTCTTTTGAAGCAAGTGGAACACAATGTAATAAATTTTCTTCTCACTTTTACTTTTATGAGCTACATGCCACATTGACCACTAGATTATTTTATGTGGTGTATATAATTCACATAAATTTATTTTATTATGATCCTCATGAAAATTATATATATATATATATCCCTATAAGGTTATATATTTCTTGATGTTTTGATTTAAATTTTATCAATGTGGTAAGTGTTTTATGTTATAATCACATTGTTTATCGGTATTATATATAATTATATTTTTGATTATTAAGTATCATGATATAACTCTCTATAAAATAATTAATTTTGTTTTACTATACTTATATATAGAGATTAAAATTTTTTCCTTTAATTTTATACTCTTTATGTATTCAAGAGACCAAAATAATATTTTTTTTAAGGAAAACTGATGGTGTTTTACTATTTATATGAGAATATTTCTCTTCCATATCCATGTTTTATAATAAAAAATTGATGAATGTTTTTTTAATATTATATTATGATTTTTATTATCATTTTAACCCATGTTTTTATATTTTACAAAATGGTTTAAAATTAATCTTATTGCCTCTTTCTTAATGTGGTACTTTTTACTTTTTATCTAAAATTTAATAGAAATATTTGTTTGAATGTATACGACATAAATAAAATTTACCCCCATTAGGAATGCTTAATTATTTGAATATTAATTTACATTTTACAATGTCTCTTTTAAAATAATGTTTTCATTTAATATTTTTAATTTTTATAATTTAACTTCATGATTTCAAAGTGAAAATATAATTTTCCCCAAGAAATGTTCCATGTAATCTTATAAAAACATTTTTAATCTTATATTAAACCCTTTTATGATTTATATACTTTACTAGGGATATGATCCAATGATACCATCCTTATTATTTCTCTATATGGTTTAATATTATTAGATAAGATTTTTATGAAACCCATTCCTTTCACAGCGGTTATTCTATGAAGAATTCATGAAATGATTATGATACCCATTTGTTTTTCATTATTATGATATGATTAATTCTTTATAATTTTATGGAACAAATCTATATGATTTTAATTATGTGATGGTTGGGATGATAATTATATATCCTACTAATTCATTGGGTAGATATGGATATCTCATTATATAAATAGGAATATAATTGAGAGTGAACCCATTTTAGGTAGGTAATATTTCCAATTTATAGTCATGTGAGTGAACCATAACAACTATGATGTTTTGGGGAGTGAACCTATTCCACTATGATAGTCCTAGAAATGAGACTTGGCTACTAAGGAAATAGTTTTCTAAACTTATGTGTATTCCAAAAATCAATCTTTTATTCCAATGTTATGAAATCTTGGTTCATATTATTTTATTATTTTATGATTCATATTTTATAAAAAACCAAGATTTATTCGATGACTAATTATTATTATCAATGATATGTAGAGTGTGGCTTTTAAATTTTATTATCATGCTCAAATATACTTATGATCATGTTATGTTTAGGTGATCACTGATATCTCCCTTTTTTACCTTTACTGAGCATCTGATATCACCTTTTCTTATGTTTCTTTTCCCCATGTTATAAATATAAAAAATCAAAATGATATGTTTATGAAGAGTGATAGTTTTGTAAAAATTAGAGGGATATGATTTTGTTTACTTATGAACTAATTATTTATGTACCCTAGTTCACAAAGACATGTGAACTATATAAATATGGTGAATATCATTAAGTTATGTAATGACAATTCATCTATTAGGATGTGATATTTATTTATGATTAGTATGGGTCACTATAAGGAAGGTGTCTCATGGATTATTAGGTGAAAAAGATGATAAAGGAAATATGATTTAATTTTTTACATGCCAATAATTTTGGAAGAAACACCCTAGCAATGTTTCAAAGAAACTGGAAGATGATTCAAGTGTGTGAAAAGAAGGAATAAAAATGTTTCATAGGAAATATGAATCATTCTATTAATTTGATAATTGAAAAATATGTTCTTCTAATTCATAAATTTCATATTAAGTTATACACCTCATTCGAAAATATATATATTTTTTATGTATATCTTTTATATATCCTTGAAATTTTTTATTAGTAAGTGATAATTAGAATTGTCAGGACTCAATTTATTTAATGGGAGAGTGCAACGCCCTATAATTTTAAATTATATATTCCTTTAAGGATTAATATGTTCAATATCATATGATATATACCACAACAAACCACAATGAACCACAAATAATATATAAACCTTAAAATATAGCTGTAGAATTAGAATTTAAAAATGAAGGTTACTAAATTATGAAATATGTATAGAAATAAAAATAATGTTTCTTATTAATAATAAATCATTGTTAAAATTAAATTAGTGTAACTAAATAAATAAGAATGATTTATTCATTAATATGTAACCTTTCTAAAAGTTATGGTTTTATTTATTTTATTTTAATATACTACATATGTTTTGGATAAAAGATATTATTGATATGTATAATATGTTAATAAAAAAATTTATTATTAATTTTTAATAAATAATAATAAGAACAATTAATATTTTAAATTTTTATTTTCCTATGAAAACAATTTTTATTATATATTTATGTTTTGGTTTATAAGTTAAATTCTCAAATTTTGGAATTTTAATTTGAAAAAATTGACTACTTCCTTTTATCTAAAATAACAATTTGATCCTAATATGTTTTGTTGATATCTTTTGGAAAAAATTGTTTTTAGGTTAATAGTGAAAAATATAATTTTTACTAAGGTAATAGTGTTTATTGATATATCGAGAAGTAATTATAATTTAAATATATATATAAAACATTCCATCAAAAACAATGTATTTACGGAGTAAAATTATACATTTAGAAGTTGAGGTTCCCCAGATCAGCACTCTTAGGTTTGGGGATAAAAAAATATACTTTTAAAAAATAACTTTGATATAAATTGATATAATCCGTTCTAATAATGCATATATTTCACATTATTATTACATTTAAAAATAATCCCACGTGACTTGGAGAAACATTTAGTTTAGT